>CM053583.1:322565915-322611785 GCA_028627135.1 Pseudochirops cupreus | reverse complement strand
ATGGCCAACCAGACGTAACAGGGTTCTCAGAAACATGATTTGACATGAAGGGTACATATAAAGGTCCAGTTTTCCCAGCCATGCAAGACTAGGTCCAAACAGTGCAATTTAATAGTTCAGTTTTTCTTAGCCACTCAGGCTCAGGCAATACAATAGGCTTTCTCACAATTTTACAAAGTTACATGCTCACATTAAGTCAGGTACAGATAAAATTTCTTAGATGGCTCACAGTATACTAGCTTTTAGAAAGGTGATTACATGTTGCCAAGGTAATCAAGAAAACTTACACACAAACCATACCAATTAACAGATTCATTGTTACCAATGTCTATGAACATCCAATTCCTTGCCAGTCTAGGGGTTACCAGATAATTCTGACTTGATATAGGTTGGTACAGTCATTTAAAATTAGTTCCACATTTGTAAAGATCTTAAAAAAATGATTTCATCTGACCTTTAAAAATTTTGATTTTTTTTTTCAGAATGGGGAAACTTCACTGTAAATTATCCCTCACACAAGGAATGGAATTTATGTCCACAGGATGTGAGCCACAGGAATCTGAGTATCCAGTATCAGACCAAGTATTGCACTAGTATAACATCAATGCTTTGAAGAGCAAGGAAAGATCTTCAGGAAAGACCTCCATGACCTCAATCCTGTAGAAGAAATCATCTTGAAGTCAAGCCAAATCTGGATATGAATTTTTTTTTTGGGGGGGGGACTAACGTTAAGTAGAAAACGAGTTTGGTTTTGAGCCTAGTGCCCTAGACATCAATGTAGTGTTGGGGAGAGTGTGCCTTTGAGGTATTTGGAGAAATTATTATAGATTTGTTTTGGTGTGACTTTGAAATAACCTTAAAAAGGTTACAATTAAGACTAAGAAAATTAACTTTCTTAATAAGGTCTTAACAAGTTTGTCCATTTTATCTCATTTTACCCAATACCTGGACCACTGAATTGTTTGGATCAGAATATTTCCCCTATTGATGAAAGAAGGCACCATTGGATGGTAGAAACTTGGAAAGAGAGAGGGAGCCTTAACAAGAGAAAGTGGCAGAAGGGACAGAAATATCCATTTCTCTCAGACTTGGAAAAAGACCATTGAGATTCACCCTATGAGCAGCTACAAAGGAGAAGGGTCAAAACATCAAGAAGCCACAATATGGAGGAACAAATTAGACCTGACCCTTTGGTGGCACTATGAAACATGTGAATTCATAAAGGAAAACAATGCCCTCCAGTTTTCCATGACTTTATCCTGCAATGAAATTAGTGGCTAGAGCATCTGGAGGGGTGCATGTGGTCTAACTTGTCTCTAATTTGTACCTAAGGCAAGATTACTCAGAGGTTCAGCAAATCCTTCTCTGTGAGGCACCTGGTGCTGGCTGTTTCTTTGTGAATTTAGTTGCGGCTGGCTTTGGTTATCTCACTGTCCCCTTTTCTCCCATCTCCCTTTATCTACTTCTCTATACCTAAGAGAGCTTGGAGATTTATGGATCAGCTCTGCTGAATGAACTGCTATGGCTCTCATTAGCTTTGATTTGAGGATGTAATATTAAAGTAAGAAGTCTTATTATTTAAACATCCTTCCAAAATGAGTGCTGCCAATCAAAAGAGTCACATTGAGATATCATTGTTGTTGTCATTCATCCTCTGTTCTCAAAGATGATCAATGATATTATGAGGTAGATGTCTTAAATTGCTTATGAATTGGATTTAAGTGGGACAGAGCTGAACAAAATAGTCAACCTCGCTCTGTCCTCCAGAGTCATCAGAGTCCAGGGGCAAGGCAAGTCAAGATGACTGGTGTTGGCTCTTGAGATACCCAATGCTAATTTAAGAGGTAGAAGACTTGGCTGACTTGAAGATCCCAGGATTTTGCTTACCAGCTATGTGATTTTGGACAAATCATGTCACCCTGTAAAATAGTGATAATAGCCATCTGCTAGAGTGGTTATGTGTGCACATGATATAGACTCCATCTAAGGTGTTTGGAAAAAGGAAAGTCTTCTCTATAAATTCAAGGGAATATTACCATTATGATGTTATTGCTTCAAATGCTGCCATCATGCAAAACATTTTTGGAATTTCTCTTTGAGAATTGTCTTAAATGTCTGAAGTATATTAATATATATATAATATATATGTATGTACACACATGTATGTATATTTACATATATACATGCATATATTTATGTACATATACACATATGATTATGAGTGTCAAATCTTTATCTTAAGGGGGATTTCACATTTGAAAGTGGCCAAAGTTCATTATGAGTCAAGGCTGGTGAGCAAGGTTGGTAATTAAGCTAAAGAACATTATTTTGTTTAAACAAAATGTGTTTAGTTCCCTTGTTGACTCATAAACTGGCTTTGAAGGAAATTCCTGCGGAGTGCCAAAAATATTTTAAGCAACAGATTTGCTTCAGTTGTACCACTGAAAGAGGTAGACTGTGTTCTTTAATCAGGTAAGCAGGGCAGTAAGCTGCTGGGGCAGAGAGACACCAGCTGTTGCCCATAGCTCTCTGACAAGTAGCCACTTTTGCATTCTGGGGCTGCCTGCCATGAGACCCAGAATCTCAGAGCTGGTGTTCCTAAAGTAATCCTTACGTTGTGGTTGCAAAGCTTATTATGTTGCCAGAAGTGAGAGTTAAATGAGTACTGATGGAGAGTGGCAGAGCTTTGGGTAGTTCTGGTGTTCCTAGATAGCTTTTCCTATTTTCTATATCAGCATTCTCTTGTCTCCTGTTTGTCCTGGGGATGTCTTGTGTGCTGGGCAATGTTTTGAGTTGGTTGAGGTATTGGGCACAGAAAATAACAGTATTTGGGCAATATTGACTCTGTGGCACAAGGTCAGTGGCAGTGGCAACCACTTAACAATGTAATTCAGTGCTCAATAGTACAATCTAATACCTGTTGAGCTCTTCTCTAAGGTGTTCCCATGTCATATTTGGCAGGCCCCTTGCAGTTAGAGATCTTATGACCCTAATACATAGCTTCCTAGGATGGTCACTGAGAAGGGAAGCACTGTCACTTAGATGCTAAATGTGATTATGTTTTTAGTACTGGAACTCTCTTTTGTCCATTTTTTTTAGTAATTTCCAGAGAGGTGAAGCAAGATAAGGTAGAGAAAGGGGACAATTTAGTAGCAGCTCTTGGGTCAGTGTAATGCCAAGCAAAGGCAACTTCCAAGGTTCGGATTACCAGCATAGCAAACACCATTTATTGAGCAAACATTCACAGAAAAGAGAAAGTCAAAATATAGTGTAACTTGTTCCTTTAGCAAATAAGTTCTCTAATCAATCCAGGTACTACTCCACCCCTAGACAGTACACGCATTTAGTCAGTCAAAGTCTCTTTTCAAATGGATATTAGTTTCCAATCTTAAACAAAGTACATTCATTTGGTCAATCACAGAGCACAAAAAAAAACCTCAAAGGCTTCCCACCCCTGAATCTCAAAAGGGGCAGGAGAACACAAAAGGCCATCTACCCTTAAGTTACAACAAGGTTAAGATATTATCTCAGCATTGAATACCCAAGGAAAGGGCCTTCTTTCATCTTCACTCAAGGCAAGCCCTCAGCAATCTCAGTTCCTGGGGAGACAAGGCTCAACAAAGCCATAGCCAGTGTCCTCATCAAGTCACTCTCTGCCTGTAGAACAGTCCCAGAACCCCTGAAAACATCAGCAAGGTCCTCTTCCAGGAATTCTGTGCAGGTACCACAAGAAAATCCTCCTTCAGGGCTTCTGAACCAACAGCCAGGTTCCAGGACCTCTACAACAGCAGCACTGTCCTTCAGCATCAGATGAATCTGGCAAAACAACATCAAAACAGACAGACAAAATACCGGCATCACAGCCATGCTTCCTCAGTTCTTGGCAGTTCCGGGTGGCAGTTCCAGGTGGCAGCTCCAATGGGCTCTCAGCAGTCTTTCTGTCAGCAACTCAGGGTCCACCATATTGGATACTGCTCTCCCAAAGTCCTTCTGGCCTTCTCTGGGCTTGGGCCTCTCTCCCAATTCATGGCTCCTCCCAGTTCAGCCCTTTCTCTTCACATCAACAAGTCCATCCCACAAGTGGGATTCACAAGCTCTGTGTTTTAACACTCAACCCAAAAACCAAGCCAATATAGGGGCATCTCCAAATTCCATTACCAATACAGTCAGCCAAATCCTCATAATGTCATTTAATTCTTTCCTTTGAATTTAATTCCTGGGTCATCAGACACAAATGCATTCCTATATTTGCCTGATAAACAATATGAAGTAAAATGGAGATGAAGGTTGTATTATTCTTACTCCTATTCCACTTAGCTGGGTTAAATCCTAGAGAAGTAGTTGAATATAGTCATAGATCTCATTATCTTTTACCCCAACTCTTTACCCTGGCATTCAAGGCCTTCTACAGTTTCCCTTTTACAGTTCCTTGCACCCACACCCATTAGGTAGTTAATGAATCTTTAATAATAAACAATTATTAAATACCTACTCTGCGTAGAGTACTCTGCTAAACTGGGAAGGAGATAAAATGTTTATTTAAGGAATAACATTTGTCCTTAACTGAAGAAAAAGGCAATATAATCCTGGTTGGGTAGAAAGTTTGGTGACTGTAGGGAAGGATAAAATGAGTAAGGAAGTCAGCTGAGCTTCTGAAAAGAAACACAATTTCTATTTGTTATTTAGCTATTTGGGGACTTTAGTGGCTACAGAAGTTTAAGTGATAAATCACTGGCTTGTTTCAAATGCCTACAAGGGGAAAAACAACAATCCTGTCTTTAAAGCAGATTGGGACTTGGGAGATGCCACCCATGGCTTTGATTAACCTCATATGTATCCTCTGGACATTTTTTTGTACAGCTCATTTCCAGGAGTAAATGAAAAGCACCAAGGCTTAGAAACATAGATGGGGACAGAAAAACATCAAATGGGGGAAGGAAAGATAGAAAAAGCAATAGGGTCAACATTTCCATCTTTTCAGAGTTGAGCAAGTTTTGCCTATGGCTAGTGAGGGGTTGTTGGACAAAACTGATTGGACAATTGCCTGCATTTCCATAGAAATTCCACTAGGTACAGAAAATAGAATCATAGCATTGTTAGAATTAGAAGGGTCCTTAGACCGTAATGTCAGAACTAAAAAGGTCCTTAGGACAGAGAAGATGGCAATTCAGAGCTGCAGAGAACTTTAAAATATAAAACACAAAATATTGGAGCTGAAAGGGATCTTAGACTATAAATTGTCAGAGCTGGAAGAAAACTTTGGAAAAATATATAGAAGGTTAAAGCTGGAAGGAATCTTATAATTCTTGTAATCTATGAATTTATGACTATATTCCTAGAACTGCAGAACTGAAAGGGGACTTCAGGGCACAGAATTCTAGAAATAAAAGGCATCATAAGTCACAGTGGGTTACAGCTGGAAGTGACCTTACAGATCAACTAGGGCAAATGACTTCCCTAAGATCACAACTCAACTTAGCAGCAGAGCTGAAGCCAGAGTGACAATCAGAAATTTCTTCACCTAGGGAAAAATTGTTGAAAAGAGGTGATGAAAGTGGGTGACCACTAGAAAGTAGGTGAGGAGTAGTGACTAACTGGGCTCCAGATGCGGTGGTAGAAGGAGAGCAGACACTGACCCTGGCAAGTGTGTGGGGAAAGCAATCCTCAGAATAGGATACCATGGTGATGATAGAAGGTGGGGTTAAAGCCTGCAGCAAACTGTACTACAAAACACCATGGGTAGGCAGAGATCCTGTTGGGTAGAAGCTTATGTTTCTGGGTCTCTTAGATGTTGGTGGCCTGGGTCAAAGTGCCATTCAATATAAATTAGTTATGATTTTGGCTGGATCAGAGATTAGAATTAGAAGTCGGGACACTAATAATCCTGAGGCCACTAATAAGAAAAAAAAAAGAATCAAAGGATGACACAAGTAAAATGTAGCTAAACACAGGTATTTTTATCTATTTTATCAAAAAGGACATTAAAAAACTCTGAGGTTAAATAAGGGAGAACAAATTATTTCATTCAATTTTGTAGATGTAGGGAATAGGGATTGGACCTGGAATTTCACTATTATGGAGGATTTCTTAGTGAAGGTAGGACCTTTGCAGACTGCTGCCTTCTCTGTAACATATAGTCTTCTTTGCCTAGATCACTGAGTAGTTAAGTGATTTTCCCAGGATTTTCCCAGGATCACACATGGTGTGTGACAGAGGAAGGATGAACCCATGTCTTCCTGGCATTAGGCCATCTTTCCAACTACTATGCAACACCGACTCTCCTAGTGTAAATACATTTTATACATATATATACATATATATATATACACACACACACACACACACACACACACACACACACTTAAAAATCCTTTTAAAAGAATACTTCATTTCTAAGATAAAGAGATTAGAGGGTAAGGAGAGGAGGAAAGTATAACACTTGTACCAGAGGTTCCCTCCTATCATAAATAGTATGTATCAATTTATCATTTTTGTGTCTCTCTCACATTTCTTTGTTTTTCCTCCTTAAATGTTACCTGAGAAAGTCATATCTAGCACTACCCTCAAAAGGTGGCCAACAGCTCCCCTTACAACCTTTCAGAATCATAAGGCATCATAAAAACTAACATTTACATATAGCACTTTTAGATTTGCAAAACATTTTTCATAAGTTATCTCATTTGAGCCTCACAACTCTATGAGGAAGATGCTATTATTATCTCCATTTTACAGATCAGGAAAGTGAAGGTGACAGAGGTCAAGTGACTTGTCAAAGGTCACATAGCTAGTAAGTATATGAATCAGGATTTGAACCTAGTTTTCCTGACTCTATATCCATCACTCTTACATATTGGACCACTTTTATTCAGACAGTAAACAGAAAAAGACTATTACCTGAGTCCATAGGTCAAGAGTCCCTTTTCCTACGGTTCTGATCAGTGCCTGAATTGTAACACTCTCTTGGTCAGGATCTCGACAAAAGGGATGTCAGGGCTCATTCCAATAATGACTCCATCTCTCTCTGATCATCTGTTTCCTCTTGTCCTCATCCCTCTGTGCATACAGTTCTCATCAATGCACTCTTTCCCATGCTTAGAGTCAGCATAACAAGCCCTATCTATGTATCAATCACTGAGTAGTTACATGAGAATTATTATAAAATATATAGCTTTCCTGTGTGATACTACTTCCCAAGGGCTGACTGACCATTATTGGCTTCTCCCAGTCCAGTCCAATCCTTTCTCCTGTCCAGGAGATGGTTCTACCCTTAGAGCTGCTGAACTGTGAAGGGAGAAAAAGGGAAGGACACTAAGTTTTCCAAGATTGTAGAGCCAGGATTAGCTCCAGGACATTTTTCCCTCTGTTCTTTTGACTGGCTCCCACAGCCTAACTCTACAATTATATGTGTTGTGGGAATCTCTCCTTGATTGGTTTATTCTAAAGTGTCTCTATGTTACATTCTAGATAACATTAGGTAGCATTTTAAATTTTGCAAAACACTTTACAAATATTGTCTCATGTTATCATCATAACAACCCTGAGGTAGATACCATTGATTATCCCCATTTTATAGAAAAGAAAACTGAGCCAAGCAGCAATTAAATGACTTCCCCAGGGTCACCCAACTAGTAAGTATTTGAGGCTAGATTTGAACTCTGATCTTTCTGACTCCAGTTCCAATGCTCTATCTACTGTGTTATCTAACTTATAATGAGTCCATCTTCCTTTCTTCCCTCCCTCCCTTCCTCAGCACCTGGTCAAAGTGACTTTCACTTGGTTAATAGTTCCTTCTAAGTTGTCATGGGCATTATTCTTTGTGACAGTAGGGTCTGATTATGCAAATAATTCCAAGACTTCTTTATCCTTCTTTCTTCTCCGTGCAGTTAACTGTATCTTCTTGATAAGAGCCTATTCTAGAGAAGATATTCTTGGAGATCCACCTCAGGGAAGAGGGAAAAATGCAGGAATGGTGAGGCAGAGAAGAATGGTAAGATAGGGAAAGGAGGAGGAGAACGGAAATAGGGGAAGGGAAAAGAAATACAAATTAATTAGGAAAGCGGGAATGGGGAAAAGAAAATAAGGAGAATGAGAGACAGACTCTCATCAACTCCCATGACTATAATTATCACGTCTACGGGAATGCCTTTTATATCTATATATCTAAGTCTAGTCTCTCCTCTGAGTTTCAGTCCTGAATTCCTAACTGCCTATTAGATATTGGCTGCTGGATGTCTTGTAGACATGTCAAATTAAACACATCCAAAACCAAATTCATTATATTTCCCCCTAAAACTCACCTCACTCTTCTGAAACTTCTGATTTTCATCAAGAGCACCCGCCCTCACCCAGGTTCACAACCTTGAAGTTTCCAAGTCTTGTCATTTCTGCCTTCACAATATCTCTCACTTCTGTCTTTCTCCTGTCCCTATACCATTTACTTCAATCACTCATCCATTCTTTCCAGGATGATTGTAATAGCTTCCTAATTGGTTTCCATGCCTCATTTCTCCCTTCTCCAATTCATCTTCCATACCACTACCAAAGTGACTTTCCTGAAGCATGGGTTCCCTATCATTTCTAGGACCAAATACAAACTCCTTTGAATTTAAAGTCTTTCACAATTTGGTTCTAACTTACTTCTCCAGTTATAACTGATTTCTCTAGTAACTGTACATTTATCTCCACACACTCTATAGTCTCTCAACCTTGTCTTCTTGGTGTTTGTAAAACATTACACTCCATCTCACTTGTCCATATCTTTACACAGGCTGTGCTACACGCTTGAAATGCATTCCCTCCTCATATCTGCCTCTTAGAATCCCAAGTTTCCTTCAGTGCTCAGCTCGTGACATATTCCACACAAAATTTTTCCTGATTCACCCCAAATTAAGGGAAGACAAATGCTTTCCCCCACAAAGAGAAAAATCTATGTTGCATATATTTTGTATGAGAGCAGCAGTGTCATGAAGTGGATAGAAGTCTAGTGTCTAAGTGAGGATTACCAAGGTTAAAGTGCTGCCTCTGACAGAATAGTGTGTGAGCTGGGGACATCACTTGAAATCTCAATGCCTCAAGCAACTTTTTAAGACTATATATTGAGAAGTTGCTTATCTGCATTGGCAGAGATTTCCTACCTGAGAGCATCTAATCCTATTGATATCATGGGTTCAGACCAAAATAAAATACATTATTTGTATATGTCTATTTATTCATCTTGATTTATTTTATTTTATTTTTAATTTATGGAATAAGACAAGATTTTCTGTAATATAGTATAATAAAAAGATGATTACATATGAAATTGCAAATCTATTATCTCTCCCAACTAGATAAATCTAACCAAAAATACATAAGAAAGAAGTCAAGGAAATGAATAGAATTTTTAAATAAGCTAGATATGATAGATATCTGTAGAGAACTGGATGGAAATAGAAAGGACTACACCTTTTTATCAGTGATTTATAGTACCTTTACAAAGACTGATAATATATTAGGACATAAAAAGTGTGTGTGTGTGTGTGTGTGTGTGTGTGTGTGTGTATTTGTGTGTGTAATCTGTCCCCCACATTTAGCTTAGAGCAGTGGTTCTCAACCTTCCTAATGCCAAGACCCTTTAATACTCGTATGTGGGTGTATCTGCATGTGGGCAGACCCCACTGGAGACGGATAGAAGAGCGGTGTCTCAGTTCCTAAGACCATTGGAAATATGTGTTTTCCAATGGTCTTAGGTGACCCCTTGACCCCTGTGAAAGGGTCATTCAACTCTCAAAGGGGTCGCAACCCACAGGTTGAGAACCACTGGCTTAGGGTATCATTTTTTGGCTTAAGGGAGGCAGAATAGACACTCTAGCCTCTTCTCCCCCCCAACTCTTCTCTAAAGAAGACTATAATTCCATCCAGAAGAGGAAGAAAGAGGTTGGGGTCAGAAGCTTGATCATTCTGCTTTCCTCAGGGAGAGAAAGTACCAGGTTAGAATTATAATTATCTCTTCCCATAAATATTAGTCTATGAAAAATAGCTTTCCCAGACAGCCAGACAGTTTCAAGACAGCTTTTTGATTCCTCTTCCTTAATGGGGAAAGGAGGACCTAACTTTCCCTTTCCCCCAATGCTATACCAAACAAAATGGAGTGAAAGAACTCTCCTGCTGAGAGAAGTAACGGTTCAATGGAGAGAGTCCCAGATCTCACCCAAGGGGAAATTTCCAAGCTTCTAATGTAGGAAGGGGGTGATAGGTACTTGGTGGAGACTGCTAGCTCCTCTCCTGTCAGCTTCTTTCCAGAATCTTATTCTCTCATCAGCAAACTGGAGTGGCATCAGCATTTTCTTCCTTTTCTCTTGTAGCCAGAAGTCAGAGATACCAGAAGCAACAACAGTTTGGTGATTTTGGGTTGACTTTAATAGCTGTAATCAGATATTGTTGTTAAATGTATTGGTATTAATTGGAGGGTGTTCTGAAACAGAGAGCACCCTTGGGAACCTGTCCTTGGACCTACTCTATTCAACACTTTTTATTATTATTTAAATGGGGCCATGTTTCTAACATTTGTAGGTGACATAAATCTGAGAGTAGGAATTAATACATAGGAGACCAGATATGGGATCTAAAATGATTTCAACAGGCTGAAACAATGGACCTCATCTATCTAAATGAAATGAGTACGAGCAGATATAAATGTAAAGTTCTGCACTTAGTTACAAACTTTTAGTTTCAGAAGTAGAAGATGAAAGTGTCTGAGGAAGGTGGGGTTAGATAGAATTTCATATAAAAGGCTGTGAATTACTGCAAACTCAAAATGATTGGACAGTCAGTAAAATCTAATGTGCTCTTAAACTGCATTAATAGACAGTGTGATCAATCTGATGGGGATAGATGGATAGGAACAGAGATTGATAATGCCACTGGTTCTGTCCTGGTCAACCACCTGAATTGTGTCTACTTTTAGCTTCCCCATTGCAGAAAGGACATGGGGTATTTGCTATGAAGTAACTGATAATCACTTTGATTGAATCTAGAAGGACTATGCTTACAGTCTCATTCTTTTCTTCCTCTTCCCATAAGTACATCACAGAAATATGTACTCTTTCTTTCTGGGATCACTCTCCCCCTGCTCCTAGATATAAGTTGTTTAGGCAAACCCAAACCTATGCCTTAGGCATGTGAAATCTCTTTTCTCTCTATTTCTTTTCCCGATCAGAAGTTACTGAATAGTAATTTCTAGAGAAATGTTTCCTTCCTTGGAGGTAAATGTGAGTTTGAGAGATCAGGAACTCCTGGGTCCCTCACTCAGAGTTTATTGCCAGCAGGAGTAGATTTTGCAATTATACACTTTTTGAAAAAAGTGAACATGTTCATGAACATGAACAGTTCAGGACCAAAATAAAAGTGAAAAGTCTATTCAACAGTACTACTAAATATCCTATATTTTAATATTATTTTAAAACTTTAAGTATCACCCTTCTAGAATAGAATAATAGGGTTTATAGATTATTTTGTCATTTTTAAGCATCAGTAACTGTTCTTGAGACTTTTGTATAGTAAGTCTTTTTTCTTGGGAGCAAGAGAGTGTCCTGTGCTTGATATAAATATACCTGATAATAGCTGTTCTATATCTGATATGAATTGTGCATTGAATACCTTTGTATTCAGTTTTGAGCCAGACCTAAGCTTTAACTAGGCCTCTGGAAAAGGGTTGTAAAGAGCCAGAGAGTATAAGAATCTATTATCTTTAGAGGACAGCTAGGTGGTATGAGAGATAGAGAGCTAGACCTGGAGTCAGCAATACAGTTTTGTGAGTTCAAATCCAGCCTCAGGCACTTACTAGCTGTGTGACCCTGGGCAAGTCACTTAACCCTGTTTGCCTCAGCTTCCTCATCTGTAAATTAAGCTTGAGAAGGAGATAGCAAACAGCTCCATTATCTTTGCCAAGAAAACCCCAAATGAGATAATGAAGAGTTGGACATAATAGAAGAAGACTGAACATATTATCTTTAGAGGAGGTGCTTCCACCAAGCATAAATTCAGTCTGCTCCACATGATGCCAAAGCTAGAGGTCCCTTAGTGGGAGAGGGCAAACACCTCAGGCCCCAGCAGGTCTGTTATTACATTAACACACTTCTTGTCTCCCAGGGTTGTCCCTCAAAAAGCTTGCATTCAGGATAAAATCAAGATGGTGGAGAAAAACCAGGAAGTTGCCTGATCTCTCCCCAGTTTCTCTTAGAAAGAATGTTAAATGAAGTCTCTAAATGGATTCTAGAACGTTAGAACCTGCAAAAAGACGAAGTGAAACAATTTTCCAGCTTAAGATAACTTAGAACTTCAGGTAATGTCAGTCTCACTTGAGTTGAAGGGGAGTGCAGCTCAGAGCAGATGATGTCCTGGAACTCCAGCGGGCAGCTCTTAGCTACAGCACAGATTAGCAGCTGAGGCCCCTCTGTCCTGTCTCAGCAAGCTAGTGGCACAGCAGGTGAGCTGTGAGGCTTCCAGCCCCAGCATAGAAGGCAAATTGCCAGTCCTGGAGCCTTAGTACAACAGATGGCTCTAGGCTGGGCCACTCTAGTGCCCCTGAAGCTCAAGAGTGGAAAGCCAGTGACCAGACCCCTGACCTCCAGGATAAGAAGCTTGGGACAGTGACCCCTGTGCCCCAGGAAAAACTCAACTTCAAAAATCGAGCAAAAAGCTTACATTCTTCTGAGAAAGTACTTTGTGAAGATTAAAGTGCTCTGTAAGTATGAGCTATTATTCCATTGTCCCTTACAGTTCCCACTACTCTTTAACATATATTATCTAATTTGATCCTCACAATAGCCTTGTGCAGAAGGCAGAATAATAAACTATCCATCAACATACATTTGTTAAATGCTAATTTTGTTCCTTCCAGACGCTGTACTAAATGGCTGAGATATAAAGAAAAAGCAAAAACTATCTTTTTCCTCAAAGAGCTTGCATTCTAATGAAGGAGAGTAGATATTATTATCCCCATTTTAGAGACACAGATACCAAAACTCAGAGAGCACATGGGCAAAGAACCTCAGGGAATCAATGGCTGAACTAGAACCAAGACCCAGAGTTCCTGATTCCTAATCTTTAGCTCTTTCCTAGAAAGAAGAAGGTGGGGGAAGGTACAGTGATAACTTTTCCTTGAAATGGGTCTGGCCTAAGACCAAAGGAAAACCTGGCCTCTCAAGAAGAAGAAATTATCTGAACTCAGGGCCCATGGGCTCATTGTGACTTCATTAAAAATTAAGTCACAAATTATAATACTCACTGGGGAAGTCTTGCTTTCCTCCCAATTACAGTTAATAGAAGAAAATTAATGTGGCAATTAATGTAGCTTCTCTTACCACTCAGCCCGGTGCTCTCAGTTCAATTCCCTTCCTTCTCACTGAGGCCAAATAAAGTGATGACTGGGGATGGACAGGAGCTAATAAAGTTTGTTTCCCTGTATTTAAACTCTTGGCCGTAACTTACTTAAGAAATACAAAGGGGAAAAAAAGGATTTTACTTAACATTTGAGAGGTTTGTGAGAGTCGTAAATCATCGGCCCATGCGCCATATTTGTTGAAAGGGCCAGAATACATTCAATTTTACAGTATATTAAACTTCATCTAATTTGAACGTAAGAACAGACCAGCAAAATAAATGACCAATTTCTGAAGCAGAAATTACCATTTGGTTGGTGCCATTACAGAGCTGCTGGTATTTTATCATGTTCTTAACATAATATCACTTGTCTATTGATGCATAGTTATAATACTATTCCAAATTAGAAGGCGGCCGGAGCGAAGTGCGCACAGTTTTCTTAATAGACATCATTTGTCAGATGTTATTCTGAGGGTTTTGTCCTGATGATAATATGCAGATTAAAGCCCGAGTAAATAGGGGGAGAGGGGAATGGAGGAGTCTTCTTTCATTGTGTTTGCCCATGCTGTGATTGTCAGGAGTAGGGGAGACAGGTGGCCTGAACCTCAGGGGCACAGATAACAGTAATTAATCTGCTTTGAAGAGTCCCTGTTAAAAGAAACTGGTGGCTTTGACAAAAAGAGAAATTCCTTGTGAATTTCAATGTGGGGCTTTGGAATATCCTTTGCATATATGGCACAAGTATTTACACTGTGCCCAGAAAAGAAAAAAAAAGGGGGGGGGGAATCTTGGTTTCCAAGCAAGTCTTGGAAGTAATAGCTCTAGTGCTATGAGTTGGACATAAATTATCCAGTCCTTTCCATTAAGTTTTTGGCCCAGGCACTGATGATACTTATCATGGCACTGATGACCCTAAGGGCAGTGCTCTATCCACTATACCACTTAGCCATCTCTACAACATAGCTAACAAATCATCACCCCTCTATTGGTTGGTGGCCTCTAGAAAAGGGGAAGCCTTCTCTGGTGACTCAGGAAAGAAATCATTCAATCAGTCAATGACATTTATTAAATACTTGTTAC
This sequence comes from Pseudochirops cupreus, assembly GCA_028627135.1. NCBI lineage: Eukaryota > Metazoa > Chordata > Mammalia > Diprotodontia > Pseudocheiridae > Pseudochirops > Pseudochirops cupreus. Next base: position 322,597,343 of record CM053583.1, on the reverse strand, counting down.
GTGGCTGATACTGTGCTAAGTGTTGGAGATACAAAGAAAAGTAAAAGACAATGTTCTCAAAAAGCTCACAGTCTAATGGGGTGATAATAGGCAAACAACTGTGTAGAAATAAGTTATATACAAGATAAATTAGAAATAATTAACAGAGAGAACATTAGGATTAAAGGGACTTCCTGCAGAAGATGGGATACTAGGAAGCCAGAGAAGCAAGTCTCTATTCTGAATTCTCAGGATTAGAAGTGATTTTAGCAAGCATCTAATCCTACCTCATACTCAGTGTAGGAGTCCCTTCTTCAGAATTTGTCAGGTGGTCAGTCTCATTTAGTTTCTCCTTGAATGCTTCCAGGAATGGCAGATTCACTATCATACAAGACGTTCTATTACATATTTGGATAGCTCCAATGGGTTAGGCAGGTTTTCCTTAAAGTGTACATTTGTAAATTTGCATATAATTAAATTGTATGATTGTAAATTCCTTAAAGTTAAACATTCTTTATAACTTATAGAACATTGTCTAACACTTAGTAGGCACTTAATCAATGCTTGATAAGTGTTTGATCAAAGGATGTAAATATATACACCAAGGATACAGGTACACATGTTCACTCAGGTATATAAAAATTAGGACACGGAGGTACAAATGAAATGTATGTAAGTGTGCAACCCTCAGACGCATCTACATATACACTAATAGAAATGTGTGCACATATATAACACACATTTTTCATGACAGATGTGTGTGTGTGTGTATACACAATTACACTGCTAACTTTGTATTCCTTAATGTATGTTGGGTGATGGTGGTGTTGAGGAGATATCTCTGTGATGAGGCCACAAAGAAGATAAAGTTGTCACTTTGCAATATTGAAGAATCAGTTCAACTAAGTGGTCAGCTCACCCAGATTAATCCACTTGTCTTAGTGTTTATTTGCCATCTAAAATAGTCCATCAGAGAGACACCCATTCAAAATTGAGTGAAATTAGAGCTGGAATCAAACTATGGGAGGAATTTGCAGAAATTTCGTGCTGTAGAGTGTCACAATTGCCTCACTAGTTCCTCCTTCTCACTGTCCCTACACTGTGTATCTTTCCATATTTTTGGTTTTCTAAGAATGAACTCAACTGGAATGAGGACTTTGAGTTAACATACACTAAAAAAAGTCTGAGAAAGTCCTCAAGAAGCATCAGGATCATTGGTCTGGGGCATAACTGTGGTGCCCAGATCTAGGAATTCCATGTCTGGCATTGCTGTGTAACCCTGGGGAAAGGGCTTTTCCTTTCCGCAAATAAGATATTTTATGTAAAATGCTTTTCAAACATTAAATAAGTATATCATTATTTTTATCATCATCAGAAAGAATTAAATTAATTAAAATGGCTTTCATATTTGACAGATATTCTACTTGCTTACAGAACTGATGTTAGGAAAATACTTTGTAAACCTTAGTAAATTATAAACATCAGAGATTAGTTTTAGTTCTCCAGGGAGTTGGCACAAGAACTACTACCAGAATGACAAGAGACTGAGACCTTTACTACCATCAAGTATAGAGAGAAAGATGAGTTTTTCAATGACCACCAATCTCTACAACATAGCTAACAAATCATCATCATTGCTTGGTGGCCTCCAGAAAAGGGGAAGCCATCCCTGATGACTCAGGGAAGAAATCATTTAATCAGTCAATGAACTTTTATTAAATACTTACTATGTGGCAGATACTGTGCTAAGCACTGGAGATACAAAGAAAAGTAAAAGGCAGTAAGTGTAAAATATATGCAAAATAAAATTAAAAATTAAAAATAATTTTTAAGGTAGATTTAACAGCTTTGGACTTCAAGAATGTCACTACATAGGAGGCAAGATTTGAATTGAGATGTGAAGAGTGCTAGAGATTCCAATATCTGAAAGTGGGAGGTATGGGTTGCATTCTAGACATGGACCACTTGGGAAAAGGCATAGAGGTGAGGATGGAATCATCTAGACTGAGAAAAAATAGTTTATCTGGAATGTAGAGTGCATAAGAAGGAATAATGTGAAATAAATCTGGAAAGATAGGTTGGAGCTTGATTGTGAAAGAAGAGTTTTATTTTCCTGGAGGCAATAGCAGGACAGTGACATGAACATGTTTTCTTTAGAGATATCATTTTGGCAGCTACATGGGGGATGGATTAGAGAGAGAAGAAAATGGAAGCTGGGAAACAATTAGGAGGCTGTGACTATAGTCTAGGTAAGAGGTGATGAGGTCCCAAAACATAGTGAATAAAGAGAAGCAGGCAGATGTGGAAGATACTGTGAAAGCAAGATTTGGCAACTGATAGGATATTGGCAAGAGAGAATGAAAAACTGAATACGATTCCAAGATTATCAATCTAGAACCCTGAAAGGATGGATATGCCCAAAACAAAAACAAAAACAAAAACAAAAAAAAAGGAAATTAGGAAGAAGAGGGTGTTTAAAGGTAAAGGTGACCAAAAGAATGAGTTCAGTTTTGGACATGTTGAGTTTGAAATGTTGATGTCACATTCAGCTATTGATATCCAACAGGTAATCTGTAATGTGAGACTAGATATCAGGAAGGAGTTGAGAAGTAGGTGCCAAAAATTTGGGAGTCATTTGTATAAAAATGACACTTGAACCTATAGAAGAGATGATCAAGAGACAATATAGAGATAAAAAAATAAGTGGGCCCAGGTTCTGGGGTACAACCAAACATTCAGATGATAATTTACCAAGTGGAGACTGAAAAGGAGTGTTCAAAGGAGAAAGAGAGAACAGTGTCATCAAAAAAAAAAACTCAGGAGAAAAGTATACCTGTGAGAAAGAGCAGGAGAGTAGAAGATAAGGCACAAGGTCTATGAGAACATCTCTCTACTCTCCAAATGATCAATGAGAATGAAATTTTCCTTTCAAAATAGAAAAATATCTTCAATGTAAAAAAATGAAGAATAAAGAGGGTCTAAAGAGGCAGCATAGTGTTCTGACTTATGGCAGGTAATTTGAGAGTAGAAAAAAGGTGAAACAGAAAGGAAAGAGAAAAAGAAAGACCTGTGAAGCTTTGGAGCTAAGTGATACATAAAAGGTCTTCTTGAAGATGAGAGGACTCTGAGGAAGCAGTAGTTGTTTTCCCTCTCAGTCCTCCCAAAAATGGAAGAATGGACCCACAGGTGTCCATAGGTAAGAAATTATCCAATAAGGGAAAGGGGAAGAAGACGGAAGTAGTGGTGGTTGGTAGCTCCCTGAGGCAGATATCTATTCACATGCTATTTTCCCAGGGCATGTGGTTGAACAACTGTAATAACCTATTCACTTCTAGGATCAAATATAAGCAAGGTTCTTCATAACTTAGACAGTCTTTTGACCTTTTCTGTAACCATGATTCCATTTTAGGTACTTTGTCAGGTTAGGCTCAACAGGAGACTCTTAAAAAGGAAGTTCTGAAAATTCAAAGAAAAATTATTTTGAGGAAAAGAAAAAGAGAGAAATCTGAGATTGATGTGGATACACAGGGAACTCATAACAACATAAATTTTAAAAAGATACATATGGACTTAAGAAAATGGAAGGATAAACATTAGTAATGGCTGGGTTGTGTTAACATAATAGAAATGATAAAACAACTTACAACAGTTCCTCCCACCTCCCAAAATTTAGTGCTATATCAATGAAAAAGGAGGTGTTTTATAGAAATAGACAGAAATAACAAAATTCATTCAGAGGAAGAAAAGCTCTAGAATCTCAAAGTAATTAATTCTTCGTAAAGTGGGGGTTAAAAGGGAATGGCATTTTCAACCATTTAATCATACCATAAACGAGTGAATAATGAAGGAAAAACATTTAGTAAGCAGTTATTACATAATAGTAGTAGTAATAATAATAATATAGCACCTATAATTCTTTAAGGTTTGCAGAGTGTTTTTGTCAATATCACTTTATTCTATTGTCATAACAATCCTATGAAGCAGATATTTTATTATCCCTATTGGACAAATGAAGAAACTGAGACAGCTATTAAGTGATTTGCTCAGAGTCACACACTAGTAGGTATCTGAGTACAGATTTGAAGTTTTCTTGAATACAGGTCCAGTGTTCTACTCATTGCATCACTTAATTACCTCTCTTATATTGCAAGCACTATGCTATTTATTATTAAGTCAGTAATCATTAAAACTTTTTGGTGCTGGATAAAAAATAGAGAAGTAGATCAGTGGGACAGACAGCTGAATAAACAAGAATCAAAAAAGTTCAATTCAATAGCTTATAATTAGGCATATCTAACAACAAAAATTACTTAGGGAATTCTCTATTTGACAAGAACTCCTGAGAAAACTGAATGGAAACTTGACAGAAATTAAGCTTAGATCAACACTTTATACCTTGTATCAAAATAAACTTATACATCCTAAATATAAAAGGTGACATAGTTTAAAAATAGGACAGAATAAGTTCAAATATCTTTTACAACTATAGCTAGAGGGAGAATTCTTAACAAAATAAGGATGGGGGGAAGTGACAAAATATCAGATGGATAATTTTTGCTACAACAAATTGAAGAGTTTTGTATGAGCAAAATCAATGCAGGGAGGATAACAAAGAAAGCCATTGATTGGGGAAAATTCTTTGTGTTAACTATCTCTGATAAGAGTATTATACTCAATATATAGGGAATCAGCACAAATGTGGCAAAGATGGCAAAAAAAAGGGCAGAAAAGGTCAATGATGGAGCTAGGCAAAGATAGGCACATTTAATACGTTATTGGGAGAATTGTAAATTAGTCCACACAATCTGGAAAGTAATTTGGAATTATCATTAAAAAAATAATGAAAATGTTCAAAATCCTTTGATCTAAAGATTTCATGCTAAGCACATACCCACAAGAAAATAAAGCACAAGACCCATATAAATATCCATAGCATCACTTTTTGTGGAAGCTAAGAACTAGAAACAAAGTAAATGCCCATCATTTGAGGAATGGCTTAACAAATTATGGTACATAAACGTCATGGAATATTACTGCAGCACCATAAGAAATAATGAATATGAAGAATTCAGAGGAGCATGGGAAGGAATACTTATATGAAGTGAAGCAGAGTGAAGTCAGCAGAAATAGAAAAAAAAAGCAGTACACATACAAGCAAGTAAAAAGGGTAATAATTTGAAACTGAACACTGTCTGGTTATAATGCCTAAGCCTGACTCTAGAGAAGCACTGAGAAAATGAACAGTCCCAGGACTACAGGTGTGGAGACACACATTCACATGTCCATATATTCACATATACACATATGCATATATATAATACATACACAGATATGAATATACATGTATACACATACACAAATATATATACAGACAGCTTATGCTGTTTAGTTTTGCTGAACTGCTTTTCTCTTCTTTTTTAATCTGTTACAAGGTGGGGAGAGGTGTCCGTTGGCAGAGTGAAAGGGCATATGTAGAAAGCAATGTGACATAAACACCAAAGGCATCATTAAAACATAATATGTATGTAAAAACAGACACGAATGGAAAGTGGAAGTAACATGGATGATAAAGGACAAAATTTTTAAAAGAAACATGGTATAATCTTCCAAGGCCACTATCAGGAATGTTAAAGCTGGGAGGAAATCTAAGGATAATAAAAGTTTTCTTTTTTCCTCCTTAAATAAATACTAGAGAAAAAGGTATCAAAACACAGATAGAACCACTGCTCAAGATGGATGGAATGATGGTAATGGATGATGGCCAGGAAATGGAGCTATTGAATTTTTTGGGTGATTCTGTCTTTTTTTTTTCTGCCAAGGAGAATGATCTTTGAGCTGGAAAGAACAGAACAAAATGGCTAATAAGGAATTGGAGGAAAGATAAACAGTGAGATAGTAAGCATGTACCTTCCTGCCCTTGATGAGTTCAAGTCACTGGGCTTAGATAAAGTATATCCCAGAGGACCGAACAACAGGCAGATCTGATTGTTGAGGTGCTTTCAGTGATCTTTGGAAGATTATGGAAAATTGGAGAGCTAGCCCTGGGGTAGTGAAGGGCAAATTTACCAATTTTTTAAAAATACGAAAAACAAAAATGTGGAGAGTGGAGCCCTTCACAGTCCCTAGAGTTCGACTGAAATTTCAGGCAAAACTCTAAGATGTATTTTTAAAGAGAAATATCCTAAAGGAGAATAGATAATAACAAAGATCCAGGATGACTTCATCAACAGGGAGGAAGGAAATAAACAATTATTAAGCAATTACTATGTGCCAGGCATTCTGCTAATGTACAGTTCTTATCTATTTGATTCTCTCAACGACTTTGTGAAGTAAGTGCTATTATTACTCTCATTTTATAGACAAGGAAGCTGAGGGAAACAGAGGTTCAAGGACTTACCCCAGAGTCATAGAACTAGTAAGTGTAGGAAGCTGGATTTGAACTCAGATCTTCCTTACTACAGGACCAGTGCTCTGTCCACTGTACAATCTACCTGCTGTGGTATGCCAGACTCATTTTGTTGCCTTTATGCTTTGTAACAGCCTCCTAATTGGTCTTCCTACTTCTTTACTTCCTCATATCATCCCATCCTCCAAAAAGCTAACAAAGTGATTTTCCTGAAACAAAGATACCTCTCCTTGCCTCACTCAGTAAACTACAATAGCTCCCAACCACCAGTAGAATTACCTATAAACTCCTCTTTTGGGGATTTAACATTCCTTACAATGTGGCTCCATCTTCCACTTTCTGCCTCCCATGCTCCAGGTTCCAGTCAAATTGACCTTCTTAAAGCTGCTCATGTGCTACACACCACCTCCCATCTCTATGACTTTGCTCTGGCTCTTGCTCCTCACTTCGGACTCTCGGAATCCCTGTTTTCCTTCAAGACTCAGTTTTCCATGAGCTTCCTTTGTACTCCCAGCTACTAGTGCCTTGCATTCAAGAGTATCTTGTATCTGTGTTTTGTTTTTGCACACACAAACACACACACACACACACACACACACACACAGTGTACCAAAAGTCTTGGTGTCATTGGTAGCACTTAGTATTAGATGAGTGTGTTGTTAGAACATAAGCTCTTTGAGGGCGGCAGTTTTCCTTCTGTCTTTGAATCATCCCCATCATCATCACCTCGGTCAGTTTCTGGCACACAGTACATGCTTACTAAATCTTTGTTGATTATTTGTCTTTGCAGGTGTTCTCTATATTACTAAATCCCTGACCTTTTTTTAGTCCTTCTCCTTATCCTCTTTGACCTTTCTATAGATATTTTTAACACTATTAGTAAATACCTAATAGATCCTCATTCTGTATGATCTTCATTTGTCTTGTCTTGACACTCTTTAGTTTATTTAAGTACTTCCCAAAGTATAGGGCCCCAACCCAGACACAGTCCTCCAAATTTAGTCTCACCACAGCTAAGTAAATTAGTCTTATCATCTCCCTGATTCTGGACTCTCTCAGTGTAACCTGAGATTACATTGACTTCCTTGGCTGCCAAACAGTAGACTTGAAAACTACTAAAAACTTCCATACACTTAAGTGTTTGAATGTGAAGGAAAAGGAAAGAAGAGGGAAAGATGAACAAGTCACAAATTCTACCTCCATGCCTCCCCCCCTCCAACTTTATTCTTCTCCAGTATGAAGAATTTCTATCCTAGCAACAGGGCATATATTTGTGACCTATGAAAAAAACAGCTTATCCCAAGGGTAGGGAAGTTGTAACCTTGAGGCCACATGTGGTCCTCTAGGTCTCAAGTTTGCCTGAATCCTTTGCCTGAATCCAAACTTCACAGAGCAAATCCCCTTAGTAAAGGGATTTATCCTGTAAAACTTGGACTTAAGTCAAAAGGTTGGAACCAAGGATCTAGATTCTAGAAGAACATGTACATCCTCAAGGCTGCAAATTTCCCATCCCTGGGTCCTTTCCCTTCCCCTTTGTTCATGGCAAACCCTTGTGTGGTGAACTAGGACAAGACCAAGAAGCATGAATCTACTGATTATAGTCACTTGATGATAAATTAGATGGTCATGGAAAAAGCACAGATCTGGGAATCAAAAGATATGCATTAATGTCCTGGTTCTACCAGTTGCTAATTGTGTGTTCTTGGTGCAGTCACTTACCCTCATCTGGTTTTAGTTTTCTCATTTTTATACTGGGGATCATAGCTGTATCATCATCATTGCAGGGTAATTGTGACAATCAAATGAGACAAAGCATGTGAAAGAGCTTTGTAAATACAAAATGCTATATTAATATAAAGGATAATTATAATTGTTTTTACTGTCCATATCTATCATTGCTGACTCACACAATTGACATAGTTAATGACCCAAAAAGGAGTTACTGGTCACTTCGTGGGATTTAGAACCAGGTTTCTTGTGAGGTATCAAAAACATACAATTATGTAATTCTACAATCTCTAGCAATTCAAATCTCAGCTTAAATGCCCCCTGTTCCCCAAGCGAATAACAACAACAACAAAAAATTAAGCATTCAGGTCCTAAGGAGCTGAGCTGTGATTTTTAGGATGGGCAAAGAGAGAGCATATCTTATTCTTCAGTGGACCTGTCTGCCATTCTTAGACTGAACATTCCCTGGTGAAGATAAATGGATTTTATGAACTGTATATCACATTCTTGTTGGGATACCAGGCCTGGTTGGCACTGTCTAACCCAATTTGAACCTCTCAGCATGGCGGACATAATGGAAATACATCGTGAATACTGTGTCTATTTAACGCAAATGAATTGCTGAGATATGAAATTAGAACCGTGCTTTCCAAGTACAAACCAGAGCAGGAGGATATATTGTTATCTAACAGAGATTTCAATTACTTTCTAACCTTCAGCATGATGATGTGACATTATACTCCTCTGTCAGTGCCTGCCAGCCAGCTCTAACTTTTATTTCTGCTGTTAAATATGATCTTTGTTGTGCTCCATTGATCTCTCAGCATATTTCCGCTGTTTACAACTTTGATAATCTTTGTGTAATCTTCAGGGGTAATTGAATTCCTGCAAACAGAGCCAGAATTTTCAACTCCTCACAGATTAAACAATGGTGAAAAGCCATGATGTGTGACTGAGCCCATCTCTATAGCCTGATGGGCAGAGTAGGACAGGGGCTTGAGAGAAGGGGGAAGGTCTTTTTTAACAGCCACTTTGGGGAGGAGCTCAGAGGCTCATTGGGGTCTACTAGATGAGTCTTCCCTGGAAATCTATTGTTAGAAAAACCTTTGTATCCTCAGATACCAATGTGCCGCTCCTTGCTTGAATCTAACCTGTGGACTTCCACAGAATGCTAGAAGAGTAAGGGACCTCAGAGGTCATGTAATCTAACAGGTACTTGATAAAGAATCCCCTTTATGATATCTGTGGCCCAGACTCTCCTTGAAGAACTCTAATAAAGGGAAACTCACTACCATCTAAAGCAGCTCATTCTGGTTTGGGACAGCTTTAAGTGTCATAATTTAAATCTAGTCAAAATCTTCCTCCTTTGTAGCTTCAACTTGGTCCTAATTCTGACCTCCAAGGTGAAGCTGGATAAATATAATCTCTCTTCATGATAGCTCTTTATGTCCTGACAATTTTGATTTTTAAAAATTTGGTATTCATAAACCTTAATTCTGGAACTTGGAGAAAGGATAATTTGACGGAGCTTTCATCTTGTGGGTATGTGGCATCTTCCTCCTTTATTCCTAGTTCTTCCTCTACACCTAGATGATGTAGACACCATCCCAACCTGAGTGGATTTGGGATGTTTATGAGAATATGATCCAAATCACTGGCAGCCTTCCTCTTGCTCTTTTAATAATTTGTAATACTGGTACAACACACAAGCTGTTTATCCTGGCTTTTTCTCTTGACATAGCACCAGGGCACTTCCTATTCCAGTCATAATATCTTTAATTATATATTTTATGTAACTTTTCATAGGAAAATATTGGTAATATGTGTCAAGTAGCTACATTCCACGCGCATCTTTCCACAACTTTCCATTGTGATGCTTCTGAGAGTAAAGTCATGCAGAATCATTGGGGCAATACTTACACTAAATGGGATAGACTTTTTTGAGTGAGTAGCTTGGGATCATTGAACACACCAAGTAGTTTCTCAAATGCCATCTAGTCTAAATCTTCTTTTCCTAGTTCTTTCTGGGTCTAGCTTTTTGTTCATCTCAAACTTTGTTTTGCAAAGTCAACTGTTTGTCACAGTCTGGGTAATACGCAGTTTTCATCTGTTTATGTTTCCTTTGTGGATAGCTATGCTGAGTTTCCATGAATCTCACTGAGGGGAACTTGTATTGTTCTATACCTTAATTCCGCAAGTACCCACCTTGAATGTACACCCAGGCCATCTTGCCATCTGCTTGCTCCCACCTCTGTGCTATTCCCCCTCTAGACCTGTACCCTTCTACACAGGATTTCCAGGACTTCTATTAGGAAATTAAACCCTTCATCTTTGGAATTCCCTCCCTGAAGCTTTTTAGACTGGAGACTGAGTTAGTACAAATTTACTAGTCTGCTACATCAGATTGACCCCATACCAGATCATGCTCACCTTCACATTCCATTCATCCATCCAATCAAGCTATTGTGCTTCCCATCCCCTTCTAACTCTTTCTTTGGCATGCTAATCAGATTAATTGTACCCTTCTGTACTGCTTCTGAAGGAGGGCATATCCATTGACTGTCCTATGGATCAACTCATCATCCCTGTGGCCCTTCAGACACTTTCCCCCCTGACTGCCATTGCTCTGTTATTTTCCTCTACTAGAATGTAAGTTTCCTCAGGGCAGAACCTATTTAATTTTTGTTTGTTTTTATCCACTGCACCTATTTGAGTGCCTGATACATACATACTTAACAAATGCTTTTTCATCTGTTCACGATGTGAAGCACAAACAGGGGCTTCTAGGGAACCTCCCCATGTTTGGGGAATTCTTTCTCTATTTGGATTTTATGCAGGACATCCTCTATGACACCACTGAATATTTTTGGCAAGCATATGTTTCCCTACTTTGATGCTTTACTTGGTAGATATTGATAAAGGATCATTGAAAAAAGAGGTGAGTCTATTAAACACAGCCAGGGAATTGAAAAAAAAGTGAAACTTTGTGGTTATTTGATATTTCAGTCTCTTCTTCACCGGAATGGTAATGTTACTCTGGCAGAAGGACCAGAACCAAAACTCTTCCCCATGGGTTTTTATGTATAAACTTAAGCATGGAAATATGCATATTTAAAAAAAAACACATGGAGTAGGTTTAAAAGAGGAAATGATTTCTTCCTGGTTGGATGTTACTGGAACTGAATGCAGATGGCCTCAGTGCTCACATTTGTTGTCTTCAAAAGTACAGGGAAGATAAGAGGAGAGAAGCGCTTGGGGGCAGAAGCAGAAGGAGCAGGAAGAAAGGGAGCAGGACCATATTCAATTCCAATTCCAAAGGCCAGGAGGCTGAAGCCCAGATTGTACACTTCATTGTAGTGAGGTGTAAACTGAGTACAAGGAAGAGGAAGTGACTTTATAGTCAAGCAAGGATGGCAAAGCCAGGATTGGAACACAGCTCCCCTGACTCCACTACACCACAGAATTATGAGTTTCAAAGAACCACCAAAATCAAATTTGTTTTGCTTTTTACTAGTTTTGTGTCCTAACACAAGTTACTTTCCCTCTCTGGGACTCAGTTTCCCTATATGTAAAATGAGAAGTTCCTTGTGTGTAAAACTCTAAGGTCCTTTCCAGCTTTAGATCTTTGAACCCATCTAGCTCTAATTCACTGACTTCACTGACTTCTATTAATAACAACAATAATAAGGATAATAATTAGCTTTTACACAATGCTTTTTAAGGTTTGTATTTTATCTTCCAAACAACTCTGAGAATGAAGTGCTATTATTGCCTTTATTTTGCAGATGAGGAAACTAAGGGAAACAGGGTTTCACAGTAATCAAAAGAAGAAGAAGACAGTTAGTGGAACCTGTGACCCAAAGCCCATTAGCATGGGGCTCTCTCCTTGTAGCTGGAGATGAAGGCCCTCCCCTACATGAGGAAACTAGGTGGAGTTGGTGGGACGTGAGAGCTTCATTTCTTGGCCAGTCTCTCTTTGACAAATAGCATTTGGGGAATCCCAGCTTCCTACTTTGAGAGAGAAGATGAAAGAGGACAACTCTACTTCAGGTTACTGAAGGAAAAGACTTGGACAAGGCATGAGAGAAGTGGGTAGTCTCCATTATATCCGTGTTCCCAGATTTCTACTCTAGAGACCACAGGGAGATTCCTCTTGGGTGAGATACAGAATCTTCTCTCCATTGAGTTGAGTTATCTTCTTCCAAATGGAAGAACTCTTTCACTGTGGATTGTCTAGCATATATTCTCCCAAATATACCTTCTATGGTTTCTATTTTGCTATGATTTGGGATAATTCTTTTTCTTTTCTGTATATATGTTCATTGTGGAACTGGTATTAGGTGAGAAAGGGGTCAAGACCTGGATATAGAACTTGGGGGCCCCTTCCCCGAAAAGTACAAAGTGATCAGAAGTTAGATTGAACCCATTCATAACCCTTAGAGGGTTAGAATCACAATATTTAAGGAAACAGATAAATATACTTCTAGCCTGGTACCCCCTCTTTCTGAGGAAAGCAGAGTGACCTCCAGCCCTTGCTTCTTCTCCTGGCTGGAGTAAAAGTCTTCCTTGGGGAAGTGTTGGGGGAGAAGATGTTAGAGATCTATTCTGCCTCCCTTCAAGCCACACACCAACAGGCCTCCCTAACGTACATGGAGCTTCACTGTCTGTGTGAGGCCTATTACTCTCTTTATCACTACATGACTCCCAAAGTCTCTAATGTAGCAAGCTGAGAGTAGGAACATGATGGAGAAATCCTACTCCTCTCATGTCCTCCCAGTGTTTTTTTTTTTATTCAGCATCCTGAAGTGGAGTTGACCTCTTTCATTTTCTCTCTAGAAGCTGGAATCTAGGAGTGCCTGAGTGATGAGTCCTTCAAAGGAGATTGGCTGAGAACTGAAGCTCTCACCTCTCACGACACCACCCTGCCCTCAGAAGAGCAGGGGCTTCATCTCTACCAATAAGAAGAGAGTCCCTATGCAAACAGACTTTGGAAAAGGGGTTACATTAACATTCCTATAATGTCTTAAGGTTTGCAATACACATTATCTACGTTGTTTTGTTTGATCTCACTTGATATGTTATCTCTGATTTGATGAACAAAAGTAAATGGCATAGTTAAAAATTTCTTTCAAGTCAAAGAGAAAAGGGAGGAAGGAATAACATTGATAACAATAAAAAGATTCATGAGTAAGGAACCTAATTGTACTTAAGAAATTGCATTTCTTAAATGTATTCTAAAATGTGTTTTTCAAGGATGGAATTTATAAAGGCTTATAATACAATATTTCAAAAGGGTTAGGATGTAATCAAGGTGAACATGCTTTCTAATAATGCAGATCCTAAAACTTCAATACCTTAGACTATTACATAAAGTTTCTGTCTAGAGAACAATGATTCACAATACTTGGCACATAGTAGGTGCTTAATAAATGTTTGTTTCTTTCCTTTGGTAGAGTTCTTTTATGCTTAGCTGTTTTAATTAAGAATCTTATTTTCATACTACTCAGTAAACTCCAGTGGCTTTTTATCAACAGAATCAAACATAAGGCCTTCTATTTGGCATTTAAAGCTCTTCATAACTTGGCCTCTTTCAGAATTTGAACTAGAACTCAGGTCTCATAACTCCCATTTCAAAGATCTTTCTGAAGGGATCTGTGGTACAATGGAAAGAGCCTTGAGGTTTAGTCCTGGTTTTTCCACTCTTCAGCTGTGTGATCACAAGTGGCTTATAAACTCTTTGAGCTTTGGTTTCTTCTTTGTAAAATGCCATGGTAATATGTATTCTGTCTACTTTACCAGGGTGTTGCACTTTTTTCCAGGTAAAGTAGAATGTTTCCATGCATCCGTGATCTCACCAATGGCAAACTTCTCCTAGTGATGCGTCAGACCATAACTTATGCCATAGACTCTTGTCCACATATTCCTGGACACCCTTCATAGGGATTCACTTTAAAGTGCTGGGATTCTTCCTTCACGTCTCTTGGAATATTTCATATATACCATTAAAGTATATGGGCTGGCTGGCCATTTGGCCATCCCCTGATGCTTGCTACATGACCAGTCTATCTTTACATGTGGTCTTATAATTTTCTGATGAAATCCCATGCATCCTTTACAAATATAAATTGCTTTGATCATGTATTGTTTGTACCTGAAATCTCCCATTTTTGTTGCCATCTACTAGAATGTGAGCTTTTGGAAAATGGGAACTGTTTTTCTCTTCTACTTGTATCTTTAGAGCTTTGTACAGTATTTTGCACTTGAGTACTTAATAATTTTTCATTCACTCATTCCTTCATTTATTCCTTCTTTGCTACAGATCTGGGCAGGGGTGGCCCCAGTAACTAAAGACATTATTCATCCATTAGAAGTTCTTGCTGGGAGATCTGACAGATATCATCATTTACAACCTGAAGTTGAATTACATGTAGAAGTAGAATTTCATTTAGTTATCCAGAATATGTAAATTAAAGAGACACCACCATTTTACACATTACCCTAAAAACCATTCATGGAATTTATTTTTAAGTTTTGCTATAGAAATATCTTGAGGTAGACTATAAATCAGAATAAAATTATCTAAGTAATATTTTGGCATTCTAGGAATGTCCAGATAATCTCCCCCTCCACACATACATATATATCCTTTTCCATCTCAGTATATGGGGAGGGGGGGGAGTTGCAGTAGGCTGACATGAGAAAACATCGATTTTATTTATGGGACTGATAATCAGATTGGCTTTATGGGGCTAAAATATTTTTTCAAGATTAAAAATTCAGTGAAGAGTGAAGGTCCATGCATCCAGGATGATGAGGATGAGAAATACAGAAATTTGGAGAGAGATGAAGGGGGAAATGTATAGCATAGGGAAAACTGAAGCAGATGAAAGTATTCTTCTGAATTTGGAATCAGAGGACCTGGATTTATGTCCTGGACCTACAACTTACTCTTTACTGTATGCACTCTAGCAAGTCACTTCATCTTTTTAGGGATGTGTTCTCATCTAAAAAAAATGAGAGAGCTGGATTAGATAAAACCTGAGATCTCTTCAATCAATCAATCACCTATGATGTACCAACCACTGTGCTGGATTCTGGGGATACAAAGATCAATAAGAAACAGCCCTTTTCCTTTTTTATAAATTTATTTTAAACTTAAGTACTAAAATTAAAATATAAAATAATAAAAGAAAAAAAACATTGCCATGTGTACAGCAGAAAGTGAGAGAGCATTCAAAATATATAGCAATAAATTTCCATTTCAAGAAAGGCTATATAATAAATACACACTTTGTATTCCAAGCTGTCCATCTTTTCTTTGCTTCCTTGTAAGTTTTCGTTTTGTTCTCTGCTATGCACTTTTTACTTTGTTCTGTTTTCTTCTCTTCCCCCTTCCTCCTTCCCCCAAGAAGGCTTCAATTAAGCATGGATGCATGTACATATATGTATATATACACACATATGTGTGTGTACACATGTATATAACATGCATACACACAAACATATACATACATACACACATACACTTACACATACATATATACTTACACATACATATACATAGATAACTATAATCATATTCATGTATAGACATATATATTCACATTGTATCATACTTGTTTATCCTCTGTTTAGCTGAGGATAGATAAGATCTTCCTTCATAGGTCGAAGTCTTTCCATATTTTTCTATTCCATATTTCACCAACTCGTTGTTTCCTATACGACAGCAATACTCCAACCTTATATTGTCTAGTTATTTTAAATAGTTTTAAATAATATTGATTAATATGGCTGACATATAGTATAGTTTCCCTATTTTTTCCCTTTTGAGTACATTTATTTTAAATTCAACTTTGTCTGAGATCATGATTACTACCTCTGCTTTCCCCCCTAAGAAATTCTATTCTTAATCTTTATTTTGAGCCACTTTCCTAAAGGAGCATATAGTCAAGCCAGAGGATACAACAAATACACACATGTGCACAAATCTACAAATAGATACAAGCTAATTGGGGGGGGGGGCACTAGAGGAAATGGAAAGGACTTCATAAAGAAGGTGGCATCTGAGCTGAGACTTGAAGGAAACTAAGAATTCTAAGAGCCAGTCCAGGCATTGTCTAAGACAGTCAGCTGTTGGGGAAACCATTGTAATTGTACAGGCAAAAGATGAGAGGCTCATCTCTGGAGCCATTTGTGTAGGGGTGTGCTGGAGCCAGGTCAAACCAGCTCTTAAAGCCAATGATTAAATTTTCAATATAAGCATTTTGCTACAAATCAAGTCTTGATTTATTAATTTGTTGGTTGTCTAAATGATAAAATGTCAATAATGCAGATTAAACTTAAAAATGTTTTGTGAGTGCAAATGCTCTTTTTTCTTTTTTTTTTGCAGGGGGGAAGGCAGGACAATTGGGATTAAGTGACTTGTCCAAGGTCACATGGTTAGTAAGTGTTAAGTGTCTGAGGTCACATTTGAACTCAGGTTCTCTTGAATCCAGGGCTGCTGCTCTATTCCATGTACCACCTAGCAGCCCCTGTTTTGCTTTTTTCTTGAGAGACGATTGCTAAATTTATACCAGCATACTTTGCATCTGTGTGAATAGATGTTGTGGAGATAATCATCACAGGACTTGATCAAATTGCAAAGGATTTAGGAGTTAAAAGAGAGGAAGTGGAGGAAATAAACGTAGACTGTTTTTCTGTTTCAGGAGTTTTGCTGAGAAAAGGAGGAGAGAGAAAGAACAATAGGTTGATAGGATGGTGGAGTCTAGTTTTTTTTTCATACAAGGAAACATGCACATTCTTGAAAGGAGTACGGAAGGAACTACTAGTCAAGGAAAAATAGAAGACTAAAGAAAGTGAGATAATTGTGCTCTCAAAATCCTAAACTAGTGTAATGGAAGTGTGAGTGGAAAGTACGGGGAGGATGTGAGAGATGTAATAAAAGTAGACGTGACAAGATTTAGCAATTGATTAGACATGTGGAGTGAGTAAGAAGGAGGATTCAAGGATTCTGCTGTGCACTGAGGTTGCAAAGGGGGTAACTGGAAAGATGGTGGAACCCTTGACAGTGGTGAGATTGGGGCAAAAGATAATGAATTTTATTTTGGATTTAAGATTAGAGGTAGAAGGGGTTTTAGAGGAGATCTAATTCAATCTCCTCATTTTGTGTATGGAGGAAACTGAGGCCCAGAGATGTTAAGTGACTTGTAGTTAAGGTAGTAAGCTTCAGAGGTAGGAAAATGATTTGAGATACCTAAGGATTATTCAGTCCAAAATGTTTAATAGACAGCTGATGATTTAGAACTAGAGCTCAGGAGAGAGATTAAGGTTAGATAAATAGATCCAAGATTCTATTTATTGTCTATGAATGAAAAAGTAGATGAAGGGATGGGGAAGGTGGAAATGAAGAGGAACAAGAGGAAAGGACAGAGGAAGAAAAGAAGAAAAAGTTGAAGGAGGGAGAAGGAGAAAATAAGGAAGAGAAAGTAGGAAGGAAAGGAAAAGACCAAAAGCAGAAAGAGAAAAGTTAGAAAAAGCAGAGCCGTCTTAGAAATCAAAAACTATTATCCTCCCCTTCAAATTTAGGTTGGCCTTAGCACCTAAGAGATTCTGGCTGAGCCTCACAGATCACTGGCTATGAGCAGCTTCTTCTAGTTTAATATTAAACAATTTTGAGACCAAACTTCCACCTTGGCCATGCATTCCAGCAACTAACATGGCCAACCAGACTCTAAGCAAGTCTTAGAACCACAGTCTCTATATTAAATGGAATATATTGTCCACCTGTCCTTCAGAGAATCCCTAAAAGTGACATATGGATCTTCACTGATGCAAAGCAATACTTTTATTCATCTCTGATTTACTTCTTATATTCTCCACTGTACCTATTCTGAATCTTCTCACATTTCCAACTCTATCCCCATGACTGTCTTTCTCTTTGAATGACCTCACTTCTTACTTTACAAAGAAGATTAAAGCCATCTATTCTGAGTTCCTTCATCTCCTATTTTCCACACTTTAACACACACTGTCACATAGCCTCTTTTCTTTTGCTGTCATCTCAGAGGTTGAAATTGCCCTTCTCTTTGTCAAGGCTCCATTGGTGACCATCTTGTATCTCCCCCCCCCCCCCAATCTGCTTGGAAAATGTGCGCCATTTATCAATCCCTCTCATCTTCAAACTCTTTCTCTGCTGGCTTCTTACCTGCTGCCTACAAACATCCTCAGACATCCTCTATCATAATAGTAGTTTGTCCTGGACCTTGCCAATATCTTAACTTGTCATCTCATAGCTTGCCTCCACTTCACTGCTAATGTCTAAAAAGAATAGTCAACAATTGTCTCCCTATTCACTAACCCCACAACCCTCTGTAATGTCATCTTACATCATCACTTTACCAACATTGCTCTAAGGTTGCCACTAATCTCATAATTGCCAGGTCCAATGGCTTCTTCACGTTCCTCATCCTGTCCTTTCTGACAAAGTTTACTACCTTCTCTGTTTGGATATTCTTGCTTTTCTTTGTTTCTAATAAACTGCTTTCTGATTGTTCTCTTACTTGATGGACCATTCCATCTTGATTTCTTTTATTTGTTTATCCTCTTCTTGACTCCTATTTATTGGTGTTCCTTTGTCTCTCTCTCTTCTTTGGTATTCTCATTTATTCCCATGGTTTGAGTTTTCACTTCTATACAGATGACCCCTGAATCTATTTGGTCTTTATCTCTATCTTGAATTCTGGTCACATGTCTCATTACCTAGAAATCCTATTAGTACTTCAAAATGTTTTTATCATCTGCATCTCCTCTCTCAACGTCTCTCTTTTGTTGATGGGTTCAAGGAGACCTACCATCTTCTCAGTCATAAAAATTTGAAAGCTTAGAGTCAGCTAAATGATTCAGTAGACTCCTAAGAATGGATTCTGGAAGATCTGAGTTCAAATTCAGGCTCAGATACTTACTAATTGTGTTACCTGAGCAAGTCACTTAATCTGTCTACCTCAGTTTCCTAATCTGTGAAATGGGGACAATAATAGTACCAAAATCCCAGGGTTATTTTGAGGATTAAATGACATAAAGTGCTTAGCACACAGTAGGCATTTAATAAATACTGCTTTTCTTCCTTCAAGTAATTTTTGTCTCTTCTCTCTAATTCCTTACATGCAATTAGTTGCCAAGTTCTGCTGCTCCTTCCCTGTTTCATAATATCTCTTACATCTATTTCCTTTTCTCCACATACACTGGCACCCTCCTCATTCAGGTTCTCGTTACCTCTCATCTGGACTCTCATAATATTCTCTTAATTGGTCCCTCTGCCTCAGGTGTCTCCCCTCTCTAATCCATCCACCAAATACCTACTGAAATATTCCTCCTAATGAACAGACCCAATTGTATCATTTCTCTGCTACAGTTTCCTGCATTTATGACTTCCTATTGCCCATAGGATAAAACACAAACCTGTTAGGTTTATGATCTCAGAATCACAACATTATAGAGTTAGAAGGGAGCTAAGTGGTCATTTTTTTCCAACCCAAAGAGACTTCCAGTGACAGAGAACCTACAGCCACACAACACAGTACATCCTACTTTTGGAAAGCTCTAGTTGTTAAAATTTTCCTGAAATCAAATGAAAAAATGTCTTTTTGCATTGTTTCTAATTCAGCTTTTTTTTTTAGGGGAAAAAACAGAACAAGTCTTACTCTTTTTGATGGCAATTTGAAAGCTTAGATTCAGCTAAATGATTCAGTAGACTCCTAAGCATGGATTCTGGAAGATCTGAGTTCAAATTCAGGCTCAGATACTTACTAGCTGTGTTATCTGAGCAAGTCACTTAAACTGTCTACCTCAGTTTCCTAATCTGTGAAATGGGGACAATAATAGTACCAAAAACTCAGGGTTATTGTGAGGATTAAATGACATAAAGTGCTTAGCACACAGTAGACATTTAATAAATGCTGCTTTTCTTGATTACCCTTCTCTGGGTGATCTCCTGCTTTATTGATATCCTTACTATACTGTGATGTTCAGAATGGAGCACAATTCATCTGATGTGGTCTGTCAAGGGCAGAGCAAAGACGGAGATGTACCTCTGCATTCCTGGAAGCTCTACCTCTTATAATGTAGCTCCAAAGAGAATTAACTCCTTGGGCTGCCATATCATTCTGTTGTCTCATTTTGGGCTTGTTGCCCATGTGGGTTTTGAGAAGACCTGGCCTCAGATACTTACTAGCTATGTGACTCAGGGCAAATCAGTTAACCATTATGTGCTGCAGTTTCTGTGGTGTATGGAGTGTTTGGGGAGGATTAGCACCTCTGGTGTTGAAGGCATGCTGAGTCCTTTTTAGGGCTGCTCATTCACATTTGGTGTCCTCCTTCACCCAACTCTCACCTGTGGTTGCATGAAGCTGTAACATGAGAAGTGGCCATACTCTGGCAAAATCATATCAGCAATTGGATTAAAGTAGGTTGAGGATAAGTGACAGACCTCAAACCTATCAGGGAGTTAGGGGGATGTCTACCCCAAGCATGTGAAGACATGGCAGAATGGGTGGATGAGAACAATTTGTTCTAATGGCCATGAAGCAGACTTGTGGAATGCTTAGAGCTTTGTCAGACATCAAAGATGCCAAGGTCATTCGCTGTATGCCTGACCATCTCCAGTCATCTTGCCTTTTGTCCTGACACTAGACTTTGATGACTCAGGAAGAGAGAGTGAAGTTGAAGACTTTGTGTAACTCTGCTTCCCTTCAATCCATCACTCATGATGTCATTGATTCTCTTTAAAAACAGAAGATCAACAACAATAAGCCTCATTTTCCTCATCTGTGAAATAAAAAGGTTGGACTCTGTAACATCTAAGGCCCCTCCCAACTCTAAATGTATTATTCTATTAGTCTATTTCACTAAAATCTCAAGATTTCATTCGGACAAATTATTATCTAACCATGCCTCCCCCACCTTGTACTTGGAAAGGTGATTTTAAAAAATTAACCCACTTAATTTTAATAAGTTCAATTGTGGTAAAATTTAAGGCATTCCACAGTTTGACTGCAACCTACTTTTTCAGCCTCCATTCACACCACTTCCCTACAAGCACTTTATAATCTAGTCAGAAGGAGCTAACTACTCACTGCTCTCTAATCTTGTCCTTCATGCCAACATTTCTATGCATCTTCAAAGGCCTTTCTCTATGCCTGGATTGTGTTCCTTCCTCATGTCTTCCTGCTGAAATTCTTCTTTCCCTTTAAGGCTAAGATCAGCTCCCCCTTTATCTATGAAACCATCTCTCCTTCTCCATCTGAATTTTCTCTCTTTCCCCCAAATCAAAAGTGTTCTCTCCTTTCCATCTCCTCAAATTTTATTAGGGTATGTTGTTGGGATATTTCCTTTGCCACTATCATATTCTACCTTATGTCAACCATGAGTACATGTCACATCCCTTCTATGAAACTTCAAGTTTAGTGAAAGGAAGGATGGTTTTTCATCTTTGAACCTCTAATGTGCAAAGGTTTTGGCAGGGTGAGGCTGCTGATCATTGCTACAACTTCTTGGAGCCACATAAAAGATTTAGGTGAAGGGGGCCACCAAAAGTAGATGAGCAACCTTGAAAAGGGCTCAGCAAACCCACACAGCAGAGGTGCCAATCCTCCCCGAAGACCCCAAACACCATAGAAACTGAGGCACATAATAGTTAACTGACTTGTACAGAGTCACATGGTTATCTGAGGTCAGATTTAAAGTCAGGTCTTCTCAAAAGCTATATTGACAAACTCAGTATGAGTCACCAGTGATATGGCAGCCAAAAAGCTAATTCTATCTTGAGCTACATTACAAGAGGCAGAGCTTCCAGGAATAGAGAGGTGCAACCCCCTCTTTTCTCTGCCCTTGCCAGACCACATCACATGAGCTGTGCTCAGTTCTGAGCATCACAGTGTGATAAGGACATCCAGGCTTTATTCACACCTAGTTCACACCTCTGGCTGGCTGGTTTTTCTCACCTCACAAAGTTATCAGGGCACAACATCTTTTCACTTACATTAAGTGGGGTATAGTAATTGATTGATCTGACTCAGATTCCTCCCCCCACCCCATACTATTACTTAGTGAGCGTTTAATAAACCAGGGGCTGAATGAATATACACACATAATCACGGACCAGTTCATCACAATGCAGCATGATTTTCCCCCAGTGTTTCAAGCACACCCCAGAAAACAAAAATTGATTCTTCCTTAAGTCTCTGTGAAGTTCAATTGTCATGCTCATTTTTATTGATATGGATATTGAGGCAGAGCTGGGTAAACTGATATGTTCATGGTCACTCAATAGGTCAAGGACAGATTGAGAAACAAGTTTCCTGGGGCATAAACTAAAATTCTATTAATGGTTACTCCTAAACTTGCCAATGCAATGATCATTGATGTTTAAAATGATAAATCCCTGGAGAACAATAACATTTTGGAGGCCCTTCTCAATCAAAAAAAAATTTCTCTTTGGTTTAATATTAAGAAGATGATGTTGCATCCCAGTGTTCAATTCGTCAGTTAATAGCACATTTATGAAGCACCTACAATTTGCCAGGGGCTGAATTAGGGATACTAATATCAAATTGACAGTCCCTGCCCTTAGATTCTAGTTGTGGAAAAATGATACTAAATTGCTATATCAAGATTCAGTTTAGGTACCATTTTCTCTATGAGGCCTTCCCTGATAACTTCAGTTGGATTTTATTTATTTGCACACGTGTTGCATCCTTTCCTCTCCAGGAAACCATAAGCTTCTTGAAGACACATACTATTTTGTTTTGTCTTTCTTTGCTTTCCCAGCACCCAGTGAACAAGTTAAGTAAGTGAGCATTTATTAAGTGCTCTCTATATGCCAGGTACTGTGTTAAGTGCTAGGAAGGCAAATAAAAGCAGAAAAAAGTGCAACCCCTGCCCTCAAGGAGCTTACATTTTAATGAGGGAAGATAATACATAAAAGGAAGCTGAAAAAACTTGGGGGAAGAGATTGGGAGTGTGTATATGTCCATGGGGGAGGGGTAGTACCCAGGTCAGTGCATAGTACAGAAAGTAGAAAGATTCAGGACTAGAGAGAAATGGCAACATGGCTGGTCTTAAAATAGAGGTTCAGGATACCAAAATCCCTGATTGCCATGGGTCTATGATTCCTATTAGGCAAATGATGAAGCTAAAAAGCTGGAGAAAAGACAGCTTCTGGGTCAGGAGGTTCTCTGCACAATTTCTGGAGGTGATTTTGGTATAGTTATACTATTTGAAAAGTCATATGGTATTGAAGAAAGAGCCTGCGCCAGTTTGCTGTCAGGCAGAAGGTAGGCTTGTGCTGGAGCTGGTTGTTAAAATTTCAGTGTTAGCATTTACAAATAAAAAATTAGCAAATGCTACAAATCAGATATGGATTTGTTTGTTGGTTGAACAGATTTAAGAAAATTTTAATACCACAGATGAAATTGGAAAGTGTATTGTGTCTTTCTCCTCTGGGAAAATTGAATGTTAAAGATTTACAAAGCACACTGCTGGTAGAAGGGCTCAGATTCTTTCCAACTATGAAATTCTATGAGTCTGTAAGAATTTTAATGGGATTAACCATGTGATTTTGAATTAAATTACTTCATCTCTCTGAGCATTTAGTTTCCTCATCCATAAAATGGGGATGATATTTATCTATAACACTCAAAAGGTTTTTCCCTCAATGCAGATCAAAATCCGTCCATCCATAACTACTCTATCCACTTTTTAAGTGTAAGTGGTCAAGACTAGACATTGCCAAGGGTTTAACCATATTTGATACAAGTCCACTTAGAGATGTTGATGCAGCTGGCACTGTCCTGAAGAACTAGAATCATTAGCACCCAGTCATTCTTGATAACCCACTCTTTGCCTAAGACCTGAGGCACCTCATATTAAGAGACCAACCTATGAGATGCTCTTGGGAAAACGCACCATGTAGGGAAACAATTAAAGAGGACATCAAGATGCTTCAGAACTGCATTGATGTTGTGCAAAGAGGTCTTCCTCTGCATCCTCTTCCTCTCCGTCATTCCTAAATGCACTGTTCAAACAATACAGCAAAGTAGGGTCAGAGGCGTAAGCCCTCCCGGCTTATGTATGTTTCCTCTTGGAAACATACATGAACTTCCTCCCAGTGGGAGGGTCGGGTGCCCTCATAACAAATACAGCAGGAACTGCTCACTTCCTACCTCCCAAAGCTCAGCTGATTGTAGTCACACCAGGGCTGTTGCCAGCATCAGAAAAGATAAAGCTTAGGAAAGTGCTTTGAAAACCTTGAAGTCCCATGTAAATCTAAAGGATCCTTATTTTTACCCCCCTGGGCTAGCAAGTAGTCATGCAGGAAGCTGACATTGTTTCTTCCCTGCCATCCTTGTTGGATTGACTAAGGCTTCTAAAATCTATCTCTTAGAAGCTAATGCTTTTCAGCATGCTAGATGAGTGGAGAAGCCAGAAGAAGAGGGGGGAGGGTGGGAGAGAGAAAGCTACCATGTGTGAGTCAAGTAGAGTTATGGCTCAGAGCCAATGACTAGAAAGACAACACCAGTCTCTAATAGGCCAGATCTATTTGATAAACCTTAACGCACACAATAGCTTATGAATTAAAAAAAATAGTAATAATGACACTTTACTTTCAATTCCAGAAGAAAGGCTAATCAACAACTGAACCTGTAATTGATTTTTTTTTGCCTAGTTCGATACTTAATGCCACATGTTAAGCAATAGGATTTTACAATTCACTAGCGCTTCAGATACAGAAAATTAAGCAATAAAGATCCATTCTGAACACAGAGTAAGGGTAGCACCAGGCACGCTAATAAGTGAGTGAGCCAATCAAGTGACTCAGTCTGGGCATTGATTTTTTGCTTTTCCAAATATCTATTTCTCAGAGATATGCAGAGACTGCCTAATAGAGAGGGCCTCCAGTCTATCCAGTCAGTCTCCCTCTCCTTCTCCCTTCCTTCCCCCCCTCCTTTCTTCATCCTCCATCTTCCTTTTCCCCTCCTATCTCCCTATTCATGCTTCCTACCCCCAGTGGATTCATAGAATGTTAGAACTAGAAGGGGCCTTGAAACATAAAATGTCAGAGCTGGAAGGAACTTTTAAAAATACAATGGAGAAAGTTAGAGGTAGAAGAGGCCTTACAAAATAAATTGTTAGGGGGAAAAAAGGGGAAAAAAGAAAGAGCTGGAAAGGAATTTAGAAGCCAGAAAAATCTCAGAGGAAAGAAAGGCTTCCTTCAAGATTCATAGCAAATTCTGCCTTATGTAGGAAGTCTTTCCTGGTCCTCCTGTGTAACTTGTAGGCTTCAAGCCTGTCAGTTAGTTAGAAGGATGTCTACCCCAAGTATGTGAAGACATGACAGAATGGGCAAGTGAGAACAATTGGTTCCAATGGCCTTGCATCAGAACTGTGAAGTGTTTAGACTAGAGCTTGGTCAGGCATTGAAGATGTCAAGGTCATCCACTATATCCCAGGCCATTGCCAGTTATCCTGACTTTGTCTTGCCACTGGTCTTTGATGATTCTAGAAGACAGAGTGAGATTGACAATTTTGTGCAACTTTGGCTCACTTAAATCCAATTCACGAGCAAGTCATCACCTCCTGATGTCACTGGTCCTCTTTAAAAATGAAGGCTATAACTCTCCTCTAAAGTCTTCCCCCTCACCTACCTTCATTGCTAATGTCTACCCCCTTAAATTACCTTCCACCTACTCTGTATGTATAATGTAATATACACACATAGTTATTTGCATATCATCTCTCCCATTAGAGTAGGAGTGCCATGAAGGCAATAACTGTGTATTTGCCTTTCTTCCTATCCCCAGTGCTTAGTACAGTGTCTGAAACATCATAAGTGCTTAATAAATGCTGACTGACTGAGGAGGGGGTGGGGGGTGGGGGGTGGGCAGTGCCGAACTTAAGAGTTACAAAGTGCAAATCCTCTTTCTACCATTTTTCTACCTATGTGACTCAGAGCAATTCACTTAAGCTTTCCAGGCTGCAGTTTCCTCATCTATAAAACTGAAGAAAGAGTAAGTGAATAAAAACCCTTAGTAAGTACTTGGTATGTGCAAAGTATTGGGTTAATGTTGCAGATACAAAAAGAAAAGACAGTCCGTGCTCTGAAGGAACTCACGTTCTAATGGAGAAGACAACACATATGGAAGGTTTCAGCTCAAGTCAGATGGAAAGGTTCCAAAGCAGATGGTAATGCCTCTTCTTTAATGTTATTTCCACTGCTAAAATCAGATCGATTTCTGATCCTGAATCGTTCAGCACTGAGCTGGAAGCAGTGCTATTCCAAAAGTTCTTGCAAGGGTTTAGGGCACTGAATTGTCTTCATCAGAGGACATGAGGGGAGGTGGTGATCAAGGTGGTAGTGGTTTGGCTTGCTTGGGCACATGATGCTACCTATCTCTCTCTAAAGTTGCTTTGCTGCTTTAGCTAGATTAGCATGCCTATCTGCCCTATGAGTGGCAGTTGGAGATAGTTGGCTCCTTGTTCCTGGTAATGGTTGTGGAGGCTGGACTGGAATCAGGACTAGGGATCTGGGGATGCCACCACCCATGGCGCTTATGTGCTTATCAGCCTGTTGGTGGCAATGGTTTATTCCAACCAGCAGCTGTTGTTGATTAGGATTAAAAAGATGAGCCCCTTAAAGCAGATTGAGTTACATGAACTTTAGGGTCTCCAACACCATATATGTACCTAATCAAGCCCTGTCATTTACAGATAAGGAAACAGAGGTCTAGAGATGGGAAGGAATCTACTTAAGGCTACCATAAGTTGATAACTGATCCAGGACTAAAACTCAGAACTAGTCCATCACTCTCGACTATATCAAAATTTCCCAAATGAAAAATTCATGGACTGACACATATTTATGGCAATTGTTTTTTGCAAAAAGTTGGTGTGCTATAGGGAGTGAGTGCATTCCATGTGTGTACCAAGGTCCACATGTTGTAAGAGTATGGTCCTTGCATACATTTTAAAGGGAGGTGGAATAGACATCTCTAGCTTCTTCTCCTCTCATTCTTGTCCAAAGGAGATTTCAATTCCTATCAGGAAGGGAAACAGGAAATGGACCAGAGGCTATTTTGCTCCCATTAGAAAAAGAGAGTACCAGACTAGAATTATACCTAGCTACTCCCTTAAGTAGTATTAGTCTACAGTATAAGAATGGGTTCAATCTAACTTCTGACAGCTTTGTCATCACTATTGTGGGGAAGGGAGACCCCAATCTTCATATCTGAGGTTTGACCTCTTCCCACCTAATACCAGTTCTACAATACATACATATAGTAAATAGGAAAACAAAACAAAACAAAACAAAACACTCTCATTTGTTCAAATCACAGCAAAAGAGAAAACAGAGAAGGTGTGCATAAGAGAATGTATTTAGCAGACAATACATAGTGAAGGAGCTCTCCTATTGGGAGCAAGATAATTTAGCTCAACCAAGAGAGAGTTCTGGATCTCACCCAAAGGAGAAAGTTCTTGTGGTCTCTAGAATATCAAACTGGGGACAGGGACGTGATAGAGATTGCCAGCTCCTTCCATACCTTCCTAGAATTTTTTCCTTCAGTAACCTGAAGTGGGTTTGGTTTCTTTCATCTTCCTTCTGAAAGCTGGAATGTGGAAGCTCCTGATGTTTGAAGAGTTTTGCAGAAGACTTGAGAAGGCTGGAACTCTCTTGATTTTGCCTACCCTGTCCCCTCAAACAGTGTAATGTACTCTTCTCTACCAATGAGGAGAAAGTCCCATACTAATGGGCTTTGCAACAAGGATTACATTTATATCTCTACAAAACTTTGTGTAGGCTCTATCCCATATGCTGAATGTTCCCTTTCCTCACCTCTCTGTCTTTGGGACCAATTACTTCCTTCAAGGCTCAACTCAGTGCCATCTCTTTCAAGTGTTTTTTTCCTTCTGATCTCTCTAGTTATTAGTGTCCTTTTAGGGGGAACCCCCCCCCCCCAACACATTATATTTATCTTGTGTATTTATTTGTGTTTAAATGCATTGCTTATCTGTGAACATGTATCTTTCTGGTAGACTTTAGGCTCTATGATGGTATGGACTCTCTCAATATTGTCTCTACGTTCCTAATACCTAGCCCCACCACATAGTAGGAGTTTAATATCTGTTGGTTGATAGATTCAAGTCCCAGTTGAATTCCCCCCAAACTCCACCTACCCTGACTCTTACCAAGTCAGTTCACAGGGACCCCTTCTTGTAGAAAGAATAAGAGATTGAGAATCAGAAGGAACATGTTTTGGACCAAGAATCCACTACTAAATCATTGTGTGACCTTGAGAAAATCACCTCCTTTCTCTGAAATTCAGTTTCTTAATCTATAAAAATGGAAAGTTTAAATTACATGACCTCCAAGGTCTCATTGCACTCTAAAACTCTATAAGGTGATTCCATGATTCAAACTTTTGAAAGATTAAGCATATAGAAATAAATCATTAACAGAACAAAGAAAGAAAAAAGATGATTAAGAGGGAATCAATGTCCAAGACAGGTAAAGAGATGATAGGAGAAGAATAGAGACCCTTGGTGAATTTAAGTCACCTCGCTCAGAAAAAATATATTCTTGGGTCCTGAACAAACTGACAGTTGTGGCTGATGAACCACTTAAGTGATATTTGAAATATTGTGGAAAATAGGAGAGAAACCTGAAAATTAGAGAAGAGCAAATGTTGTCCTATTTCTTTTAAAAGAGTAGAGCAGAGTCTACAAATACTATGCCACTGAACTTGCTGGGAAAATGTCAGACTGGAACATAAAAGAGATGGTTAATAAATATCTAGAAACAGAAACTGTGATTACAAAGAGCCATCCCAGCTCTATCAAGAACTATGCATGCTAGACTAATCTCATTTCCTCCTATGATAGCATTACTAAATTAGTTGATAAAGGTAATGTTGTGAGTATAATTACCTTGATTTTTAGCAAAGCTTTTGAAAAATAATCTCTTATGATTCTTATAGAGAAGATGGAGAGATATGGATGACAATCAAGAACATGGGTTCAGAACGGGTTGTATGGCTGGATCTCAAAGGGTAGAGGTCACAAGATCATAGATTCAGAGCTGGAGGGGACCTTAGAGACAGTCAACAAAAACAACAATAATAAACAACATGTATTTGTTGCTGTTTAGTCATTTTAGTTTTGGTTTGCTTTAGTCATCTTTATGATCCCTTTTGGGGTTTTCTTGCAAAGATACTGGAGTGTTTTGCATTTCCTACTCCAGCTCATTTTATAGATGGGGAAACTAGGTAAACAGGGTTAATCAATTTGTCCAGGGTCCCATAGCTAGTAAGTGTCTGGAGCTGAATTTGAACTCAGTCCTTCCTGAATTCAGGCTTAGCTGTGCCACTGTGCCACCTAGCTGCCTATAACAAATATAGAGCCTTAAAGTTTGTAAAACACTTTATACATGTTATATTATTTAATCTTCACAACAACCCTGTGAGATAGGCCAGGGTGGGGTGGGGTGTTTGACAATATTTTATCTTTTCCCCCTGTCTGGGGAGAGTGAAAACTTCTCAGGCAGTTTTGGGTTTACTTCCCCCCCACCAATACTGCTGTCAATCAGCAGCCAGCCCTTTCTGATTTCCTGCCTTTGTGGGTCCCTCCTCCTGGCCAGTGGGAGTCAGGTACAGCCCAGGATCACTCCTCCTCCCTTCCTTTGGGATCTTTCCCCCTGCCCCTTGCTGTCAATCAGCATCCTTGTTCTTTATAAACCTATTTCTCAGCCACTGAGAGATAGTGATGGGCTTCCCTGTGACTTGCCTTTTGGGGAAGATTTTGGCACCAAGACTTAAGTTTGCCTCTCAGCCAATGAGAGAGGAGACAGTTGGGGAAGGGGGTTTGACTGCGTTAGGGTATAAATTCTTGTTCTGTTTTTTGTAACATTCCTCTCCTTTATGATCAGTCACAGGGAAGACCGCTCTCTTCTCCCAGGGAAGAGAATAAACTCCTGTTTTTATCCTAAGACATCTCCAAATTTTTAACTAAGTTTTTGGATGGGGTTTTTCATCCCAAACACCCCCAATGTCAAGACAATTTTTAGCATTCATTTTTACAAGATTTTGACTTCCAAATTTTTCTTCCTCCCATCCTCCTCTTCCATTTTCCAAAAATGGTAGGGAATTTGATATAAGTTATACATGTGCTTTTGTGTAAAACATATTTCCATACTATTGTAATTGAAAATTACAATTGTAAAAGAAAAAAAATAGATCAAAACAAAAAGCCCCACAAAAATGAAGAGTTGATCATTTCTTTATCTGGTTGTAGATGTCATTTTTCTTTGTGAGTCCTTTGTACTTATCTTGGATCATTTATGGCTGAGAACAGCTGAGTCATTCATAGTTGATCATTTCACAATGTTGCTGATACTGTGTAAGTGTTTTCCTGGTTCTGCTTGGTTCACTTTATATCAGTTTGTATAAGTCTGTCCAGGTTTTTCCTGAAATCTGCATGTTCACCATTTCTTATTGTAAAATAGTATTAATTACACTCACATACCAGAGTTTGTTTAGTCATTCCCCAATTGATCTGCATCCACCCAATT
Organism: Pseudochirops cupreus; assembly: GCA_028627135.1. Classification (NCBI taxonomy): domain Eukaryota; kingdom Metazoa; phylum Chordata; class Mammalia; order Diprotodontia; family Pseudocheiridae; genus Pseudochirops; species Pseudochirops cupreus. The sequence continues at coordinate 322,566,615 of CM053583.1, read as the reverse complement.
TCCAATATTTTGCCATGAGGTAGGCATTATTATTATCCACATTCTAGAAATGAGGCTGCGTTAAGGGACTTACCATTTTACAGATCAGGAAACTGAAGTCCAGAGATGTGCCTAATGTCACATAAATAGTAAGTAGCATAGTCAGATTTTGAAACTAGGTCCTCTTTTTCACAATTCAGTGGTCTTTTTCAAATCCAATGGTTCAATGTCATCATGACAGGGGTTGACAACCAAATAACCCAGCGATCTATGCTTGGCCCTATCCCATTTAACACCTTTATCAGTGAGTTGGCCCAAAGCATAGATGGCTTGCCTATCAACTTTTCAGATGCTATAATATTGAGAAGGGAGAGTTGACACATCAAAATATAGAATTAGAATCCAAAAGGATCTTGACACATTAGGGCACTGGACTGATTCTTAGAACATGGACTTCAATAAGGATAAATGTAAAAGCTTGTGCTTAGGTTAAAAAAAAACCTACTCTGCCTGTTTGAGATGCAGAAAGCATGGTTCGACAGCAGTCGTTCTGAAGAAGACCTGGGGTTTTTAGTGAAGTATAAACTCAATATGAATCAGTGTGTTATAACAGCAATAAACAAAAGCTAATGTGATATTAAGCTGTATTGAGGGGAAAAGCTTCCAGGAATGGAGAAATTATTGTTCCACTTTACTTTTCCCTCATCCTATCTTATGTGGG
>CM053583.1:322549964-322565415 GCA_028627135.1 Pseudochirops cupreus | reverse complement strand
GTGTGTGTGTGTGTGTGTGTGTGTGTGTGCATGCATGCATGTGTGTGCGTGTGTGTCTATATGTGTGTGTGTGTGTTTGTAGAATATTAGGGAAAGTGTCTCAAGGAATAAATATCAAGGATGTTAACCAATAATCGTCTGGTTTCTATCCCCTTTACAAACTGGGTTTTCATATTTCTTTGTTGTTTTTCACTTCTATGGCCTTGCCTCTGTGCCCAGTTCTCTCCATGTCTTGCTGCTATTGACCCATGTAACAGGATAGATACCCTAAACCTCCAATGGTAACCCACTTCTACTTTGGGCAACTCTAATTATTAGGATGCTTTATTTTGGACATCAACTTCAACTTACTTCTTTGCAGCTTATGCCTCTTACTCCTGGTTCTTCCTTCTAAGGAAAAAAAAGAACAAATCATCCCTCTTTTATATGAAATCCTTGGAGACATTAATCCTTTGATGAATGCTTACTCCATGCTTACTCTTCAGCTAATCTTCGCATGATATGGACTCAATGCTTTTTACCATCCTGCTTGTCCCCTTCTTGAGGTTCTCCACTTTATGAATATCCTATTTAAAGTATGGTCCTCAGAGGGACAATCATTTCCTTATTCTGGAATCTATCACTGTTTCAATGAATTCCAAGATCACATTAGCTGTTCATGTCTCATATTGAACTTAGAGTTCATAAAACCCTAAGAACATTTTTAGGAAAAAAAATGTTTTCTAACATTCCCCACCTTGCATTCATGAAGTTTAGTTTTGAAACCAAGTGTAGAATTTTTTGTATTTTTATCTTTAAAATTTCATCTTATTATGTACATTCCAAATGGTCTATCAAACTCTTTATGAATCCTGACTATCTTCTAGTCTGTCAGTTATCCCTCCCAGGTTTGGATAATGTTAGAATTTAATGTGCATCATCAATGTCTTTATCCAAAGGCACTGATATAAATTTTCAACATCACCAGGTTAATTGAAAAATTCATGTCCATTCTTTTCAGTTCAGCTATTTAACCACATCTGAATCTGTCTTATTATATAATTTCTCTATCTTTTAGGTAAGAATAGTATGAGATGCTTTTCAGATAGATGCTTTGCTAGAATCTAAGGTAACAGCATCTAATATATTTCCTGATCTATCAGTTTAGTAACACTTCAGGGTGAGAGCAGGAATGTACCATAGAGCTACTGATTTCTAACAGATCCCATATATCCTTCAATAAACATCTTAAGAATGTCCTGTGGATCCCTTCCAGAACCTTATAATTCAAATCCAAGCATTGATTGGTTAGTCTGTTAGGCAATGATATCAAATGGGAATGGAAAAGTAGGTTGGAGCTAAATCATGAAGGACTTGAATAGAATAATGAAGAATTTGTATATAGTTGACTTCAAGTATTTTAAAACACACTGAAATGCTTTAAGTGTAATAGTGGTGTAATTTCTAGGACTTTGTTTTTGTCGGATAACATTTACAGTGTAGTGATTCATTCTGGGTACATTTTCGGAAGGATGATGACAACCTAAAAGAGAATAGGAGAAAGGTTACCTCAATAATGAAGTTCTCAGAAAGTATGCCATATGAAGATCAGCTGAATAAACTGGAAATATTTAACAGGCAAAAGAGAAAACCTGGGGGGAATGTGAATGTTGATTTCAAGTATTTTAAAGGCTGCCATATAGAAGGATAACATTAGGTCTATTTGTCTGCAGAAAGCAGAACAAGAAATCAGAACAAGGAAATTAGAGAGAAGAATTGAATTCAATGTAGAGAATAATTTGCCAATATTTTGGAGGCATCCCAAAATGGAAAGGTATAACACAGAAGGTAGTGGTTTCCCCTTTATCAAAACTTCTCAAGTGAAAGTTGGATGATCATTTGTTTGGCATATTATAGGGGTTATTTTTGTTAGGTACAGGTTGTACTAGATGATCTCAGAGAGGCCATTAGGCTCTGACATTCTAGGAATTAGGATTTTGCCAAGACCATAGAATCATGAATTCCATCTCTAGCTGATCTGATGGACCAGTTGGCAAAGATAGTAATTGATATGCACAAAATTAAACCAGTGTTGTGTGTGGAGGGAGATATAGCCTGGGGTAGACATGAAATGTGTGTGTGTGTGTGTGTGTGTGTGTGTGTGTATGTGTGAATAGAGCTCAATCTTCTGAATCTGAGCTTGTCTGTGTGAATAGTCGATTATGCTCTTTGGGTTTACCCTTTGCAGTAACCCTCCATTTTTTCCCAGAGGTTGGTGAACTTGATGTTTCTAGACTTGCTGGACTAAATGTTGGTGATTTGTTGTGATGATATCCTCATCCTTTACTATAAGATCCAGAATCCTGAACTGAAATTAATCATTGCCCTGTGTTTATTTCAGCACTGAGTGTCTGTTAAAATAGGGGCATACCAGATGGCAAAGTGGATGGGATTCTTAGGTCCCATGGAGACTATTAGATCCACACAAAGTAGAGATTGAACTGCAGTGGGAAATCCTTGTGTCTTCTTCCTTAGGGTAATGGGCAAAGAGATTGTGGCAAGAGATGTATGTAAGTCAAGGCCCAGGGATCTAGGGTTAAAAGTTTGATGGGTACCCTTTGTAAGAAGATGAAAATTAGAAGGTCTTTTAGCAACCAGATTTTGATAAACACAAAACAAAACATTTTCTTGAATGATTTATACCTCTGCATAGTTATGGGCAATTTATGTTGCTGTTCATCCTCAATTTCCTCATCTGTAAAATGGAAATAACAGTACCTATATTTCTTTCTTCACAAGGTTGTTATGGGGAACATTCTTTATAAATGCTAAAGAAATATTATTATTATCACCTCTGCCTTGTAGCAAGAAGAAACAGGAGTGACAGTAATATTTTTTAGGAAGAATTTGTCAAGATTAAGACGCTCTCAGAAAATTGCACCTCTGAGTGCTTGGGGCTGATCTTAAAAGCTGTTCTATCCTGGCAACAGCTGTTCTAGAGAAAGGAAGATGGGAATTTTCTCCATAGACTTTTGATAATTATGTTTCTTCCCAGGCCAAGCAAGCTCTCTGGAATTCAATATTCCCTTTGGCAGAATAGTAATAACACCTTGTATTTCTATATTGCCTGAAGATTTATCAATCACTATCCTCACAACAACCCCATTTTAGAGATGAGTACACTGAGGTTCAGAGAGAAGAAGTGACGTACCCTACATTATGAAACTAGCATGTGTTACAGCATGTGTTAAGTGTATAAACAATCCTGAGCTCTAAGTTCTGTTGTCAGTTTTGTTTTCTTCTCCCTATGCCATTCTGCAGCTCTGGAAGAAGGCTCTGGGGTTCGAAGACAGAGGATGATAAGAAAATAATAGACTCATGGCACCTATGGGCTACTTCTCATCGTTATCCAAATTTAATTCTTACAAGCCTCCTGTGAGCAAGGAAGTGTAGCATAAAGCTGCCTGTCTGCTGCATGGAGGTCTCTTCCCTGTCATCTCCCTATCCATTTCCTGAGACTTGAAACTCAAAGCCAGCTGCTCTGAGCAGTAGATAAATGCCTCAATGTAAAGAAATGGTGTTTTCAAGTAGGGAATAGGGTAGCAGTCAGACTTGCATCCCACCCGGGAGGCATTCTAGCCTTGCCTTAGGGTTTGGGGTCCATTACATTGCTAATTTTATTAAACACTCATAAAAAAGCCTTATGATTTGTAGAGACCTCATAGGGCACCTATTGCAGTTCATACATGAGTAGGTATCCATCCCTTCTATAACTACGACCACAAATGGGCATCTAGATTCTATTTGAAGACTTTTGGAGATGAAAAAAATCACTAGCAGCCACACAGAGTATTTCAATTTTAGACTACTCTGCTTTTTGACAGTTGTTGTCCTCCTATGGAAGCGAAAAGTACCTTTGAAGTTTTCTACTCATTGTTCCTAGTTATGCCCTTTGGTGATCAAGCTGAACAAGTTTAATCCCCCTTTTTATGACATCCTTTCAAAATATTTGAATTTAGATATATTCCATCTTCTAAGGTCTCTCCTTGGTTTGATATTTTCTAAGGTTCCTTCTAAATTTGGAATTTAATATATTGGGTTCTAAACTCCCTCCCAGCTCTGGGATTCTGGGTTCTATGTTATGTAACCCATTCCTAAAGTGTGGATCTGACCACTTCATCTGCCCCTCCCTCCCCAGTGAATTTCAGTAGCTCCTTATTACTTCTATGGTTAAATATAAAGCTCTCCACAGTTGGACCCCACGTTGTTGTTCTAACTTTGTTATATGTTACTCCCTTTCATTTATTCTGGGACCCAGCTGGTGTCCTTTTTCACATATGAGACTCTACTGCTTATTTGCCCTCCCTGGAGTACACTCCCTCCCCACATTCTCCTTTTGAAATCGCTGGTTTCCTCTAAGACTCAGTTTAAGCACCACCTCTGCACAATACCTTTCATGCTCCTCAACTGTTACTGCCTTTCCCAAGCTTACCTTTTATTTGTTCTGTAGAAGCCTATATGTGTGAATTTGTCTCTCTTTTGTCTTTGGATTCTTTTTTTTTAATTTTTAATTTTTTAATCTTTAATTTTGCTTTTTGGAGTGCAATTGGGGTTAAGTGACTTGCCCAAGATCACATGGCTAGTTTTTTTGTGTTAAGTGTCTGAGGCCGAATTTGAACTTAGGTCCTCCTGACTCCAGGGCCAGTACTCTATTCACTGTGCCACCTAGCTGCCCTTGTCTTTGCATTCTTAGTACCTAACACAGAAACACAAAAATGCTTAACAAATGCTTATTGGTTGATTGAGTCCATCTTCTCCCCAAGTCTTCTCTTCTCTATGCTAAGCATCCTTAGTTCTCTCACCTGGTCCTTAGGAATGGTTTCAGTCAGTCAATCAACAAGTATTTATTAAGTACTTATTATGTACCAAGCACTGTTCCTAAGTGCTGGGATTACTCCCTCGATCCATTCTTCACCTCCCAATACTTCAGAGCCCAACTTTGTAACAATGCTTCCAGTTGCCATGATTTTGCCAAATCGACATGGTTCCATTGTGATTGGTTGCATCATAGAGCATCCTCTCCCAGTCAGGAAAATTTTCTTAATGGCTTACTATATTACAAATACAATACATCATCAAGCTAAAAACAATTTATTCTCAAACTTCAAATATCACTGATTTTCAGTAGGAAAATCCAGGAGATTTAAAAAATTTTTGTCATTGTATTCCTAGTACTTTCACATAGTAGGTACATTGTAGTATAGTGAATAGAGTGCTGGATATGGAGTTGGGAAGAACAGGGCTCAAATCCTTCCTCTGAAACTTAGTGACTGGATGACTCTGGAAAAATAATTTAGTCTCTTCTAGACTTTAGTTTCCTCGTCTGTGAAATCAGTCCATTGAACTCAATGTTATCTACAGGTGTTTCCAACTGTAACTCAATCATCATAATGTTTGTTGAATTAGGTTGGATTATAGAGTGCTCCTTAGATACCATAGAAGGTCTTTGTGAGTTGCTGTGCACCTGCTCCCAAAATAGCGTCACCTAGAGGCTAACCTACAGATGAATCTCTGAACCTCCTATCAAAATTTGGTAGGACCAGTCAAAGCTTGCATCTAATGCAGCTGGCAAGAGCCCAGGGTTGAGATCCCAAAGTTTCCTTCACAGTTACTCAGTCTTAGGGGAATGACACATGATAATTAGAACAGTTACAATAACAATAATAATAACCCAGTAAAAACCAGTCCTATAACACATGTCTTAAGATTATATGTGTGTGAATACATGAAACAGCATGGGGATAGGGATGTAGAACAGCAAAGAAAAAGACTGTTGGCCAAAGTGGAGCTTAACAGTGGAGAATGTATACTCTAGGATGGCTACAATATCTGGGAAAGTCTGGATATTTGTTGATTGGCTTAGTAAAATGTAACAAAAATGCACCTATGAATCCACGAAACAGATGGGACAACACAGGACTGTAGGCTGACTCTGCAAAGAACTGTCTTCTGATCAGCCTGCTTTGGAAGACAGTGGAGCAAGAATTGTTCTTTTGTGTGCTAGTACCAAAAGAAGACAAGATACATACTAACAGCCCATCTTCTGGAAATGATTCCTTGCAGAGGGCACTGGTCACTAAAGCAGGAAAACTATAAGGGCATGAAATAGGCTGGAGATATGAATGCTTTTACTATGAACCAGGATTGCATAACATATGACTGAACACAGTCTTGCTAGTTATAGGAAAGGACTTTCTACTTTTATTAAAGAGATCCTTGGCTCCAAGTTACTGTACCTTGTGTAGCAGATAGACTGCATCCCAAAGCCCAGATCATAGGAAATAAGAGCTGAAATCAAGGAATTACTTAAATCTAAAGAATCTGAAGGCTTTGAAAAAAATCTATACCAAACCGCACACTCCAAAGTCTATCTTATAATGAAATGGATAGTGAAAATAATGCTAATGTCTTAAATGACTTTGAAAGAGAAATGGGAATGCATACAGTAGAATTCCAAAAAGCTCTATTTGAGTTTTAGGATGCTAATCCTACTAATAGGCCAATTACACCAACACAAAGGAATCCCCAAAAGCTGATTTCTACTTAAATAATTAAGGATGAATTTATTCTCCCATGATGTTTGGAAGAAAGTACAGATATATTTCAGGAACTGTGCATGATATATGCTATATCTATTTGTCAGAAAGGTCTAGAGAAGTAAATGTGGGGGCTATTTTGGAGTACACCTAAAGGAAGAAGTCAAATGGCAGAAGTAACTTCAGAAAACTAGTAAAGATTTATGAAAAGATATTTGAAGATTATTTCAGTACATAGCTGGTACTAATAGTAGAAAACTTTACCCCAGTATTACTTGATTAAAAGTAACATTATACATGCTTCAAGAGTAATAACAATAATTATCTGTATTTATGTACAGTTTTTTCCTGATACCAGGCCTAGCACTCTATCTGTTGCATCACCCACCTGCCTAATCAAATTAACTGAAAGTTGGAATGGTTCTGCAAATGGGACCTGAAGCAGCAATCACCTCTACAACATCCTTAACAACTGTCGCTTAAAAATCTCCAGTGACAGGATTTTTTCTCTGTGGTGTAGTAGAAAAAAAAAGTTATAAATGCATGGGCAGTCATTATAGCCAGATTAGGAGAAAATTGGTTAAGATTCTTGAATACTGTAAGTGAGCAATTCTGTCCTCAGTGAGTGTTGTATTTTACCTGTCATTCATCTGAACACTTTGAAATCTGCTCTTCCAGCCTCCATCCAGCTTTCTTCTTCCTCTCTCTAACAATTTCTAACAGGAATTTGTCATTTCCCACTAAAGTTCCTATCATTTCAACAAGTACCTTAAATTCCCTTAAAAAAAAAACCCCAAACTTCTGGGGAGATGAGTTAAAGAAAGTGAGATAGAGGTGTACCTTCTGAGACCAAGAGAATTTGGAGAACACCAGAGGCCAAATATGGACTGGTGACATCTAGAGAAAGAAATAGGAGGGAATTATGTCTCTAAAGCTTTGAGATATGGGGGCAGAGAGGAGAAGAAATTGTTACTCAGTCTTGGGATTAGCGAAGAATAAATGATCTTTAAGTATTTCAGATAGTTGAAACCTTTACTGTCCACTCCAACCCAGTCTTCTGTTCTGTACATCAAAAACATTGACAAATGTGGGATGCATGCACTGTTTGCTCTCACTTCCAGACTCCCAGTGACGATTTTTCCTTCTCAATCATGACCTTTCTTTGCCATTCTGTGAACGTGGTGTAATGGAAAGAATGTTGAGTTTGGAATAAAGAAGAATTGAGTTCGGACCTGACCTATTAGTTGTGGGACCTAGAGGAAGTAATTTTAGTTCTCTGAGCCTCAGTTTCCTCATCTATCAAATGAGAATGATTTTACTTATGCTACTTAACCAATAGTGTGGTTATGTGACTCATCATGTAAAACATTTTGTGGGCCTCAAGTCACAATAGAAGTACCTACTATGATTACTTTCACTAGTCTCTTTGCTTTAAAAAAATGTACAGTTTTATACTTGTGACCATTATGAAATTTCATTGGTAATTTCACTTTAGTTCTGATGCCAAGACTATTTTGTTTCTCTTTTGAGCTGCTTTCACTCATTGTTGATAAACCCCATGGGTTCCATTTTCTTTTCCTTGACATTTGAGTAATCAGATCTACAGGTGCTCACAAAGGCTTCGTTTGAGTGCAATGTGATTGGTTGTCAGATGGAGTAATAGATGACTGATTGTGAGTTCAGAAAATGCTTGAGTCTTTACATCCTCAATAAGAACAGGTGCAGGCATAAATAGATGAGAGATGAGTTGATTAAAGAACACTGGACTCAGAGGCATGAATCAAAGGATCATATAGTGTAAGAACAGCAGAGGCCTTAGAGATCCAATTTAATGCCTCCATTGGGCAGAGGAGGAAACTGAACTCTAGCAAGGCAGTGCCTTGTCCAATGTCATACAGGTTATAAGTGGCAGAGTTCTAATTTGAACCCAGGACAGACTCAAAGAATTTCATCACTACATCAGAGCACAGTGGCCACCTTGTCTAACCCAAACTTGAAAAAAATAACCTGTTCTAGTTTTTGCTTAAAGACTACCAAAGAGGAGAAGCTTATGTCTTCCTGAGGCAGGCCATTCTACTCTGAGAAAGCTATAATTGTTCCTACATTCACTCTTTGAAATTACCCTCTATTACTTTAAGCTTCAGGAAAATGTGTTGCTTGACTGTGCCTATTTGTTACAAGAACTGGGTTTTTATTTATTTTTTGTGGTGGGGTAGGAGGGTGGGATAAAAAAAAAAGGGAAATGCTTATTAAAAAAGTAAACTCCATTGACTTCCCTAAAAGAGTGATCTTCATAACATTATAGGATAGGTAATATTATTAGTCCAATTTTACAGATGAGGAAACTGAAGTTCATTGGGTTATGTAGCTATTTCAGTTATACAACTAGCAAGTTATCTTAGCCAGAATTCCAACTCAGGTTTTTTTGATTCCAACTCTAGTTCACATAAAAAGAAAAATAGTTCATCTAAACAAACCGATACCTAAAAAAAGTATGACATTATAGTTGTGTTCCACACCCATAGGCTGTCACCTTTGCTGATTATCATATTGTTTCTTTTGGGCCAGGCTTCATCACTATAACCTCCCATTCAGTTTCCCTTTAAAAAAAATTCTTTTCAATGTTCATTTAAAAAAAAAATTGAGTTCTGAATTATCTCCCACCCACCTCCCACTCATTGAGAAAGCAAGAAATATGATGTCAATTATCCATGTGAAATCACCTAAAGTATATTTCCATATAAACAATGTTGCGAAAAGGCAAGAAAAATAAAGTTAAAAATTATGCTTCAATTTCCATTCAGACCCCATCAATTTTTTCTCTGGAGGTGGATGGCATTTTTTATCATGAGTCTTTTCAGAACTGCTAGACCTCAGGAGAAAATTTCATGGGAATAAAAAATAGTATGCCTTTTTCTCAGCTGTACATGGCACTTTCACAAAAATTGACCATGGTATTACAGCACAAAAACCTCACAACCAAATGCTGAAAGGCATAAATATTAAATGTATCTTTTTCATATCATAATGAAATAAGAATTATATTCAACAGAAAGCTGTAGAAACATAGATTTAAAATTAATTGGAAACTAAATAATCTAATCCCCCAAAGTGGGTAGATCAAAGGACAAATTATAGAAATGATCCATTATTTATTAAAGAGAATGACAATGCAACAATATACCAAAATTTATTGAATGCCACCAAAGCAGTACTTAGGGAGAAATTTGTATCTCTAAATGCTTATGTCAGTAAAATAGAGAAAGAGTGGATCAATGAAATGGGTATAACATTTTTAAAAAATTAGAAAAAGAATAAAAATTTTCAATTAAATATCAAAATTGGATGCCCTGAAAAAAGGAGAAATTGATAAAATTTAAAGTAAGAAAATCATTGAGCTGATAAATAAAACTGGGAGTTCATTTTAGGGAGAAAATAAAATAAAGCTTTGATTAATTTGGTTTTTTTAAAAAAGAAGAAAACCAAATTACTAGTATCCAAAAAGGAAAACAGTGAATTCAGCACCAATGAAGATGTTATTAAAGCAATTATTAGGAGCTATTTTGCCCAATTATATGCCAATAAATCTGACAGTCTAAGTGAAGTGTATGGATATTTACAAAACCATAAGTTGCCTACATTAACAGAATAGGAAATAGAAATTTTATTTAACTCTATCTTAGAAAAAGAAAATGAACAGACTGTAAACAAACCCACTAAGAAAAAATCCTCAGGACTAGATGGATTCACAAGTGAATTCCTTTTGCAGCACAAATATGGTGCTGACACCTAAATCAGGAAAATAAAAAATAGAGAAAGAAAACTACAGACAAATTCTCTTAAGGAATATTGATGCAAAAATTTTAAATAAAATACTAACCAGGAGATTATAGTAACATATCACAAAGATCATACACCACGACCAGTTGAGATTTATACCAGGAATGCAGGACTGGTTCAATATTAGGAAAACTATTAGTGCAATTGATCGTATCAATAACAAAAAACAAAATGAAACCAAAAATCACAGGATCATCTCAACAGATGTGGAAAAACATTTTGACAAAATGCAACACTTATTCCTATTAAAAACACTAGAAAATATAGGAATTAATAGAACTTTCCTTAAAATAATAAGTAGCATCTAGCTAATGCCATCAGCAAGCATTATCTGTAACAAGGATGAGCTAAAAGCTTTCCCAATAAGAACAGGGTTGAAGCAAGGCTGCCCATTATCATCACTATTATTCAATATTGTACTAGAAATGCTAACTATAGCAATAAGAGAAGAAAAAAATGAAGGAGTTAGAATAGACAATAAGGAAAAAATTAATACTCTTTGCAGATGATATAACAGTCTACTTGGGAAATCCTAGAGAAACAACTAAAAAACTAGTTGAAACAACTTTAGCAAAGTTGCAGGACATAAAATAAACCCCCATATATCACCAGCATTTCTATATATTACCAACAAAGTCTAGCAAGAAGAGATAGAAAAAGAAATTGCATTTAAAATAACTGCAGACAATATAAAATACTTGGGAGTCTACCTGCCAAGATTAAACCCAGGAACCATATGAACATAATTATAAAACACTTTTTACACAAAAAAAGTCTGATCTAGACCACTGGAAAAATATTTATTGCTCATGAATTGGACGAGCTAATATAATAAAAAAAATGACAATTCTACCTAAACTAATTTACTTATTCAGTGGCATACCAATCAAACTACCAAAAATTAATTTATAGAACTAGGAAAAATAGTAACAAAATCCATCTGGAAGAAGAAAAGTTCAAGAGTCTCAAAAAGAATCAATGGGAAATATATGAACAAAGTCAGCCTGGCAGTACCAGATCTCACACTATATTACAAAGTTGAAATCATCAAAACAATCTGATACTGGCTAAGAAATAGAATGGTGGATCAGTTGAATAGATAAGTTACACTATATATATAGTAATAACTGACCATTGTGATCTATTATTTGGTATACCCAAAATCCAAGGTTTTGGAACAAGAACTTACCATTTGACAAAAACTTCTGGGAAACTAGAAAGCAGTTTGGCAAAAACAAGATACAGACCCACAACTTACACTGTATACCAAGATAAGGTGAAAATGGGTACATGATTTAGACATAAAGGGTGATACTGTAAGTAAATTTGGGGGACATGGAAAATTTTATCTGTCAAATCTATAAATTAGGAGAAAGTTTGTGACCAAACAACAGATAGAGAGTATTATGGCATATAAAATGGATAATTTTGATAACACAACATTGAAAAGGTTTTGCCCAAACAAAACCAATGCAACAAAGATTAGAAGGAAAGCAGGGGACTGGGGAATTTTTTTTTTTTACAATTTTTTTACAGTTTTTACAATTTTTCAATTTTCTCTTATAAAGGCCTCTTTTTTCAAATATATAGAAAACCAAGTCAAATTTATAAAAAATATAAGTCATTCTCCAATTGATAAATGGCCAAAGGATATGAACAGCTTGTTTTCAAAGAACTCAAATCAAAAGTGTGAAATCAAATCAAAGTATGAAAACATACTCTAAATCACTACTGATTAGAGAAATGCAAATCAAAATAACTGTATAGTAGAGAAAGAAAATGACAATTTTTTGGAGGGGATCTGGAAAAAATAAGGATACTAATGTACTATTGGTGAAGTTGCAAACTGATCCAACCATTCTGGAGGGAAATTTGGAACTATGCCCAAATGGTTATGAAAATATGCATATCCTTTGATCTGACAATGCCACTACTAGGTTTATATTCCGAATAGACTGAAGAAAAAGTGGAAAATTTTGTACGTTCAGAAATACTTATAGCAACTCTTTTGTGATAACAAATAATTGGAAACTGAAGGGATGTTCATCAATTGGGGAATGCCTAAACAAATTGTGGTTCATGATTGTGATGAAATACTGTTCTACAATAAGAAATTATGAGCAAGATTATTTCAGAAAAAGGTTCAGCAGACTTACACTGACACAGAGTGAAGTGAGCAGAACAGGAGAACATTTTACACAGTAAAAGAAATATTGTATGATGATCATTTGTGAATTACTTAGCTATTCTCAGTAATGCAATGACGGAAGAAAATTTCTATAGACTTATGATGAAAAATGCTATCTATGTCCAGAGAAAGAACTGATGGAGTTTTGATGAATATTGCAACATACATATTTTTTTAACCTTCTTTATTTTTTTGTTTAACCTTACTTTTTTGTTTCTTTTGCAACATGACTAATATGGAAATGTCCTTTGTATGACTTCACAAGTATAGTCAATATCAAACTGCTTGTCTTCTCAAGAAGGGTAAGAGAGAGAGAATTTAGAAGCCAATTTTTTTTTGAAGTTAACTTTTTATGTGTAACTGAGATTAATGAAATAAATAAAACTATAGTGGGGGAAAAGACAGTAAATAGCAGAGTTGAAGACAGTCATTTTTCCTGATTCCCATTTCAGTGTATCTTCTACTATACTAAGTTGTTTTTCTGCCCTATTTTTAAAGCTTAGTTAATATAGTAACAACAATAACAACAGTAAGACTACTACTTTAGAAATATCACCCTATTCTCTCAACAACCCTGTGAAGTAGGTGCTATTATTATTCTGTTTTACTTACAAGGAAACCAAAGATAAGAGAGATAAGTAGCTTGTTCAGAGTTACACAGCTCCTAAGTGTCTAAGGTCAGATTTGAACTTACATTTTTCTGATTGAGATCCAGCACTCTATATACTATATCACCTGGATGCCTAATCAAAGTAACTAAGAGTTGAGATGACTCTGCAGATAGAACCCAAAGGCAGAATCATCTCTTCAACACCCTTAACAAGTTTCACTTGAAAACCTCCAGTGACAGGACCTTACTACCTCTATAGTGAAAAGAACATTGGATTTAGAAATAGACCTGTGTTCATTATCTCCACTCTGTAACTTACTGCTTGTCTGGTCTTGGGCACTTTTAGGTTTTATCAGTTCTCTAAGATTAAATTTCCCCATCTATATACTGAGAGGACTTAACTAAATGATCTCTAATGTTCATTATAATTCAAAAATCTTATGATTACCTGATATTATGAGTCATCCCATTCCATTGTTGAATAGCAATAATTATTAGGAAGTTATTCCTTAAATTGATCATAGTCCTAATATAGATTACAATTTTATTACATTATGGTTTGTAAAAAGATATTTGGTTTTCTGAAATATTTTGATCTTTTGAATTAATTTGTACTTTCTCCCTTAACATTTGATTAATTTTTGGAAAAGTGTTATGCAAAACTAAAAATGGATATAGTCTTCAGGATTTACACTTGTTCTAGTTACTTGATTTTCATAATATTCTGTAGATACCTTTAACTTCTTTCTTGTTTTTCATTCTGTTACATTTGTTTGTCTGCCACCCTCCTCTATTTCATGGGAGACTTCATCTCATTCATATATATGATCTCTGGGAAGGACATTCAAGCCCTCAATAATTATTGACATACTTTCTAGATCTTCCTAAAATTCCGTGAGATTTACATTTATTTATTTATATGCTATAACCACTCAGTGTATACAAATTTACTATTATTGTTGTTTTATATTTATGGTGTCTTTAGACATAATGGAGCTTCCTTACCTGACTCACTTCACTATATCTATTTTTCCTGCTGCTTGTCTGAAGTTATGATTACTATTCTTGCTTTTTTTTATTTTGTAGAAGAATAATAAATTCGACCCAACCTCTGGCTGTAATGTTTTATGAATCTTTATGTTTAATTATTTTTATTATAAACATTTTTATTTCTTTCTAACCCAGTCTATCACCCTTCTCCATTTTATGGGTAATTTCAATTCATTCGTATTCATGGTTATGAATGTTAAGCTTGTTCCATTTTTCCTTCCTCATATACTGTTATAATATTACTTCTTCATTAGTATTGGGTATCTGTTTCTAATATTATTTATACTCAGTCTTTTGCTCTACAACTTTTTTTGAATGCAGAAGTAACTTTTATTTATCTTAGTTTACATCATTCATTTCCACGAGATTTTGAGTTACAAATTTTCTCCCCATCTTTCCCCTACCCACCACCCCAAAACAGCCATCCCATTGTATAACCCCACCCCAATCTATTCTCTCCCATGTCCTCCCCCATCACCCCTCTGACTTTCTGGTAGGGCAGGATGGATCTCCCTACCACAGTGCCTGTGTATCTTAAGTCCCAGTTGGATGTAGTTAATAATAATATTAATAATAATTGTATATATATATATATATATATATATATGTGTGTGTGTGTGTGTGTGTGTGTGTGTATACATATATATTTTAAATATTTGATTTTAGAAATTTAAATTATAGATTCTTTTTCTTCCTCCCTCGTCATCCACCCCGACTGGAAGGACAAGCAATTAAATACAGGCTGTACATGTGTAATTACGCAGATCCTCTCCACAGTGAGCATATTATGAGACACTGATTATATGTCCCTCCTTCCTATCCCTCCCCCTCTGTTCCATTCTCTACCCTGTCCCTGTCCCTGTCCCTTTACAGACATGTATACTTCCATCAACCCTCCCCCTCACCCTGTGCCCCCCTCCATCATCCCACCACTCATCCCCATCCCCCCTACTCTCCTGTGTGGCAAGATACCCAGTTTAGAGTTTATGTCATTCCTTCCCTAAGCTAAGTTCAATGAGGGTAAAGTTGACCCTTTCCCTTTTGCCTTCCTGCTGTTCCCCTCCATTGTAACAGTTATCCTTTGCCTCTTCTGTGAGATGATTAACCCCATTCTGTCTCTCCCTGTCTCCTCTCATTCTAATCCTCTCCCACCTCAGAATTTCACCTTTTAGAGTATTGTCCCTTCCT
>CM053583.1:322526919-322549464 GCA_028627135.1 Pseudochirops cupreus | reverse complement strand
GAAGCTTCTCAGCTCTTCCCGTCCAGCTGCCCCCGGGGCACAGCCGCGGCTTCAGGCCAGGCTGGTTTCGGTTCGCAGTGCTGATATGGTTCCTCGTAGCCGAGCTGACTTTAGTGGGAAGTATCTTTGTGTGCGTTTTGGAGTTCCAGGATTGGTTTAGAGTCCTATTTTATGGGTATTTTGGGGTGGCTATGTGAGAACTGCGATATGTTGCTGCTTCTACGCCGCCATCTTGGCTCCGCCCCTACTAACTGCATTTTTGAACAAACCCTTTACCCTCTGTAGGCCTCCTCCTCTCTAACAAAACAAAATGAAACACCGAACGAACAAATGGAAACAAAACAAAAACAAAAAAACAGTTGGATAAGCAACCCATAAGGTCCCTTCTGCCTGACATTTTGTGATTGGTTTGCTCAACTAACTAGGTAGAGCTCCATTTGCAAAGAGGCATCGTATCTTGCTAGGGAAGGCCCAAATCCATAATTCAGGCATCATTATCAAACTAATCAGAACATGTAAACGGAGCTTTTAAAGTTGATTCTAATTTGTTTTGCCTTTTTGGGGGAGCAGGAAAGGACTTGTTTCCCCCCCTATGATCAGTCATTCCCATGAGTTCTTGGCACCAGCAGGATAGAAACAGCACAAACATGGTTGCTTGCTGGTTTTTTAAAGACGTCGTTTCTCGGGCAAGATTTATTAAATATTGTAATTAGTTCAGTGTTGGCTGTTTAAACATTTTCTTTAATGGTCTTGTTAAATTTAGATTATGTTTTAAAAACAGAAGAGGAATCGAGAGAGACTATCTGTGAACTCTTGAGCTGAAGCACCATTACAGGAAATGTAAAAAATTTAAAACGCATTTCACTGTGGTAATTACTCCTATTGTTGGAAGAGAGAGAATGGCTTTTCTAAATGATTCTGATGGAAATTTTGGCTATAAATCTGTATCCTTGGCTTTGGATTTTGGAGGAATGACATGAATCCTGCTTTCTCCCTTTCCCTAATTGATTTCCCCAATTATAGAGATGTGTCACAATGGAAAACCCACCTGGTGTGGTAGAGGGCTCACATTATGATTGTAATGCAGGAGATCTCACTGTGGTCCCAACTCTGCTTCACAAGTCACTTAAGCTGCAGCTTCCTCATTTAGAAGTGGAATCCTTATGCCAAAAATGACTCACTTCCATTCCTCAGGGTGATTCCTCAGAAGTCTGAGGCACTGGAAGGACAACACCCTAGTTGTCATTGTCCCTTTCCCTGCTAGGCAACCTCCATCTACTCTGGGAATATCATATTATTATTGTTTTTCCGTTGCTTCAGTCATGTCCAAACTCTTCATGACCTTATCTAAGGTCGTTTTTGCTTTTGAAAAAGATACTGAAGTGGTTGGCCATTTCCTTCTCCAGCTTATTTTACAGATGAGGAAACTGAGGCAATCAGGGTTAAGTGACTTGCTTAAGGTTACACAGCTAGGATGTGCTGGAGGGCAAACTTGAACTCAGGTCTTTTTGAGTCAGACCTGGATTTCTATCTACTCTGTTATATATCATAAACAGGAGTAATTATGCACACGTTGGCTCCCCCAATAGAATATCAGCTATATTAGGGGCTATTTTTGTTTCTTTGTATCTCCAGTGCTTAGGGTGCTACCTTCCTAAAATGCTACCTTATCCCTTTTAATTCCTTACTTGCATCAACTTTCATAAACTCCCCATTCTGAGCCCTGAATCACCACCACCAGCTGCCTTCTCCGGGCTTTTTCCAATGCTCCTGAATGATACTGGAGAAAGTCATACAACTGTGCCAAATGTGATGGGGTGATGTATATGCTTAGCTAGGCTCTCAGTATTTTATGGTAAACTTTTTATTCATTCTGATTGACTTCCACATTTCTGGAAGGAAGTTTTCTAACCTTCCCCATCTCTCTTAAAGTTTCTTATACCTTCCTGCAGATGACGTTCTCTCCTTCTTAATGAAGAAAACCAAGTCCATCTGTTATGAGCACCCTCATCTCCTTACCACTACTTCTAAGTCCCTGTAATTCCTGATGTGTTCTCTTTCATGGCAGTCACTGGAGAAGAAGCGACACTTTTCCCTATTAAGCAAAACTCTCTTGATCCCTTCCTTTCTCATGTCCACCAGGCACTTGCCCAAGCATTGTTTCCTCACTCTCTATCATTTTCAGACTCTCACTTTCTACTGGCTGCTAATCTCATGATTACAAACATCCTCAGGTATTTCCTTCCTTAGAAACAAAAGTCAAAACCACTCTATTTGACCTTGTTATCCGCTAAGTTGTCATCTATCCTGCAAGATATGTTATGAATGGGGCATCTAGGTGGCACAGTGAATAGAGCACCCGCCCTGGAGTCAGGAGGACCTGAGTTCAAATCTGGTCTCAGACACTTAACACAAAAAACTAGCTGTGTGACCTTGGGGCAAGTCACTTAACCCCAACTGCCCTACCTTCCCCCTACAAAAAAAAAACCAAAAAAAAAAGGTATGTTAGGATTATATATTTAGAATTAGAAGTGATCTCAGGGGGCAGCAAGGTGATGCAGTGAATAAAGCATCAGCCTGGAGTCAGGAGGACCTGAATTCAAATCTGACATCAGATACTTAGCATGAACTAGCTGTGTGACATTGGGCAAGTCTCTTAACCCCAAATGTCCTGCCTTCCCCCTCCAAAAAAACAAACAAAAAAAGAAGTGATCTCAGAAGCCATCTCACTTGATCCCTTTATCCTATAAATGAAGACACTGGAGGCAGAAGAAATTAAATGACTTGTCCATTCTCAGTAGAATGTCAGAGTAATAGTAAATGTTATAGAAAAGATTTGAACTCATCTCCTCTGATGACACCCAGGGCCAGTACTTTTCTCACTGTACCAGCCTGTCTTTTACCTCCATTTTACTGTTGAATTTGTAGAAATAATTGCCTAATCTTTTTTTTTTCCTTTCACATCTTTACTATAGATTCCAGTCTTTCCCCTCTCTTGTCTGTCTTCCACATAGCTATTAAAATCATATCCTTTGAGTAAAGGTTTGATCCCATGTGTCCAATCAAAAATCTTTAGTGACTTTTTGTTGTCTCTAAGAGGCAATACAGACTAATCAGATTGACCTTAAAGACCCCTCCCCCTGTCTTCCACTAATGGACTTTTTAAGTCTTTTTGTTCTTTTTATTCCCCTTCTATTTTTATTTCAGACAAACTTAATTACTAGCTGATTCCCTAACTGGGCAGTTTCTTTCCTACTTCTAATTATTGTTGATAATGAAAAAAAGAAGAAAAAAATGATTAAGTGCTTCCTAGAGCTAGGAAGTATGCTAAACTATAAGGATACAAATATAGAGACAAGATAGCCCTTGCCCTCAAGGAGCTTAAATTCTAATAGGAGAAACCAACATCTATAGGAGGAGGAGAATATTAACCATCAGGGAAATCATAGGAATGGTGAGTGGAAGTACAGGGTAATTGGTTGATATATCCTTTCTAGGAATTGTGGTGTTACTTGGATTATTGCTCCCAGAGTTAGACATGGAACCTTTTTTGATGGGGAAGGTTTGTGAATGTAGATATGGCCTAAGGATGACTGGGAAGTGGTGATGAATGTGGACCAGGCTAGATATGGTGAACCCACACCAATCAGAAGCCCAGGACCGCAGAATAGGTACTCTAGTTCCAGTTTGGAAGTGGAGACTGGAGCACATGGAATGAATATGTAAGAACTTCTACCAAGCTGGAACATACCACTCCCCTCTTATCTTGAGCTCTCATAATTCTTATCTCTCTTACAGTCAGTGCCCCCATCTGTCCTCCCAAGTTGTTAATGCTATCTTCCTCCTCAAACTACCTTATATTTATTTATGTGTATAAATGTTTTATACCTCAAGACAATGTAGACTCTTTCAAAATGGGGATTTTTTTTGTATTTATATCCCTAAAACTCATACTAATGTTTTTAGATAATAGATGTTGGATAAATGTTTGTCTAATTGTCAAATATATTAAACAGGGCTAATACAAGTCCAATTCTCTTTCTATTCTGCTGTCTCCCAAAAGGTCAGTGAATTCAATGATTGTTTCAATAGATTTGTATCATGCATATTTCTAATGTGCAGGAACATCCACATAGCTTGGTTAGAAGATAAGGAAAAAATAAAAAGGATTACTGGAAATGTGGTTAGTCAGGTAACTGTAGCCTAATTGTGAAGTTAAGGTTATAGAATAAGTGATGGCATTGTAAATTTAGAGATAGAAGGGATTGGAGAAGGTATCTGTTCCTCTCCTTTCATTTTACAGATGGGCAAACTGAGGCCTAGAGTGATTAAGAAACTTGCCCATCATTACATATAGTAAGTGAAAGAGTTGGATTTGAATCCAAAGTCTTCTGACTCCAAGTCCAGTACTCTTTTAATAGAACTATCAGCAACATTATCTGTTTCTTATGGTTGGTCTGTTTTGACCAAAAGTGGGACACTTGAGAGACATAGAATCCAGAGAAGTAATTACCTTGAGAGACAACAAGGGGTCCTTTCTGTTAATGTATAGATAGAGAAGAAAGGGCAATAACAGCCTAGCTCTGATAAATGAAATAGCTAAGTCAGCTGATGGTTTCTCATAAAAGTGGCATGCCTATTTATGGACTGAATCTGCAGATACAGATTCTGAATCTAAAGAGTTCTGATTCTTTGAAACTGGACACGGGCAAAAGTTAAAATTCAAGATAGATTGTCAAGTTCTAGAAGTCCCATTTTAGGAAGAATATTGATGATCTTAGCCATGTCCAGAGGAAGATGGCTATGATAGACAGTATGATAGAGATCATGCTGCCCAAGGATCAGTTGAAGTTGTTTAGCTTAAAGAAATAGAGCCTTGATAGGTCAGGTTGGCCATCTTCAACTATCCGTAGGGATTTTGTGTGAGAGATTAGGTTTGTTCTTCTTGACCCCAAAGATCAGAATTATAAAAACAGTGTGGACTTGCAGAGTAGAAGTTGGTTCAAAATAAAGAGGAAAAGAGTCCCAACAGACTACTGTGCTACCTTAGGAACTAGTAAATTATAAATAATAAATTTGATATCATTGTATAGTGGGTAGGTAGATACATCTGAAGGATGTTGTTGTATAGGTGATTTGTACTCAGATTTGTATTTAGCAAGATGATATGTGTGGTGCCTTCCAAATCTGAGATTCTATTATTCTAATTCAGCAAGGGATCATATGAAATTAAATGGAAAGTAACAGCAAAGTACATGCTAAAAAGCATTTCTAATCTGAGCACTTGAGTTTAAAGCTGTGTACTGCTTCTGAGAGACTGTTGCCACTCTCCATTGGACTTAAGACACATTGCCTCACCTCTTGGAACTTTGATTTCCTCATTTATCAATTGAGAATTTTGAACTAGGTGATCATTAATATACCTTTCTCTTGTAAATTACACAGTATTTATTGTTAATTTGAGAAACATTCATTAAGTGTTTAATATATGCTTCAATCCGAATGCTACATTTAAAAATATTTTGATTCAGATTACATTTCCTTCCACTTTTATATGTTATTATATCAGTTAATTTAAAGAATCAGCATTCAATTAATTTATATTAAAATTTTAATGGTTTTTTTAATGGAAAATTTATTCAAATGTAGTAGCATATCTGAGATTTCAGTTGACTATGTATGAAATAAGTTTCTTCACTAGGCCTAAGCCACAGTGTGAAAGAATGCAATTTGTAGCTAAAACACAGATTGTAAAGTAAGATCTGTTTTTTAATGGCTAGGGGACTTGGGATGTACATGAAGGTATTAATATCAGCACTACCTAACTGCAAGCACAGTTATTGAGAAGGCAAGATGAAATAATGTCTGTAAAACATTTTGTAACCTATATTCTGTAAATGTAAGTTATAGATGATGAATACCGCTGCCCACCTGATGGAAAGTGTCAGAATTGCAGACATAGATTGTAAGGGGGAAATAACTTGCTTGGGTGTGTCTTGTAAACCCAATCTACAATCAAGCCTCTACCAGCTTTATCTTGAACTCTTCCCCTTCATGTTACATAATCTTCATTTGAGACAAGCTGGATTAACTCTCCATCCCTCAGTCTCAACCTACTGTCTTTCATTTTTTGCCTTTGTATAGGCTGTCCCACATGCCACGTTCTTCAAGTTCACTGCCTGCAGAAACCTCTCTCCCTTCAAAGTCCAGTTCATGTGCTATTTTATTTTCGAAGCTTTTACTCGTACCCCAAGTTGAAAAGTATTCTCTCTCTTCTCAAGAATTTCTGGGTCCCCTTTGCCCCTCTCATATTTTACCTTGCATGATCTTTATAAAAGCATAGATTTATGGGAGGGACCTTAGAGGTTGTGAAATCTGTCACTCTTATTTATTTTAAAAATAAAGAAACAAAGTTCAAAAGACTTTCACAGGATTACACAACTAAGAAGTGTTTGAGGTGGGATTCAAACCCTGATCTTCTTGACTCCAAATCCATCACTTATCTGCTGCATCTTATTTATCTCTCCTATATAAGGTTACATTAGGGTAGCTTGTAGGCATCTAAAAAGTTCTGTTGGGTTTCATCTTCCTGGAATCTATATCTGGAAGGAATGTTAGAGAGCATCTAATCAGGGATTCTTAAGCTGGGGTCTGTGAACTTGCTTTTCTAAAAATAAATAAGTAAATGACATCTATGTTTTACACACTTGGTTTCATAAAAATCCTACATATCTTACTTTATACACTTAAAAATGTCATTTTGAAAAGGGGTCCCATAGGCTTCACCAAAACACAAAAGAAGTACAGAACACAAAAAATGTCAGGAACCCCTCTATTAAATGTCTAATCTGCTCATTTACAGCTATGGAAACTGATGCCTATAAAAGACAAAACTACTTTTCCAAAGTTATGTATGTAATAAATAACAGTCATGATTAAAGTCTGTGTCTTCTGAAACTAGCCTTGTTGTTTCAGAACACTACGCTGTATGACCAGAATTGAGCAAAAAGCTTTGTAAACCAGGCATTTAGTTCATGTTTATTGAATTCAATTAAATGGGCAAAAATGAAGCTATGACCTTCAGTCAATCAACAAGCGTTTACTAAGCACTTACTTTGTTCAAGTGGGTAGCTAGGTGGTGCAGTGGATAGAATACTAGACCCAGAGTCAGGAATAATGGAGTTCAGATCTGGCCTCAGATGCTTACTAGCTGTGTGACCCTGGGCATGTCATCTAAACCTGCTTCCTTCAGTTTCCTCATTTGTAAAATGAGTTTGAGAAGGAAATAGCAAACTACTCCAGTATCTTTTCCGACAAAATGGGATCACAAATGGCATCACAAAGAGTCAAACATGATTAACTGAATAAATAACATGTTCCAAGTACTGTATTCAGGATACAAAGAAAGGCCAAAATATTCCCCATCTTCAAGTAATGTACATGTTATTGGGAAAGACAATTTGCAAATCAGAGGCATCAAACAGGCAGCCTTCAACACTCCCAGATTAAAATGTATTTGGGAAATATTGAACAAAAATAAATAAAAACACAATAGAACATAGATAATGTTAATATGTGGTTTTCTAAGACAATATGAGGTCCACAAAGATCCTCATGTAGTGTAATGACCCCCATTCCTACTGAGTTTGACACTCCTGATGTAAATGATTGTAAACTGGAATTTGTAAGGTATACACAAGCTACATACAAAATAAATGGAAGAAAGTACTTATGATTAAAAATCCTATCCGTCTCCAGAGAAAGAACTGATGGAGTCTGAATACAGATTGATATATACTATTTTTCACTTTTTTCCATATTTTGTTCCTTTGGGTCTGTCTTCTTTCCCAACATGACTAATATGGTAATATGCTTGCATGATTGAACATATATAACCTCTATTGAATAGCTTACCATCTGAGGAAGGGGAGAGGTGAGGAAGGGAGGGAAAAAATTTGGAACTCATTTTTTAAAAATGCTATTAAATTAATGTTAAACTGTATGTTCTAGAACGTTTATAGCAGCTCTCTTTGTGGTGGTAAAGAATTGGAAATTTCAGGGATGCCCATCAACTGGGATATGGCTAAACAAGCTATGGTATATGATTGTGATGGGATACTACTGTGCTATAAGAAATGATGAGCTCAATGATTTTAGGAAATCATGGAAAGACTTGCACAAAATAATGAAGAGTGAATGAGCAGAACCAAGGGAACATTATATACAGTAACAGCAATAAACACTTAAAACACTTAAGAATGACTTTGAGGGAATAAGTGATTTTGTCTATTATAAATACCCAATTAATTATAAAGAACATATGAAGAAAGATACAATTTTCATCCAGAGGAAGAACTGACAAATAGAAGTATGTATAGAATAATTTTACATATACATATATACACATACATACATATATATACCTACATATATGTGTGTGTACACACAGACACACACACACACACACACACTTATTTGTATCTAATGGTAGCTATCTTCAGGGCAGGGGACAGGGAAGAAAAAAAGGAAAAAAAAGAAAAAATAAATTACATGATTATTTTGTTGTGTATTTGAAAGGAATAGCAAGTTATGCATAGTAGGCTTGCAGTTTCATGTACAATAATTTTATTGTATTTTTATGTAAGTACATGTGTTATTCCACAAATTAAAAAAAATTAAAAAGAATGTTCAAGTATCTTTACACAAAATTGAGGGAAAATAAAATATTATTAAAAATAAATGGAAGATAATCTAAGAGAGGAAAGCATTAGCTACTAGGGAGGAGGAGAAAGGTCTCCTAAAGAAATTGGGATTTGAGCTGAATCTATAAGACAGAAAAACTAGGAGCAGGAGGTGAGAGGACAAACCAGTGAGGACAGTTACTATATTACACATGCCTTCTTGGGAGTTTTAAGAAGCTGGGCTACCCAGCAAGGAGCTCTCTCCAAGGTCCTGTCCTGCATCACAGTCTCAAGAGCTCATCTTTGGAAAGAAGCATCTAGAGTTCCTTTTTCATAAATTCTGCAGCAGCCTGAGCACCAACTTTGTCTCCAGAGGGGAAAACAAGCCACTTTTTTATGCTAGGGAGAATTTAGTTGCTGGTTTACAGAAAAATATTGTCCTTTCCTGAACTCTCTCTCTCTCTGTCTCTCTCTCTTTCTATTTCCTCATTAGACACAGACAGCTATAAGGAAAACTCCAGCTGCCCTAATAAGCCTGGAAGCTCTTTGCTTTCAAGAAGGATTGTCAATAGGTATGTTTGAGATGTCTGCATTTCTGACCTAATCAGCTGCCAGCAGTCTCTCCACCAAGTTCCCTTGAGGCATCAGAGCAAGCTGTATTTTACAATCCAACAGCTTAAATCAGGGCAAACCTCAAGGAGCATAAACCTCTGGCAAAGAAAAAGAAAGAGGAAAAAAAAAAGGTAGCCTAGCAAGGGAAGAGCCCTGCCAACTGAAATGAAAGTATTTAAACAAAGTCCTCTCAGCTGCCAATACAAGGTCCTTGCTATGGCCAGGAAAGAAATGGCTCAGGCCAACCCAGATATTGATGTGGGGAAGCACGACTAATTCCAAGCAGTATTCTTGGGTCGCACAGCACTAGATTTCATGGTGGGAAACCCCCATTGGATAGAGATTTGACAGATAACATTGCAGCAGGTAGAAGGGGTCTTGACTTCAAGGCTAATGAATATAAGCTCCATTTTCCAAATTGGCTGAAAAACAGTGGTCCAATGTGAACAATCTCAGCACATTCAGAATAGGAAACAAAAAGAGGATTTCTGGATAGTTCTTTAGCTCAGTTTCTTTTGAGCTTCTTAATTGATACTTTTTTCTTTCTTCTTTTGATAATAGACCATCAAAGGGAACAGGCATAATTAAAAGACATACAGGGGTTCAGCAGCAGTTCAGGAGGGTGGCTCAGAAGATATTCAAGGGATTGCAAGGAAAATCTCCTGCCAGTAAGGTATTTGACTTGCATTTTTGTTCTGTCTTTTGACTGTTTTTTTGATCTGGTAGCAGAATTACATTTGAAAAAGTTGTAAGAGATATAACTAAAGTGGGGCAACCAGGACTTTGCCCCAGGCTGCTAAAATATAGAGTGCATAGGAAGCACTCACCCTTGTTCTTCAGAAATAAGTACATTTAAAATGTACTTAGTGAAAATATTTTTCTTAAAATATGAAGTTAGCAGATGACAATACTTTTCTCATGGCCACCCTCCAATATATTCTCACCACTCTGCTCTCTCCTCATTAAACATATGGAAGCATCCCTACATTTGACCTTGCAGTGTCCCCTTGATCTCTCTCCCTCTTCCAACCCCTACTGAATTTCCTTAGGTGCCCAAAATTGCTTATTAACAGTTCTGAGTGTTGTGGCCACTCATTGTAATCTTTCCCTCACTTGAATTTCAACAGTCCTGATAGTAACTAGTTTTCTAGGTGTACTATGAATATAAATCTTGTTCTGCCAGTTAGAATATAGACTTTTTAAGTATTACAACTTGTAGACTATGAAAATAAATTGCCTAGTCTTGTCAATTCTACTTCTAGTACATCTCTTTTTCATCTCTTTCTCTCTGTTCATATAAACATTACCCTAGTTCATGTTCTTATCATCCCTTGCCTTATCTATTACAGTAACTTTCTAATTGTTCTAACTCAAGTTACTCCTATTTTCAAGCTCTTCTCCAGCTACCAGAGCGATATTTCTTGTTTAGTTGTTTCAGTCATGTATGACTCTTTGTGACCCCATTGGGGGTTTTCTTGGCAAAGATACTTAAGTGGTTTGTCATTTCGTTTTCCTGCTTGTCTGAGGAAACTGAAGCAAATGGGGTTGAGTGACTTGCCCAGGGTCAGCGAGTGTCTGAGGCCAGATTTGAACTCAGACAGATGAACCTTCCTGACTCTAGTCTCTGCAATCCATCCACTATGCCACCTAGTTGCCCCTTAAGTATAGGGATATCCATGTCACTCCTCTGATCTTTAAATTCTAGTGGCTCCCTATGACCTTTAGGTTTAAATGCAAACTCCTCTTTTTTACATCAAAAGTTGTTTTACACTAGAGACAATAAAAACCACTGTATATTTTTCCCAGAAAGATGTGTAGAGTTTGAAATGGCAAAGAGATAAGTTGGGAGCACAGAGATAAATTATATATGATTACAATAATACAGGGGAAAAGTGAGCAAACCTTTAGCTTGAGTGGCTATGTGAGTGGAGAGGGGATAGATGAGATCAATGTGAAGGCCTCATGGACAAGATTTGCCAACTGTTTGAATATAGTGAATGGGAGAAGGAAAGGAAGATGGAGCATCCTTCACAAATACTCATTCAGATTCTCCTTTAATATTCATAATTCTGAAAAGATCATTACCTCTTGAGCCTGTCAATTCTACTGTTGACAGTTCTTCTGCAAAACTCATTTTATAGATTGTATAAGCTTTGTAAAGTTGAAAACTGCCCTAAGACTTTAAGAATACCCTGTATGGAGTTAAAATCACACTTCTGTTCACTAGTACTAATTCTACCTTCAAGGGCAGAGATCTCAATCTTTTGCATGTGTATGTAATGGATCCTATGGATTCCTTCTCAGAATAATGTTTTTAACCATATTAAATAAAATATAGTCCCATGTTCTAGAGCATGGGTGGGGTACCTGCAGCTTTGAGGCTACATATGACTTTCTAAATCAGTGGTTCTCAACCTGTGGGTCGCAACCCCTTTGCAGGTTGAACGACCCTTTCACAGGGGTCGCCTAAGACCATTGGAAAACACATATTTCCAATGGTTTTAGGAACCAAGACACTGCTCCTCTATCTGGCTCTAGCTGGGTCTGCCCACACGCAGATACGCCCACATATGAGTATTAAAGGGTTGAGGCATTAGGAAGGTTGAGAACGGCTGTTCTAGATCCTTGGGTGTGGCCTTTTGTCTCAGTCCATATTTCATAAAACAAATCCTTTTCTTAAGGGGATTTGTTCAGTGAAGTTTGGATTCAGTCAAAGGGCTGCACTTGAGGACCTAGAGGGCTAAATGTAGCCTTGAGGCCTGCAGGTTCCCCACCCCTGTCTGGAGTATAAACCCATTATAATCCTTTCCATATATGAAGAAAACTGCCTTCTCTCCATTTTTCCTGTGTAGACATCACTGGCTCCTTCAAGCAATCATTCTATGACAAAGTCTCCAGGCCTTCACTTACTTGTTCATCCTTCACAGAAGGTGTTTTAACGTGTTGACATGCATCCTAAAATGCAGTGCACAAAACCAAAAACAATGCTCTAGATAGTATCTTACTGTATGTATGTATGTATGTGTGTGTGTGTATGCATGTGTGTGCGTGTATATATATATGTACTTAAAAAAAATTAATCCACACTCACCACACTCTGGGCCTAACATAGAGCTAAAAGTAGAGAGAATAATTAGGAGGTTATTACATGAACACCTCCCTTCCTACAGCCATCATTGTCACCATCACTTAGGAACTTGGGGCCATCACTTAGTGGTTCTGGCCTTGAGGATTCATTTCATCTTTTCTATAATCACTGTCTTTTCAATGAGACTTAATAATAACCACAGTGTAATTTCAGGCCAGCATTTTAAAGTGAACCAGCATCTAACAAGGTAAAATTTAACTGAGATAAATGTACTCAGGTTCAAAATATCAACTCATAGAAGATGAGGGAGGGATACCTACATAGCAATTCATATTTTTAAATGGCCTCAAGTTCTAATGGATTGTAAAATAAATATAAGGCAAGCAAAGATGTGACTTTGGCAATCAGAAACTAGCTCCAGTTAAGTTCATTAATTAGGAGGGTAGGTGGTACAGTGGATAGAGGGCTGGGCCTGGAGTCATCAGGACCTAAGTTCAAATCTGGCTTAAGAGGCTTACTAGCTTTGTGACTCTGGGAAAGTCACTTAACTCTGTTTGCCTTAGTTTCTTTATCTGTAAAATGAACTGGAGAAGGAAATGGCAAACCATCCCAGTATCTATGCCAGGAAACCCCCCAAAAAGGGATCATGAAAAGTTGGACATGAATATAAACAAGAAGTTTATTAATAAAAGTATGTCACTCAAAAGAGAGAAAAAAGATGGAAACAACTCTATTTTCCTCTAGTCTAATTGTATTTACGGTATTGTGTTCACTTCTGGGCATCACATTTTAGGATCATCAAGCTGGAGTATATCCAGAGAAGAGTCATCAGGATGGTAAGGACATAATGCCAAACTATTCCTGAGAAAGATTATATAAAGAAACAGAGATATTTAGTCTGCAAAAGACAAGGTGAGATGGGATAGCTGTCTTCAAACCTGCAACAGATTGTTATGTGGAAGAGATGAAATTTGCTATACTTGGCCCCACAGAACAGAATTAGGAACAATGAGTGGAGTATAGGGAAGCTAATTTAGCTCGATTTAAGAAGGAACTTTCTGTTTACAATAGTCCAACAATGTAGTGAGCTCTCTATTACTGCAGGTCTTCAGGTAAAGCTTGAATGATACTTACCATAGCTACTTTAATAGAGGATTGTTCAGATATGTGTTGGAAAAGATTGCCTGAGAAGTCCCTTCTAGTCCCAGTATTCTGTGAATTCATACTACTCCAAACCTGTCTAAATGTTTATACTACTCCAAATTTGTTCAAATTTGTCCAAATAAAGTTTATTCAGAGAACAGATTATGGATGGATCAGTTAATAAAAACATGAAACAATAGGTAGGAATTGGAAGGGTCCTTAAATCACCGAGTACAATACCCTCATTTCACAGATGAAGAAACGTGGGCCTATTAAAAGGCACATGATACCCTAAAGCACATATAATAAGCTGGCAGGAGAGTTATCACTAGAAAGCATGCCCTGACTCTTGGTACATAGAGTTAGGCTCATTTTGCAGGTTCTTACTACAACTACAGAATACAGGTTTGTCCAGTGTAAGAGACAAAGCTTGACTAAAAGGGCTTGCTCTGTATGAAAGGCAGCATTGAATAGTGGGTAAAGTGCTGGACTTGGAGTTAGGAAGGTCTGAGTTCAAATCTGATCTCAGATACCTACTAGTATGTGACCCTGAGCAAATTGCTTGATTCTCTGTGTCTTTGGTTATCATGAAACTGAGGCCCCATTAAGTAACACAGGTAGAGTAAAGATTCAAATCCAAGTTCTCTGCCCTCATACAACACAATCCCTTCAATAATTTAAGGTTACCCCTCTTTCACAAAGGCTTTCTAAATTTATCAGGGAAAAGACTGCTATTTTTCTTTACCTTCTCCAGTCAAGAGGTGGAATTTCTATGACTATTTTTTCTTGTTTGTTCCTTTAAACACACACACACACACACACACACACACAAGCTTAAATATATGAGTTTTCTTTCCGTAAATATAATATGTAAAAACCTTCTTATTCATTTCTGTCTTGAGTGAGACACCATTGATTTTATGTCTTAGATGGGCAATAAATGTTGAATAGTTAACCAAACACAAGACAAGTGAGTTCTTCTCTTGGATCTACTACTACTTTATTGTGTGATCTTGGAAGTGAAAGCAGTTGCCTGGAAGTCCCAGAACTACAGAACCATATGATATTAACCCTTGAAGGAACCCTAGAACATAATAACTGCAATGCTAACATTGCTAGATCTGAAAGGTACTTTAGAACTCTAAGGGACTTGGGAACATTGAATGTTAAAAAGAGACCCTAGAATCTAGAACACTAATATCATAGATCATATGATTACTGATCTAGAGCTAAAAGGGACCTTGAAAGCTTTCTTGTTCAATCCTCTCATTTTATAGGAAATGAGAAAAGGAAGGGGCAGCTATTACTGACCTTAGGACAAAGAATTATTGTTGCCAAAACTTTTATGTAGGTAATCTGTCTAAAACCTTGGACAGAGACAGAGAGAGACAGAAAGAGGAAGGAAGGGAGGGAAGAAAGGAGGGAGGGAGGGAGGGAGGAAGAGAGAGAGAGAGAGAGAGAGAGAGAGAGAGAGAGAGAGAGACTTATACACAACCAATCAGGACTAAAAGCCCCTGGAAATGTGTTCACAAAGAGCAAAAAGAAGCTTAACCTGTTTTTCTTGGACGCATCTGTATTATGATACAAGTCTATAAATGAACAACAACACAAGCCTAGAGTTTTAGAATCTTCTTGTGTTTCTATGCTGCTTATGGGAAGACTTAGAGTACAAAAGAGGCTGCTGCCCTCATTAAGTTTGATGACAGCAGCTGCTCACCCAGGTCAATTGCTCTGCTCTTTGATTATGCAAACAATGTCCAATTAGCAAATGTCCCATATATGCTCTTTTCCACCTTTATGACTCAACAATTTGCTTTTCCTGATCCTGTATTTGACTTAATTCTCTAATCTTGGACTCATAACTGCATTGTGTATTTGGAAAGTGACATGATATAGGAGTCCTAAATTTCGAACTGGCAGCTTGAATTTGAATCTTAGCTTGGTCACTTACTGCCTGTGTAACTTTGAGCACGTCACTTGACCTCAATGGGCCTCACATCTTCATTTGTATTTGAAAGGATTGGACTACATCTCTTCTATTTCTAAATCTATGATTCTGGGATCTGTGCTCCTTGAGCCCCATCTTGGAAGGGTGTACTCATCTGGGACACAAGGTATCTCCTGCCCCCTACTGGTTCTGGTGGACCCTGCATGTTCCAAATGACCCAGTCATGTGATTTCTTTTCAGACCCTAGCTACAGGTCACCACAACTGAGTTTGCACTGAAAAAGAAATAAGATTCTGGAAGTAATGTTTCTTCCAGTAATAATAAGAAATATTGATGATAATAATAGCAATCATCATCATCATCATAGTAATTTATGTTTTTATGCTGTTTTGATGTTTTACAAACTACCCTTCTTGTCATGACTGTGTGAAAGAAGAAGCACAAATAGTATTATTGCCATTTAATAGTTGAGAAAAATTGGAGTCAGAAAAAGCAAAGGACTTATCCAAGGTCGCAAAGCTAACAAGTTTCTGAAGCACACTTTTCTTTGTCCTCAAAGCCCTGGAGCAGTATCTCTTTTCATTATCAGTTTCCCCAAGCTCCCCAATTTGATTCTGACAGGTTCATTTACTGCTAATGTTGCCTGTAATATCACAGCTCAACACAGCAGCTGTCTTGGAATTGAGAAATCAACACATGAATCAGGCAGAAGGGGGAGGAGGAAGACACCAACTTAGCCTGTGACAAGAAATAGGAGAGAGAGAGGAAGAAATGCAGACAAATTTACAGATCCAGGGTGTCTTGTTTTTCTTATGAACAGAACAGGTTCGAAATACTTTTGCCTGCATGAATGGCTCACACATCCCAGTGGCCATGGGAGAAAAGAAACCACAGTTTGAAATTTGCAATAGACTAGGGAGAGCCTCTAATTAACATCTTTCACTCTGACCTCCAGTGCTAGGAAAGGAATCAGTGCTCTCTTCCCCATCCAAGGTTGCTGTCTGGGAGCCCTTTGGAGATAGCAAAGGTTGGTTGACTGATTTTCCTCCTGCTAAGAAGTCTGTCATTTCTTAGCTGTGTATCCATGGACAAGATAGGTCCCTTTTATGAGTCTCAGTTTCCTGATCTGTAAAATGGAGACAATAATCCTGGCATTACTCCCCTAACAGTTCTGTGAGGAAAGTTCTGTCAAAATGTAAGCTTCTAATACCATATTAGAAGCTAGTTATTGCTCTTAGATCATAAGAATGGGGCTTTGACCTTAGGATTTAACACTAGAATTCATCTCTCCCTTGCCCAACACTTACCATTCTGTCTGAGTCTCCTAAATCACTTCTATCTGTTTCTTTAAAAACAGTTGACCTCAGACAGGCCCTGGAGACCCAGTGCAGCCAAGAGGCCCCTGGACAAGGCCTGCTGATCCACCAACCACAAGGGCCACTCCAAACCTATCACCACAGGGTGGGGATCAGACTGAGCTGGGTAAGAGACAAAGGCAGGGCCCATGGCAGGGGCAGCAGCTATTCCTGGGACTACTCATCCACAGCCTGGAAATTAAAAAAATCCCTATCTGAACTTCCAGGGACCAAAATGACAGACGAGAACCTATTCTGCTCCTGGCTGCTCCAACCACCTCTCCCCTCAACCCAAAAATACAGTAATTATTGGCCCAGAGGAAAATTTTAAGCAGTAAAGGCTTAGGAACCCTGGGGAAGAAGGGCGTGGCTAAGGTCCTGCCTCAAAATGGGAAGAAAGCAGGCTACAAAGACAAAGACAAAGACTCTGGAATCCTATTACAACGAGAAGGAGGAATCAAACTCAGAAGGAGAGAGTATTGACTCCACACCGCAGCTGAAGCCTTAACAGGAACTATGTCCTGGTCTCAGGCACAGAAAGCATTCCTAAATGAGCTCAAAAAGAACTTTGAAATCTGGGTTAGAGAGGTAGAAGATAAAATCAACACCTCTTACAAAAACAAAATTTTGAAATTAGAAAAACATTACAATGAAGAGAACAGCTCCTTACAAAAAATAAAATATGTAAACTAAAAATGAAATCTGAGCATATGGAAAAGGAGCTTCAAAAACTAACTGAGGAGAAAAATTCACTAAAAACTAGAATTGACCAAATTGAAGCCAATGACTCTATGAGGAACCAAGAATTAGTCAAACAAAACATCAAGACTGAAAAATTAGAAAAAGAGGTAAAATATCTCAATGGAAAAATAACTGACCTGGAAAACAGATATACAAGAGAGACAATCTGAGAATCATAGGTCTACCAGAATATCATGATGAAAAAATGAGTCTGGACAATATCTTCCAAGAGCTCATCAAGGAAAACTGCCCTGAGATCCTAGAATCAGAGGGTAAAAAGAAGTTGGGAGAATCCACCAGACACCTCCTGAAAGAGATCCCAAATTGAAAAGTCTGTGAAACCTTGTGGCCAAACTCCAGAACTATCAGGTAAAGGAGAAAATGCTACAAGTGGCCAGAAAGAAACAATTCAGATGTCTCAGAACCACAGTGAGGATCACACAGGATCTGGGAGCCTCAATGTTGAAAGACTGGAGAAACTGGAATATGATTTTTTACAAGGCGAAAGAGCTTGGGCTACAACCAAGGATCACCTGTCCAGCAAGACTGAGCATAAACTATCAGGCAAGGAGATGGATATTCAATGACATAACAAAATTCCAGATATTCCTGATGGAAAAGCCAGAGCTCATTGGAAAATTCAACCTCCAATTACAAGACCCAACAGAGACATAAAAAGGTAAATAAGGAAAAACACACACACACACACACATACACGCACAATTTATTATTTAACAAGAGCAAGCTGTTTACATCCCTATATGGCAGTGGTTCTCAATCTGTGGGTCATGACCCCTTTGAGGGTCAAACGACCCTTTCACAAGGGTTACCTAAGACCATCGGAAAACACATTTATCCGATGGTCTTAGCAAAGGAGACACCACTCCTCTATCCATCTCCAGCTGGGTCCTCCCACATGCAGATATGCTCACATACAAGTATTAAAGGGTCACTGCATTAGGAAGGTTGAGAACCACTGCTGTATGGGAAGCTAATACCTGTTAATATATTGTGAACTCTATACTTAAGGCAACATCTAAAAGAGATATAGACTAATAGAGGGTGTGGGCATAAACTATGCAAAATGATGATAAAAATCCTTATTAAGGGACTGCAATGGAAGAAGAGGAAAGAATGAAGTAGAAAAGGGTACATTGTGCTACACAAAGCGGCATAAAAACAATATAGTAGAGGGAAAGAAGGGAGAGAGGTGACCATTATATGAGCTTTTTCCTCACTGGTTCTGGTGCAAGGAGGGAATAACACAACCAGTTAAATATAGGACTCTATTGAGAAGAGACATGAAACCTATCATAATAAAGGGAAAGAGGGGAGGGGAAAGAGCACTGCATGAGATCTATTCCCATCAATCTTGGTTCAAGGAAGAAATAACATAAAACATTGAATATAAAAATTGATCATATCCTACAGGCAGTAGGAGGAGGGAAGGACCAAGAAAGGGGGGAATTTAAAAGGGAGGGAAGAAGTAGTAAGGGAGAAGCCTAGGAAAAGGGAGGGGGGTGGATAAGAAAGGAATACTGAGTGAGGTGGTGGTCAAAAGGAAAAAAGAAGGGGAAGGAAAAAGGGGAAAAACAAAAGCATAAACAGGGGAGGGAATAGAATGGAGGAAAAGACACACATAGTAATCATAACTGTGAATGTGAATGGGATGAACTCTCCCATAAAACAGAGGCAGATAGCAGAATGGATTAAAAATCATAATCCTACAATATGCTGTTTACAAGAAACACATCAGAAACAGAAGGATAAACACAGGGTAAAGTTGAAAGGCTGGGGTAAAATATATCATGCCTCAGCTAAAGTAAAAAAAAGCAGGGGTA
The DNA here is from genome assembly GCA_028627135.1 of Pseudochirops cupreus. Classification (NCBI taxonomy): domain Eukaryota; kingdom Metazoa; phylum Chordata; class Mammalia; order Diprotodontia; family Pseudocheiridae; genus Pseudochirops; species Pseudochirops cupreus. Next base: position 322,530,055 of record CM053583.1, on the reverse strand, counting down.
GCAATCCTTATCTCAGATAAAGCAAAAGCAAAAATAGATCTAATTAAAAGAGATGAGGGAGGAAACTATATCCTGCTAAAAGATTTCATTGAAAAAGAGGCAATATCATTACTAAACATTTATGCACCAAGTGGTACAGCATCTACATTCCTAAAAGAGAAATTAAGGATGCTAGAGGAAGAAATAGACAGTAAAACTATACTAGTGGGGTATTTCAATCTCCCCCTCTATGACGTTGATAAATCTCACCTCAAAATAAATAAAAAAGAGTCAAGGAGGTAAATAGAATCTTAGAGAAGATAGATATGGTAGACCTCTGGAGAAAACTGAATGGGGATAAAAAGGAATATACCTTCTACTCAGTGGTACATGGCACATACATAAAAGCTGACCATGTACTAGGGCATAAAAACCTCACAATTCAGTACAGAAAGGCAGAAATATTAAATGCATCCTTCTCAGATCATGATGCAATAAAAATTATATGTAATTAAGGGCCATGGAAGGATAGATGAAAAACTAGATGGAAACTAAATAACTTAATCCTAAAGAATGAGTGGGTCAAATAAGAAATTATAGAAACAATCAGCAGCTTCATTGAAGAGAATGACAATAATGAGACAACATACCAAAAAATGTGGGATGCAGCAAAGGCAGTTATTAGGTGAAATTTTATATCCCTGAATGCATACCTGAATAAATTAGAGAAAAGGGAGATCAATGAATTGGGCATGCAACTGAAAAAGCTAGAAAAAGAACAAACTGAAAATCCCCAATTAAATGCTAAATTAGAAATAATGAGAATCAAAGGAGAGATTAATAAAATTGAATTGAAGAAAACTATTGAATTAATAAATAAAACTAAGAGTTGGCATGCTGAAAAAGCTGACAAAATTGATAGGACTTTAGCCAATATGATAAAAAAAGAAAGAAGAAAACCAGATTACGAATATCAAAAATGAAAAGGGTCAATGTACCTCCAATGAAGAGGAAATTAAAACAATAATTAGAAATTATCTTGCCCAAGTGTATGCACATAAATTTGACGATCTTAGTGAAATGGATGAATATTTACAAAAATACAAATTGCCTAGACTAACTGAAGTGGAAGTAAAATACTTAAATAACCCCATCTCAGAAAAAGAAATTGAACAAGCCATCAATGAACTCCCTAGGAAAAAAAATCACCTGGGCCAGACGGCTTTACTAGTGAATTCTACCAAACATTTAAAGAACAACTGACTCCAATACTTTACAAACTACTCAGGAAAATTAGAGAAGAAGGAGTCCTACCAAATTCTTTTTATGAGACAAATATAGTACTGATACCTGAATTGGGAAGAGACAAAACAGAGAAAGAAAATTACAGACCAATTTCTCTTATGGACATATATGCAAAAATTCTAAATAAAATATTAGCAAAAAGACTACAGCAAATCATCATGAAAATAATACACTTTGATGAGGTAGGATTTATTCCAGGAATGCAAGGGTGGTTCAATATCAGGAAAACTCTCAGTATAGTTGATCACATCAACAACAAAACTAGTAGAAACTATATGATTATCTCAATAGATGCAGAAAAAGCTTTTGACAAAATATAACATCCAATCCTATTAAAACCATTAGGAAGTATAGGAATAAATCAAGTTTTCCTTAGAATAATAGGTAACATCTATTTAAAGCCGTCAGCAAGTATTATATAATGGGGATAAACTAAAAAGCATTTCCAATAAGATCGGGGTGAAACAAGGATGTCCACTATCACCCCTCTTATTTAATCTGGTACTAGAAATGTTAGCAGTAGCAATTAGAGAAGAAAAAGAAATCAAAGGAATCAAATTAGGCAAAGAAGAGACTAAGCTATCACTCTTAGCAGATGATATGATGATATACTTGGAGAATCCTAGAGAATCAAGTACAAAACTTCTTGAGACAATAAATTTAGCAAAGTTACAGGATATAAAATAAACCACATAAATCTTCAGCATTCCTATATATTTCCAATGAAGTCCAACAGCAAGAGATAATAAGAGAAACCCCATTTAAAGTTACTGTAGATATTATAAAATATTTGGGAATCTACCTGCCAAAACAAACCCAGTACCTTTATGAATACAACTACAAAACACTTTTCACAGAAATAAAATCAGATCTAACTGATTGGAAAAACATCAATTGCTCGTGGCTAGGTTGAGTTAATATAATAAAAATGACAATTTTACCTAAATTAAATTACATATTTAGTACCATGCCAATCATTCTACCCAAAAATTACTTTATTGAGCTAGAAAAAAATAGTGACAAAATTCATTTGGAAGAACAAATCATCTAGACTATCGAGGCAATTAACGAAAAGAAATGCTAGGAAAGGTGGCCTAGCCTTACCAGATTTTAATCTCTATTATAAAACAGAAGTCATCAAACCTACTTGGTAGTGGCTGAGGAATGGAGTAGGGGATCAGTGGAATAGATTGGGCACAAATAACTCAGTAGCCAATGATTATAGTAATAAACTGTTTGATAAGCCCAAAGAACCCCAGTTTTTGGGATAAGAACTCACTATTTGACAAAAACTGCTGGGAAAACTGGAATATAGTATGGCAGAAACTGGGCATAGATCATCATCTAATGCCATACACCAAAATCAAGTCCAAATGGGTGCATGACCTAGGTATAAAGGCTGATACTGTAAATAATCTGAGAAAGCAAGGAATAGTTTACCTGTCAGATTTATGGAATAGGGAAGACTTTATGACCAAACATGAGTTAGAGAGCATTATAAAATGTAAAATGGATAATCTTGATTACATTAAATTGAAAAGTTTCTGTACAAACAAAGCCAATGTAACCAAGATTAAGAGGGAAGTTGGAAACTGGGAAAGAATTTTTACAACCAGTGTCTCTGATAAAGGCCTCATTTCTAAAATATACAGGGAATTAAGTAAAATCTACAATAATACAAGTCATTCCCCACTTGATAAATGGTCAAAGGATATGAACAGGCAATTCTCAGAGGAAGAAATTAAAGATATCCATAAGCATATGAAAAAATGCTCTAAATCACTATTGATTCAAGAAATGCAGATCAAAACAACTTTGAGGTACCACATCTCACCAGTCAGATTGGCTAAGA
>CM053583.1:322509463-322526419 GCA_028627135.1 Pseudochirops cupreus | reverse complement strand
GGTCGATAATTCTTAGGTTATCTCTCTTGGATCTGTTTTCCAGGTCAGTTGTTTTTCCAGTGAGATATTTTGCACTTTCTTCTAATTTTTCAATCTTTATATTTTGTTTGACTGACTCTTGCTGCGTCATAGAGTCCTTAGCTTCAATTTGATTGATTCTAATTTTTAGTGAATTATTTTCCTCAATTAGTTTTTGAAGCTCCTTTTCCATGTGTTCAGTTTTCATTTTTAGAGAGGTATTTTCTCCAGTTAGACTTTAGACCTCCCATCCTAGTTCTCCAATTTTACTTTTTAAAGATTTGTTTTCTTGAGTGAGATTTTTTTTTCCAATTTGGTCACTGTAGATTTAAATTTGTCTCCTACCTCTCTAATTTCATTTTTAAAATCCCTCTTGAGATCCTCCAAGAATGCTTTTTGGGCTTCAGACCAATTCACATTTCTTTCTGTGGTCTCCAGTGTGAGTACAGAGTCTGTGTTGCCTTCTGAATTTGGTTGTTCTTGCTCACTGTAAAAAGATTTGATGGTCCTAGACTTCATAGTTTCCTTCTTCCCCATTGTGGTTGCCTATGTCCTGGATTTTTGAAGTGGATATCTGCTTCTGGGGAGCAAGAGTATTGAGCTTCTCAGGATGGAAGGTAGGGGTTTGGTTGTTAACTTTGTGAGCTGTAGCCCCTGAGTGTCTAGACTGAGGCCAAGGCCAGGACTCTCAATGTTTCCCTAGTTACCCTGATGTTTACAGAGTAACCTATGGGGGAAGGGTGGTCTGGCTCCTTCAGATTTCCATCTCTGTATCTCTGGGCTACAGCTCAGGCAGGCTCAGTAGCAGAAGGCCAGCAGAAGGCAGGGCAAGGCTGAAGTTTGCTGATTGGCCAGGCGGTGCAAAAGCACACCTGGGCTTTTGTTGTTAGGGCTTGCTGCCTCCACCCTCCTGGGCTTACACTCCATACTGTTTCCCTTCCTTTTTCCTCAGTGACACCCAAGCCTGAGGCTGTTTCCACTAATTCAAGATTTTACTCTGGGTGGGGCATTTAACTCTGGACTTTTCTGGGTCAGGGAGGGGGAATCAGAGCAACTAAATTTTATTCTTCCATCTTGACTTCTGGAAGTTCTGGTATGTAATTTTTAAACATCCAGGCTATGGGCTGTTAGCCCCAGGAAAAGCTGCTGACCTTGCTGTTGGCTCCGAGTTTTTTCCTACCCAGCTCTAACGATCCTCTGTCCTCTGGTGAAACAGCTGCAAACCCCTCTGGCTAGGTGAATCAGCTGGCTAGCTGGGGCTTCTTCTCAGTCTGCCATACTCTGCTTTCAGATCTGCACTAGTACAGCTCTTGTGTGCTCCACGTTCTTCCTGCCCAGACCTGAGTAGGCACTTTTCTGGGCTGGGAACCTGCCATGCTCGTCTCCCAATGGGTTCTGTCCTCTTGATGACTTCTGACATATAATCCTTACCTTCTCACTCTCATCAATCTCCCTAAAGTATCTTACTCAAACTGAAACTCCTTGGGAAACTTTGTAAGGCTTTGTAACAGGAACCAGTACCAAAAACTGGCAGTCTCACTGGTGGCATTTGCACATGGAAAGGAATGTGTGGTTCCCTAGGGGGCACTAGTCCACAAAGTAATAATGGTCAACATGGTGTAATCAAGAAAGTATTGGATTTAGAGTCAAATATTGTTGTTCAATCATATCTGACTCTCCATGATCCCATGGAGCGTAGAACACAAGGTCCTTCTATCCTCCACTGTCTCCTGAAATCTGTCCAATTTCATGTTTGTTTTTGTTTCCATGACACTATCTATCCATCTCAAATGACCATTTCTTTTTCCTTTTGCCTTCAATCTTTCCCAACATCAGAGTCTTTTCCAATGAGTCCCATCTTCTCATTATGTGGCCAAAATATTTAAGCTTCAGCTTTAGTATTTTACCCTGTATTAATTTCTTAAAGTATTCATTTGCTTAATCATTATCCGAGGGACTTTCAAAAGTCTTCTCCTCAGATTCAAATTTTGGCTTTGCTGCTTAACTACCAACTGCTAAAGGAAATTGCTTCAATTCTTTATGCCTCAGTTTACTACTCTATAAAATACGAATGTCGAACTTGATGTTCTCTAAAGTCATTTCCAAATCTAAAGTCTACATATGATCCTGCTAGAATGACCTTCTGGGCCCAGGAAGCAGGGTGCCTTCTCCCACTAAGGTCATCACAGACAAACTGGGAGATAACATTCAAGAAACTATGTACAAAAAGAGATATATACAAGATAAGTTGGAAAAAATCAGGAGAGGGAAGGCACTAATATTAACAGAGATTAGGAAATGTTTCTTACAGAGGTGAAATTTAGCTGGGACTTAAAGAAAGCCAGAGAAGTCAGGAGACAGAGATGAGGAAAAAGAGAATTTCAGACATTGGAAACAGCCAGTAAAATGGATAAGGATGGGGTCATATGACCAACAAAATAGAAGGCCAGATATCTTTCTCTAATCTTCACAACCTTTCAGACCTCTCCAAATAGAAATTATGCACAAGAGATAATGCAATAATCAAGGACCCTAAGAACCCTTAAGAGATACTAACAACAGAGAAGGCTAAAACTTAACTCCTAATGTAATCATGGAGCATTTGCTCTCCTACCACCCACTATGCTCCAGCAAGGCTGCACAAACCTACTCACAGGATTGCAAAAGAATTCAATGCTACCTTCCCCCTACACCTTCCCAGTGCCAAAGAAACCAAGAAGGCAGAAGCATGTCCTTGCTGAGACAGCGTCATAGCAGTGCTCTGAGGTGCAATGTAGATCAGTCAGAGAACTGAGGAATAGAAAGACCTGGGACAGGACAGGTGTGTATCTGACTGTGTAGCAATCCACTAAGCCTGAGGGAAAGAACCCAGCACCTAAATGGGGTCAGATCTATGCCACTCCCCCCACCCCGCACACACACCCATATATACACTAACAGCAAGTCACTTGTAGCAGAGACTGAAGCTGGTGAAATATGACCAGTGTGGGAGTAGGTTGAGAGGACTTTGAGGTCCAACCTTGTGGGGAAACTGTCATCAATGGGGAAGAAGTCCAAAGTGAGCAATAGGGGAACATAAGGGGAAAAGACTGAAATTACCAAAAGATATTAGGAAAGAGAAAATTGAGTTAAAGTCTCTGAGCAGCAATGACTAACTTTTTGTCTTTTGGGGGGAGGGAAGAAAGTAAGGCAATTGGGGTCAAGTGACTTGTCCAAGGTCACACAGCTAGTAAGTGTCAAGTGTCTGAGGCAACATTTGAACTCAGGTCCTCCTGACTCCAGGGCCGGTGCTCTATTCACTGCACCACCTAACTTCCCCAAGCAATGACTAACTTTGATAGACTTATCTTTTCTTAGCCATGCAAGGATCTAAGACAACTCCAAAAGACTAGCGATGGAAAATGCCATTCACATCCAGAGAAAGAACAATGAACTCTGAAAGCAGATTGAAGCACATTATTTGCTCTCTTTTTTTCTTTGTTTCTTCTTTCTCATGATTTCTCCCATTGGTTCTAATGCTTCTTTACAACATGACTAATGTGAAAATAGGTTTAATATGAATGTATATGTAAAGCTTATATAAAATTACAAGCCATCTTGGCATAGGGGAAGGGGAAAGATGGGGAGAAATTTTGGAACTCAAAATCTTCTGAAAGTGAATGTTGAAAACTAAAAAAAAAATAAATAAACTTTTTTTAAAGAAGTCTCTTAGAGTAATCAAATAAACCAACAGGGAAGATCTTAACAGTAGAAGAAAATGTGATCTCCAGATATTCAGACATCTATAAATAAACATCGGAAGTCAAAGGAAAATGAATCAACACCTGATGAGTCAGAGTGCCTTAAAAATTCCCAAGAGAATATGGAACCAAAGTAGGATTTTCCTGAATTGCTTAAAAGAACAATGAAAATTTTGAAAGTAGACTATATTGCCTACATAGTATAAATAATTGGCAGAAAAAAGAAAAAGAAAAACTTGAATCCACAGGGGCAAATCTTACAAATGAAATAAAAGATAAAATAAGTTATTGTGAATGTAAATATACAGATGTAAAGTTTTAATGAATGTAAATATACAGATTGTATATACAGATGAAGCTTTAATTCCATCAGAAATATAGATAGCAATGAAAGTCTAAGTATAAAGACCATGAATTAGATTTTAATAATGTAGAATAAACAGAAAGTGAAGAAAAATTATGAAGTAAATTAAGAGAAGCAAAAAAACAGCGAAGTTGAAAGAAAGTACAATCTCTATATAAACAAAACAACTTGAGGATTACAGATCTCACAAAAGAACCCAAGTTAAAAAAATGGATGCCATATTGCAAATAATAATACACAAAAGTTCCCAGAACATAGAAAATAAAGTGCCAATCAGTAGGATCCAAAGATTGCCTCTAGAAAAAAAAAAAGCAGGAAAGTCTGACACATAGAGGTTAAATTTAATCATTCCAATGACAAGCAAAGAATTCTGCAAGCAACCAGGAAAAAGACCTTCAGATATAAAGGAAATTCAAATAACATAATTCTCCACCCACCAAGAAAAGGGTACAGAATGGGATAATATGTTCTGAAGAGAAAAGGAGCTCAAGATGCAATCTAAGGTAATATGCTCCTCAAATCTGAGCCTAAGAACTGATGAAAAAAACGAAATTCAATAAAAAGAGGTGTTCAAAGCATTCCTAAAGAGAAAAACCAACTTCAGCAAATTATTTGCTTTTCAAAAACCCCAGAGAGCAGAAATAAAAGAAAGGTAAACAAATCCTGCAGTCAATGACAACAAAAAAATAACAACAGAGAGAATATTATGAAATTTCTTCTTAAAAATACACAAGAAGAAAAGGGCAAAAGCAGAAATCAAAAAGAAATGATGATAGAGAAACAGGACTGAAACATCATGGACTGAAATTCATGAAACTCTGCCTTCAGGTAAAGCAATGCTGTTGTGAGACTAAGGTACAGTATGTGAGGGCACATGAAAGTGAAGAGGGGAGGAAGAAGACAAATGGGAATATGCGATGTGCCCTGATCAATTCAAAGGTTCACACTGAAGGAAAAATAGCTCCTTTAGACTCTCAGGAAGAAGAGAACCTACAGGAAGGAGCAAAGAGAAAGAGGAATTAAAACATGAGAAAGGAAAGGGAGAAATCTTGTTTCACTGGTGAGTGGGGGACCTACTAATGAATATTCCCACAACGAAAGAGATATTCCATAAAGGGAGAAGAGCACATTCCAATAGGTGTAATTGTTAAAAATTTGGTGTTTAGAGAGAATATTGATCCTGGCTCAGAAGAAGGGGAATTAGAGCTACATGGGACAACTGAAATCCAGAAGAATGGGAGGGCATGGACAAAGGGAGAAAATTTTATGACAAATGAAGAAAAAGAACTATGGGGAAGATAGAGGTTAATAATGAGCAGCAAAATTGGGGACAGGAAAATTACTACCATTTGGGACAATATTGTCTCTATTACCGATAGGAGTGAGTATGTCTAAGAGTGAGACATAACAGAAAACAGGGTGGGAATTAGGAGGTAACTTACAAAATAATAATGTAGAAACTGTTAGAAGAGGAAACCCAAATTAAGTACCTTAGAAGCTTTAATTCCATCAGAAATGTAGATAGTAATGAAAGACTAAGTATAAAGGCCATGAATTAGAGATTAATAATGTAGAATAAACAGAAAGGGAAGATAAATTATGAAGTAAATAAAGGAAAGTTATCTTTTTTTAAGAAAAAGGCATAGAAAATGAAATATAAAAAAACATAATGAATAAAACAAGTTGAAGGGGAAGAACTGAGTATAATATGCATGGAGATAATAAATGAATGCATGAGAGTTGGCAATCATCCAATGGAAAAGTATATGTAGAGAAAAAAGCCCAGGATAGAGCCTTGGACAACGTCTACAATTAGCTGGTATTGCCTGGATGAAAATCTAGCAAAGGAGACTGAGAAAGAATAATTAGACAGGTAAGAGGAGAACTAGGATAGGACAATATCACAAATACCTAGAAAGAAGAAAGTAGCTGGGACAGCAGGGAAAACAGCAGTATCAAAGGCTGCAGAGAGTTCAAGAAAGATGAGGATTGACTCATGAACATACAAACTCAAGAGGCTAATTCTCGTATTTTATCGTAGGAGGTTGATGCTTAAGATATTAAGACATGATAACTACTGAATAGAGATTGGACCTTCGCCTCGGTTCTATACCATCTAAATAACTCCATGAATGTCTGTTTCATCTGGAAAGCCAGGGAATGTTTTGGGCAAATCCTCTTCTGAGTGGTCATTTTTTTCCCCTGAGAAGTATTCTAATAGGTTTAAGGAATATCTCCTGCAGGGCAGTTAGCACTAATCAAGCTAGGTACTCTAGAAATCCTGAACTATTCGTTTTGAAGAATCTGTCTCAGGATCATTATTCAGTCATCTGTGCTCAGAGAAAGACACACCAAGCAGAAGAATCTTCTAGGGGCTTGATAGTCAATTTCAAGCTCAACCTACTCTTGATGCCACATGAAAACAAACATCATTGTTTTGCTATTGTTTTTGGTTTTTTGTTGGGGGAGAGGAAGAACAAATATCCATCCCCATAAGGTGTCCATCAGATTCCCCAGCCACATGTTTGGAAGAGAGTAAGAGAGGAAGTACTCTCTCCCTTGAAAGTACTAGGCAGTACTTGCTGCTCTGTGGTAGGGTCAGGGTGGGGAAGAGAGTTGGGGTAACATAGAGGATAAACCAGAACTAGTCACACATACACATGCCCCTTATCAATAGACATGTCAAAAGTACATATCTCATTGGAAGTAGCCAGGGCACAGGTTCAGCAGTTCCTGAAAAATGCTCCATCTACAACACAGGTTCCACTAAAAGTACTCAGGATGCCAATTTAATCCACAGAAGTAATAGGCTAGGGAGTGACCAATGTTATACTTTGCTTTTAGCATTCCTTTCAGATCCTAGAACCCTGACCCTAAATCCTATACCCCAGGACTGGGTCCACATTATCTGCTTCCAGAATCTTTCTGATGTTATCTGCTACACTGCTATCCTAGACACTCCTTCTTCCCCACTTACACACTTATAACTTCCCACCAGAATCCCCTAATACCATGGCCTGGCCATCTACCAAGAAATCCCCCTGACTATCAGACCTAATCATTATAAGATCATGTACTTAAAGCCAAACCTCAGAGCCCACATGAAACAACACCTTCATTTTTCAAGCTGAAGAAGCTAAGATCCTGGAAGATGAAGCATCTCATACCAGGTCACACAGGTAGTAAGTGCTACAAGCATGAGGCCCTCTGACCCCAGAGTCATTTCTCTATTCTGTACCATTGTACCTCCCTGATTGTGACTACTTAATGCCAACCTCCAACCTGTCCAAATTTTCTCCCATTTTTCAACGCTAGCATGTTCCTGGATTGCTTGTCTTGCATGGCTTCCATGTTTATGGATCTCTTCCAGAAAAAAAAAATCCCTCTGTAGTCTGGCACATGCCAGTGCCAATTAAGACCAGTAGGTAATATTATACCCCTTTGAAACAGGGACTTCTAAGTCCTCCAATAGTAATCAGAGGTCCTCTCAGATGGTCTTCTCTAGGAAATGAAATACTTTATAGTTTTTCTTGGATACAGTCCCTGCTTTTCAGAATCTCTCTCTCTCTGTCTCTCTCTCTCTCTGTCTCTCTCTCTCTCTCTCTCTGTCTCTCTCTCTGTCTCTCTCTCTCTCTCTCTCTCTGTCTCTCTGTCTCTCTGTCTCTCTCTCTCTCTCTGTCTCTGTCTCTGTCTCTGTCTCTCTCTCTCTCTCTCTCTCTCCTTCCAGGGTTTCTATATTAATGTCTTTCTGCTTCTGTCTCTCACAACATCTGTATCACTGTGTTGCTCCCTTTCTGCTTCTTAGGCTCTCTCCACCTCTCAGGTATTTTTTTCTCTTTCAGTTTGTCAGGGTTCATGCATCTCTCTTTCTCTCTCAAGTTACTGTGATCTTGTCTTTGTCTCAGTCAGTATTCAAAGGCACTTTAGAGGCATCATTTCATTTGATTCTCAAAGCAACCCTGTGAAGCAGATGCTATTATTAGCTCCATTTTATAGATGAAATTGAGAGTTTAAATAACTTTCCCAGGGTCACTCAGTATCAGAGACATATTTTGCACCAAGGTCTTCCTTGCTTCCAATCCAATATTCTATCATCATACCATACTTCTTCTCTCTTGCTGTCTCAAGGATTTCTCTTTAGGTTGCTGGGTCTGTGTTTTTGCCTCTGCCTTATTTTCCTCTGTTGTGTATAGTCTTCATTGCTAGGCTTTGTTATGTGTGTGTATGTTTGTTTTTGCATGTGACTAAGAAACATTGACCTTGTGTATCACTGATAGTCCACATGAAAGGCCACAGCTCTTATGGCTTTAAAGAAAATCTTTTAAAGATCCAAAAAATGTACAAAAACACTCAAGATTACCTTTATAAATGTCCAGAGCTTTCTGGCCAAGCATGAAGGGTAGGAGCCCTCTGGAGTATGTTGACCTATAATAAGGAAAACTTTCTTCCTTGCTACCCTGATTCTGGCCTCTGCAACAAGAATTCTACTAACATGAATCAAAGCTTGGTTCCAGTTTTCCATTAGAAAGGAACAATGTATCTTTTTTTTATTTCCTGTCTCCTAGCCCCACACTGCATAGGAAACTTAACAAGAAGGTCCTTATATTAAGCCAATTGACTGTTTCTCCCCATGTTCCTGGCTCCAAGGGAAATCAGCATTGCTTTATTGGCAGGATTTTGTTGGATCTCAGACCTGATGTAAAACCATTCGGGAAATTGAGAGGAAATCTGGTTTAGTTCATGGTACCTTCCTGAGCACTGGCTTCCTCAGTTCTAACTACATGTATTTTGGGAATGAAACCTTGACTTAGAAGTCATTTGGGAAGGGGAAATTGCTAGTAGATGAGGGATCAAGAACCTAGTGCTCTTCCAAGGACATTAAGATGTAACCACATCAGAGCAAATGGAGAAGTTTTTAATATTGTGAATAAGTTAACTTACCTTGCCAGTATACTTTCCAGGCATGTACACATTGATAATGAGATGGGCATAAATTGCCAGATTTAGCTCAGCATTTGGGAGGCTCTGAAGGAAAGTGTGGGAAAGAAGAGGTATTGGACTGCCTACCAAACTGAAGATGTGCAGTCATTGTGCCAACCTCGCTGTGGTACGCCTCTGAAACCTGGACAAAATACTAACATCATGCCAGGAAACTGAATTGCTTCCATTTGAATTGTCTTAGGAAGATTTTGAAGATCACCTGGCAGGATAAGGTGCTGGACATTGAGGTCCTTTCTCAGACTAAACTGCTGGGTATTCAAACTCTACTGCAGAGAGTACAACTCTGATGGAGTGGCCACGTTTCTCAAATGCCAAATGTATGATTGCCTAAAAGACTATTTTATGGAGAACTCATACAAGGTAAGCGCTCACATGGTGGGCAGTAGAAGTGATACAAGGACACTCTCAAGGTCTTTCTGAAGAACTTTGAAATTGACTGCATGACATAAGAAATGCTAGCAAAGGACTGTCCCGCATGTCATACCCATGTCTTTCTGCAGAACTTTGAAATTGATTGCATGACATAAGAGATGCTAGCAAAGGACTGTCCAGCATGTCATACTCACATCAAAGAAGGCACAATGAGCAAAACAGGATTGAAGTAGCTAAAAAAAAATGGGAAATGTCCAAATGTAGAGAATACACCCTAAATATTTACCTGGACTATTTGTGCCTGATCTGTAGTAGAGCCTTCCAAGCTTGTATTGGTTCAATCAATCACAATCGGATGTGCTGTTAACTTCACTCTAACATAGCGATGCCATTTGGTCCTCTTTGAGAATGAAGGACAACAACCAACCAAGATGTAACCTATAAGTTTTCAAATAAAATTCTTCCTCATATATGAGACCAAGTCCCCCTAACAGTACTGGTGTGACCATGAGTGAGTTACTTTATCTCTTCACAAAATCACAGTAGACTCATTGTCATCCCCTCAAAATCTACCCCCTTTCCATTTTCCTCTTCTGTTCAATGTACTGTCATTCTTCTAGTCACGCCAGTCCATAACCTCAGAATCCTTCATAACTCTTCACTCTCTTTCACTTCCAAATATCCAATCAGTTGCCAAGTCTTGTCAGTTCTACCTACACCATGCACTTCCCCTATGCTCTGCCTCCTTTTCCATCACTCTCCATTGCTTACTCTCTATGGCTCCATTATTTCTCATCTAGACTACTGAAAATTACTTCCTAATGGGTCTCCTTGCTTCCAGTCTCTCTGTTCTCCAATCCATCCTCCGTACAGTTGAGAAAAAGATATTCTGAACATATCACTCCCTTTCTTAAAAAGCTTCAGTGGTTCCTTATTTTCTTGTGGATAATGTGAAAACCTCGGAGTCTGACATTTAATGTTCTTCACAACCTCACCCAACCTAACTTTTCAGATTGATTTCATGTTGATTCCTTCTATATTCTAACCAAACTGCCTAACTGACTATTTCTTGCTCGTGCCATTCCATCTCCTGCCTGCATGAGTACCCTTGAAAAGTCTTTCTTTCATGCCTAGAAGGAATTCTTTATTCAGCTCTACCTCCTGGAATGCCTAGTTCCTCATAGGCTCAATTCAAATGCAACTTCTTATAACTAGATTGCCCACAGAAGCTAATAGTCTCCCTGTTACCCCTGATATTACTTTGTACTTAATTGGTGTTATTTTATATTTACTTACTTATGTACATATCACAAAACATTTTCCCCATTCTATCCCCTAAGCATAATGTAACTTCCTCGAAGACAGGGAGAGTAGCAGCTGTACTGATAAAAACTCTGGCTTTACAGTTAGAGGACCTGGGTTCAAATATTCTTTTTAACCCTCACATGTCTGTGTGAAATTGAGGAAGTCTTAATTTTACTGGGTCTCCTCTGAGCAGATATAGGACATCTCCAGGGCATCTGTAAGATGAAGAAAACAGCCCAAATGGCTTTTAAGGTCCCTTCCAGCTCTAAGTTTATGACCCACAATATATGATTAATTTTTTTTGTTTTTCTACCCTCAGCACCTAGCATATACTAGGCATGTAAAAAAACGTTTGTTGAATTGAATTAAAATGAATTTAACTAACAACCTCTCCATAATAAACTATAATGGATAGGCTTTGTGTTATGCTAGTGGAAGCCAGACCTATACAGAGAAGAATATCAGTACAAAGATTTATGAACTCAGTTTCTGACATTTGGCCCTAATTTTCTACCCATGGAGCCACTCTTCAGCACAGTGGATTAGAAAGGGAGGATAAAGATGTACATACTAACTGTCTGACTTTGTATGGGAGTCCATATTTTTCAAGATACACTAAATTCAAGAGAAACAGCCTTGAGCTGCTGTTTGTATTCTATGGGCGAGATTCACAGGAGAAAACTAGAGGTCAAGGTAGAGTCATATAATTTCATGGTTGAAGACTTTAGCCCATAGTGCATACTTCTCAGATAAGGTATTTATTGCTGTACGGGAAATTTGAACTTTGTTGGACAAAAGAGACTAAAGTCTTTTGCTTTTTTTGATACTGTGTTATTCTTGAAGTCAATGGGTTACAGTAAAGATACACAGAGGTCTCTGCTATAATGACTAAACCCAATGTCCACAACCATGTAGATTAATTAGATAGACCTGCCATAATGGGGGGGGGGGGGTAGTGGTGGGAAGTATTGGGTGGGAAATGTCAGAAGGCCTGGGTTCAGATTCAGGCTTACCATTTTGTGTGATTATGGGTACAAGTCATTTCACCACTCTAGACCTCAGTTTCTCTATCTGTAAAATGGGAGAGTAGAATAAATTGCCCATTAGGTCAGTGGTTCTCAACCTTCCTAATGCCGCGACCCTTTAATACTTATATGTTGGCATAACTGCATGTGGGCAGACCCACCTGGAGACAGATAGAGGTGCAGTGTCTTGGTTCCTAAGACCATCAGAAATATGTGTTTTTCAATGGTCTTAGGCGACCCCTGTGACCCCTTTGAATGAGTCATTTGACCCCCAAAGGAGTTGCAACCCACAGGTTGAGTGAGAACTGCTGTGTTAAGTCCTTTTGAACTCCAAATCCAATGATGTTATTACTTACAGAACATCAAGTGATCAAGGAAAGCTAGCCAAATCATCTTATCATATACCTCATCAGGTTATTTTAATCATTAAGGTGGACAAATTAGCTATTTCCTGACTGACCCATTTGGGGCAATAGTTTGGCAATCAGTTGACCAGATTTGACCATTAGGTTGGACACTCATCTAGATAAGGTTATGGTGTCCTGGACCATATTAGTCCTTGACTAATTAGGGGTAAGTATAATGAAGTAGAAATAGTTTTATCCTAGAAGTTAATATTCAGGTTCTAGACAGATTATTTCTACCCCTACAATATGTATGATGTTGAGAAAGCCATTTCTCTTCTCAGAATTTTAGTTTTCTCACATCTAAAATGAAGAGAGTGGTCAGGATATCTATGGTTCCTTACAGATCTGTTACTCTAGTATCAATACTATTTTGCAGATGGGTAATTAAGTTTAGCTAACTAGCATTTATACAATGTTTTAAAGTTTGCAAAACATTCTACACATGTTATTTCCTTTGATGATGAAGAAAGGAGTTAAGAAAGCAACTGAATTGAGGGTATATATTACATCTCCCAAGTTCTTACTTATTCACTGGACTCTTTATTATGTTTCTGGATAAAACGGACTGGCAAGTGAAAATTTTAAAATTTAGAGGTTATCTCTTCCAGATGTGGCATTTGCCTGTGAGGAAGCTATATAGCCCAGAAGAAGGGAATGATTGGCCCAGTGATAGAAGCAGGACTAGAACCCTGTTCTCTCAATTCCCAATGCAATCTAATTTGCTTTTTACTGATCCATGTAGCAAGATTAATAATGAGTGATTGGGGCAAGGTGATCCCTAAGATCATTTCCAGATCATAATCCTCAGCTATTATAAATAGCTATTGGCTACTAAATATCTACTATTATTTTCTGCCTAGACTTGTGCTCCAGAAGTCATTCACTTTAGGAAAAAAAAAAGTAGGTTTTGAATCACCTCAGGCCTGATGGAGGTAAAGGAACACCCCCTAATGCTACCAGAGCATTTAATCCTACTATGCTGGTAAATTTTTAGCAACCAACTGGGGAAAAAATGTATGCACGACACACAAGTTTAATCTGCAATAATAATATTTTCATCATAACTTTCTAAAGTCTAGATGACCAACAAAACAATAAATTAAGATATGGTGCACATAAAAACCTGGAAAGACTTACATGAACTGATGCTGAATGAAGTGAACAGAACCAGGAGAACATTGTACACAGTAGTAGTCACAGTGTGTAATGACTAACTTTAATAGACTTAGCCCTTCTCAGCAATGCAAGGTTCTAAAACAATTTCACAGGATTCATGATGGAAAATGCCATCCATATCCAGAGAAAGAACTATGTAGTCTGAATGCACAGCAAAGCAGACTATTTTCTTTTTTTGTTTGTTTTGTTTTGTTTTTCTTTCTCGTGGTTCCTCCCATTTGTTCTAATTCATCTATACAACATGACTAATGTGAAAATATTTTTAATAGGAATATATATATATATGTATATATCATGCCATCTTGAGGAGGGGGGAGGATAGGGATGGGGAGAAAATTTAAAACTTATGGAAGTAAATGTTGAAAACTAAAAATAAATAAATTAACTTTAAAAAAAAGATGTCATATAACATTTTTTTTATTTCCAAGGTGTAAATGCTCACACGGAAAATTTTACTATCATCTCCCACAAGCCAGTACAAGCTGGTTCCAATATACCCTTGACCCTAATCCACGCGAGGATGGAGTAGTATGGTAAGGTAGAGCCCTAAACCTGGCATTAAGAGATATGTTGACAGAAAAATAAAGTCATTCAATATGACCTTTCTCATTCTCTTCATTCCAAAACCTCTCAACACCATTTCCCATACTGTCTTCCTTTCTCCCAGTCTCTGATAAAGAGGTGATCTTCTCCTTGCTGAGGTCAACCCTTCTACTGGTACATTTGACTTATTTCTTCCTGTCTTCTCTAGTAGATTACAATCTCAGTTATCTCTTGTGTTTTTTAACTTTTACCCATTCCCTAACTACTGCTTCCTTCCTTATAGCCTTCAAAGATTTCTGTGTCCCCTATCCTGAAAAAAAATCCTTTCACTAGACTAGATTCTACCATCATGTCAAGCTATCATCCTATGTTTCCTCCCTTTCTCATTCAAATATCTTGAAAAAATTGTCCATTGTTGCTATATCTCCTCATTCATTTCTCAGCACTTTCGACTTTTGCTTTCAAACTCATCTCTCAGCTGAAATTGCTCTTTCTAAAGTTACCAGTGATCTCTTAATTGCTATATCTAATGGTTTTCCTCAACTCTTCTCCATCTACCTCAATATCAATCAATATCAACCCTCAATATATCTGCTGCACTGTTGACCATCCTTTCCTTTTATAGATTTTTCCTCTTTTTTTCTAATAGCATTCCCTTCTGGTTATTTTGCTACCTTTCTGACTATTCATTCTGTCTTTTTCTCTGGTTCATTATTTATATCACCTCCCCTAACTGTGTGTTAGGCTCTGTCCTTTTCTTCCTCTGTATCAGTGGTTCTCAACCTTCCTAATGCTGCGACCCTTTAATACTCGTATGTGGACGTATCTGGGCATATCTGCATGTGAACAGATCCGCCTGGAGACAGATAGAGGAGCCATGTCTCAGTTCCTAAGACCATCAGAAATATGTATTTTCCGATGGTCTTAGGTGACACCTGTGAAAGGGTTGTTTGACCTCCAAAATGGTCATGGCCCACAGGTTGAGAACCACTGCTCTATATTCTCTGTATGAGGCTATCTATGTCTCTACCCTTTCCTCTCTGTCTCTCTGTGCATCTCTCTCTCCCCTGCTCATGTATCTCTCTCTCTCTCAATCTCTCTCTCTCTCTCTCTCTCTCTCTCTCCCTCTCTCTCTCCCTCTCTTCCTCTTCTTCTTCTTCCTCTGCCTTCTCCTCCTCCTTTTCTACTCATTCCATCTCTGTAACTTCATCAGTTCCTGCAGGTTTAACTATAACCACCATGTACATGGCTAGTAAATCTATATATTACGCCACAGTCTTTCCCCTGAACTTTAGTCTCATGTCACCAATTATCTACTGGACTTTTCAGTGTCCCAAGGACTCTCCCCACTGCCCCATCTAAATTCTCTTCTGGTCCAAACTTCCTTCTTTCTGTCAGAGATCCCACCATCCTCCTAGTCATAACCACAGAATTATCCTCATCTCACTCTCCCTCATCCCTCATAGCCAATCATTTGAATGTTGGGAGAGTACATGATGATTCTACTCCAACAATATTACTCTCATCAGACCACTTCTCTTTACTCATATAACTGCCACCTTAGTTCATGTCTTCATCACCTCTCACCTAGACTATTACAACAGCCTCTGAATAGGCTGACTTGTCTTCTATCACTCTAGTTCACCTTCCACATGGCTGACAAATTAATTTTCATTAAGCATAGATCTGACCATGTCATTCCTCTACTCAATCTACCCCAGTGGTTCCTTCTTACCTTCAGGATAAAATTAAAACTCTATTTGGCTTCTAAGACCCTTTTCAAGCTGGCTCCAACCTATCTTTCTAATTTCATTGATTATTACCTTCCCTTCTTTACTCTGTGATCCAAACAAACTGGCCTTCAGTCTGTTCTTCATGTAGTACACTTGACCCCTTATCTCTCTAACTTTGCATTAACCATCCTCTTCTTCTATAGAGATAGCCCAAGTACCACCTTCTACATGAAGTCTTTTCTGATCTCACTAGATGTGAGTGTCCTCCCTCCCAAACTACCTTATAATGAACTACTTTGTATATATTCATTATGGCATAATGGATAGAGAGCTGTTCCACTTCTGACTCACACTCCCAGGCAAGTCAATGAGCCTCTTAGTGATCTAGGCAGCTAAGGCAATATGTTAAAGAGAAAACTGCAATGATTGTTCCCTACTGGGGAGTTCTCTATACCAGTAAAATCACAGGTCCGAAAATTCCTATCCTTTATCTCCCTATTCACTTTTTATTTATTTTTATATACTTACATGTGGATTTGTTGTCTTCCCTGTTTTCTTTTAATTTATACTT
This sequence comes from Pseudochirops cupreus, assembly GCA_028627135.1. Taxonomy (NCBI): domain Eukaryota; kingdom Metazoa; phylum Chordata; class Mammalia; order Diprotodontia; family Pseudocheiridae; genus Pseudochirops; species Pseudochirops cupreus. The sequence continues at coordinate 322,510,164 of CM053583.1, read as the reverse complement.
TTATTTATTTTAGTTTACATCATTCATTTCCACGAGATTTCGAGTTACAAATTTTCTCCCCATCTTTCCCCTACCCACCACCCCAAAACAGCCATCCCATTGTATAACCCCCTCCCCCAATCTATTCTCTCCTACGTCCTAGCCCATCACCCCACTGACTTTCCGGTAGGGCAGGATGGATCTCCCTACTACAGTGCCTGTGTATCTTAAGTTCCAGTTGGATGTAGTTTAATAATAATAATAATTGTATATATATGTATATATGTATGTATATATATACATACATATGTATTTTTAACACTTGATTATAGAGCTTTAAATTCTAGACTCTTTCTCTTCCTCCCTCATCACCCACCCCTACTGGAAGGACAAGCAATCAAATACAGGCTGTACATGTGTAATTATGCAGAACCTCTCTCCAGTGGGCATATTGTGAGAGACTGTTTACATGTCCCTCCTTCCTATCCGCCCCCCCCCATTCCACTCTCTACCCTGTCCCTGTCCCTGTCTCTCTACAGAAGTGTGTACTTCCATCAACCCTCCCCCCCACCCTGCCCTCCCCTTCATCATCGCAGCTCTCATCCCATTCCCCCTACTTTCCTGTGTGGCAAGATACCCAGTTTAGAGTTTATGTCATTCCTTCCCTAAGCCAAGTTCAGTGCGAAAAAAGGTTGACTCTTTCCCTTTTGCCTTCCTGTTCT
>CM053583.1:322490214-322508963 GCA_028627135.1 Pseudochirops cupreus | reverse complement strand
CTCCTCATTGGCTTTTTGGGCCTCTTTTGTCATTTGAGTTAATCTATTTTTTAAGGTGTTAATTTCTTCAGTCAGATTGTTGACTCTCTTTTCATGATTTTCTTGCATCATTCTTACTTCTCTTCTCAATTTTTCTTCCACTTCTTTCATTTGGTTTTCAAAATCCTTCTCCAGCTGATCTCTAGCTTTGAGGCAATCTTCATGTTTCTTGGAAGCTTTTTGTGTGGGAGTTCTGACTGTGTTGTCCTCCTCCCACTCCCTGCCTTGATCCTTCTTTTCCCCAAAGAAGGAATCTAGGGTTTGGTTGCTGCTCTTACTTTGCTTCTTATGCTTATTCATGGTTGGTCAGTCTGTGATTTTTTTTAGCTCTGTGGAACTCTGCTTCCAGAGGGGAAAGCTCTGGCCCAAATCACTGGGGTTTTCCCAGCTGCTGGAGCTTTTAGGAGGCTTCTGGGTCCCTCCCCAACTCCGGCTCACTGAAAAAAAAAACCCAGGACCCCCGCCCAAGACCACTATCTGGATCCAAGCCGCTCAACGCAAGAGCACTTGGCTTCTGAACAATCGCTTGGTCCCCCTGCAGTCTGTAGGCTGGGAGCTCTGAAGCAACAGTGTGGAGGCAGGTGCAAGACCTCCATTTCTGCAGCCTCCTCTCCCTGGAGGTGGTTTGGCCAGACTCGCTTTTCTCCCCCCCCATTTAACCTAGCTCCACTAACCTAATTCTGGGAACTGCCACAGCTGCTGCAGATCTGCTCTCCCGAAGGTCCAGCCAGGGCTCAGTTCCTCTCGTCCAGCCACCTCCAGGGCAAAGCCGTGGTTTCAGGCTAGGCTGGTTTTGGCGTGCAGAGCTGAGATGGTTCCTCATAGCCGAGCTGACTTTAGTGGAAAATTTATTTGTGTGCATTTTGGAGTTCTAGAATTTGTTTAGAGTCATATTTTATGGGTATTTTGAGGTGGCTCTGTGAGCACTGTGATATTTTGCTGCTCCTATGCCACCATCTTGGCTCTGTCCCCCTAAAATATTTTTTTAAAATGAAGAAAACCATATGATTACTTACTACCAATGTTATGGAGGAGATTCTTGACCAGGAACAAGTTGGAGGAGATGACCTCAGGGACTCTTCCCAACCCTGAAGAATTTTTATAATACTATTCCCATAAGCAATTTAATCAGCCCTTTGATTTGAGCTTTGTTTCCTGGGTTAGGGTTCAGGACAATCCACTCCCAGACTCTTCCCCTTTACTTCGAACAGATGTGAATGGGGAGAGGAGAGGTTTCAAGAAAGTAAATTGAAACAAATTTTTCTGATTCTAAGCCTTACAAATATTGTGATTTTTCCCTCCCTGTGCCTCAGATCTCTCAACACTTTTCTTGTTGTAAGTCATTGCAGCCCTGTCTTGTTGCTATCTAAAAACCTGCAATCCCAAGGTAGGGAAGGGGTTTTGGGGAGGGAGGAAACTATCCAGCCCTTTACCTACAGAGAGAACTAGCAGTACATGTGGCTGGGACACATTTCTCTGTCACTAGCCAGTTAATATGATAGGCTTTGCAGAACTAATACAGTGCTATGGGTAAGATTTATGATCATTACAGACCCATTTCCCTATCCCATGGGCCAAATCAGGACTTCACTAAAGGATAACGTGTCCATAAATAAAATGGGCATTAATATTACCATTTTACAACACTGTGGCACTTGACCAAATGCCTACTAATGACGTATCATCAGCACCTTCCCATACACCACTAATAGCAATTCCCTGAAAACAAATACATTATTTGCCGAGCCCTAAGAAACCATCTGCTGTACTATGCTGTAACCCTCTTAAGTGAGTGCCTGATAAATTAATGGACCTGTTAAAAACCATTCATTGTGAATTTCCACTCACATTCATTTTACCTTGGTCACAGTGATCCAAGTTAAACAGCTTACAGGACATATGAGAGAACAGAGTGACTGTGTGTATGGACACATGTGAAAGAATGACAGTCTGTATATACATGTAAACGAATGTGTGAAAGGCCACATAAATGGTGCTAAGAACTCAGGACTCTCAATTCCTAGTCTAAGGCTCCTTCCAACAGTCAGAACAGGAGAATGGAAAGATCCCTGGCCCCAGACTAGGAAGAGTTCAAATTGCAGCTTTGCCATTTACTAATTTTGTCACCCTGGGGAAATTCCTTTGCCTTTCTGGGTCTTCCCTTTTTTCCCATCTGAAAGTAAGGATAGAGACAGCATAGTGCAGGGAAGAAAGCATTGGATTTAGAATTCAAAGAGCAGGGTTTTCCTCAAAAGTTGCTGTGCTCACACACAGCTAGGTGGCACCATAGTGCATAGAGTACTGGGTGTAGAGTCAGGAGAACTCATCTTCCTGAGTTCAAATCTGGGCTCAGACACTTGCTAGCTGTGGGACCTTGGGCAAGTCACTTAACCCTATTTGCTTCAGTTTCCTCATCTTCAAAATGAGCTGGAGAAGGAAATGATAAAGCATTCCAGGATCTTTGCCAAGAAAATCCTAAATGGGGTCATGAAGGGTCAGGCATAACTGAACAACAATGTAAAATGAGACTGTTCCAAAATTCATGGCGAAGATGTTGGTGAAGCTAATATCTTGTGTTGAAATCATTATAAAAAGCTACTATCTTCCTGTGGGGGGGGATTTAAAAATTGTACTGGTTAGGGAATAGAAGGCATTTTAGACACCATTTTATCTCATGGCCCATAAACCCCCAGTTTTGTCATGTTGTCATCCAGTCACTGCCTAAACATTTCTAGTGACCTGGATATCACTGCTTCCAGAAGCAGCCAGTTCCATTGTTAAATGACCTTGACAACCGGAAAGTTCTGAGTGACCTGAGCCTGGCTTTTTGTAAATTCCATCCCTTAGTCCTACCCTATGACAACACAGTGGCAGCTCCACCAAAGAAGACTACTTTCTCTTCCCCAAGGCAGGTCTTCAGATATTTGGAGACACTCTCATGTTTATTCTTACTTTTTCTTTCTTCAAACCAAACATCTCCAGTTCCTTCAACAGTGCCTCATAGAAAATGTTGTCCAGACTCATTCTTCAATCAATAGAATGAATTGAACATCATAAAAGCAGCTTGGTGGCAGTGTATATAAGTGCTGAACCTGGAGTCAGAAAGATCTGAGTTCAAATCCTACCTCAGACACAAGTTGTATGCCCCTGGGCAGGTTGCTTAACCCTGTTTTCCTCAGTTTCCTCATCTATAAAATACACTGGAGAAAGAAATGGCAGACTACTCTAGTGTCTTTACCAAGAAATTCCCAAAAGCGTCACGGAGAGTTGTACATGACTGAACAACAATGACAAAATTAAAAACCTTAAAGCACTATAGAGATATTAGCTATTATTATCATTATTATTAGTGTGCAGATCCTTAATCTAGAGATAAAGGAGGAAAGGAAAGACTGAGTCTTACCCTCAAGAAGCTTGTAATCTATTGGGAAGATAGGAAGTAACACTCATAAACATTAACTTTTTTATCAGTGTTTGAGCAATTTTATCAAGGGTTTAGATAAAGGGGAAAGGTATCTTTGGCATTCTTAGTAAAATCATAGATGACATAAAACTACCAGGGTCAGGTAAGACATGGATGTCGTGGAAGACAAAAGCAGAATTTTTAAAAAAATGTTCTTGATGTACTAGAACATTGGGCCCAATCTAGGAAGATGAAATATAATAGGAATAAATAGAAAGTCTTACACCTTGGTTCAAAAACTCAGGTTCAAAAAACATGCACAAAATGGGTGAAATGCATGTAGACAGCAATTTGGCTTTAAAAAATCATGTAGTTCTAGCAAACTTCAAGTTCAGTATGAATTGAATGAATGGTTCAATTTCCCAGTCCCCAAAAGCCTCCAACAATCTAAGGCTGAATTGAGAGACTAGGTGTCCAGAATGAAGGAGATGACTGCTCTACTCTGCTCTCCCCTGGTCCCACCATGTTTCTTAGAGTGCTGTGTTCAGTTCTTGATACAACGTTGTAGGAAAGCCACTGATGAGATCAAGGGTATCTAGATAAATCAGGATAGTACTTGGCCTCCAGATTAACCAATAGAACCTGGGATATTTGGGGAAAGTAAAACATAAGAAAGGATCTGATAGCAGTCTTTCAGAATATGAAAGAAAAGAGTAGAAAAGTAAAAGAAAATCTCCTTTGGCCTACTTGGCCCCAGAGGGAAAAAATGTGAAGAAATTGCGAAGGGGCTCTCTGGGTAGGAAAAGGCTTAGGAATATACTTAGGAAGGTATTTCATTTAAAAACAAAATCACAGGAGACACAAAGAAAGGCAAAAGACAGTCCAGTTCACCAAGAACTCATAGTCTAATATTTTTAAAAATCTGTATAAACAACTTATGCACAGGATAAATTGGAAATAATCAATAGTGGGAAGGCACTAAGATTAAGGAGGGCTAGGAAAGATGTCTTGCAGAAGGTGAAATTTTGGATGAAACTTGAGGAAGCAAGGGAAGCCTGGAGGTGAAGATGAAGAGTGAGAGCAATCCAGGCATGGGGGAAAGCCAGAGAAAAAGCTCAGACACAAAGAATGAAAGGTCATGTGCAGGGAACACCAGCAAGGAGAGCAGTGTCTCCAGATCACAGAGTATGAGCAGGGAAGGAAGGTGTAAAAAGGCTAGAAGAATAGGAAGAGGTCAGGTTATAAAAGGCTTTAAAAGCCAAACATGGGATTTTTTAGTTGATTCTAGAGGTAATGGGGAGCCACTGGAGTTTATTGAATGGAGGGGGTGGGGAATGATATGGTCAGATCTGTGTTTTGGGAAGACCAATTTGACAGTTGAATGAAAGATAGATTACCATGGAGAGATAGTTAAGGCAGGGAGACCAACTACCTCCTATTACCTAAGATAGATAGATAGATTAGATAAACAGATAGATAGATAAACAGATAGATAGATAAAGAAAGAGAGAGAGAGAAGAGAGTTATATATATATACACACACATCTGTCTATCTGCCTGTCAGTCTGTCTATCTATCTATCATCTATCTATCTATCTATCTATCTATCTATCTAGCTAGCTAGCTAGCTATCAATCACAAGTACCAGAGATGCTAAGAAGGTAGAAATAGCAGGGCTAGTTGACTTCTAAGGCCCCTTCCAGTTCTAAATATCTGATCCTATTAACAGGCAAAAGAAAGCAAGTTCTATCATTTTTTTTTCCCCAAGAAAGCAAGGGATTTGATAGAGCAGTGTGTGGTTACCAGGTCCTTGGGTGTCGTGACCTGAGAAAATTCTGCCTATGCATTGATTAAAGATTTATTAACCCTCATGCCTAGCAGCCTTATGTGGAGTTTATTGGGTGGAGTGTAGTATTCCACCCTCTAGCTCTTCAATCAGAGAGGAGAGGATGCTGAGGGTGGAGTGTCAATCCAAACTAGAGATAGTCTGGCTGTGAGATGAGAAGTTAATGAGCTTGTCCTGGAAGGGGTGCCTTGTTTCATGGATTTGCAACCAGGCAGAGCAGCTGTTTCAAAGTGGGAGTAAGTTCATCCCTTCTCTATTCTTTGCTGTTTGGCCATTTTCAGTCCTGTCTGACTCGACCTCATTTGGGATTTTTTTGGCAAGTATACTGGAGTGGTTTGCCATTTCCTTCTCCAGCTCATTTTACAGAAGAGGAAGCTGAGGCAAATTCAGGGTCACCCAACTAGTAAGTATAGGAGGTCAGATTTGAACTCACAAAGAAAAGTCTTCTTGACTCCAGGCCTGGCACTCTATCTGCTGTGCCACCTAGCAGCCCTCTTCTCTGTTCAGATACCCACAATGGGAAGGAAGAGACAGGTGAGCCAAGTGTAGTGCTTTTTTACATTTCCTTTAAAACCAAATGAATTCTAAAGTGCCAGGTCGGGGAAGCACTTTCAAACATAGAATTTCAGGAAGGGATATCAGGACAAAGACTATGCAACTACACAGTTAGAAGGCAAGGTAAAATATTGAACATAGCATCCATGAACCTGAAAGAGCCTTAGAGTTTAGACTATAGAATGTCAGAGACAGCAAGGGTTGTAAGACAGATCATACAGAATCTCAGAGGTGAAAGGGGCCATAGAACATTAAACCTAGAATTTCAGAGCTAGAAGGAGGACTGTTTCTTGCTCCTTCATTTTACAGAAGAATCCAGGGAGGCCAGATGATTTCCTTGATCAAGGTCACCTAGGCTAACCCAAAGCAGAGCCTTTACTAGAAATCCTGGTCTCCTAATTCTTTTTCCGGGACTCTTTCCACCTCACTTTGGATCCAAGTCTGTCGTGTGTGTGTGTGTGTGTGTGTGTGTGTGTGTGTGTGTGTGTGTGTGTGTGTTTTGGAGACCCTGGTTATTTCCATGAGTTATTTGCAGGCTTTTTATTCTAAGCTCCCTCTCCAGCTATCAGTCAGCCTGTACATTGTACTCATGTGCTTTTACTCCCTCTCCCTTGGAGCCGCAAATTCAAATGAAACTTGGGCCTTTGGGGTCTTTGATTCTGTGGGCAACAATGACAGCTCTTTCCCATTCACTCTGACTGGAGAAATCAAGTGAACAACAAATGTTCAGTGTTGACTGATTAGCTGCTCAGGCCTGGGATTGTTCTCCTGCAGTCAGAATATGGAGCCCTAGTGGTGTCCTGAGGCACAGAACCAATACAAGACAGCTTCTGGTGCTGGCCAGTGATCCATGGAACCAAGGGATAGAAATTAACTCTTCTCTTCCCTAAAGTAGTAGAACATGATGGATGGAAAATCAAGCTTATAGTCCAGAAGACTTAGGGTTCCACTTCTGCCTCTGCCTCACTAAGCATCAGTTTCCTTAACTGTAAAATGGAAATAATAAGTCTCTTACTACTCACTTCAGTCTGTTAAGGTGAAGAAAGTGGTTTGTTCTAGTTAGTCTTCCTGTTTCAAGTCTCTTCCCACACCAGTCCATCTCCCACTGAACTGCAAAGGGATCTTCCTAAAACTCAGATCTGATTCTGTCATCAACCATTGACCCACACACAATAATCTCCAGGGGCTCCCTGTTACTTCTAGGATCAAATATACAAGCTACTACTTGGTTTCTAAAACTCTTTACACATTGGCCCCTATCTACCTTTCCAGTCTTCTTACACTTTACTCCCCTCCACATACCCTACAATCCAGTGCCATTGGCCTTTTCGCTAATCCTTGAACATGACATTTCATCTCTCGACTCTGGCTTTCTGGTGTCCCTATCACATATACCTGGAAAGCTCTCCTTCATTAGCTGGCCTCCTAGCTTCCCTGGCTTACTTTAAAAATCAGTTTAAATCCCATATTCTTCAAGAGGGCTTTTCTGCACCCCCACCCTCACTCCAATGTCTTCCCTCTAGGATTACCTTCCATTTCCACTGTCTATGTCTTGTGTAGTTATTTGTATGCTGTTCATCTAACAACTGTGATTTTCTTGAGGATCATGTTTTTGCCTTTTTTTTTTATCCCAAGTACTTAGCATATTGTCTAGCATACACAAATGCTTAATAATTCTTTTAACTGATTGATTTATAAATCTTGAGACATTGTAGAAATGAAAATTATTTTTATTATTACTAGAATCATATTGAGTTCAAACCCAGGCTTTGCCGTTTACTAGCTGGTGACATTAGGCGGGTCACAACAGCTTTGAGAATTGGTTTCATTCTCTATAAAGTAATGGGGTTGGACTACATCCCTTCCATTTTTTAGTCTCTGATTTTATGATTCTTTAGTGTCATAATGGAGTGCTGCTGTTCATTCATTCAGTTGTGTCTAACTCTTTGAGATCTTATGAACCAGAGCATGCCAGGCCCTTTTACCTACACTATCTCCTGAAGTCTGTCCAAGCTCATGGGAATTGCTTCCATGACTGTATCCATCTGTCTCATCCTCTGCTCTCCCCTTCTCCTTTTCTTTTTAATATTTCTCAACATCAGGGTCTTTTCAATGAGTCCTGTCTTCTCATTATGTGGGCAAAGTATTTTAAGCTTTGGCTTCAGTATTTGACCTTTTGGTGAATAGTCTGAATTAATTTCTTTAAGTATTGACTGATTAGATCTCCTTGCTGTCCTAGGGACTCTCAAAAATCTTCTGCAAGACCATAGTTCCAAAGTACCAATTCTGTGGTGCTCAGTTTTCCTTAGAGTCCAATTCTCACAGTCATACTTACTGCTGGAAAAACCATAGCTTTGACTGTATGAACCTTTGTTGGCAAGGTATTCTTTCTGTTGTTTAGTATGCTGTACAGATTTCCCATAGCTTTCCTTCTAAAGAGCAAGCATCTTTTAATTTCATGGCTGAAGTTGCCATCTGCAGTGATCTTTGAGCCCAAGAATATAAAATCTGACATTGTTTCCATTTCTTTTTTCTCTGTTTGCCAGAAAGTAATGAGACCAGTTTCTAAGATCCTAGGTTTTTTGCTTTTGTTTTGGGTTTTTTTTTTAAATGTTAATGTAGTGGATATTAAGCAAAAAGAAAATGGTCAGAAAGAGTAGTCTTTCTCTCCATCAACTTCTCCTCCTTCACATATTAACCGCCCCAAAAGTTTACAAGTCTTGATGCTGAAGCTAGTATTTCCTACTGCCTAGTTAGGGACCTAGCTATTTTCCTTCTCGAGGAGATACTTTCATATTCACCCCCACCCACTCTCCCAAACTCCAAATTTAAGGCTGAATTATTACCTAGTATGCTAGTTCAAAGAAAGGCCTAAAGAAACACCAGACCAGCTATTGTCTTGCTGAGCAGACAAGAAGAAAATACATCCAATAAGAATGATAAGATTGTGGTAAATTGCAGACCACTTTTTCAATTTACATATCAAGAAGCCATTTAAGAATCAACCAAATATTCTTCTCAATTCCTTTGCAAGGGGTCAGCAGGGGATGCTGGAGCAGGCATGAGCCCAGATATTAAAACCCCCCACATTTCTAATGCTTTGTGTTTCATGCACATGGGGATATTTGGAAATTATTTCAAGTTCAGCACATAAAAAAAAATGCCTGACATTGAGTTAAGCTGGAGAATGGGATACAAGGAGAATGCAGCCTATGGGTGGAAAGGCAGCAAGGTAAGTCAGAAGCTGGGGCTGTGAATCAGTAAAGAAAAGTTCATCCTTAGGACTGCCTAGAGAGTTAAGTGAGCTCCTCATAACCGAAGGCTTTTGAGCAGAGACTGGTTGGCCATTTGTTAGAGCCACATTAGAATGGATTCATTTTTCAAATAGTAATTGGACTATGTGACCCCTGAGATTCCTTCCAAATATAAGATTACATGATTTTAAGTTTCTGTGATTCTAACATTCAATAATTCTGAGGGGCTTAAAACACTAAAATTCTATTAGTCTAAGATTCTGTACTTAATTACAGAAGTCTCAGATTTAGTGCTAGCATTTTGTTTATTCTCCTCAATTTATAGAAAAAGGAGTTGAAGTCTAGAGAGGATGTGACTTGCAAGCTTTCTTAACCAACAAGGGCCATGGCCAAGCCTTCTGGCTAAGTCATCATCATTCTTCCTACCTTGCCATGTCGAATGGTCAGATTTATGCCACGGGAAAGTATTTTGGTATGTGTGTTTCAGATAGGTTGTAGACAAGTGAAAGTGGAAATAAGATTTATATTTTCTGGTCAAGGAGCAACAACAGAGGATAATTTGAGGGGATCAATGATTTTATAAAATCTGTTAGAATTTTATGGGAATGTTTCTTGGGAACTTTGGCTCTTTCCTACATAATTTTCTCTTAATGAGATTATATGTATAAAGTACTTAGTGCAGTGCCTGGAACATAATTTGTTGTTTTTCAATCAGTTCAGTCATGTCTGATTCTTCATGACCCTGTGTGGAGTTTTTTATTGGGAGAGATACTGGAATGTTTTGCCATTTCCTTCTCTAGCTCATTTCATAGATGAGGAAACTGAGGCAAATAGAATTAAGTGACTTGCTCAGGGTTACACAGCTAATAAGTGTTTGAGGTCAGATTAGAACTCACAAAGAGAATTCTTCCTGACTCCAGGCCTGCATCTATCCACTGTGCCACCTAGCTGCCCCTGGCACATAATAGTTACTTAATAAATGCTTGTTTTTACTTCATAAATGATAGTTATTTAATAAATGTTTTTTTCTATTCAATAAGAGCTTCCTTCAGCCAGCCCCATGCCTACCTGAAGATTAAAAATATTCAGTGAAGTTTCTCATGCTGTGCTAATGAGCAAAATGGAGAGACATGGACTAGAAACAGAACATATAAGCACAGATTTGGAACTGGTTGAATGAGTAGGGGCCCAGAATAGTCTAGGGCAAGGCAGCAAAGTCAAACATTAAAGGGCCATTAAACCACACATAAGGATCCCTTGTGGACTACATATTGACTTAGAAAACCACATTTGTGTGTGTGTGCATTTTGTTTTGTTTTGTTTTTGAGGGGGGAAGGCTAGGCAATTGTGGTTAAGTGACTTACCCAAGGTCACACAGCTAGTGTGTCAAGTGTCTGAGATCAAAATCGAACTCAGGTCATCGTAACTCCACTATTCACTGAGCCACCTAGCTGCCCCAGAAAACCAGGTATTAACATGATTTATATTCCATTACATTTGTTAAATATTTCCCAATTACATTTTGATCTACATGTTTGACTCCTCTATCTAGTACATAGAAGAATTTTGATAGGTCATTTAGTCCAGTCTTTTGCCTAAAGACAAGACTCCAAATTAATTAGCCCCAAACACACGACAATTCTCGTATTTTTCAAGCCCTGATTTTCCCTTTTCCTAGGTGAAAATTGGACTGAGTAGATCTTCCTCCTCTCTCTTTGGTGCAGGAAGAAGATGAGGATTTATAGAGATGATGTTATCTAACTGCTTTTGCAGTCCCCAGAGGGAGGTGTTAGGTGAACATTATTGGAGAGTTGCTGCCTAGTATAGGCTTAGGTTAAGATTGGATTGTTACTTATTTGTTGAAAGCCTTCTCACAGCCACATACTCAGAGCATGTTGAACACAATAAAAACAGCCAATTAGACAGAAAACAAACAGGCAGGGCAGAAAAAACCCCTCTGTCTGTCAGGCTGTCTGGAGTAGGAAATGCCAGGGACAGCATGGCAGTAGGCTCCCATGCTGGGAACGAGTCACCTAGGGCTCAGTTAGGTCAAGAGAGAGAAGTTGGAGTTTGTTAAAGGAATGGGACAAAGGTCCAATTTAGCTAGAACACAAGTATAGAGAGAGGAATGGTTGGCCAGGAAGAAGAAGGGATAAAGGAATAAGCCTTTAGGTAGCACCTACTTTGTATTAGGTCCTGTGCTATGTCCTTTGCCAATATTACCTTATTTGATCCTTACAACAACCCTGGTACTATTATTATTCCCATTTTCAAGCTGAGGAAACCAAAGTTAAGTGACTTGCACAGGGTCACACAACTAGTATCTAAGGCTGGATTTGATCTTTGATTTTCCTGACTCCAGGTCCACTTATCTATCTACTGTGACAGTTTGCTGGGTCACAGTATGGAAGGCCTTGAATGTGGCCTAAGAAGTTTGGGCTTTACTCTGTGGTCAAGGGAAAGCCAATGAATGGTTTTGGTCAGAGATGTTACTATAGGATGACTAACCTGGCAGCAGATGTGAGAGAGATTGAGTTGGGTGATGTTAAAAGACCCTGGAGACAGGGAGAGCAGTTATAAGAGTAATAGATTAATTTGAAGAAGAATGAAGTCCCAAACTAGGGAGGTAATTTACCTCTTTTTTTCCTAGTTTTTGAAGCTATGTATACAATTTTACTTTTACCACCATTAAATTTCATATACTTGGGTCCTTGAAGGCCAAACCAATAAAATGCAAGCTCTGAGGGATTCTCCCATGAAAGAAAGACATTGAGCAATATTGGAGCAACAGACAAAATCTACTTTCTGAGCACCAGCTTTTCTGAGTATGATGAAGTTATTATTGTTCATCCTTCATTCCTGAAGAAGAGCAATGACATCAAGAAGGTGATGTCTTGACTTGCAAGTGAATTGGATTTAAATGAGACAGAGTTGTGCAAAGTTGTCAGCCTCACTCTCTCCTCCAGAGTCATGGGAGTCCAGTGGCAAAAAAAAAAAATAGATCAAGATTATTGGTGATGGCCCTGAATGCAGTGGAAGACCTTGTCCTTTTTAAGTCAAGGTGTTTCTCAGGTCTGAGCTTGTCTGAGGCAACACCCATTCAATGATTAAAGGCTAGGTAAGAATTGAAGCAAAGGATTGCCTAGTTTGCTTTCAAAAAGAATCAGTCTGGGAGGGGAAGACCCTCAGAGTTTCTGACCAGAACAGAAACAATTTCTATTTTATTTACTCTGAGACATCAAAACCAAATGAGAATGACTCATCACCAAAAGGATGACCGTTTGATTATGAATACTTTGTCCACAGCAACCCACAAAAATGAACATTTTAAAATGGCCTTCAGTCCTATGTAATAAGCCCTTTCTGCTTTTACAGGGATGATAGCATAGTAGCAGAATAGAGAATGGAGAGTGTTAAGATTCTTATAGTTTTGAGACCACCAACATTAACAGCTGATGATACTTTAAATGTGAGATTTATCTGGTGACCAAGTTGACATACTATTCAAGGAAATAAATCATAACAATATTGTATTGACATTTTTCACTTTCCATGAACCAAGTAGACAAAAGGAAGTTGTAGTTAAATAGAAATATTATAGCTCTAGCTATAATATGTCCTTGGAGGAGAAAATAAAGTAACTGGTGGACTTGCTTTTATTAGGCATCCAGAGACAACAAGAATAATACTTCGTATTGCTCTATTCACCATATATTATTATTTATACTTGTTAAAATCCTACCACAAAGATGATTGTAGCTTACATGCCAACAGTGGCTACATAGGAGCGGTACATAAAGAAATTCCACAAAAACATTTATGAAAACTCTCAAAATTAAATTAGCATGCATAATAATACCTGATTTTAATGCAGATGGGCACAGTGGTGAACAACAAAAATGTATTTGAAAGTATTGTTCAAAAATAAGAAATGAAAGATATGAAAAAGTTTTTTGCCTATATATCATAAATCTTTTCTGCAAGAAAAGAGCTGGAATAGTGCAAGCACCAAATAATAACATAAAAATGAACAGATTCTAATCAGGGAATAATTGGTTACTGATGTGGGAGTGATTTCTGCATTAAATTATCTGCTTAGTCTAAACATTGACTTATCAGAGCAAAGATTCAATAAAAAATTTAGAAGACATTAAATTCAGTTGAGGCAACTTAATTCTGAGCTAACTAAACAAGTCATCGTATCTTAAAAGTAGGAAAGGATAAAAGGACAAATATTAAAACAGACTAATCACTGTATAACCTGTCTCCATAGTAAGGAGACAAAAAGAGCTTAGAAACTACCTTGTAGTGGCAGCTAGGTGGTGCAGTGAATAGAACACCAACCTTGGAGTCAGGAGGACCTGAGTTCAAAATCCAACCTCAGACACTTAACACTTCCTAGCCATGTGACCTTGGGCAAGTTATTTAACCCCAACTGCCCTGCCCTCCCCGCTCCAAAAAAAGCAAAACAAAAAAAAGAGAAACTACCTTGTAGAATAAGGTTAGCTTGATAAGCAAAGAAATGTGGCATCTAAAAAATAATCTTGCTTTAGAATCTAAATTGATTTACAAAATCTAATAGGGGAACATGATGGAAGATTATGAACCATATCACTTCATAAGACAAGATGTATTAGAAGGGGAAACAAGTTTGCAAAAAGCTTGGCCAGTGACCCAGTTAAACCACAGCAAACTGAGAGCATTTAAGGAGAAACTACAAGGAAGAAAATAGAACATCAAATGGTGTCAGGACTGACTCTGGTAGCCTGTTAGTTGAGGAACAACATAGAAATGATATGAGACACTTCTAAGTCATTTTGCCATTAACAAAAATCAAGTAGCCACAAAGAAACAAGCATGTGAGACAAGGATCTGGTAGCACTTAGCTTTGGTAGCCATTCCTCCCCACCCCTCTCATCTCCATATAAGAATCTGTCTTTGAAAGGGCAGGATGTGGTGACTTATATTGTCTTGAGATATTTACCAAATGTGAATAATGCTGACCCCATGTGCCCCAGGCGACCAGAGAGTGGGTGAACACCAAAAACTAGCAGAAAGTTGAGTCAATGGAGGCATATCTTGAGTCCTTAGTCTTCCTTCAAATCTCCTCCCCTCCTTCAAGTCCTGACTGTTGATTATTAGGCAAATGTATGACCACAAAAGGACATAGGTTGGTCATGTAGCAAAAGCATGAAATAGCAAATGGACAGCTCATAGTCTTCATTTGTATCCACTCAGTGTCAAGAGGAAGTGAAGAAGGTCCTTTGATCTCTGGGCAGGTCCCCTGTGAAGAATTTATCTAAGGATATGAGCAAGAATCACAAAATGAGAATGTTGTGATATGATTTGTACCTTTGAAAGGAGTACTCACATTGATGATACGACAAATTGTCTGATCCTGTTAAGAGCTTTCTGAATACTGACTCCAACATACAATGTATTAGCTATCCCTCCCAGTTTCCTGTCAATTGTAAATTCAAGCAGCATTCCTTCTATGCCTTCATCCAAGTGATTTGTAAAAATATTGACCAGAAGAGGCCAAGCACAAATCCCTGGAGTACTTCACTGGAGACCTTCCTCCATGTTGCCAAAAAACCATTTTTGACTGTCTTTTATACTCTTTGATCCTGTGACCTCAGGGAAGCCAGTGAATGTAAGAGTTGGAAAAGACCTAAGTTTTCATTTAATTTAGCATAAAGTGAATAGGAATTCCCTCAAAAAATCATAATAAATAATCATTGTGTCTTTGGTTGAAGATTTCCATTGATTGGAATCATGACTTCACTTTCTAAGAACTCATAAACTTCCTTTTCATTTTATATTTTCAAATTTTGTCAGGAATCCAAATTAAGCTTAGCAGACTATAATTTAGAGAATGACTGTGAAGTGTTAGTGATCACCCTCCTGAATGAGAAGGAAATGGAAGGGCTGAAGAAAATCTTTTGGACAAACCAAATTATTTCACTTTCATACAGTTCTAGTCTGGAAGATTTTTTCCTCCTATGATGAGTCAAAATATGCAACTTTTACCCACTGGTCCTAGTTCTATGCTCATTGGTCAAGTAAGCAAGACAAGTTTAATCCTTTTTCCACATAAAAGCCCTTTGCATTAAATCTTTTTTTGTTAAGATGAAATGTTACCACTTCCTTGGACCAATCCTCAATGCTCCAACTCATCTTAACATCTTATTGTCTTTCTTTTTATATGTTTCTTTGTATCCTTAGTGCTTAGTATTGTGTCAAGTACAAAGTAAACATTTACTAAATACTTGTCAATTTGATGTGACTTAATATATTAGTTTTCCTTCATTGGATGTACTCCAGCTTGTCAATATTCATCCTAAAACGTAATGCTCAAAACAGAACAATTACTCCATTTATTTAATCTCTAACCTGTTCGAATGGGAATAAGAATTTGAAGATCTTCCCTGTCCCTTAATAAACCTAACGGAGTTTGAAGACCCCCACTGCTTTGAAAGTCAACTCTGCCCCCTAACAGGTTGAATGTAATCACATGGAGCCTGTGATGGAGGGAATTTGCTGAAGGGAAGAAGAGCCCACAGGAAGCTGGTTCAGAGCTAGCCAGACTCTGGGGGGAGAGGTTTGTGAGTAAATATTGCTCTTGTATTGGTTTGGGGGAAGGCTGGGAAGGCTGAAGGATGCTATGACTCACAGCATTATTATGGCTTCTCAATATCTTTGGTACTAATGGTGGAATCAACTTACTGGTTTTGGGATTTGATTTTCTGGTGTCTAAATAAATGTTTCAGTTCTATTCTCTATCTGGAGAATCTGATATATTTTGTGATCGCACATCATGTGATACTTATAGTCACGGTCTTTATTGTGATTGTGGGCACTATAAATATTGCATTGGCTCTACACCTGCCAGTTTTGTTACCCTAAAAAAAAAAAAGGGAAGTGAAGTATTTCATTACTTGTTCCTGATGAACCCATGCTGGCTCTTAGTGATCATTTCCCTTTCATTTTAGTAATACATTAGATATTTGCAAGGAATCAAAATTAAGATCACCAACATAAAATTTTAGAGAATTTGCTCTTTTCCCTCCCTTTAACAATTGGGACAAAATTTTGTTCTTCCTGCAGTCCTGCTATATCATTTCCATTCGCCACAATTTGGCAATCATTCAGTATCCAGAGATAAAGTTTCCCTGAGCTTTGTGACATGACCTCATTGAGAGTCTGTTACATGCTCTCTTAAAATATTCTCACTTATCTTAAATTTCAATGATCTTTACAAAATTTTGTTTTATCTTTCCCAGTCTGAAGATCGTTCTTCTTGGTAGAGAAAATGGCAAAAATGGGATCGAATGGTTTTGTCTTTCCCCATAATTCATTGTCTACTTCCCATCTAGCCTGTACAGTGGTCCTATCCTTTGATCTTCCAGGGACCTAAAGACAACTTTTAAATAGGCCTTTTGGTCATGTTTAGAATTCACACAAGCCTCAACTCCTTTGGGGGCTTTAGTGTTTCTGACACAGTTCTTTAATGACTATATTACTCTTTTGCATTCATCCTGAGTTACCTGCTCTTGCTTTCATCATCTATATCTTTTTTAAAAAATTCTAATTTTAAGGTGGCTAGGTGGCACAGTGAATAGAGCACTGGCCCTGGAGTCAGGAGGACCTGAGTTCAAATCTGGCCTCAGACACTTAACACTTATGAGCCATGTGACCTTGGGCAAGTCACTTAACCCTAATTGCCTTACCTTACTCCCTCCAAAGAGCAAAAAAAAAGAAAAGAAAAAGAAAAAGAAAGAAAAAATTCTAATTTCATCAGGGAGCTTTCCATGTAGTCACATTGCTTCCTTTGCATGGCTCCTCCTTTTCATTCTCATTGTAATTATTTGTATTTTCAGAATTTTGTTTTTAATACTATTCTACCCCTCAACCTCAGCTTACTCATCTGTAAAATGGATGTTCTAAGACTAGTTTTACAAACCCTGCAATATCATTTTGGAGAAAAGATATTAATAAATAATTAAACACTAAAGAAATACCAGAGAAATCATCATGATATTACTGTGGCTTTCACTGCTGCCTTGCTAAAGAAGACTAGGGATATAGGAGAGGGTTCTAATTCCTTCCAGCTTTGCCAAGTTGGGTAAATCATTAAGTGTTAAATTTCCTGGTGCCCAAGAAACCCTCAGAGTGAATTCAGAGGCACTATCTAATTGGTCTTCATAGACACCTTGCAAAGTACCTAGGGATAGGAACTACATTGCTCCCATTTCATGCTAAGGCATCCTAAGGCATAGAGCAATTGAATGAATCTCCCAAGTTCATACACTCCCATAAAAGTGAGAAGTAGCCATGTTTTCATCAAGTCAATATAAATTGGAATGATTAGCTTTATGCAGTAGTATATTCTCTACCACTAGAAATGTTCAAAGTGGTGTTGTCTGTCATCAGTCAGGTCCACTTTAGGAGGAATTCCTTCATCAGATTAGATCAGCTGATCTTTGAGTTCTCTTCAATTTTTTTTTTTTTTTTGCTTTTTGGAGGGCAACTGGGGTTAAGTGACTTGCCCAAAGTCATATAGCTAGTAAGTGTGTCAAGTGTCTGAGGTTGAATTTGAACTCAGGTCCTCCTGACTCCAGGGCCAGTGCTCTATTCACTGCGTCACCTAGCCGCCCCTTCTCTTCAATTTTTGATTGGATATACTTTCTACCCTAAAATTCTACAATTTTGTTTTCCATGGGAAAGATTCTCCCTTGTTGACTTTTTAGCTTCCTGCCTAACCGAGCCCCATGGCAAGGAGGTGTGACCTAATTGTCTCCTGAATGAGAAGAAACTGGCAGGATTGATGAGAATCTTTTGGACACTGTCATGGCTTACCCAGCCCATCACTCATCTCTGTCTCTCCTTTAAGACAAGGCAGAGAAATCATTTGTCTATTCCCATGATGTTAATTACTAGCAAGGCCAAAAAAGCTTGGACATGTACTGTTTGTCCATCAGAGAGACCCACTTAGTGACTTAACAACAATAGCTACAATGTACATTTATAGCAGCTCTTTCAAGCTCACAAAGAATTTTTTTTTTTTGCAACATTACCTCAAGGGAGGGAATGCAAATATAGCTATTTCCTCAGAAAAAATAAAAGAATTTCCCCAATCCTATACAGTATCAAAGTTGGAATTTGAAACTATAACTTCTGACTTCAAATATAGTGGCTTTTTTGACCCTCTTAAAAGTAAACTCTCCCAGACAGAGGTGCTAGTACCAGGTTTCAGGACAATTCAATCCAACAAACCTTTTTTAAGTGGCTACTCTGTGAAGCACTAGAAACTATGTATCAGAAACCACTTTGAGCCCTAAGGATCCCATAAGTCTCCCACCTTAAAGTTCCACAGTGTGTGTGGTAGTGGAAATGGTTCTGAGTCATGAGGGTGGCCCTCAAAAAAATCATCCTACAAAGCTGGAAACGTGAATATATGCTCTGTGTGGCTTGTTATAAGTGGTTATGCCTGCACTGTGGTACACATTTGAAAGGAAAATGAAAAATCCAGTCCAACAACTAGATGGTTACACATATCCACATGGGTGGCATGGCAGACATAATTTTGTTGTTTTTTATTTAAATAATAAATTTATTTTATTAAATTTTTTTTGAGTTACATATTTTCTCC
>CM053583.1:322472362-322489714 GCA_028627135.1 Pseudochirops cupreus | reverse complement strand
AGTTCTTTCTCTGGATGTGGATAGCATTTTCCATCATGAGTCTTTTGAAGTTATCTTAGATGCTTCCATTGCTGAGAAGAGCTAAGTCTATCAAAGTTAGTCATCACAAAAAGCTATTGTTACTGTGTGTAGTGTTCTCCAGTTGCTGCTCACTTCATTCAGCATCAGTTCATGTAAGTTTTTCCAGGTTTTTCTGAAAGTCCAGCTCATTATTTCTTGTGGAAACAATGGTATTCCATTACATTCATATACCACAACTTGTTCAATCATTTGCCAATTGTTGGGCATCCCCTCAATTTCCATTTCTTTATCACCACAGAAAGAGCTGCTATAAATATTTTTGTACTTTCTTGTGGTTCCTACAATTGGTTGAAGTTCTTCTTTACAACGTGACTAATGTGAAAATATGTTTAAGATGAATGTGTATGGAGAGCCTATATTAGATTGCATGCCATTTTGGGGAGGGGGAAGAGGAAAGAGGGGGAGAACATTTAGAATTCAAAACGTTATGGAAGTAAATGTTGAAAACCAAAAATTAATTATTAGTATTATTTTTTTTTAGAAAAAGAATGTAATATATCACTCCAGGTGTATTCTCACAAGGACAGGATGCCTTACAATGATCATTTCAAATCTCTTTTCTGCCACATTGTTGCTCTATGATATTGATCAAATAATTTTTCTTCCCTGAGCCTCAGTTTCCTTATCAGTAACACAAGAATGAATAATAATAATAATTAATAATAATAATAATAATAATAATAAAATGATGATGATGATACTTGTACTATCTGTCTCAAAAGCTTATGGATCCTGAGCTAGAAGGAAGATCAAAGACAATCTAGTTTGAGAATTCTTAACCTTTTTCGTATTGTGGTCTTCTTTGCCTGTCTGATGCAGCCTATGTATTTCTTACAGTAATATTTTTAAATGTATAAAATAAAATACATGGAGTTACAAAAGAAATCACATCCATTGAAAGAATGAAAAACCTTTTCCCCATCTGGAATTACTAGACCCTCCCTGAAATTGATCACTGCAGGTTCTCGGTGGTCCCTCAAATAAGAACCCCTGCTCTAGTCCAATGCCCTAATTTTACAGATTCCTTTACATAAGAAATTGAGGCCAAGGGATTTTAAATGGCTTGCCAAAAGTCACATAGGTAGCAAATAGCAAATGTGGGATTTAAACCAAGGTCCTCTGATTTCAGAGAGAATGCCATTTCTACCTTACCATTCTGCCTCCTTAGTAATATTTGTATGACTTACTTCTTAGGGTTAAGAGCTCTAGGAAATGGATGTTGCTTTAGAGGCATCTTCTGCATCCCCTTTATTTTATAGACGAAGAACTTGAAGGCCATGAAGCTTCAGTAAGTTGCCCAAGGCCACAGAGGTAGGATACAGTGAAACCAGGATTTGAATCCAGATCCTCTGACTCCACAGGCAGCATTCTTTCCACAAATATAAACTTCCTAGCTGCCTACCATACTGCAACTGCCAGCTGAGTTATAAGCCAATATCCTAGTTTTCATTCCAGAAGGAACAAAGCCTACCTGGGACCAAAAGGCAATGCATTGTTCCAGAACTCGTTTGTACTCTGATTGACTTGGGAGAGTGGGAGTGATCAGACAATTTAATTTTCACAGGTAGTTTCAAAGAACAGAAATATTCCATGTTCTGTGATTGTCAGCTCCAGATGGGTGGTGGCAGACAGGGGAAAAAAAGGAAGCAGGATACTAGCTTCTTTCAGCATTACTGGTTAGTGGCTCTTATAATCCTGGGCAATCTAAGACTACTGGTGAGGAGGCTATGAATAGGTTCATTGAGTATTTCCCCAGAGTTGGAACACTAGGCAGTATTTTAGGAGAATCTTAACACTGCAATAAGAATGGATTGATGTTGCATCAATTTCTATTCTCATTTCAATAAAAGAATCAGGGACAGCATTAGAATTTTACTGCCTGAGATGTTTGGTGAATTACAGTGAGGTGCAGTGTTGGAATAATGTGATTTCCCCCTCCTTGCCACACTGTACTCTGTTCAGATTGCCAGGTTTCTCTGCCTGTTCTTCATGAGACTGATAAAGCACTAGACAGGGGATTAACCCTCTTGGAAGCTAAAAAAATAAAAAAGGAGGTGATTTCTATTGTTTATAACTTCCAGGGTTGGATTCTGAATGTGTGGTCCTGGGGGAGTCCGATTTTTACAGCATATGGCACACCAATAATTCAGGGAAGAGAGTGTACATTATCAGCCTGTGGTATGCCTTCTTCTGCCAAAGAACCAGGAGGACCATAAGAAGGAGATTAATTTGTTTCTCTTCTGGACAAATAGTACAAGGAGAAATAAATTCCACTGAATTACTCAGGCAAGTTATGTTGCCCTCTGGGTCTTGATTTCCCCAATTGTAAAATAAGTGGGGGAAAAATGAATGAATGAATGAAAAAGCATTTATTAAGTACTTCCTGTGAGCCAAGTACTGTTAGGGATATAAATATGAAACAAAAACCCAGCCTTTTCCCTCAATTAGCTTACATTCTAATAGGGGGAGACAACATGTGTTGGGGAGGAGTTGCCAAGGAAAGTCTGGAAAATTGCAGGGATAGGAAGTAGGATCATAGAAAAGTAGAATGATGCACCCCTTGCTGTAGCAACCTTAGAATTGATTTGGTCATGGTTCCAGAATGAGGAGGACAGAATGGATTGAGGACACACATGCTGACAAATAGAGGGTAAGGGAATAAGGGAATAAGGAGCAAGCAAAACATGGCCGTACCTGCTTAAATCTGTAAGCCAGGAGAAGTGCTTGCTCATCAGGACAGCAGAGACCAGGGCAGAAATTCCAGAGATGAAAAGGATAAAATTCCCAGGGCATGGACTGCAGTCCCTGTTGCAAGGCAGCTAGAAAGAAGATAGAGAATAGAGACTAAAAAGAGGAGATTGGACTCATTATTTACTAAGGCTTCTTCTAGATGCAAATTTATATTACTGATATGGTTGACTACTCCTTCACACTAAGAGGTACAGGAGAAAGAGTCCCTATACTGGAAATATTCAGTCCTTGTCTTTCATTCCAGTTTTGCCTTGTGACCTGGAATGGAACATTTATACACACTAGCTCTCAGTTTTCTGAGTTTTCAACACCTCCAGGTATTGGACTTGATAATCTTTTAAGCTCCCTTCCAGGTCTGAAATTTAATGTCCTGTGTTCCAAGGTCCCTTCTAGATCTAATGTTCTATGTTCTAAGGTTTCTTTCTTTTCTGACATTCTTTGATAAAGACTTGAGAATCTATAAATTCTCAAAGCTTTCTGGTCCTGCTGTCTTGTCTATTATTTACCCAGACATTGCGGAAAAAGGTAAGAACCAGAGACTTTCCAAACTAAAAGATTTAACGCTAACGCTTCTCTTGTTGCTCTTATGTTCATTAACCATCTATTATGAATAAGGTACAATACTAGTGAGAGAAAAGATTATTAAATAATTAATTATTAAGGAGATCAGGGTTATTTCATTTTTAAGAAAATTTCTGAATTGACCCCAAAATTTACTCCACCTAGACCATCTTATCTAGGTGGAGTTACTGCCTCATGTAACTAGAGAACCTTAGAAAGAATTTAATCTAATGTAAATTCTGGTCTGTTGTGTTCCACTCAGCCAGATCTAAGTAGAGATGGACCCCTGTTTGTCTAAATTGCCCTAGGTGGGCAGAGATAATCTGGATTAGAGTTAAGTCTCTTTGTCTAAGACTGAGAGAGTCAGATTCTCCAGCCCCTCCTCAAAATAAACCCACCTCTCATAATATTCATTCTTCTCATTAATTGTTAGCCAATCAAAGTTGATTACCACTCTCAGGAACACCCACTCTTCCACTGGCACATAAGTGTTGAGTGGCTTCAATGAGGCTTTTTTGGCATTTGAGAGTGCTGTTGACCCCTTTTATTAATGAGGAATAGTTAGCAGACTCCTGTGGCTGGAACAGCCAGTGTGACTGGAAATAGTGGTAGATTTGAATTTGAAATCCAGCCCTGTTCTTTTCTACATGTACAACTTTGTGCAAGTCTCTCACTGGGCCTTAGCTCCATCATCAATAAAATGAAAGGCTAGGACTAGGACAGGGATTCTTAACCTGGAGTTCCCATAGCCCCAAGGAGATGTACCCAGAGTAGGGTACATCTATATTTTCATTAAGCTCTAAGTGAAATTGGATATTTCCTTCAATTATGAATTTTAAAAAAAGTTATTCTGAGGGGTCCAGGGGCCTCCAGACTGCCAAAGTATCCATGAAACAACAACAAGAGTGAAGAACCCCTAGAGCAGGTTGTTTCTATGGTTCTTGATCTAGATGTATTAGGACCCAAGATTTTCCCCCAATTATGTTTCCCTAGTTTTGTTTCAGGGTGTCGAGTTAACTGCTCCAATACTGTTCTACAGAGATTGTTTTAACTATGCAAATTAAACAAAGTAAACCAGTCCTCTTTTTTCCTTTGGATTATTAAGTGAACAGCTGCCTCTAACTATGTTTGCAACCAGCTAATTCAATGGCTTCATGTACTTGCATATTCATGACTCCCAATTGACAATACAGACTTACAGGACCTTCTCATCGGGGCTTTAAAAGTTAATTTATCTTGACAATTTAAATAAATACACTTCTATAAGCTTTAGTGACTCTTTCTATAGTTTTCCTTTCAATTGAGTAGGAAGGAAAGAGGCCATCATGGCTATCTGCAGACTGGCACTCACCATGGAAATCAAACTTGTTGGTGTGGATTTCCGTTTCCCCTGCCTCTTGTTTGTCTGTTCTGACAGCCTGTCTCTGTGAGCCCCTAACAAAATCTGACACACTACAGTCTGTTTGTTTTTGCTAAAGCTCCCACAACATTTTTTCAACCATCTGATGAAGCCAGGAAATCCCAAGAACTGCCTGCATGTTAAATAGTGGAGACCACTTGGCTGGGATATAGGGTTGGGGAGAGAAAGAAAATAAATCTCTTTTCCCCTTTCTTCTACTCTCCCCCCTCCCATCAGATCTAGTGGGAAGATTTCAGAAGATTTCAGAGGCAGATGAGTATCTGAGGGTCTAACTCTCCCTGTACTGTTGGTTTGATGGGCCAATCAGGAAGGATTATTTTCTCCTTTCTAATTTCCCCCTAGGAATGAGAAGAAAATGGCACCTTCCTGTTTTATTTTGTTTTCTTTTCTTTTTATTAATGATACCACATAATTATAGTTTATATTTATATGATGCATTAAGATTAACAGAGTACCTTCTATAGGAAGACTCTGTGAAAACCATAAACTCTATAATTCACAAATCTTTTAAAAGAAATAATAGAATAGCTGATATAAAGACTATGTATAGGAATCATAACACCCGAGATAAATGCAATTATGAGTTCAAGGGAGTTGGGAAAGGAGGTGCAGGTAGGCTAGGGAGCATGACTGGATCATAGATTTAGAGCTGGAAGGAAGCTCAGAGGTCATCTAATACAATCATAAAACTTTATAGATGAGTGAACTAAGGCCTGTGTAGGTACAGTGATTTGCTCAAAGTCACAGTGGTAGCAAGTGCCTGACATGGAATTTGAACACAGGTTCTTTCTCCTCTTTCTCTTTCTCTTTCTCCTCTGCCATTCTGCCCACCAGTCTAGCCTTCAGAGTAATTATGGAGATAGAATGCTAAGTCTCTTTCCTATTTTCCCCAAAGCCCCTATGACCTACAACCCTCTTCTCTCTTTTTCTTCTAGTTTCAGTAGAGTAGGTTTGAGGAAGTAACTTTGAGGAAGACTTTCCATACCTCTGTAGGCTGGAAGTGTTCTCCATAGAGTGTTTATGTGATTATGTTTCACCTGATTTCCACAAAAAGTAGAGAAGATCAGTGATACAAATATAGCACATAGAGAGAGGGCATGGAACCCAACCTCCCCTTTTTTCTCCATATTGTCTCATTCCTACTGTGTCAGAAGCATTTAGAAGAGAAGGCAAATTAAAACAGAATTCCCACTCATTGTCACCCACACATTCTTCCACCAATGTACATGTACCAACTTTGGAATTTGTGCCATGATATCCATTAGTCCTTTTAGGAAGAGTCTGGTTACAATAAGTGGATCCTCCTCTGGGCCTTTCTACTCTCCTACTATGTGGGGCCATTTCTTTGTTGCCTAGTACTCCTCTTCTAGGCTACCAAAGTAGTGCTAAGCTCTCAGTAAAACTGAGTCTTCAACTATGGGACTAAAGAACTTTTGGAGGTCTGCTCCATTATTTTGGCTCTGAGATGTTTTTATTGAATACTCAGTGGATTGTGGTGTAGGAGAAAGTAAAGCAGAACCCTACCCCTTTAATCATCTCTGTCAAGCAGCAATACTTTCCCTCTAATCAGCTCTTCTCAGAAGCAAAGTTGTAATTATGCTCCACTCCTTCAAATAGCAGGAGGCAGTGTAGATTCTGAGGTCTTGCTATGAACCAGTTCTAAGGACTCTCAGCCCCACTGGGAGGGCCAATCTTGACCAACATAACTGCTCTATAATAGTCTCTTAGGTGAAATGACTTGTTTCTTTCTTATGATTAGAAACTAAAGTCTACATTTCAATCAGGCAAACCACATGTAGGCAAAATATAATTGTCTCATAGCTCCCAAATAATTCTAGATATTAGGGTTTCCCAGATATCAAGCTTCAAGTTTTCATATAAGTCATATGTAAATTAGAGACTGGGGAACTGGATACTTTGGCCATCTTTACTCTCTGTGAGGGACATTTCTCTTAGACCCTATTTTTTTAGTGCCTCTAACAATTGTGCTTTCTTTTAGTCAAACTGTCCATATAGTAAATGGGTACCATCTTTTACAGGTTTCATTATCCCCATCTGACAGATGGAATAACTGAGGCTCAGAGGTTGCCACTTGTCAAGGTTCTCTCAACTGGGCACTGTTGGAGATAAGACTATGTTTTCCGACTGTAGAATAGTGTTACTTCCCAATTCTGTCTCCCTCATTATTCCTTCTCACAATTTTAAAGAAATAGTAACATAAATGACATTTATAGTCTTTGACTCTTCCTTCTACCCTCCAATATCTGGCTACCAACCAGTTCAATCTAAGCCCACAATGTATATATATTTCTTCCTTCCATTTATGTTGTCACTACCCTTAATTCAGGTTGCTGCCAGTCCTATATTATGCTATCAAAATAGTCTCTTAATTGGTCTCCATGCCTGCATTTTCTACCTTTACCAATCTCCTATTCACATAGTTGCGAGTATCAGCTAACTAATACATAGTTCTGATTCAATAGTCCTTTTCTCAAAAACCTCCAATGGCTCCCAATTGTCTATAAGTAATGAGAAAGGTACAAAACTTATAGTCTGGAATCCAAGGTCCTTTAAATCTACCTTTCAGTTATTATATCATGTTATTACTATCTGTTGAGTCTTAATTTCAACACAATGGCCTGCTAATCATTCCCTGATCTTGTCTTGACTTCTCCAGCCTCTACTCATTGGCTCATAATGACTCCCATGTCCAAAATTCCCTCCCTCTGCATTTTTGCCAAATTGGTCAACTGTGTAGTTCTCTGAACCTGCCATTCAATATCCTGTATTCATAACTTCATACAGACTGCCCAATGGCTGGAATGTCCTTTCAACCTCTACTTCTTGGAATTCCTAGTTTCCTTTAAGGCAAAGATTAGTATATTACCACTTGCAGTATGCTGGAACAAGCTCAAACTAACTCCCAAAAGCTGAATGTAAAATTTTCAGTATGATCATTTACACCTCAGAAATTGGCAAAGACTATAAATCAGGGCTTGATTTATTGTTTTATTGACTGTCTATACTTAAGAAAGTGATGGACAAAATGTTAATAAGACAGATTAAACTTCAAAGTGTGTCCTGCATATATACATGTATGTATTTATGTATGTTTGTATGTATATATTGGAGAACTGGTTGTTAAACATTTACCATCCCACCCTTACCTGTGGGAAACCTTTCCTGATCCCTACATTGTTAGTCTTATCTCCTTTTTTTGAATAAAACACACAGCACACACATATGTACATATGTGTGTGAGTTTTATATGTTATATCCTTCCAGTAGTATGTAAATTATTTAAGGATAGGAACTATTTTTAATTTTGTCTTTGTCAAAACATCATGTCTTGTGTATAGTAGGAGTTTATTAAATGTATGGTGGATTGCATAGAATTGAATGAAATCCTATCACTCAAGTCCCAACTCAGCTATAACCTTTTCCATGAAATCTTCCCTGATTTTCCCAACTTGAAGTGATGTCTTCCTTTTCCAATTTCTCTTGCCTCTCTGTTTAATCCTTCTTGTGAATGTCATCATATTCAAACTTTTAGTTTTGCTATTGGCCCATATTTCCCATTCCACTATTGCTAGTAAATACCTTGAGGGTAGGACTTATACTATGTTGATGATCTTCATATCTCCAGTTTTTAGCATAGTGTATTACATATAACAGGTGTTCAGCTTTTGAATTAATTATTTCTCTGATGTGACGTAGGAAAGATTTGGAGTCAGAAGGCCAGGCTTCTATCCAGGGCGTACTACTCATATGCCTTTGGCCAATTCACCTATCTTTAGTTTCTTTATCTGTAAGACAAAGGGATGGTAGTAGATCATCTTTTAGGCTCCTTCTAGTTTTAAATTCTAAGATCCTGTGGAGCACACCTGAAGGAAATTTTAAAAAGAAGGTTTAAAACCTGTTGTACCTGAATCTCTTCTCTGTGTACAAAATATCTTTGCCAGCACTAGAACTTAGGTAGTAGCTTTCTGAGACAGATCATGGAAGCCAAGAACAAAAGTCCAGTTAGAACAGAAGGCACCAGTGGATATTGAAAATCTAGGCTGTGTAATATGAGCAACAAGATGGTAGATTAGACGTTTTCTTGATCCCCATGACTTCATAAACCTTTCCAAAACAGAAATTATGCACCAAGGTTAAAGCACCTTTGGCTCTTTCAATGGTGTAGGATACTCAGAATTTAAAAGAAAGTTAAAAAACCCCAAGAAATGATATTCACTGACCCAGAGAGCATTTAGCATCCCTCTCTCATCTCCCATGCCACTAGACCACATTAACAGATCTAAGGATATACCATAGGCTGGTATCAAAACCTCCCTCCTCTACCATCCTGTTTGCCCTCCCTATTTTCAATGCTCCAGGCTGTAGAATTTTTCTCAGTTCTTGACAGCCAGCTTGACCGCAGTACTTCATGAGCATTAGCCTGCCAAGGACTGCAACCCAGAGGCATAAGTCCTGAAAAACTGCGTACTGCTGGTACTACGTAAAGCAAGCTCTGCTCCTTCCAGAGAAAGTAGATTATGAACTACTAGTTCTAGGCCAAAAAACTAAAGAACAGAGGGAGTGGGACAGGATACCAGGACAGGACATGGTGCCTATGGGGAGCTGTGCAGTGTTTCCCCAAACCTAGGGGAAAGGGCATGGTGTCCAGTTAGGGTCAGTTCTGACTACCCAGAAGTGACTTGGGGTAGAAACATAGACTGGTGATCTATTCCAAGAGTTGGAGGTGAATGAGACATTTTTGAGATTCAGCCCCTGTTGAAACCACAATCAGAAGAGAGTCAGAAAGTAATAATAATAATAATTATGATGATGATGATAATAAGGTGGGGAGAGGAAAGATTGAAAATACCAAAAATTTCAGGAAGAAATCTCAGTGTGTAAGCAGATAAATCAATAGGAAAAACAATAACAACAGAAGGAAATATAGCCTTTATATATCTAGTAAATGAATTGAAGCATCTATGAATAAATATGGCAAAAATGAAGGGAAATTATCTAGCACTTCAGATAGAGGACTCTCTGGAATTTGAGGAGAACATGGAACTACAATGCAATGTTCCTTTGTTATTTAAAAGAGAAATGAGAATTGTGAGGGCAATTTATGTACTGTATACTAGAAAAGTGAGAAGAATAGAAAAAGTTGAATCTGCAATGCCAAGCTTCAGCAAAGAAACAATCAAACAAAAGAATACTAGATTGGAAATGGAAATACACAGAAGTGAAAGATAACCTAAAAGAAGAGAAGTAAAAAATCACAAACATTAAAACAAAATATGCTCATTCTGCAAGAAAAACATAGGGATCTTGAGGACAGGACGAGTAGACACAATCCAAGTGTCACAGTTCTACCAGAAGAACACAACAGGACAAAAACCCCTTAACATTGTGATGAAGGAAAGTGAGCAGAAGAAAATTGCCAGGAAAATGAAATTCCAAATGAAAGAATTCACAGATCACCTCCAAAAATCAAATAAAAGTTACAAACTGTAAGACGTGTAGGGTTTAAATTCAACCATTCACTTTAGAAATAATAAATTCTGTAAGTCATTAGGAAAAATACCTTCAAATACAAAGGAAAGGATGTTCAACAAAACAAAAGACTATTTTGTGCCTAGGAGAAAAAGGAAGGGGGGGCGATATAATGTGTTTTGTTGATAATGAAGTTTACGATGCAGTCCAGGGTGATCTATCCTGCGAATCTCAGGTGGAGATGGACATTCAATAATAAAGAAGAGTTTGGGACATTTTCAGAAAGGAAACCAGAACTAAAGAGATGATTTATTTCTCAAATACCCTGAAAAACAGAAATGTAGGAGGAGGGAATAAATGCTGGCAGCAATATCAACAAAGTGACAACAGTGAGAATGGTAAGAAACGTCTTTCTAAATATACACAAGGAGACAGGAGCAAAGGCAGAAATGTTGTTGAGGTAACAGCGAAAATGCAGTCAGGGAACATTATGGATGGAACCTGGCAATAGCCTGCCTCTAAGTGAATGTATCTTTTGTGGGAGGGTATATGAAAGGGAGGGAGGAGCAGGAGTAGAGAGAGGAGGGAGTGATGTACCACAGCCAAATCAAGGGCTAGCAGTGAGGGAAAGACCATCTCCATGGATTCAGAGAAGAGACTGCAAGGGATTGAGTGAAGAAGAAGGGGAGAGATTGAAAAAAGAGGAAGGGAAGGAGGCCTTAATTTGGAGGAGAGAGGGGGTTCTACTGAAAAATGCTCTTACTACTAAAGGGAGATGATAATCTTACACAAGATGAAGCCTATAAGAGGGTGCCTAAAAATTTACTTGTCCTAGAAGAGGGAGTATTGGAACTCCTCAGGGCAACTGGAACCTGGAGGAGTGGGAAAGCATGGACAAAAAGGGAGGATATTTCCAGGCAAATAAAGGGGGAAAATGTCATCAAGAGGGGGTCTAGATCAGTGAAGGGGGAGGGTGAGGGTGAAAGCACCCTAATTCAGGGTAGTGCCCTCTCTGACCTCTGTAATTATTGGCATTGTTCTGGAAGTAACGCACAATGGAAAAGAGGAATCCATGGAGTAAGCTCTACAAAGCAGGGGCAGAAGGTGCCTATGCGACAAAGCCTAAAATTGGCACTTTGGAAACTTTGATTATATGAAGAGAAGAGAGAGACCAGATGATGATAATGGACATGTCTCAGAGAGAATGGGATTCAAGAGTGAACAGAAAGAAAATAAGGTTAATGAAGAAAGTGAGAGAAATCTTTTTGGAAATAGGTGTAAAAGTTTTTAAAAATTGAAAAAAAAAAACACACCTAATGAATCAAGACTAGTTGAAGGGGAGGAGAGGAAAGGGTAATCTACCTGACCTAGAGAAGAAAAAAAAGAAGGAAGAACTACATAACCAGATAAAAGCAGGAGAGGGGAACTAATAAAACTTTAAAGGGAAAATGGCAACAAATGAGAAGAGGGAATCAGCAATGAAGGGAAAAGAGTCAGTGGAAACAGAGCCATCTTTAAAAAAAAGATTAAAGGAACCAAAGGAAAACGATACTGTTTTTACAGCAGAAAGGGGGGTGGGGTAGGGTGGATAATAACCGAAAAAAAAAAATAAAGATAGATGAAGGAAAATATAAACCTAACTCATAACTTTAAATGAGAATGGATTAAACAATCCAGCAAAATGAAAGACTGACAGATTAGATAATAAAATGAAACCCAACAATCTGTTACTTACAAGAAACACATTCCTGAAACAAACAAACAAACAAAAAGCAAAATAAAACTGAGAGGATGGAAAAAAAATTGCTATGGATAAAGTGAATCCAAAAAAGCAAGAGTTGCCATCACTCTATCAGACAAAGTCAAAGCATAAAAAAACCCAAAACCCAAGAGTAAACAAGATAACTCTATTACACTGAAAGGAACCATAGAAAACAAACCAATGTCAGTAATAAACTTATATATTCCAAATGCTTTAGCATTCAAATTCATTAAGGAAAGATTAACTGAGCTTCAAGAAGACGTAGACTATAACACAATGGCAACAGAAGACTTCAGATTTGATCAGTTTTTGGTAAGTTTAACAGAAAGATAAACAAATGGTATAATATAGAACTGAATAAATTTCTGGAGAAACTAGAGTTAAAAGATATATGACAACTTCTAAATGGTACAGCAAAAGAATATATGTATTTCTCTGCACTATGTGGAGTCTTTACAAAAATTGACCATGCATAGAGATACTGCAAATAAATATAAAAAGAGATAATCAATACATTCTCTATAGACCATCATACAATAAGAATAAAAATTGGCCCAAAATCAAAAGATGCAGACACAAATGGAGACTTAACAAAGAAATCTTAAATAACGCATGGATCAAAGAACAAATAGTATAAATAGTAATTATGTAAAAGAAAATGACAATGATGAAACAGCACAACAAAATATCTAGGGTGCAGCTAAAGCAATACTAGGAGGAGAATCCTGTTTTTGTAATAATAAATGAACAAAATAGAAAAAATGTTAATAAACTGAATACGCATTTAAAAATTAGAAAATAAGTAATAAACCAAAAATAAGCACAAGATGAAAAATAATAAAAACTAGGGAGGAACTGAGTAACTTGGAAAGAAAAATAAACACAGAAAGATAAATAAAACCAAAAGCTTGTCCTTTGAAAAGACTAATAACATTGGAAAATCCTTAGCTAATATACCCAAAAAGAAGAGAGCAGAAAAGCAAATCACTAAAACAGCAAATGAGATAGGCGAAATCACAGCGAAATCAGAAGAAATAAACAGAATGATCACAACGTATTATGTTCAGTTATATGTTACCAACACTGAGAAAAATAGGGGAATATCTTAAAAAAACCAAAAGCACAAAAGGACCAAACTACCAGAAGACTCAACAGAAATCTTAAATAGACTGATCTCAGAAAAGGAAATAGTTCTCACTGTAAAGGAACTAGCAAAGGGGAGGGAGGAGGAGTAAGGACACTCCCGGATCTGAGAGTCATAGAAGAATTCTGTCGTATTTTTAAAGTAGTTAGTACTCATACTTCACATATTTTTCTCAAAATTTGAAAAAGAAAAGAACCTTACTACAATTCTTTTATAAAGCAAACATAGTCCTAACCTCTAAACCACAGAACGCTAAAATACAGAAAGAAAACTATAGGCTAAGCATTAACAAATATTAACTCAAAGTTTTTAAACAACATCCTACCAAACAGATTACAGCAATTCATTCAAGAAATCTTGCATTATGATTAAGCGGGATTTATACCAGAGATGCAAGAATGGTTCAATGTTAGGAAAGCAACCAAGACAATCACTCATATTAAAAACCAAGCCTTTAACAAAGTACAACACTCTTTTATGCTGACAACCCTACAAAGTACAGGCATACAGGAGCCCTTTTAAAATATAATAAAAAGCATCTAAAGCTAAAAACAAGCATCATATACAATAGCGATAGACTAGAACCTTTTTATGGGAGGAAATAAGAGAAGCAAAAATGCTTACTCTCCCTACTGTTATTTAATATGGTTCTGGAAATGCTAGCACTAGCATGAAGACAAGAGAAAGAGAAAGGTGTAACAGGAATAAAGAAAGGTAAAGAGGAGATAAAATCATCACTGTTTGCTAACAATATGATAATTTATTTGGAAAACCCCAACAAATCAGTAAAGGTATTAATTGAGACAATAGCTTCAGCAAAGGAGAAGGCTACAAAGTAAATTTTCAAAAATTCAACATTTCTGTGGAATAATAACAAAACACAAGAAACGATAATAGAAAGGGAAATGAAATCCCATTCCAAATAAGTAGAAAGTGCATAAAATATCTTGGGACCCTTCTACCAAAACACACAAAAGACATATAGATTCAATTACAAAGTGTTCCCTTAAATATATTGATTAGTTGTGTTAACTTTTTTTCCCTCTCAAAAAAAAATACCATTTGTCATAGAAGATGACTCTCAGGGGTGGGGGAGGGAGTAAGGCAATGTATAACCAATTGGTGATATAAGAAACAGAAAATATCAATAATTTTTTTTAAAGAAAGAAAACCTGGGCAAACAAGGGGTTAGAAATGGGTGATCAGTTGAGATAAGGAGGACACATAAGTCAAGAAAGAGCCTGGAACCTAGAACAAAGGTTCTTAACCTGGAGTCCATAGACAAGGAATCAGTGGATAGATGCCAGAGGATCTCTGAACTTGGATGGTGAAAAAAAATTTTTAAAAATCTTTTAAAAAATATAATCAGTTACATTTGTAATCTGCATTTTATTCTATGCATTTGAACACTATATTCTGAGAAGAGGCCTATTGATTTCACTTGCCTGCAAAAGAAGTCCATGTCACACACACACACAAAGGTTAAGAACCCCTAGGCAAGAAAGTCATCACAGAGAGGAACTTGTGAATGCAGCATGACTCAAAGAATACATAGCAAGTCCATGGCATGAGAAATCAAGTAACATGGGTCAGAAACCTCAAACAAAAGAGGGAGGATCCAAGCCCAGAGACTAGGAGAGAGAGGTCAGAAGCTGGGCACAAATGATCTAGGAATCCTACAGGCCAGAACCCAAACACAAAGGGCGTGGCAATGGGTTTGGGAGCAGGAAAAAAGGATGACCTTCCTGTCGAAGTAGCATACTCTCCGGCGTAGGCTCCCTGAATTCTTTCTTCCCAGAGGGAGAACAGGGATTGGAAGCTAGGCACAATGAATGATGCTCTTTGTTGGGTGAGATGTGTGTTGACTGGACTGGGGTTGGAGGCATTGGGAAGATTGTTTTTGTTTTTGTTATTTGGTTGTTTCAGTCATGTCCAAATCTTCACGGCGCCCTTTGGGTTTTTTGCGGCAAAGATACTGGATTCATATGTCATTTCCTTCTCCAGTTCATTTTACATTAGAGGAAACTGAGGCAAATAGGGTTAAGTGTTTAGGATCACAGCTAAGTGTCTGAGATCAGATTTGAACTCAAGAGGATAGGTCTTCCTGACTCTAGGCCTGGAATTCTAGCACCGCTAGCTGTGAAGACCAGGATAGCTCAAATGGTCCTTCCAGAGCCAATGGTTAAGGATACCCCCCGTGTTATTCTCTCCATGACATTGCTTTGATAGAGTAGAGATTACATGAGAAATAAATGTTTCAGTAAAGATCCTTCCTTGTTCTCTAGCTTATACTCTGCTAAATGACTAAGTGTTTCCTCAAATAGGCATACACTAGAAAAGAGCTTACTGCTTTGGGAGATTGAGAATAAATGAATGAATGGCAAAGGTAGACATTCTCTCCACTATGCCTTTCCCCGTAAGGAAAGTTACAGAGGAGGGGAACAAATGGATGATTGAATGAATATAAAAATATATGTTAAGTTCCTACCACTATACTGTTTTAAGACCAGGAGATACAAATGCAAAAAGTAAGGCCGTTATTACACTCTAAAATCTACAGTATAATAGGGGAAGTGTGTGTGTGTGTGTGTGTGTGTGTGTGTGTGTGTGTGTGTTAACGATTGACAGGTAAGAGATATTTAGTTTAAAGAGAGTTTCTGGGGTAGTGATTGGAATCAAAAGGCAGTTATTAGCCGCAACCTCCCTCCCTTTTTTTGTCTTTCAATGCCTTTATTTTTTAAAATTTTATTTAGTATTTTATGTTCTCCACTTTTGTGTAAAAAACAATTTTTAACATTTGTTTTTATAACTTTGAGTTCCAAATTCTCTCTTCTTCCCTTTTCATCCCTGTCCCCAATAAGAAGGCAAGAAATTTGATATAGGTTATATGGGTACTCATAGAAAATACTTTTTCCTATTAGTCATGTTGCAAAAGAAAACATAGACAAAAAAAAACCAGCCCAAAACCAAACCTCAAGAAAAAATAAAGAATATAAAAAAGTATGCCTCAATCTGCATTCAGACTCCATCAGCTCTTCCTCTGGGGATAGACAGCATTTTTCATGAGATATCCTTCAGTTGTCTTGGATCATTGTATTGTTGAGAATAGCTAAGTTGCTCACAACTGATCATCTTATATTAATATTATTTTGTACACGGTACATTTCACTTTGCGTCTGCTTATGTAAGTCTTTCCAGGCTTTTCTGAGAGCTTCCTGCTAATGATTTCTTATATTACAGTAATATTCCATCACAACCACATAGCACAATTTGTTTAGCCATTCCCCAATTGATGGGCGTTCTCCCAATTGACAACTCCCTACCACTAGAAAAGAGCTGCTATAAATACTTTTGTACATAAAGATCCTTTCCCCCTTTTTTATCTCTTTTTAAATACAGACCTAGTAGTGGCATCGTTAGGTCAAAGGATATGCAGAGTTGGCACTGTTCCAAATTGCTCTACAGAAAGGTTGGATCAGTTCACAACTCCACCAACAGTGCATTAAAGTCTAACTTTTCCCACATCCCCTCCAACATTTGTCATTTTCCTTTTCTGTCCCATTAGCTAATCTAATAGGTATGAGATATTTTGTTTTAATTGTTTGTTTTAGTTGGTATTTTTCTCAATCAATATAGTTCATTACAGTATTTTTCATATGACTATAGATAGCTTTGATTACTTCATCCAAAAACTGATCATGTCTTTTCATCATTTATCAATTGGGCAACAGTTCTTATTTTTATAAATTTTACTCAGTTCTCTGTATGTTTGAGAAATGAGGCCTTTGCAGAGAAACTTGCTTCCAATTTTTTTTCACAGTTGCTATTGTTAACTGCATTTCCCTCTATCCTACCCTCACCCTGTTTATTCTATTCTCTCTCCTTTCACTCTGTTCCTCCTCAAAAGTGTTTTGCTTCTGACCACCTCCTCTCCCAATCTGCTCTCCTATCTATCACCACCCCCCTTCTCTTAGCCTTTTTCCCTTCTTTCTTTTTTTTTTATTTCTTTACATTCTCTTTTATTATGTTTCTATACAACATTTTGTTATTTATAAATACTGTTTCTTATTTAAAAACACATAACAAAAATACTGGGGTGGCATTTTGGGGGCTGGAAGAGATTAATCTCTTTCTTTTTTTTTT
>CM053583.1:322444141-322471862 GCA_028627135.1 Pseudochirops cupreus | reverse complement strand
AAAAAAAAAGAAGCTGCCAGAAAAAAAAAAAGAATAATAATGCTCGTGCTACCTGTCTTGTAAGGATGGTTGGGGGGAAGAGGAGGTATGCTACAAACATTAAAGCCTTGCAAAAATGTGAATTATTATTCCCCACTATGTCTGGGTGTGGTGGATGAATCATTTCCTCTTTCTGCACCTCAGTTTATCACTCTGTAAAATGGGGGGGGTGGGATTGTGTCAGATGACAGCTATGGTTTCTTCTAGCTCTAAAGCCTACAAATTCTATATGCTTTCCATCCATATTAAACCTGGTTCAAACAGAGACCCTGAAGCATTTGCTTTGAACAGAAGAGGAAAGGACAAAAACTTAGTGACTCCTTTAATTTCTATGATTTGGTATAGCCCCTCTGGAATAGACTAATTTAGCAACCCAGCAACAAGCTGCACATAGCCCAGGCTCCCAGCAATGAGCCGAATTTTGCTTTGTTTTTCTTTATTACATTAAAGAGTCTTTCAACATCAATGTTTCCATGGGGGGAAGGAAGCAACCATACAATGTTTATCAACTTATTCAATTCTGGACGTTGTACTATCTCCATAATGGGGCGTTTGGGGCATTGGAACATGGAAGGGGTGTGGTTTTCTCATCTAGAGAAGTCATCATCCTGCTCTTGAAATTGCTCTCTGAACAAATACAAATGAATGTAGAGACTTTCAGGCAGTAGCATCTTTAGCACTTTGGGGACCTCTTGGGTATAGCACTAGTCTCCTATTTGGCCTGCCACCTCACCCCCTACATCCCTGGCATCAACCCTGCTACAGAACCTGGCCCCAATTGGTCCCAGACTTGGATACTTGTCTTGGCAGCACATCACCTCAAGGAAAATGTGAAACTATATTTAGTCATAAGCTTGTGTTGAGCAAATGTAAGAGTTGTAGAGAGAGCCCCAGACTGAGTTAGGAAGCCAGGGCGTGAGTTTCAGCTCTTCCATTTAATAAATGGGTGGCCCTGGGAAACAGTGAGATCAAAATAGTCAATACTTAAAGAAGTTAATTCAGGCTATTCACTGGCAGGTCATATACCAAAGCTGAAGCTTAAATACTTTGGTTACACAATAAGAAGACAGACCGCATTGGAAAAGACCCTGATGTTGGGAAAGATTGAAGGCAAGAGGAAAAAAAAAAGATGGCAGAGGATGATAAGGGTGCATAGTGTCATGGAAACAACAAGTGTGAGCTTGGACAGACTTCAAGAGAAAGTGGAAAGGAAAAGGGCCAGCTGTACTGTGGTCCATGGGGTCAGTCAGGAGACCTGCATTGAATCCTGCCTCACACTCTCTTGCTACCTCCGTGAGCTTCATCAATTCTCTCAATTCTCTGAGTCTCAGTTTCCTCCTCTGAAAGGAAGGCTTAATAAGATCTGCCTGTCTGGTTGTTTTGAGAATAAAATGAGATGATGTATGTAAAGAGCTTTGCAAACGCTGAAACATGATGTAAATTGAGTTATTATTATTATTATTGGGTCCTTTTCAACTCTGAACCCTGTCACTTGTAGGCAAGAAATTTCCTTTCCTTAGAGTTTATTTTCCTAAAATGAAGGTATGGTCCAATGGAAAGATCACGGCTTCTGGCTTCTGAGAACCTGGATTCAAATCTCTCCAATGATGTAATTTGCACAACCTTGGACAAGGCGCCTAATGTCCCTGTACCTCAGTTTCCTTTTTTGTAAAGTGTAGATAATGTCTGCCTTTTCTTTCCTATGTGGTTGTTGGGAAGATTGAATAGATCAGAAAGTGCTTTGTAACCATAAAGGGATAAGTAGATAAATAGATATGTATATACATACATATATATATATATTCATACATGTATACATACAAATATATGCCAGCTATTATTTTTGTTCGTGTATAATGTAATTGAAAGGAACAAGATAAAACAGTGACAGAATTCTTTTTTAAAGGAATGATCTAGAGTACCAGCAGCAGAGATTTAACATAGTTTAAAAATTGTATACTCCTCTTGACAGCTAGGTGGTACAGCAGATAGAGCACCAGGTCTGGAGTCAAGAAAACCTGGGTTCCAAAACAGCCTCAGATACTTATTAGCTGTGTGATCCTGGGTAAGTCACTTAGCCCTACTTGCCTCGGTTTCCTCATCTGTAAAATGAGCTGGAGAAGGAAATGGCAAACCACTACAGCATCTTTTCCAAGAAAACCCAAAATGGGGTCACAGTCAGACCAGACTGAACAACAAAAGTACCTGTACTCTTCTTTCCTTTTTCCTTACCACTCCTCAGTAAATGAATTTGTCCCTGTTTTCTAATGGGTGCAAGAATTTTCTCTTCTAATAAACTGCCCAGCTGTCTAGTGTTGATATGCCAGGCTAGAATGATCAGGTTCCCCAACAAATGGGGACATGATTTTCTCAGGTCACAAATGAAATGAGCTCAGTGGTCCCAAGTTCTTTCTCTGCGGAGAGTTATCCACATTTCCACATCCCCCAGGGTGGGTAAGTCTGATTGGCAGGCAGCGTGAAGAACGGGTCAGGAGCTTGACTAGCAGAAAAATAACAGGTCAGCCCAGGGAGGCCTGACAAGTAATACTAAATGAAGCCAATCAGTCGTCCATCTGAAGCATGAATATCTCAGCCAGGATCGTTCCAGGATCCTTCTAGGATGCATTGGCCCACACAGCACCCATCTAAACTGGGACTTTGCTAATCACCCTTCTAGAAGCATCAGATTTAAAGCTGGAAGGGACTTTTGAGATCAGTGGTGGGGAACCTGTGACTTTGAGGCCACATGTGGTCTTCTAGGTCATCAAGTGAAGCCCTTTGACTGAATCCAAACTTCACAGAACAAATCCCCTTAATAAAAGAATTTGTCCTGTAAAACTTAGACTCAATCAAAAGGTCACACCCAAGGTCCTAGAAGGTCACAAGTGGCCCCAAGGCCACTGGTTTCCCACCCCTGATAGTTCAATGTGGGCGAATTCAAATAGAAATGAAGGCCACTATACCATCCTTAAGGATCCCTAAAAGTAGCATATGACTTAGAAAACCACACATCTTTACATTTCTTTTCTTTTTAATGAAGACATTAAAATCAGACAGGAACTGCATTTTAGCCTGATCCAGACATCATTTGGGAATGTCATAGATTTCACATGGACTGAGGGTTGCTTGTTTGACAACTCTGATCTAGTCTAACCTCTTGTTTGATGGATAAGGAAACTGAGGCCATAAGAGGGTGAATGACCCACATAAGGTCGTATGGGAAATAAGCGATGGAGCTAGTGTTCAAGTCTGTATCAATCAATGAATAAGCATTTATTAAAACAAAACAAAACTCCTGCATACCAGGATACAAATACAGAGGATGAAACAGTCCCTATGATCAGGGCACTTCAATTCGAGAAGCTCTTCTGATTGTACAACCTGGGGGCCAGTCCTGCCTCTGAGACTCACTGTGTGAGCATGAGCAAATTACCAAACAGCTCTGACGTTCTCTTTCTTTATCTGTGAAAAGAAGGTGCTGAATGAGATTTAAGATTTCTCAGATTTTTTCTAACTCTAAAGGCCATAGTTTAGGACCCCTTTCACGCTGATCTATCCTGTACTTTCTCACATGCAACTTATTCCAAGAACCTCACAAAAGGTGGACTTTCCTTGCAAATCATCTTTCATTACTAATCATGGACTAAATGGATCAGCCACAGTGTTGGAGATTTCCTTGAGCTGGTGTGATAAGGCACAAATAGAACAGGATTTGGAGTTAGGAGACCCGGGTTCTAGTCCTAGTTTTTCCACTTAATTCATCACTCTGAACCTTGGTCTATAAAATGGGGATCACAACAATCATATTTCCTACTTCTCAGGGTAATTCTTAGGAAAGCACTTAATAAACCATAATCTGCTGCAAAAATTATTGTTGCTAATATTATTACTATATGGCCCTGCCTTGACACCTAACAGATGCTTCCTAAACATTTATTTGACTGACTGATCAACTGCTTCTTTGGTGGGGGTAAATGGTAGTTGCCTGCAGGACTGGACACAGGGCCTATATGAACAGTGGGAGATACTGATAGATACCCAGTGGCCTCACAATCTCCTTCCCCAGAGCAACTTAGAATCACAGACCATAGGAGGCCCAAGTTCGACAGGACCTTATTTGAGCATCTTGTCCAACATCCTCATTTTACGCATTATGAAACTGAGACCAAGAGACTTGATTTGCCCACTGTCACACAGAAAGTTAGGAGCAGAACCAGTACTCACACCCAAATCACCTTGACTGCCAATCTGGTACTCATTCCCACTGCACCTGATTTTAATTGTGCTAACTGTGACCACCCAGGAAGAAAGACAAATAGATTCCTAGAAAGCCATATATGTGTATGTGTATTTACGCATGCATGCATGTATATGTGTATACATGCATATATGTACACATGCATATAAACATATATAATTACTATATTTATACATATATCATATATACATGAAAATATACATGGGGAGGGAGGGCAGGAAAGAGAGGGAGAGAGAGAGAGAGAGAGAGAGACAGAAAGAGAGAGAGAGAGAGGCTGAGACTCAAGCAACTTGGCCTCAATGATAGCTTTCTTACTTTCCATAATCAATCAAGGTTAGAAACGTTCTAACCTTACTAGGGTGAGAGTGGGTGCAAAAGCAGAAAGGGGCTGGGGTAAGGTGGATTGAGAGTGTGGCATAATCAGCAAAGGCTTTCAACCTCTTGATGTCTTTTATAGCCACAACAATACTGTCATACTTGCATGGCACCAGGTTCCCAGCTGTTCCGATTGTCTACAGTTGTTCCAGGGAGGCATGATTATGCCTCATGTTTGCAGTCATTTAAAGTTTCCAGAGAACTTTGCTACCAACAACCCTTCCAGAGAGGTGGTGCAACTATTATCATACATATCCTTTCCACGAAGTTGGAAACCGAGACTCAGAGAAATGAAGTGTCCTGTCCAAGGCACATAGCTAGTAAGTTAGAGTGGGAATCTAATCCAACATCTCCTGCTGGCTGGTCCTTTGCTCTAGCCATATCACTACATTGCCTAGCCCAGCAGGTTCTCAATCTGTGGGTTATGTTCAATTTGTAACAATGAAAATACATCCTGCATATTATATATTTACATTACGATTCATAACAGTAGTAAAATTACAGTTATGAAGTAGCAACAAAAATAATTTTATGGTTGGGGGTC
Source organism: Pseudochirops cupreus (assembly GCA_028627135.1). NCBI lineage: Eukaryota > Metazoa > Chordata > Mammalia > Diprotodontia > Pseudocheiridae > Pseudochirops > Pseudochirops cupreus. The sequence continues at coordinate 322,466,646 of CM053583.1, read as the reverse complement.
ACCACAACATGAGGAACTGTATTAAAGGGTCATGGCATTAGGAAGGTTGAGAACCATTTGTTTAGCCTGGTTTATTGGCCAGCAGCACATTACGACCATGAACAAGCTATTTAACCTGATGGGCCTCAGTTTCCTCATATGTAATATGAGGGGAGGTTGTACTAGATGGCCTCTGTGGTCTCTTCTGGTTCTAAATCTATAATCACATGAACCTATTTAAACCTGAGCGATCTCAAGCTCTGAATGGCAATAGTCTTGCCCCACCTGCCTCAGAACCACAGCTAGCCTAAGCTACTGTCTGTGGAGAAGGAGGACAAAGATGTTTTAGGAGGGGGATGGACACCAGGGAGCCAAAGCAGCTCACTGTCCTCCCTTGCTCCTCCCAGAGAGACCCTGGGGCCCTCTAGTTAATCACACCTTCTGAGAAAACCAAAGTCGAAAGACAATGCAGCTTTCTCTGTCAAGAAGTGCTAGATTTTAAAAAAGCTAGTTAAAAATTCATCTAAAAGAAACAAAGTATCCCAAGCATATCAGAATTAATATTTATAAAGTGAATGGTTGCCCAGGCTCAATTATTCTAAAAGCTGGCTACAAGCACTGCATGGCACAGAGAATGTAGGGATTGATGTCAAGGGAAATGGGGGCCTTTATCCACTGACAAAGTGGCATCAGATAGACAACATGGGGAGCTGATTGATTTCAACGAGTTATCAAGCATAAACAAAAATCTAATGTATCCCTCAGCTCCTTTCGTATTCTGAGTAACACCCAGAAATCCCCCCTCCCACCTCTCTATGCCCCACATTTCCCTTTGCTTGAAGATTCTATTAACAACTCTAGGAGGGGGACAGGGCAGGCACAATTATTCCCATTTAATATTTGGGAGAGTCAGAATAAAGTGGGAGACAGAGAACTGACCTGTCAAGAACTGACAAGTCAAGAACCCTGGTTCAAATCTCGGCTTGGACATACATAGCCCATGTGACCAGGAACAAATCACTTACAAAATGAGCGACACTGTTAAAAAACAAAACAAAACAAAATGAAAGAAAAGCCTGTTTTTGGAGTCAGAAGAGTTGAGTTCAAAATCCTACCTCCCATAGCCACTAACCCATATGACCTTGGGCAGGTCAATTGACCTGGGCTTCAGATTCTTCAACTATAAAATAAAGGTGTTAGACTAGGCCCTTTCTAGCTCTAAGCTTAAGATCCTATGAAAAAATAGGAATTTTGTATTGGCAGAGGGATTCCCCTCTTGCTGGGAGTTTCTGACAGTAATAAAATCATAGGTCCTGACTCCTTTCACCCAAACAAGTAAACATTTTGAAAGTAAAGCTCATTATGGAACTTAACTTCCCAAAGGCTCACAGCTAACTTTGTTTTTTCTACCCCAGGGATAGGTCAATTGGATTGAGGGTTGGAGTGGGGTTAAATATTTCCCATCTGCTTTTGAAAAAGCCCATAAATAGTCCTGTTACCTTTCTTTGTGAACTAGTTAATTCAGCAGTGTCTCTACCTGCCCACCCCAGCTCTGACTCCACTGAGCCATCTCAAACTCTCCAGGGCTTTGGGAGGCTTCCTTGACCGCATTCTGGCTTCCCTGAACTTGAGGCTGACATTTGGGTAGGTGGGGGAGTTTGGGGATTTCATACCCATTCTGTTTTAGGATTTCAAACTTCTCATTGATTTACCTAAGACAGATGAGCAAGGCATTTCACCAGCAGCTCCCATCACAGCTCAGTGTCGACAGCTGCTCCTAAGTCAACAGTGCAATGGTGTGTGTCTGGGCTGAAGAGAACAGAGGTTGCTCAAATTGTTTTCCATCCCTTCTGAAACCAATAAGTGCTACTCCATTGCTTGGCGCAATTGAGTTCCTGAACTGTGCTCTGCTTCAGTGTCAAATCAAATCTTAATCCTGTCAAAACCAGACTCTGCCACAGCAGAGAGCAAATACAGTTGGAGAGACTGCATGGCAATTTTACTGGGAGTCAGGTCAAGATGGTAGAACCAAGAGACTGCCTGGGTTGTGGTGCACTGAATGCCCGCACAAGCTTAGCCTTCCACAATCTTCCCAAACTGTCCTTAATACTCAGAGAGAGGCCTTCTATTGCAGAAAAACCCAAGCACTGGAGAGCTAGATTGAAATGGAAACACAAATCTTTTTTTAAAAAGTGTTTTGTTAATGCCATTTAAAAAAAATCAGTCATTTCTGGAAATATATTCTCCTTTTCCTTCTACTTAATTTTTCCCCTTTTGTGTAACAAAGAAAAATAAAATTGAAAACTCTTCTTTCTGGGGCCAATCTGCAACCTGAATACTCTCCTAGATGACATGATCCTATTAACTCTCCTTTAGTTCCCAGAAGGCCATAAACTGAATAAGTGGCATCTTTATTAGTTACCACTTTTCCAGATAGAATGAAATGTTAAAATGCCTTGGCCCTGGTTTTGGAATCAGAGTATATGGGTTTAAATTCCAGCTCTGTATTCACAAATGTAGACTTGAGCAAACTGCAATACCTCTCTAAGATAAGTTTTCTAAGATAAGTTTCTTATCCGAAAATGTAGGAGAAAAATTAAGTGATGATCCCCAGAAATGAGTAGTATTTAGGGAAAAGGAAAAGAACCTAGAAGTTCTAAAATATTTATAGCAGCTCTCTTTATGGTGGCAAAGAACTTGAAACTGCAGGAATGTCCATCAATTGGGGAATGGCTGAACAATTACCATGATGGAATCTTACAATGCAATGAGAAATGATGAGCTCAATAATCTTAGGAAAACATGAGAACTGTATGAAATAATGAAGAGTAGAATAGGCAGAACCAAGAGAACGTTATGTATAGTAACAATTTTGTTTTAAGAACAATTTTAAATGAATAAGTCATTTCAACTATTATAAATACTCAAATTAACTATGAAGGACATAGAATCTATCTGCATCCAGAGAAAGAACTGATAAATAGAAGTATGTAAAGAATTATTTTACAGATAGAAATATACACACACACAACTCACATTTGTGTCTAGTGGTAGCCATGGTGAAAGAGAGGAGGGAAAAAGGGGAAAAAGAAATTTTCATGCTAACTTTCAAAGGAATAGCAAATTGTAGTTTCATATGCAAACATATTTTTATTATACTATGTTATGGAAATGCTTGTTTTATCCCGTAAATTAAAAATAAAATAAATATTTTAAAATGAGTGACTTAATTGCAAGGGGCTAAGAATTATAACATCAGAGATTTAAAGTGAGAAGCAACTTTATAGGTCATGGGATTATAGATTTAGAATGGCAAGTGATCTTAGAAGCCATCTGGTTCAAAGCTCCATTTTATAGATGAAGAAACTGAAGTCTCCAGGGGTTGAAGTGACTTGCCCAATAGTGACCACCAGCATTTATGCAGTGCTACGTGTCTCTCCTGGTCTCTATCTTTCTCTTACAGCTAGCTTTCATATAGCACTTTAAGGTTTACAAATTGCTTTACACACAGCATCTCACTGAATACAAACAATGGTTTCCCAAGGTAGATACTATTGTTATCCTCCTTTAATAGAGGAGGGAATAAAGACTAACAGATATTGAATGATATGTCCAGGGTCATGTTCTTAGAGTCTGAGGTAGGATTCTAACTCAGATCTTCCTAACTCCCTCATACAACACTTTTGCTACTTTGTTCCTTAACTAGCTCAAGGTCATACACATAGTCTGTGTCAGAGCCAGGATTTGAACCCAAAACATCTGACTCTAAAGTGAATACTCTTTGGATTGGACCATGCAGAGAGGCAGTTACCAGTGAATTGCTGATCTCCATGAATTCACCTCAACATTCACCAAGTCCTTATCCTGTATAATATTCTAGGTACTGTGTTGGGGCCTGGGGATATAGATACAAAGAAGAAAAATCCACAATTACTGTCCCTAAAGGAGCTTTCAGTCTAATAGGGAGAACAAGATAATGTGTGTAAATAGGTATGATAAAAGATAAAAAGTCATTAAAACCAGGCAAAGCAAAGAAAATTTGAAAATTTGAAGAAAGAGAGAATATTTTTAGCTGAGTGGCTTCAGTTTCTCAGAGGAAGCGGAATTTGAGTTTGCTCTTGAAGGAAGGGGCAGGTAGGTGGCACAGTAGATAGAGTGTCTGGCCTCAGAAACTTACTAGCTGTATGACCCTGATCAAGTCACTTAATAAACCTATTTACCTAAGTTTCCCCATGTGTAAAATGAGTTAGAGAAGGGAATGGCAAACCACTATGCTATCTTTGCCAAGAAAACCCCACATGTGGTCACAAAGAGACAGATGTGACTAAAATGACTGAACAATAACAAAACTCGAATTCTTGAAGAAAATTTCAATGCGTAGAAATGGGAAGGTGGCACAATCTAAGAATGGGGAATGTCTTACCTTAATAAGTAGAGATGGAAGAGTTATAGTACAAAATTGGGGAACTAGGGCAATTTGTTTAAAATGCAGAGTACTTGGATAAAAACCACTGAAATAAGAGTAGAAAGATTTCTGGGAATCAGATTGTAGTAACATCAAAAGTCAGGTTTAGGACTTTCTGTCTTATGGATAACAGGAAACCTGAGGAATCATGACATAATGGATATAATGTGGGGCCTAGAGTGAGAGAAACTTAGGTTAAAATCCTACTTATGTGAGTTACTAGCTGAGAGAACATGGGCAAATCACTTAAATTTTTCTGAGCTTCAGGCAGCCTTCTAAGACTTGTCTACTAGATCTTAGAGATTACTGTGATTCACTGACAAAATCATAGATCTTTGATGTGTTGACATATTAATAGGAAGATGGTGAAGTTTTCTGAGCAGGTGAGGACCTAGTCAGGCCTAGGCATCAGGAAGTGTATTTTAACTATTCATGGAAGGATGGACAGAGAAGGGAGAGGCTGGAGGCAAAAAGACCAGTTAAAAGCCCATTATAGTTGTCTACATAAGAAGAACTTAAAGTGAGATGATACTGACAGCCATGTGAATGGAGAGAAGAAACCATATTAAAGGGGGATTATGGGAGGGGAAAAAAACCAACAGAACTTGCTAGTTAATGGGATATGGGGTGAGGGTGGGGGTGAAGGAAAAGGAAGAGTCAATTGGCCTGAGGAGAGGGATGACTGATTTAGGGGGAAGTTTTGGACATGAAGTTTGTGGTGCTGGCAGAACATGCAGGGATAGAGCCAAGACCCAAGATTTTGAGGTAGCTTCCTTCATTCTGAAGTACATTTTGCTTCTCTCTTAGGGATAGTTTTCTTCTCAAATAGTGTACTCTCTGATATCACCTGCAGCTCAACTTTGAATGCAGTTCATTGTCTAGTCACTGAGGCTGAGCCTAGATTGGACTCTCGAGTAAGAGAGTCTGGATATTTTGAAGGCCCAGGGTCTCTGGATACCTTCGTGGAGTAAGAGGTTTGTTTTATGAATGGCTTTGCAGCATGTGGCACCTGTGACTATTTATATATGGCTGCTAAAATCCCCGTAATCTCTTCAGCAGGGATGGTAGAAAGGCCCCTGGTGGCCATATTCCATAAATGGCACATAAATTGGTAAAGGTAATTTTCCTGTTGGATGGGCTACTTGCATTTCCAAACATTTGCTGCCATTATGGTATTATGGCCTTACTGCCTTTAGAGAGCAAAATGGATGGAATTATGTTATCAAACATTAATAAACAACATTGAGGGCCTAATGGGTCCACTTTAGTAGAGAAAGTGGCTTTTAGGTGTCTGCTATGAGTTCTTAGAGTGGACTGGAGATGGCTTGAGAGTGTTTATTCTGAGGCCCAAGTTAGTTTATCAAGATCAGCACCTAAGAAATACTGCCTGGGTTTTGTAAAGCTTGAAAATTAGAGAAATATGAAATAATTTTTATTATGCCCAGGTTTCTGTCTTAATGGGGAAACCAGAGGACTGTTTCTGGGAGGTCATGGCTATCATCCATATTCACCAGTATTAACTTCCATAGGCAATGAAATTCCCTTCATGATCTATTATGACTCAGTCACAGGCATCTATGACACAGTTTATGGAGAGCCAGCCTTAGAGTCAAGATGATCTATATTTAAGTCTGGCTTCTGACACATATGGTTTGTGTGGTACTGGGCAAGCCCCTTAAATGATCAGCATCCCAGGCTACTCTTAAAGACTTTCTTCTGCGGGGAAGCCACAGATTATCTCAATGGGGGTCCCCTACATCAATTAAAACATAAACCTAGGCCATATCATCCACGAAACTCTAATCTGATACATTATAGGTCCAGAAACCATAGCTATGCCGTACTTTCCTGGGTCTCTTGAATATTTTCAGTGGGTGACTTGTAGAGTTCATCAGGGAATTTTGCTCCCTCATGGTGAGACAGGATAAAATTGATTATGTCTGAGTTACTGGGTTACTAGAATTATGTCTGTTACTTACTATGTGTGTGAAACTTGGCCTCTCTGATTTCAGTTTCTTCATCTTTAAAATGGGATGATTGACTGGACTAGGAATTTTTTATCTGGTATCTGTGAGCTTAAACAAATGGACTAACTATATTTCAATATAATTGTTTTCCTTTGTGATATATATTTTATTTCATTAATTTAAAAACATTATTCTGAGGATCCCATAGTATTTACCAGATTGCTAAAGGGGTCCAGGACTCATGATTTACCCACTTCCCTTTTTATTCTGTCTCAGCTAGTGGAGAAGCTGAAAGCCCAGCCAAGGTTCACAAAACACAAAGAGAAGGGAAGAGGAGGAGGGGAAGGGGAAGGGAAAGGGGGAGGGAGAGGGAGAGGGAAATGGGTGGAGAGAGAGAGAGAGAGAGAGAGAGAGACAGAGAGAGAGAGAGAGACAGAGAGAGAGAGACCGAGAGACAGAGAGAGGGAGAGAGAGACAGAGAAGAAAGTAGTACAGGATGCCAACTACTTAAAGAAAAGGAACCAGACAATTATTGAGAAGAGTTAATATTTATATTTCAGTAAGAAATGTCAGGATCTGGAGACATGATAGTGCCCAAGAGGCCAAGAATGGAGAGGAGGTACTAGTTATCCCATGCAGGAATAGAGATAACATAGTCCATAATAATCAGCTGCAGTGAAAAGCAGAGAATTGGAGAAATGGTCATTTTGGCACAGCAGGATAACACTTAGCAAGTGTGAAGCATCAGAATGCTTGAACAGATTTAGAAATGATGGTTTATAAGATGCCAGAAAAGTAGACCAGGTACCAGAGCAGTGCAGTAATGATGGAAAGAACATATGAACTGGTGAAAACCAATTTAATTGATACTACTCCCAGGCTTCATGTATGGAAAGGCTAAAAACCCAGAAACTGGAGACTACTTCATCCCCTTCCTCAGGATCCTTTTGTATTTGGTACATTTGGCTTGCCTGGTACTTAGACAATAGCCATGCTATCTTTCACTGAACCTGGGTTTACAGGCTTTTCCAGTTTTCCAGAATTTGGGCTCCACTGGTGGCATGGATCAATGGGAAGAACACTAGATTTGAAGTCAGAAGACCTGATTTTCTTAGGGTTCTTCTATTTTCTAGCTGTGTGACCTTGGGTAAGTCATTTGACATCTCTGACCCTCTGTGTGAAATTAGAGATTGTTAGGCTAAATAAATTGTGGTTTATGAATATAGTATCATTATGTCATCAAAATAGATTATGAGGAATTCAGGGTTACATGAGAAAGCCTGTACAAAATGACACAGAGTAAAGTAAGCAGAATCAGGAAACCAATACATACAGAGACTACAACAATGTTAAGAAAGCCACAATAGCAATAAAACATACATAACTTTGCAATTTCAATGAACAATCTTTGCCCAGAAGGAACTGCACCTCTCTCCTTCTACCAAAGAGTGTGAGGGACTATGAATGTGGAATGTTGCAAACTATGGCAGATGCAGGAGTATGCTGGAGCCAGATCAAGCTAGCCTGAGCAAGCTGATTGTTATGCTTAATTTCAATAATGGAAATTAGACTTAAAAGTGTATCATTCCCCCCCCCCCCCCGAAAACTGTTTATTAAATATTTACCAGGACTTCCCTGTAGGTGTATAGGTTGAATAGGTGTGTGGCCCACTAAATAGGTTGATTTTTCTTTTTGTTGTTGTTACAGAAGGTTCATTGAAAGAAGGGTATATCTGGAAATTATTGGAAATCTAAAATAATAAAACTAGAAAATTGACATAAACAAAATGAGGGGTTAGAATAAATGATTTCTTTTTTAAAATTCAATTTTATTCTCAACTCTAAATTTTATTTCTCCTACCTCCCCCTTCCCTACCCCTTGAGAAGGTAAGAAAAACAAATTCCATCACAAATAGGTAAAGTCAAGCAAAACAAATTCCCATATTGTCCATGTCAAAAAAAAAAAAAAAAAAAGGACGCTGAGTCCATCAGCTCTCCCTGCGGAGGTGGATAGCATGTCTTAACATGAGTCCTCTGGAATTGTGTGATCAGAATTCTTTAGTCTTTCAAAGTTGTTTGTCTTTACAAAATTGTTGTTATTGTATACAGTTTGGGCCTGGACCAAATGACTTCTAAATCTGCATCTATTATCTACTAAGCACAGTCTTTCAAAACCCAGGTTAGCTCTGTATTATGACGAGATATTGAAAAAGAATGTCAGGATTAGTTATATCTAGGTAAATGTTACTTAAATCCAAGTAAAATTCTAACCCATCATCTCTGCCTGCAAGATATATGCCAAAGAGCCACAAATGAGAGACCAAAGATACAGCTTTACCTGATTTAATCTCGGCACTTGGAAACAAGTGTGTTGATGTGCATATGAGCATTATAATTCCTCTTCTGGATCAGCCCTATGATGCAGCCCTGCCTTGTATCTCTGATGGAGTCTCTAAGGGGGAACTTGAACACTGTCTCTTCATAGTTTGCTCTTTCAAAGGTGAGGAATCTGTAAGAAACATCTCTTGCATGTCTCTTAGTACATTGTAGACATCATGCAGTCAATTTTAAAGGGTTTTTTCATCCATCCATCCATTCATCCACTTATTTATCTAGCAATCCATTTAAGAGATTAAATCAGAAATCAAAAGGAAAACAGTAGAGGTCCTAAATTCAGGTTATTAAGTGTCTGGGAGGCATCAGAGCACAGTGACAAGTGTGTAGGTCAGAAAGATTGGGTAACAATCATGACCCTTCTACTGAATTGCTATAAGATTACAGGGCATTTCCCTTTCTCTATGCCTCAGTTTATTTTCTGTCAAATGCAGATTACAATCCCTTCCCTATCTCCTCCATGGGATTACTAGATGGGCTGAGAAAGAGGAAGGATTGAATTAAAGCCAGCTAGGTTATGTGGTACCACTGGTCCTGGGGTCAGGAAGACTTGAGTTCTAATCCAGCCTCTGACATTAATTGTGTGACTGAGCAAATCAGTAACCTCTGTCTGCCTCAGTTTCCTCAACTGAAAAATGGAGATAAAAGTAATGCTTAATCTCCCAACATCCTGAGGATCAAATGAAAGAACATTGGTGAAGGGCTTAGAACAGTTTCTGGCACATAGAACGTGCTGTGTGAATACTTGTTGTTGTTATTATTAAAACAACGTAAATAAGTTTCTTTGAAATCTTAAAGTTTCAAGCCACAAACAAGAGTGTGTAGAAGCCAGCTCAGATTCAGAGCCAATTGTTAAATTTTCAATGTGACTATTTACACTTCAGATACCCCAAAATGCTACATATCAGGGCTTGCTTTATGATTTGGTTTATTCACTAGACTTAAGTGTTAATAACACAGATCAAACTTAAAGGTCTGCCTTTGTGCATCACTCTCCATCCCCCCCTCTCCCCACAACAAGTAGGTTATCAAACATTTACTACCACGTTTATAGAACATTGGGTAATATGGTAGAGAGGAAAGGATGCTGGATTTGGAGTCAAAGGATGTGAATTCCTGTCTCTAACACTAACCGACTGTGTCACCTGGGTCAGGTTATGAAGCTTTTCTGGGATTCAGATTCCTTAGCACTAAAAGGAGGAAAGAAGATTGAATTGTAAGATCACACAGATCTCTCTGCATGACTTAAGATGAGTACTGGCAGTTGCTCCATAAAGATAGAGAATAAGTTTGGTTGGGGTGGCTAGGTGGAGCATTGAATAGAGCACTAGCCCTGGAGTCAGGAGGACCTGAGTTCAAATTTGGCCTCAGACACCTGACACAGTTACTAGCCATGTGACTTTGGGCAAGTCACTTAACCCCAATTGCCCTCCAAAAAGAAAAAAAAAAAAGAATAAGTTTGGTTCCTGGTCTAATGCTACTTGGAGACTAGGTTGAAGTCAAGGTGTCCTTCAGGAGCACAGTCACCCTGCTTCTCGAATATGATACAATAATGTCTCAGAATTGCTCTGCTACCATTTTCTGATTCCAGAAATGCCACAGGAATGGAAGTGGGTTCTGTCCATATTTTAGTCTCATCTTTTTTGAACCAGCTGATAATCTTAGCTGTATAGCCATAGATATTTGGAGGAGAAATGTTCATAATATCATGGGAATGAAAATGATGCTGAGAACACTGGAGATAAAGCCATATAACAATTGGTTGAAAGAAATTGAGGCTATTTAGTCTGAAGATAAGACAAATCAGAAGGAACAAATACTACCTTCTACATAAAACCTTTCCTGATCCCTCTAGTTGCTGATTCCCCCCTTCAATTGCTTTGCATTCTCTCTCTCTCTCTTTCTCTCTCCCTCCCTCCCTTTCCTCTCTCCCTCCCTCTCTCTCCCTCCCTCTCTCTCTTTCTCTCCGTTTTCTCTCCCTTTTCCTCTCTCTCTCCCTCTCCCTCTCTCTCCCTCCTCCCAGCCCCCTCTCCCTCTGTGGGTGTGTATACACACACACACACACAGTATATATGTATATATCTATCTATATATTATAGATAGATATATACAGGTTATCTTCTCTGATATAATGTCAGCTCCTCCTTAGAGGCAAGGATTATTTCATTTTTTCTTTACATTCTCAATTCTCAGAATAGTGCTTTGCACATAGTAGGCAACTGAGAAATGTTTAATGATTAATTTTGATTGATTGATTGACATGGTACCTTTCTTCAAGTATTTGAAGAACAGGAATGTGAAAGAGGGATGAAATTTTTTTTCTTGGTTCCAGAAATCAGAACTAGAACAATGGGTTCACAATGTCAGCATCATCCTTGATTACTCATTCATGCCTCCTCATTTCTAATCAGACTGAAAGTCTTAAAGAAAAGATTGGATGACTACATGTTCAAGATATTGTAGAGGGAGTTTTTGTTCAGTTATGGGTGGGACTAGATGTCACTGAGGTCTTTTCTACCTGAGTCTGAAGTTCTGTGACTCCACTACTGAACATATAGGCAAATAGACATCCATCTACATAATTAGTGTTTCATCTGTCCCAGAATCTTAGGCCTGGCTGTGGCTCTCATTGTAATTCCCTTCCTTCACCTGCCTCCCATTCTCTGTCTATTGACACCCTACTAATGCTTCAAGGAAGACACCTGGACTGTTGCCTCTTCTTGTACCTTTTTCTTTCTCTTTCCATTTCATGTGGAATGATTTTTCTTTTCCTAATCTAAGACCAGATCAAAATCATTTGACCTAAGAAGCTTCAATAAGCTCCTTATTAACTCCAAGATAAAAAAAAAAAAGCAACTTTCCCTTGGAATTTAAATCCTTTCACATCCTAACTCAAGGTTACCTCTGGAGTCATAATGTGTTCCAGATAAACTATCCTGCTTGCTGGTCCTGACGTTGGCATATCGTATCCTGTCTACATTTTTTTGTAAGATTGACCTCTTTGTCCATTAAAAGCACTCCTTTTCACTGCCACTTCTTCCAGTTCTTGTCTTATTTCAAGGCTATGCTCATATGCTAACCTATGTGGGAAAATTTACAGATACTCCCCAGTTGTTAGAGTTTTCCGACCACAAATTATGACAAATTTTTATAATAACAATGATGATGAATTTGATAGAACATTCTGGTTTGTGAAGCACTTTGACATTGTCTCATCTGCTCCTCGCAGCAATCCTGTGATGCAGTTGTATTTTGACCCCTATTTGTTGTTAGTTATTTAGTCATGTTTTCGGTTGTGACACTCTTTGTGACCCCATTTGGTGATAACTTGGCAAAGATACTGGAGTGGTTTGCCATTTCCTTCTCTAGCTCATTTTATGTGCCCTGTGACTCCTACTCCCCTCTTTTATCCCTGATTCCAAATAATTCATGATCCTGAGGATTCAAAATAACTTTGACTCAAAGCATGAAAAGTTTCTGGGTAGTCTTGATGTAACAGAATTGCAGAAAACTCTTAAAGAAGCCAGGATAATCTCAAGGTCAAGGAGAAATCCCCTTCATCCCACTTGTTTCTACTTATATTCAGGAATGTTTTACATATTCTAGAATCAACTTCCTCTGGCCAGCCATTGTCCTAAGATGCAACATAACTTAATCCAACATATATCTAAGGATGATGCATCTGGCCTTCATTTCCCTTTTATCAGCACCTGTTGAAATCTTACAAGGCTCTGCTCTTGTGCTGTCTCCTCCACCAAGTTTTCCCTGATTTTCCTCCAGCTGAAGGTTTTCTTCTCCTCAAATCTTCCTTGAGTACTTTGTAACTCTCCTTTTTACGTATTGCATTCAACCTTTAAATATGCTTCTATTATCTAGCATTTTCTATAGAGTTGTAAAATTTGCAAAGCATGTTACATATGTTATCTCATTTGATGCTCACAATAACCCTTGGGGTTAGGGATTTATTATTACTTTCCTTTCACAGATAAGAAAACTGGGGTGTCTGAGAGAGGTTAAGTGACTTGTGTAGGATCACACAGTTAAGTGAGTGTCTAAGGTGGGATTTGAACTTGTGTTTTTTATTTCAAGTCTAGCATTTTAAAACTGCCATCACCTTATTTGTGATCCACACATTATGATCCTTGCTATCTCAGCTGTTAAACTTCAAGCTGCCTCTCTTGGGGACAAGGAATGGTCTTTTCCTATTTTTTTTCTGTATCTTTAATATCTCTCACAGTGTTTTATATGTAGCATATTTTCAATAAACATTTTTAAAATGTTGAATCAATCAATCAATTAGGGTTTATGAAGAATTATATACCAGACTCTATACTAGGCTTTGGAAATACGAAGAAAAAAACCCTCAAAGTTATTGTCCTTTAGGAGCCTACATTCTAATAGGGAACATTTTCTATATCTCTTATGTATTTATAATCAAATTACTGTAATACTTATCTCTGAGTATGTCATACTTCCATGCCTGATCCTATAAGCTCCGTGAAAGCAAGGATTTTATCTTACTCTTATATGTACTATCCAGTGTCATGTTCAGCACGTTGCACATAGTAGGTATTTAATAAATATTAGTTGAATAGGATCAGTGAATCATCCTATGGGACTTTGAATTTCTGTACTAGTGTGCTTACCATATTCTCTCATTCAGAAAAGATTCAGTCCTCTAGAACTTTCATAAGCATTTCTTTCTGATCCTTTTATGAGATATTTAGGGAGACGAGAATTTGCATAGAAATGAATTTGCCCTTGGTATGGGTCAAGATGTTCTTTCTCTCATGTACACCTTCACTCTGATTGCCTCACTCAATGTTATCCATCCTTCTGGACATTAGGTCACCAATGAGAAATCAGGCTGGGCCCTGCTGACAGAGCGGAATGGAAGTGAGCGGCCCTGCTGATCCATCAGAACTATTACACTCAAGTGGCCTTCAAATCTCCCCTTTCTCTTTTAGTGCCTTGAAATCTTTGCCTTTGCCTCCTTTTCTTAGTGGCCCAGTGACACTTATAGAAATTAGAAACAATTCCTCTCCCTCCACTAAGCCTGACGCTTTTGTCCCTCCTTGGGAGAAGAGTTAGTCTGTTCTTGCTTCTAGTTCAAGGCCTTTCCTGAGGATTTGATCGGGTATAATTGTATTCTCTGGTTTTCCTCTCTCTCTCTCTACCATTTCTCTTTTTGCTTCTCTCTTTGCATTCTATGAATGTCATTCATTTTCCCTTAACCATCATCTCCTTTTCTGTGCCTTTCCTTTGCTCTCGCCTTTTAAGTCTCCCCGCCTTCCTCTTCACCTTCTTCTCTCTCCCTTTCTGTATTCCTCTTTTTGTCCTCCTCTCCTATTTTTCTGTCCCCCAGATATTTCTTTTCTCTATTTCTCTCTAATCACACCTTATTTTCCCTTTCCCTTTCACTCCTCTCCTTTTGCATCCCTCCCTCTTTCCCCCTCTTCATTCTCTCTCTCTCTCTCTCTGCTACCTCCTTCTTACCACCCTTCTTCACCCATCCTTTTTCTCTTTGTCTCTGTCCCTGTTCTTTTCTTTCTTCTCTTTACTCTACTCCCATCAGGTTTGTAATAGCACTCTCCTCACACACACAACTCAATGAGGCTGTTCAATTCATTAAGAGCCAAGAACATCTCTAGTCTTTTTGTATGGCTCCTTCTCAATTTTATTTGCACAAATGATGATTTGTTATACTGTTAAAATGATTGACTAAATAACACTGAAAAAGCTACATTCAATGAACTATGAAAATTATTGTGATAAAGTCAAAGGAAATCATGCCTAATCTATGTACATTTTATTTCGTTACCTTTATGGCTAAAGGAACTGACACCAGAGGGGCCTGAAAAAGCTGTCCAAGGTTCTGAAATATAATTAATCGTGGTATCTCCTTGTCTCCAGTTTCTTTCCCATTTAGTACCTCCTTCATTCAACTGTCTGAGTCATCGTCTTAAAGCACAGGGCTAACCATGCCATTTCCTCATCCAAAAACCTTCAGTGTCTCTCTTTTTCTTACAAAACAATGTGCAAACCTCTAAGTCTGTCATTCAAGGGTATCTACAATCTTGCTCTATTTTCCATATACTCTTCACACACTCTATAAAATCCTATTCTTCTGTCCTTTATGTCTTTACCCACAATACACCTTTTTGCTTAGAATGGACTTCAATCATACTTGCAATTGTTAAAATTCTTTCTCTCCTTCATTGCTTTACTCTGGTACCATTCATTAGTCTTCCCTATCTGTCTAGCTGAACATAATCTATTGACTCTTAAGTTTCTTGCTATACTTTGCACTCATCTCAATCTTACCTTCATCCTCATTATTTGTCTATGTGTCATGCTAGATTGTAGACTATAGTGTAGGCTAGGTAGGGTCTTTGATGTACGTGGTCAGCACAGTGAATTGTAAAGAATGTTGAACTCGGAGCAAAGTGATTTGGATTTGAATGTTGACTGACATTTACTAGCTGAATTACCTTAGAAAAGTCACTTCCTGACTATGGACTTCAGTTTTCTCACCAATAAAATGAGGGGTTAGACTAAGTGATTTCTGAGATCCCTTAAAAATAGAAAACTCTCAGATTCTTATCCTTTTCTTTAGTAGAAGAATACGTGTTCTCCATATCTACCAAAGATGGCAACAATCTTTAGTTATGCCAAGTGGAGTACAAGACAGAGAAAAGGAAAGACTATTTGATATCAATAGATGATAATAAATTATATTTAGGTACTCCTTTACATTTTCCAAAAACACTTTGGAAATTCCAATTCTATAAGGCAGGTAGTAAAACGGTATCTCTCCCATTTTACAGATGAGTAAACTTAGTGCCAGTGATGTACCCAAAGTTATCCAGCTAGTAAGTGGCAAAACCAGGATTAAAATTCATATCTCTCAACTCCAAGAGTTTCCTGAGAAGGCTATGTATGGAATCCCTGTCAATGGAGGTCTTTAACAAGAAGAAAATGGGGATGCTGGAAGGCATGATATTTGTGCTAAATGGCTGCTGCGTTCCATCTCAGAGGTGGCAACATTTCAGCTATAAGTGAAAAGAGTTCAGTGTAAAGTGCTTTGAGATGAAAGGTGTAAAGGAAAAAAGGAGGCCTTGTAGCTATTCTAACACCTCTTGATACCATGCCTGCAGGATAGATTCCTCTGGCATTTTCTATTTTCCCTCTATACACTGGGGAAGAATCTCCTTTTCATTTCCCAGCCCTGTTTCCCATGTCTGGGCCTCTCTGCTCTGCAGAATTATGTAAAGGTTAATTCCACATCTGTAACTCCAGGAACAGTTTTCTTCAGGGCTACCGACATTTTGGACGATTTGTCTGGCGTGGTGGGCAATGGGCTGTCACTTCTTTCCATTCTCTCTTTGAAAACAGCACATTTAAAGTTAGATAATTTGGGGTTAGAGTCAATAAAATCAAATATCAAACTGCATTTCTCAGCACTTGCACCTCAGGAGGCAGGTTGTGAGGGCTGTTCTAGGAACATAATGGAGTCTAACAACATCCTGAGATTGGGAGTGTTGGGAGAGACAGGGACAAGAAGGAGGATTTAGCTCAGGAAATCCTTTGTTGGAGCATAGATTTAAAGAACTGAGATGTGGAAGGGGCCTTAGAGGTAATATAATCCCAAGCCACCACCCTCCTCCCCCTACTTCATACTGCCATTTTATAGAGAAAGAGACAAAGGCCTAGTGAAAGTAAGGGATTTACTTGCTTAAAGCCATAAGGAAATATCATTGCAACACTAATTGCAATGATACCCAAACAATCAGTAATATTTATAGAGTAGTTTAAGGTCAAAACGTGATTTCTTCACAGCAAGCATGCCAGGAGAATAGTACAGTTATTATTTTCCCCTTTCTACAGATGAAGAAACTGAGGCTAACTTTTCAGTGTAAAATAAGTATAGAATCTATATTCTGCTAAAGTGGGGAGGTAAGTCTGAATAAGTTATAGAATCAAAGACTTATAGCTACATTGTGCCTCTGAAATAATTTATTCCAAATCCCTTATTTTTTTTATTTTTCATTTTTTGCTTTTTTGTTTTTTGAGGGTGAAGGTAGAGCAATTGGAGTTAAGTGACTTGCTCAAGGTTACAGGGCTAGTAAGTGTTAAGTGTCTGAGGCTAGGTTTGAACTCAGGTCCTCCTGACTCCAGGGCCAGTTCTCTATTCACTGTGCCACCTAGCAGCACTGTTTTATTTTACTTTTTTAAAACATTTATTTATTTTTAGTTTTCAACATTCAGTTTTATAAGATTTTGGGTTCTAGATTTCCCCTCTCTCTCCTGTTTCCCCTCCCCAAGACAGCATGCAATCTGATATAGACTATGCATGTACAATCATATTAAACATATTTCCACATCAGTCGTGTTGTAAAAAAAAGAATCAAAGCAAAGGCAAAAAAGAGGAAAATAGTATACTTTGATCTGTACTCAGATTCCATAGTTCTTTCTCCAGATGTGGATAGCATTTTCTATCACGAGTATTTTGGAGTTGTTGCACAGTGTTACTGTTACTGTGTGGAATGTTCACACATTCTGTGTGTTCACACACTCTGCTCACTCCACTCAGCATCCATTCATGCAAGTCTTTCCAGGTTTTTCTGAAATCCACCTGCTCACCATTTCTTATGGAACAATAGTATACCATTACATTCATATAACACAACTTATTCAGCCACTCCCCAATTACAGGGCACCCCTTCAATTTCTAATTTTTTGCTGCCACACAGACGTATACACACACATATACCTGCCATAAATATTTTTGTACATGTGGATCCTCCCCCTCTTTTTTATGATTCTTTGAGATACATACCTAGAAGTGATATTGTTGGAGAAAGGATATGCACGGTTTTACAACCCTTTTGGGATAGTTCCAAATTATTCTCCAGAATAGTTGGATCAGTTCACAACTCCACCAACAATGCATTAGTGTTCCAATTTTCCCACATCTTTTCCAACATTTATCATTTTCCTGTTTTGTCATGTTAGCCAATCTGATAGGTGTGATGTGGTACCTCAGAGTTGTTTTAATTTGCATTTCTCTAATCAATAGTGATTTAGAGTATTTTTTTATGTGACTATTAATAGCTTTAATTTCTTCATCTGAAAACTGCCTGTTCATATCCTTTGACCATTTATTAATTGGGGAATGACCTGCATTCTTATTAATAAATTCTCTCTATATTTGAGAAATGAGGCCTTTATCAGAGACACTGGCTATAAAAAAAGATTGTTTCCCAGCTTTCTGCTTCCCTTTTAATCTTGGTTGCATTTGACTTTGTGAAAAACCTTTTTAATTTAATGTAATCAAAAATATCTGTTTTGTATTTCATAATTTTCTCGTTTGGTCATAAATTCTTCCCTTCTCCGTCATTCTGACAGGTCAACTATTCCTAGCTCTTCTAATTTGTTTGTAGTTTTCACTCATTATGTCTACATGGAACCTACATCTACGTGATTATAGCACATGGAGAAATTTTGAATGCTATGGAAAAGTTTCCTTACCTTGGCAGTGTATTTTTCAGGGATTCCTCATTGATAACGAGGTTGACACGTGCATTGCAAGAGCTAGCTCAGCGTTTGGGAGGCTCCAAAGAAAAGTGTGGGAGAGAAGAAGTATTAGATTGACAGTCAAACTGAAGGTCTAAAGAGTAGTTGTGCTGACTTCATTGTCGTATGCCTGTGAAACCTGGACAGTTTACCAGCTCCAAGCCAGGGAACTGAATTGTTTCTATTTGCATTGCCTTAGGAAGATTCTGATGATCACCTGGCAGGATGATATACCAGACACCAAGGTCCTTTCTCTAATTTAACTGACAAGCATTCAAACTCTGCTTAAGGGAGAAAAATTCCAATGGGCTGGCCACATTCTTTGAATACAAAATATATGCTTTACAAAATGGCTATTTCATGGAGAACTCACACAGGGTAAGCATTCACATGGCGATCAGAAGAAGAGATACAGGGACATTCTCAAGGTCTCTTGAACTTTGGAATTGATTGTGTGACATGTGAGACACAGGAACAGGACCATTCAGTATGGTGTGCCTTCATCAGAGAAGGTGCTGTGCTTTATGAGCAAAGCAGAATTGAAGTAGCTTAAAAGAAACAAGAGATGCACAAATGTAGAGTATCTACCCCAAATGTTCACATGGACTATTTGTGCCCGACCTGTGGTAGAACATTCCAAGCTCATATTGGTCTGATCAGCCACAGTTGGACATACTGTAACTTGACTCTATCATAGTGATGTCATTTTGGTCCTCTTCAACAATGAAGGGCAAAAACCAACCAAATTGTGTACTCATTTTGACCTTACCTTGGTATAAAGTGTAAGATATTAGTCTATGCCTAGTTTCTGCCATATTGTTTTCCAGTTTTCTCAGTAGTTTTTGTCAAATAGTGATTTCTTATCCAGAAGCTGGAGTCTTTGGGTTTATAAAACAGTAGATTGCTATGGTCATTGACTACTGTGTCTTGTGTACCTAACTCTATTAGGTTACATTCCACCACTCTATTTCTTTGCCAGTACCAAGAATTTTTGATGACTGCTGCTTTATAATACAGTTTTAGATCTGGCATGGGTAGGCCACCTTCCCTTGCATTTCTTTCCATTAATTCCCTTGATATTCTGGACCTTTTGCTCTTACAGATGAATTTTGTTATTATTTTTTCTAGCTCAAAGACCTTATTTTAAAGACACAAAAACTAAGGCCCAGGGAAGTTTAGTTCCTTACTAAAGGTGAGACACATAATTATAAGAACAATAATTCAGAATCAGGTCTCTTAACTCTGAATTCTTTGCTCTTTTTATTGTACCACTTGTCTTGAGGACAGAAAGGTTGTGATAAGTCATTAATAGAACTGGGATTTGAACTCATTCAGTCTCCAAACCTATTGCTTTCAATATACTACACTACCAACATATACTTCCAATACAGATAAAATTCTATTGCTTTCCAATGCACTGAACTACCAGGATTTTTTTGGGGGGAGGGGGGGTAAGGGAATACAAAATAATACATAATAAATAATGTACATAAAGTAAATTTTTTAAAAGTACAAAAAATGGGGTATAGAGAGAGTGTACAGGGGAAAGGATCCTGGATTTGAAATCAGAGGACCTGGATTCAAATGTTGGCTCTGCTACCTTATAGTATAACTTTGGGCAATTCACTTTATCTCTCTGAACCCCTTCCTCACTTGCAAAAGGGGAGGGTTTGGTTTATAAAGTCCCTTACAAATTTAAGTCTATGATTGTCGATTTTGGTTTCTATCTTGCTCTGTTTAAATGGGTTTATGGCTTCTAAGAACAGGGTTGAAAAACAAGTTGTTGAAGAAATTAGTGAATTCTGGATTTCATGTGTCAGGGAAAGATCTTTCACCTTCAGAACCAGCTGGAAAGGGCAAGAATGGAGGAGAGGGTGTAGGGAGTAGAGGGAGAGTGAAATTTGACTGTCCCTTAAGAATAGGTTGGAGTGATGATTTGCTCCAGGTATCTAGCCACATTGAGACACCACAGAGGAAGAGACAGAAAGTCATGATGGGAGTATGGGAGGCACCTTGGCAAACACAATATTTGCATCTATATTTAGGGGCAAAAATCTCGATATAAAGGCACCAAGCTTTCGAAATAGCCTGCAATTGATTCTGAGGAAAGAGGCAGCAGGTGGAGAGGAAAATTGTTCTCTTTGAAGCAGACATCTGGAAAGAAGAATTAGATTTTTTTTAATCCCCAAATTTGGATACCTATCATGCTACATCTTGGTGAGAAACGGAGGGAAAAAAGTCTTGATTCCAGAATTAATCTGCACAGAGTATCACAAACACATTCTCTAAATCTCCTGGGGTGGGAGAGGTTGGTACGGGAATTCCAGTTGTTATATGATCTCTACCAGCATAGAAAACTGTTCTTGTGACTTGGGTCTGGGCTGCTGGGCAGGTTAGTACACACCTGTAATTCCTTGCTTCTGGGAAGGATGGTGCTGGTGGATTCATTGAACTCAAGAGTTTGGAGCTATAGCAAGGTCAATGCTGATCGATTAGATGTCTCCACTAAGTCTGGTAACAATATGGTAAGTCCTGGGAGTGACAGTCACCAAACTTCCTAAGGAACAATGCACCTGCCTAGGTCAGAAATGGGAGCAGAGCTTCAATATTCATTAATAGTAGGATCAGACCTGTGAGTGGCCAATGCAACCTGGCAACAATAAGGTAAACCTGGGGATGAGAGTTACCAGACTTCGTAAGGAACAATTCAGACTGAGAGAGAAGATGGAAGAGAAAGAGAAAGAGGAGAAGGAGGAAGAGGAAGAGGAGGAGGAGGAGGAAGAGGAGGAGGAGGAAAAGAAGAAGAAGAAGAAGAGGAGGAGGAAGACAGAAAGGAAGGAAGGAAGGAAGGAAGGGAAAAAGGAAGAAAGAAGAGAGGAGAGAGAGCATCAGTCTCAGAAGAAAATGGATCATGTTAAAATCTAGAAGACCTTGGGACTTAAAGTATAGCTTGCCTGCACCGGGAAGGTCCTTTAAAACCTAAATCAAAGGATGTAAGGGGTTTTAGAGAACATCTTAGAGGTCTTATTGAGCATAATCCTCTCATTTTACATATGAATAAATAGGCCTGGAGAAATTAAGATATACCTCAAAAGACATATAACTTAGTCAATCACAGGCCACCAGAGACCCTGTGTCTCTAGAAACTTCAGCCCCTGGTTTTTTTTCCTGTTTCATCTTCTTGGCTAGCCAACAGTTCCCCAACTGAAGCCAGAGGGCCTGGTGCCACATCCTTCAGATGTACTCACAGCGGAAAATCACAGAATCACACAACTAATTCCTTCTGGCTGGCTGACTCAGCAGTATAGGCTTGAGACTACCTTTCATTTGTGTATTTACAGGCCCCTAAATTTCCTAACTCCAATGTTAGCATTGGAAGGGACTTTAGAGACAAGTCTATCCAAATCTCCAATAGGACCAACAAATGGAGATTCAGAGAGAGGTAAAGCAGTTTGCTCAAGGTCACACAGCTAACTAATATAAAATTGAGACTAGAGGCAATAATGACAGCAATTGCACTGGGTATTCTTATATCATTTCAAGAATTTTACATCTCTACACATGCGTTACTCCGTTGATCTTAACAACTCTGTGAGGTGGGTGCTATTCTTATCTACCTTGCTCCCATTTTACAGATTAGCAAACTGAGTATGTGAGTGTTTTCATGTGACTTGCCAATGGTCAATAGTAAGTATGTGAATGAAGAATCAGAACCCACAATCACTACAATAAGTGTATTCTTACATATATTTCTTGGTCTTAGGTGTTGCCTATAGGTGTGCCCTCTCCCACTGGGGAGAGGATTCTTTGAGAAGAATATATTCTAATGTGAATGGGGTGAGGCTTGGAGGTAAAGCATGTTCCTTCTAGTTTTTTTTTTGCTACATTTGATTTTAAATATTTTATTTTCAATGAATCTGGTAAGAGAAACATCAATGGGGAGACATCAGCTGGGCAGTATGTGTGTACACTGCTCTAAAGCATGACTTGAACCTTTGGTAATGTTCAGGAGGTCCTTGCTTTAGGGGAGAAACTTTGGGATAGACAAGGTAGGCAGTCACATCTAAAAGCATACTTTAAAATTTTATTCTTTACAAAAGTGCCATTTCCACTCTACCCCACCCA
>CM053583.1:322420590-322443641 GCA_028627135.1 Pseudochirops cupreus | reverse complement strand
AGGCAAAAGGGAAAGGGTCAACCTTACTCTCATTGAATTTGGCTTAGGGGAGGAATAATATAAACTCTAAACTGGATATCTTGCCACACAGGAGAGTAGGGAGGATGGGGATGAAAGGAGGGATGATGGAGAGGAGGGCAGGGTGGAGGGACTTTGTTTTCTTCTTCTGTTTGTGTGTTTTGATCTTCTTTGTCACCAAAGTAAGATTCTATAGACTAATTTTTTTTACACTGCTTGGTCTCAGCCAAATACTTGACTTTCTAACTGCTTCCAGTGGGGATGGGGGTGAGGCTGGGTGTACTGACCTAGGCTTCAGGGGTTTTGTATCAGTTACCATCTGTGGTCCCAGAGCTCCAGAAGAAGCAGCAGTTGCTGCTGCTGCCACTGCTGCCATCACCTCCACTGCCCTGGGGCGGGGGCCAGACCCCAGCCAAACAGTGCTCTTCTTTCACCCAAGTGCCACAAAGTTCCCCCACTGACCTTCTATGCTGTCTTTGATGTTTGTTGGCTGAGAAGTCTGGATACCACCACAGCTGTCAGTGATTCCATCCCCTGAGGTTTGCTCTGGCCCTATCTGAGGTAGTACAGCCCACATAAGCCTGTGCTCTGCTCCCAGCCCTGTCAGCCTTCCAGGTTGTCATGGGCTGGATATTTGTTTTACTCTGTCATTTTGTGTCTTCTACTGCTCTAGAATTTATTTAGTCATTTTTCACAGGTATTTGGATGGGTTTGGGGGTGAACTCAAGTACATCCTTGATTTTACTCTACTATCTTGGTTCCTAGCTCAGGGATTCTTAAATGTGTGCGTGTGTGTGTGTGTGTGTGTGTGTGTGTGTGTGTGTGTGTATCTGTATTTATGTGATGGTCCCTTTGAAAAACTGGTGAAGGCTATGGTCCTCTTCTCAAGTTTTTTAAATGCATAAAATAAAATACAAAGGATTAGGAAGGAAAACAATCATATTGAAACATGGTTATCAAATTACTTAAAATAAAATAAAAAGTTCACCTAACAGAACTTAGGCTAAGAACCTCTGATAGTCCAACCTATTCATTTTATAGTTGAGGATACAGAGACCCCAAGTGGGCAAATGGCTTAGCACCCAGGGTTCTTCAGTCCCAGGCCAGGGCTCAGTCCTCTAACACAGAACCACTCTTGATTGTCCCACTGAACCCATGCTTTCTTCCTTCTCTGTCCTATGTGGAAGATTCATCTCTCAGTAAGGTTAAATCCTATTTTGTTGTTGTGTAAGCATCAGGAAACCAAATAAGATGTAGATATCTCTAGGATTGTGAAGACTCAGAGAGAAACCAGTAAGGGAACAAGCCTCTAATGTCAAAAGGCCAATGTTTCCATAGAACTGGTGTGTAATGTTCCCCACTTGGTACTATTGACTTCTTTCCACGTGTATCACAGGAACTATCCTCTCTAATTGGTCTTTCCTTCTTTTTTGGTGCTGACAAAATATTTCTTTGTGCATTTCAATTCATTGCAGAGAAAAAATCAATGAGGAATAAAAACTGGGACTGCAAAAGACTGGAGAGTCCCTTTCTTTCCAGAATACATTTTAATATCCATTGATATTGTAATTAAAGAACTTGCTTAGCACTGCAATCATTAGCATTTCATAGGCTGGCTTTGTTATTTTAGGAGGCAGCATAATGCAGGAGAAAGAGTACTTTGGAATCAAACCCCAGGTTCTAGTTGGTACTCCAAGCTTTACTATTTGTAGGCTCTTCAATGAGTCATTTCCCTTTTCTGACTAATTTTAAATAGATTCAAATCTTCAAATAATAATAACTAGCATTTATATAGCATTTTAAGGTTGGCAAAGTGCTTTACAACTCAATATTATCTAATTTTGTCCTCTCCACCACCCTGGAAGGTAGATGCTATTATCATATAAATTTTACAGATGAGAAAATTGAGTGAGATAGCTGTTAAGTGATTTGCCCAAGGTAACATGGATAATTAAGTGTATGATGTTGGATTTGAACTCAGGGCTTTCTGACCTGGCTTAGCAATCAATATGGCACAGTCTAGAGGTGCTAGGAACCCAAAAATTCAAGGGTACAGGGTATATCTGCCTTGAAAGAATTCAACCATTCAAGCCTTCTTTTAGTCAGATTAGTGATATTTTACTAAGATACTGGTGGGGCAGGCAAGATTCTAAGAATCTGTGCTTAATGGGGGTGAGAATGATACTTTTATACAGAAAAAGGGAAAAAGTGTCAGTGAAAAGATCTTGATGGGATTAAGGAGTGGTAAGTAGTCTGTGATGCTCTAGAGGTAAAGGAGAATGAAAGGCTGGGCTGGGTCAGAGGGCCACAATGAAGGGACAGTTGAAACGATTATACTAGGATGGGTTGGATACCTCTGTCAAAGACTAGGATTGAAATGTGTAAGAAAATTCAATGACTAAGGGTCTTTCCCTTTTAGGGGTCCAGATCTCTCTCCCCCTCATCATATCCACTGTGCCCCCTAACTATTAACATTTAAAGAATGTTAGATTTTAAAAGGACTTGAAAGATTATCTCCTCTGATTTCTTAATCTGATAGAGGAAAAATTGAGGTTCAGAGAGATTAAATCGCTACCCAGGCTTATAGGATGCTTGTCTCTTTCAGGCTTAGTTTTCTCACCTTCCAAATATAGGGTTTATATTAGATTATCTCTAGTTTTCCTTCCAAATTTAATTTTCTATGAATTTTTGACTCTGTTTAATCACTCTGAATTTCATCTCCATATCTCTAAAACGGGTATAATAATCTTTCTACTTCTTCGATCTCACACACATGATGTGCTTTGTACACTCCAAAATACATCTATGTACACAAAAGATTTTTTTGTATGACTAAATTTTGCTGTTGTTGACTCAAATTATTTCAAGAAACTGAAGCATTTAGAACAGATAGTATAAAGTAGTCCAAGAGTTTGCTTTAGCCAGAACCCCAACACATGGGTGGTTCTGTGCTACACCTAGATGTCATGTTGGCCTACCACCAGGCCAGAGTCTATTGTGTGAGCTAACCTTTCTCCTTCCTCTAAAGATTCTTTCATACGGTGTCAGCTTTGACTGGAGCCCATTTTCCAACATCATGGAAAGCATCCATAAACATGCCCTGAGAAATCAGAGATTCCAGAGGCTGAAGCCTAAATCAGTTATGTCACTATACTGCAACCACCAATGCTGATTCTTCCTGCCTCTCCCTTTAAGGAAAAATTATTGAAAAGGCCACACAGCTCTAGGGAACCTCCACATAGTTTCATTTCATTTTATACAGCACATGAGCTCATGAACAGTTGAATGTAAATCAAGTGTGTTTTGTTTTTGTAGACATATTTCAAACGCAAGAAGCAAGCCTATTGTTTTAAAGGGCTCTGATGCCACATCCTTTGATAATTCCTTTACTTTCCACTTACATTTATTTCAGAGATCTGTGTTTTACTTGCTGTAGTGATGTCTTGCATGGATATAGATCATACCTTTTCTTTGACTTTGTGAATGACTGTGGCAAAAAATATACATATATATACATATGTAAATACATGGGCATATATACGTTTACAGATAAATAATAAGAATGAGAAAGGAGGGGAAAAGAGGAGAGAAGAGAAAGAGAAGGGAGAGAAATAGAGGGGGAAGAGAGAGAGAGAGAAGGGAGGGAGAAAGAGAGAGGAAAAGGGAGAGAAAAGGGAGGGAGAAAGAGAGAGGGGAAGAGATGAAGAAGGGAAAGATGAAGAGAAAGGAGAGAGGAGGAAAAGAGAGAGAGAGGAAAGAGAGGAAAGAAAGAAGAGAAGAGAGAGTGTATAAGGAGAGGAGGAGGAGAAGGGAGGGAGGGAGACAGAGAAAGAGAGTGACAGAGAGAAAACATAGGAGAAGAAAGGCAGAAATAAAGAGAGAAACAAGGAGAAGAAGGGAGGGAGAAAAAGAGAAAGGAGAGGAGAAGAGAGAGAGGAGAGAGAGAGAGAGAGAGACAGAGAGAGAGAGAGAGAGAGAGAGAGAGAGAGAGAGAAAGAGAGAGAAAGAGAGAGAGAGAGGAGAGACTATATACATGACCTGTTGGCCAATCTTTAAGAGATAAGCCTCTTCAGACTTAGCTAGATTGGTACTTATGGTGGAGCATAGTATAGATCTAGTCATATTATTCCTATTTAAAAAATTTCAGTGGTTTCTTATTGTCAGTTTAGTCATGTACAAACTGCTTTGCTTGGCTTCTCTCAACAATATATCAGTTAGTTGTTCAATAATCTTTTATTAAATGCTTACTATGTGCCACACACTGTGCTAAGTGCTAAGGATGCAATGAAAGGCAAAAATCATGATCCCTGCCCTGAAAGAGCTCTTATTCTAATGGGGTAAATAACATGTAAAAATGTACATACAGAATATATACGCTGTAAGGGGGAGGTTATCTGAAAGGGATGACACTGGAGGGTAGAAGTGGGAGGTGGGTGGAGCTTCCTGCAGAATGTGGCATTTGAGCTGAAACATAAAGGAAGCCAAGAAGGGGAGGTGAAGAAGGTGAGAAACTTATTGAACAAAATAAATAAAAATACAATAGATCATAGATAATGTTGCTAGGTGGTTTTCTATGTAAATATGCAGCCTGCAGGGAAACTTATTTTGGTTTGGTGGTGTAATAGTAATAAAATCTGAAGTTCCTTTTGTATTGCCAAGCTGAGAGGTACTTAGCACCTAGTTCAAATTAAGCCTCTATTAAAGAAATAGAAGGTATGAACTCCTGTTGCTGAGATCACAGGAAGGGGCTGAGCAGGGAGGAGCAATACTGTATTTAAGGAAAAGCCACAGAGAGAGAGAGTTAGATCTTCTTGGAGCAAGCTTCATGGAGGCAGAAGCAGCAGCTGCCGAGGAGGCTGAAGAGGAAAGGCCCCCCAGACTGGAGAGAATGATTTTGATTTTGAGAACCTGGGAGAAGTGATTTTGATTCTGGGAACCAGTTGGAGCTTCTGCTGAGGAGTGAGGGCCAGCTGGAGCTTCTGGTTGCTACTGAAGACATCCAAGGGCCAGCTGGAGCTGCTGCAGACTGAGGAAGTATGACTGTGATTCTGGTACTTTGCATGAACCTGTTTGAGGCTTTGTTAAACCTTGTCTTCCCAGGAACAGAGACTGTGAAGGATTTAAGGTGGACTGGATGCTGTGAGCTTCAGCGTGGAACAGGAAGTATGCAGAGAGCTGGACAAGGACCTGGGAGCTGTATGCTTTTGAACCCAGGTGATAGTTTCGTGAATCCAGGTAGGATCTGGGCCCATGGAAGGGGGTCCAGGGAATCTGAGAGACCACCCTGAGCCAAGCTGAAAGAAGACTTTATTTGGATACTGTGTACTGACTAAGAAATTGTAATTTACTAGTGACCTGGGGTTGGAGGGCTTGTGTATTGTCTGATTATTGAATAGTGAATGATGACTGTATAAATAACTGAATGAGTTAACTTAGTGTGCCCCATGAGTAGAGAACTTTGACTATTGTACTTTGTGTCCCTTAAGGAGGCAAACTTCCTTAAGGATGATTTAATGATTGAGATGACTGAATAATTGATTTACTAAATGATTATTCTTTGTTCAAAACTTTGTGACCGCTGTGGTGAAAACTATGTGGCCATTTTAGTGATAAGCTTTTGTGAATGCTGTATTTTGATTTTCTGTGAAAAACTGTAATATTGTGAATGCTTTACCTTGATTTCTGTGAATGTTTTGCTTTGATTTATTATTGAATAAATAGAGTGTTCTCCATATTGCATAATCAGAACTTTGAAAAGCTGTTCACAGCAGCGTTCTTCTGAAAAGCTGCTTGTGCTTGGCTTTACAGGTGGCCCCCTATTTCTGTCTGATTTTGACACTGCCCTAAAACACTAAGCAGTTAACTGATTTGCCCAGAGTCACCGTTCACATAGCCAGTATTTGTCCAAGGCAGGATATGAAGCAATATCTTCTTGGCTGCAAGGTCATTTCTCTAGCCATTAAGCCACATTACCTCCCTCTTGCCTCCTGAGTCAAGTTCTGACTGCTTTTCCTGGCATTCAAGTGTCTCCACAATCTGGCACCAGCCTCATCACATGCTGTTTTTCTCAATGTATACTAGACTCTGGACAAACTGATTTCTTTGCAGCATCTCAGGTTTAGAAGTTACCTCAGAGTACTCAGTGCCTCTTATATCTAAATAAATATCCCCTTATAAAAACCCTATAACAGGTTATCTAACTTGGCCCTGATGACCGTCAGGGAGCAGGACACCTCTACCTCTCAAGACCTCTCATTCTACTTTTGAATAGTTTACTTTGTTAGGAAAATTTTTCCTCCAATCATGCTTAGGTCAATTTCTTTTTATCTTCACCTTTTTTTTTTCCTGGGTCTACCTTCTGGGCCCAAGCAGAGGCATCTAATTTCTCTTCCACATAACAAAGCTTCAGATACTTGAAGCTCTTATTCTCTTCTCTAGCATAGATAACCTCACTTTCTTCAGCAGGTTCTCATATTAAAGGCCTTCACTCTATGACCAACCTCATCTGGATGCTCTCCTGCTTACCTGCAGTCTTCTTAAAATGTGGCACAAAAATCCAAAACAAACCATATTCTAGATCTTACCCAACCAGAACAGAATAAGATGAAACTATCACACTGACCACTATCCCCTTGTTCTGGATATTGGTCTCTTGATGTAGCTACCTACCTCACAAGACTGATATAAACCTTAAGTCAAAGGGAAACATTCATCCCATATTCATCTTTGGACTCCAAATACAGGACTCCAGTATTCCAACAACCAGATTTTTTTTCATCTGGTATTCTTGGGTAGTATACTCCCTTGATCTCCCTTCTCATCTGGTCACATCTATTGGCCTTGGACTACCTGGTGGCATAAAATCAGAAAAAAAAAAAGCCAAAAAAACCCTCTCCAAAAACCACATAACCAAAACTCAGGGATAGGGTTCAGAGTAAAGGAGGCAGCAGAGCATTTAGATGACAATGGATGTGGGGAAAAGCCTACTGTAGGGGATTTAAAAGTCATTAAGATGAGAGGTACACAGGAGCCACGTGCTGTGGAAGAAGATACTGTGACTGAGTACATAGAATTTTAACCAGCCTCAGTTTTGTTTAGTGTATTCTGAGATGAAGCTTTGGCATGGCAGAATGTCTTTATCCATCCGTTCTCTAGGTAGGTTCAACTTTTTGTAAATGAAACCAACAGTTTAGAGTTTTAGACCAGGAGGGAACATCTCTACCACTGGTCACTTAAGATGAAGATGAGACCAAAGATTCCTTAATTCACTGAACATTAAGAACCTACTTAGTATTCCCAGAACCTAGGACTTTGATTGCCAGAAAGATAAAAATCAAACAGTACGTCCCTTCAAGTAGCTTAAATTCTAATGAGGCAACTCCTTGGACAACTTTTCTATTTTCTCTCCCCAGTGGCCCTCTCACTGGCAATGTCTGCCTTTTGTCACTATTCACCCATTAGTGAGTTCCTCCAGGGAACCTCCATTTGAAGAAGTACCTACACCAGGCATTCTCATTTTTAACCGGGCTGCCCCATGTACTTCTAACTGGGCTCAGTCCTACATAGTCTCCCACCTCCACCCACCACCCATCCAATTCCTTAATTGACTTTTCTACTCCACTTAACCTCTCCATCCCTAAACATGCACACACTTGTGTTGTGTATCAGGGTTATGCAGCAGTCAGCTCTTGCAGGCTCTGATCCAATTGCTAAATTTTCTTTGTGAGCATATACACCATAAGTTGTTCTGTAGATTATCTTGATTTAAGAGAGTAGTTGAGAAAATGTTAATAAGGAACGTTAGTCTTGAAAGTCTATTATGGATTATAGTGATCTGCATTGGTTGTTAAATATTTATCAATACTCTCCAGCTTGTCTTCTACCATTAGAATGTAAGCTCCTTGAGGGCAGGTACTATCTTTTTGCTTCTAGTTGTATTACCAAAACTTAGCATAGTACCTGGAACCTAGTAAGCAATTTATTGAATATGTTTTCTAATTTGATCCTGCTTACTAAGATAAATAAATACAAGGCACCACTCCCCAAATGGTAAATGGTTAAAGAATATGAAAAGAAAGTTTACAGAAAAAGAAATCAAAGTTATTTATAGTCATAGGAAAAAAGGCTCTTAGTCACTACTGTTTAGAGAAAGGAAAGTTAGAGTAACTCTGAAGTGCCCTCTCACAACTATTAGAAATGACAAATACTGGAGGAAATGAGGAAAAATAGGTCCACTAATGAACCACTGATAGAATTGTGAATTGGTCCAACCATTCTGGAGAACAATTTGGTCCTATGCCCAAAGACCTATAAAACTGTGCAATACCACTACCCCAAAGAGATCAAATAAAAAGAAAAAAAGACCTATATGTGCAAAAGTATTTATAGCAGCTCTTTTTGTAGTGGCAAACAATTGGAAAATGAAGGAATGTCCATCATTTGGGGAATAACTAAACAAGTTGTGGCATAAGATTGTGATAGAATACTATTGTGTTATAAGAAATGATGAGCCAGATGTTTTCAGAAAAAAATATGAGAAGATATATATGAACTGAT
Organism: Pseudochirops cupreus; assembly: GCA_028627135.1. Classification (NCBI taxonomy): domain Eukaryota; kingdom Metazoa; phylum Chordata; class Mammalia; order Diprotodontia; family Pseudocheiridae; genus Pseudochirops; species Pseudochirops cupreus. The sequence continues at coordinate 322,435,067 of CM053583.1, read as the reverse complement.
GAAAGTAAAGTGAGCAGAACAAGATCATTATACATTGTAACAGCAACATTGTAATGATGATCAACCAAGAAAGACTTAGCACTCGGTTCAACACAATGAGCCAAAACAATTGCAAAAAACTCATGATGCAAAATGCTATCCACCTCCAGAGAGAGGCCTGATGAACTCTGAGTGCAAATCGAAGTATGATTTTCTCACTTTCTTTATTTTGCTTTCTTTTTTAATATGGAAGTAGGTTTGCATGATTTCACATGTATAATTGATATATTGTCTACCTTCTTGGTGGGTGGAGGGAGAGAATTTGGAACTCAAAATTTTAAATACAAAAAAAATAAAGAAAAACTGAATAAAAGGCACTTGGCAGAGGTGGAGAGAACACTAACACCTGTGGGAATCGGGGAAGGTTTCAACTCGAGGTGATACTTGAACTGAACTGAACTGATACTTCTTCTCCTGAGCTGAGCCCTCAGAGGAAGATAGGGATTTAGACAAATGGAGATGAGGAGGTAGTGCATTTCAGGCTTAGCTGGCAGAACTTTTCTTCCCAGCTTCTCACTATATCATGATTCTCCTAGTGTAATCACGTTTTCATAGAAGATCAGCAATAAATGCGTATTGTACAAATACTTCCCTAGGAGGGGAAAACATATTTAGATATTGGTACCCACCAACCTATTAGAATGGTTTCTTATGAAACTGACACCTTAAAAATCAAAACAAAACAAAATCTGACAAGGATATGTGTAGGCAAGTGCACCAAATGTGGAAATTGAGAATCTGGATTTGAACTCTTGCCCTTCCTCTTACTACCTGTGACACATTGAACAAGTTATGTCTCATTTTGAGGTCTCAGTTTCCCTTTTATTCAAATGAAGGGGTTGGAACCTTGATGTCTAAGGTTCCTTCATCCCTTAGATCCCATGATATAGCAAAGAGAACAGCATTCTGGGAAAATGAGACCTAGGATTGAGGAAACTTTTCATTGGGAAATTGGAGGGTAGAACATAAGGTGAGGTGTCACTGGGAGTGGAAAGAGAAGTTGTCTCATCTTCAGATGGAATGGACCTGTTCCTTTAAAACTCCAGAGAGAATGGGAAGGGGAATTGGCATGACTCTACTTGTCATCCCATGGGAGCTTCAGCAACGTATATAAAGGTACCCATTACTTCTCTCTTAGACTTCAAAGAATCATAGATTGGAAAGGAATCTCACCAGTCATTTGGTAGATGAGGAAATAGGACCAGAGAAGTATAATTAGTAATGTGCAGAACTGGGCTAGAACCTAGACCCCCGCATTAGAGCTATTTGCCTTATGTCAGAATGACCACCTGAGCTTTATATCCTCCTGCTTGATTCATGGCCTCCTGACCTCCAGTTTTCATCTTCTTTCTTCCTTTATTGTTACTTCTGCTGTTTGGTTGCTCTTCCCTCCCCACACCTCCTGCCTTAATATCTGATCCCAGGTGCTCTCTGGGCCTTGGCATCTTGGCCTCTTCTCTCTCCATTTCAGCTCAGCTCAGAATGACTTTGCCTTTGCCTCCACCTGCTTTAGGCCTTTGCATATCTTGACTGGCTGAGAATTCTCCCATTCCCACTTAGCCATGGAACTTGCCAATGGAGGCCCAGGGTAAACATGGAAATCATTACAGACACCCTGAAAATCTTGGGCTGAAGATGGAGGAAGAGCAGAGAAAGCAAAGAGAGGGAAGTCACTAGGGAAGAAATGTGTGGAAAACTAGATTCCTCTCATTTTGTAGAGTGTTTACCCTGACTAGGAGACCACAGAAGGTTACAGGCCATAGAGCTAGAAGGGACTTGGAGGTCACATAGGATTACAAAATATTAGAACTGGGAGGAACCTTATAGTTCATTTAGTCTAACACCTAGTTTTGAAAGACAGGGAAACTGAGGGCCAGAGACCTGATCTACCTTGCTTAATTAAGGCCATGAAAAAAGTACATCATGGAGGTCACCCTCTATTTGCAAGAACATCAGCCCCAAATGTTTTACTCCTTTCCATTCAGCTGCCTGCAGATATTCTCCAAGATTAAAGGACTGAGCCTCCGTGAGAACACATGGGCCAACAGGTTCACTCAAGGCAGTAAAGAACTTCTCAGAGGTAAAGCTGCCTCCCCCCTCAAGCTTCAGAGCCTACTTGGCCCAGTGGCTATCTGCCATATCCCAGGAGGGGGAAAACAAAACAGCTGCAGTACAGAGAAGAGCCTGGAGAGAGGTGGTAAGCCATCTGGTACTATATTGTGCTGGGTCTTGGCACAGCAGCCTCCCTTGGCTGGCATCTCCTGGTGCTACCAGGCAGTCAGTCTCCCTCTGGGGCTGAAGGGAATCTGCCTCCCATTACTTACAATGGCTTCCATTTGGGTATGGCTTCAGGAGAGAAAGCTAGCTTTATTTCTTCTGTTGCAGCTGAATTAAGGCAGTCTTCCAGTCTGAAAATTCAAATGTGCCAGAGATGCCCCTGAAGCTGGACTGGCTCTGTCTTCAGTCCTAGTAAGGAATGGTTGAGTTAGCTAGCCTCAGATGCATTCCTGGAATTGGGTCCTTCTTTCTACTTTGCTCAGGAGGAAAAGTATTCTTTCTTTCCTCTCTTCTGTGCTCAGCCATGTGAGAGTCTGTTGTATGATCACTCCTCCCTGTCTTTAATTCATTCACTTTCTCATTTAGGAAGCACTGTGATCCCTAAAGAACCCTTAGCCTAAATTTGGCAATGAGAAGCATACTGGGATGGGAGTCAGGAGACTTGTGTTCTATTCCTTGCTTTGAGATTTTCTATCTATGTGACTTGGGCAAGTTGTTTTCCCTCACTGGGTCTCAGTTTCTTCATCTGTAAAATGAAGTAGTTGGTCTAGATGTTCCATACAGTCTCTTCTAGGGCTGATATTCTATGAGTCTATGTTCTAAGATCAGTCTTAATGTTTTATGATTCTGTAACTCTGTGATTTCCTGTTCTAGAATACCATATTTTTTCTTAAGGGGTCCAAAGAGAAATGAACACCATTAACTGAAAGTAGCAGTTGGTATATTACCATAGAACCAGAACGGCTTGGGGCTAGATCTGGAGTCAGGAAGAATAAGGTTCAAATTCCACTTGAGAAACTTACTATTTGTGAGCCAAGTAGAAATTCTGCCTACATTACAATAGCTTTTGAGGTAATTGGAGAAATCTGTAGGGAAGGTCTATTAGTCTGAACAACTTCCTATTTCTGCAGCTGATATAGTGATAATGCTGTAAAGTCTATAGTTGTTGTTCAGTCATTTTCAGTCATGTCCAATCCTTCATGACTCCGTTTGGGGTTTTCTTGGCAAAGATACTGGAGTGGTTTGCCATTTCCTTCTCCAGCTCATTTTACAGATGAGGAAACTGAGGCCAACAAGGTTGAATGACTTACCTAAGGTCATACAGCTAGAAAGTATCTGAGGTCAGATTTGAACTCAGGAGATGAGTCTTCCTGACTCCAGACCCAGCTCTCTGTATACTATGGTGCTACCTAGCTGTCCCATAGTCCATCATGCAGGCTCCAAATCTCACTGGAAAGCAAGCACGTGGGGGGGCCAAAAGTAATGTTAGCAATCTGGAACATATCCTGTCTCTAATACTTTTTTGTTGGATGAACATAGGGAAATCACTTGACTTTTCTCAGCTTCAGTTTCCTTATTCGTAAAATGAAGATAATAATTTTTGGTTTTGTTTTTATTTTTTTCCATTGTCACAGTTTTGCTGTGACACTTTTCACTCAAATTTTCCTAGCTTACTATTCCTACCTCCCATCTCCAGTTCTAGCTGATCCAACCTCATCTGACCCACAACTGTGATGCTTGTGTGTTATCCATATTCTCCTATTAGTCAATGTAAGGGTTTCATCTTCCCTGCAGGGGGGCCTTCCTGGGGAATTTTTGAGAGGTTCTAGACAAGAGTCACATAAAATAACTTAAGTGAGCAGGGATGAATCTCAATATACATAATTGGGCATTAGGGCACATTAGGTGGCGTACTGCTGGGCCTGGAGTCAGGAAGACTCGTCTTCCTGAGTTCAAATTAGGCCTCAGATGCTTACTAGCTGTGTGACCCTGGACAAGTCACTTTGCCCTGTTTGCTTCAATTACCTCATCTGTAAAAAGAGCTGGAGAAGGAAATGGCAAACCACTTCAGTATCTTTGACAAGAAAACCCTAAATGAGCTCACAAAGGGTCAAACATGACTGAAACAACTTAACAAATAAAACATACATCATTGGAGGGGTTATCCATATTGAAGAGATGACAAATTCATTGTTCTGTGTACATATGTGTGTATGAGTAACCTGTGTCATCTCTGAGCATATCTGGGCAAAGCTATTATTCTTACTACTAGTGACCATATATGCATAATACACATTCTAGGCACACTAGGATGACAAGGTGGTTGATCACCTTTTTGACCACTGAGCAGAAGAGCTGATGATTCTGTGAAGTCATTTTTTAAAGGAATGATTTCATCCTCAGTGTTCTCTTCCCTTCTGGCTATGGACAATGACTAGATAAGACCTGGAGGAAATGGTAATTTACTCTATGTCCCATTTTGGCTGCCATGTGATTGTGAACACATGACAAAAAAGTACATATCCTACTGAGGCAAACCAACTCTGGGTTTGGGTGTCTTTCTTGTGTTTCTTCTTCCCTCATCTTAGGTGAGTAATATTTGTCCTGAAAGAGACACATCCAGACTTAGTTACAAGACTTTGAGATGTCTTTAGGTCCTAGTCCTTTTGGTTGGAGATGACTGACAGCAAGGTGAGAAGGCTCTGGCAACTACTCCAGTACTCCTGTAGAAGACAATCATGAAAAAGAGAATGGACCAAAACATGGTCCATTTTGTCAGAAAACATGGACCACAAGTTGTTTGGGAAGTGAAGAAGCAAGATGAAAAGTAACTGCTGTAATTCAGAAGTTCTTTAAATTTCTATGTGTTCTGAAATTTGTGATTCAACCTTCCTGGAGAATATAACAGTAGTTACAAGTTAATAATTAGTGAACTCTGGGAGTCTTGCTTAACATTCTTTTGTGTGTAGGAAATAAATGCACATACCATAACTAATTCATATTGTATATTAAGTATATTTCTAGTTCCCTTTTTTGGGGAATAGACCCTAGACATGAGCCAAAAACTGATATCTAAGCAATTTGACCCCAGGACAACAGGGTGGGGATTTAATGAACTGATAAATATAATAAAATGGAGCCTAACCTTTAGCACTAATGGCCTGACTCCTCAAGACCTGAACCCAGTATAGACATGTATAGATCCAGAGAAGAGGGTCACTTAGTAAGAAGCAGGAAGTATGGTGTCCCAGCACCTTGAACCCAGCAGTGCTTCCTTATTGTTAGATGTACGTAAGTATATAAGGCAAAAAGACATTTACTATATTACTTCCTAGATTCATAGTTTTATCAGTGAGGGTGCTCCCTTCAGCAACACAAATAAAATCTTCCTACGACATGATAGATGAGTTTCAAGAACTTCTGTGACTAAAGAACATGTATCTCTCTATGCATAAAAGTAATAAACCTCTTTGCACCTGCTTACTTTATCCATTAGGCACAGACAATTAACAATAATGACTTATTTTTAAGTACTTAATAACATATCAAGTACTTTCCCTACAACAATCTTTTGAGGTAAGTACAAAGTGTTGTTATTCCCATTTCATAGATGAGGACTGTGGGGCTCAAAATATTTAAGTGCTTTGGCTATAGTAAGCCATTAGAGTCAGAATTTGACTCCAGATCTCTGTCATGGCTCTTGGTTCCTCATGTACCTCCACAATACTCCTGCTCTGGGGTCTACACTACAGACTTTGCACAGTGGCATTCATTCACTGCAGCAGTTTTAGGAACAGAAGACTGTTGGGACTAATAGCAAGTGGGACAAATCTCTACCAAAAGCCTTCTTCATCTATTACAACAAATGTTATAACATGACAGAGATTCCTCTTGGTAGCATTAAACTATATTCCTTCAGCCTTCAATCATTGGAAGTTAAAGAGTTAAGCACTATCTTCCCTCCCATAGGAAAAATAAATGAGTAATCAAATAAAAACTCTTAATATAGTGAAGCAGTGCAATGGGTTAAGGGATTCCCAGGATATAACTCCAGAATAAGAGATTAACTCAGCAATAACTAAAACTAGAGTCACATAAAAGAGAATAGGTTGCCCAAAAGAACCCCCAAGGCAGTTGGAAGCCTTAATGAGCTGAAGAGAGAGGGTATAGAATTACAGCTCTTAATGGAATGCCTCAAAAAGGAATAGACTGCTTAAAATATAAGTTGAAATGCTTAGCAAAGCAGTGGACATAACGGGAAAAAAGAAAGACAAAGAACTTAAAAATGGAAATGACAGTGCGATATATTTTAGCAAAGTCAAAAGATGGAACAATTGGCAAACTGCAGGAACTATCTACTATTAAAAACAACAAAACTAGAAAACAAGTCAAAGAGGAAAAAGATCTAAAAATCACTTGATTCCTAGAAGAACATTGTAATAGTAATAAAAAGAAAACTTCAACTATCATATTTTAAGAAATTTTAAAGAAAAATATCAAGAAGTATTAGAGCCAGAGGTCAAAATACAGAGTGATGAAATTCACAGGAAACCATCCAAGGGAAACCCCAGATATTACATATCCAGAACTATGATTGCCAAGTTCCAGTACTCACAGGAAGTCAAAGAAAAAAATAAAAATCATAAATCACTAAAAAAAGAGAAATCCTTTCTTTTACAAGGAAAGTCATTCATAACTGTGCAGGGAAATATAAACAATAGAAATAATAAAAAAGAAAGAAAATGTTAAACTATGATTTATTAAACAGCTTAGAAAAATTGTTGGCACCCAAGAAAAATTTAATATGAAAAGATGAGTTCAATCCTATTGGAAAATTACTTCTAAGCATTCCTTTTAAGAAAACCATCATCTTCAAAAGGCAAATACAGAAAACAAGAGGAATTTAAGAAATGCAAATTTCAGTATCTTAAAAGAGCTAAATTATGTCCCAGTGCTTATATTCTTAAAGGAGGAAAAAACCAATTGTTTCTTCAGAGTCCTACTCTCTAAAATTTAGTGAGGGAACAAAGAGACAAATTCTAGGTTTTTAATCTTCAAAAAAACAAACAAGCAAGCAAAAGAAATGCTCTAGGGAAGGGAGGGGAAATGAAGGACACAGATTTTGTTAAAATTAGGGTGCTAAAAAGAGGTTTCAAATGTAGAGATGGGGAGTGGGAAGTGGGAATGTTATGAATCTCATCTTAACTGGACTGGAAAAGTTTTGTTTGTGTTTATATATGTTTATATGTGTGCATACATGTATACAACATGTGTCATATATACCTACAATATATAAACAAACATATATACATATATGTATTATTTATAATGAAAAAATGCGGTAAAGTACTCAGGAGACTGGTATGAGATTGATGGGGAGCAAGGTGATGAAATTTTGGATTCCTCTTAATTAGCATCATACACAATTAGGATAAGAGAATCTTAGGGTAGATGTAGGGGGCTTTGGGGGTTTTGTTTTCTTTTAAAAAATTCCATTCACCATTAGCTCTAACAGCTTCTTCTTTACAGCCTCCTGGGTTTTGGTCATGAGGAAAACTTTTTTCTGGTACCCTGTCACCTAAGAGATGCGCCCCCATCTGGTATTTGTAGCTTGAATAATTATGTAAATACCCATGGCATTGGGGGTGAGGAGGGGAAGGGAGGAAACTGAACACCTCAGCCATTTATGATCATCTCATGTACCTAGAAGATCACAGAATATCAGAGTTGGAAGAGACCTTAGAGCTCTCCAGAGCCCCTAAATTCACAGAAGGGGATCATGAAGTTCAGATTAAGGAACTGATTTCTTCAAGGTCTCATAACAAGTCAGTGACAGAGCACTCCATCTACACTGGTTAATAAAGGTTAATAACAGGCTTATCTCATCCTTATTACACTTTCCCTTTTTATTAGTATGATGGGGAGAGGTTAAATAACACATCTTCATCTGCTCTAGCACACCTCAAGGAGCAGTTTTCTGGATCTAGTTCTAGCTTCCTCAAGCCAGTTATTAAATTTTCAGTATGAGCATTTGCAACTCAGAAATTGCCAAATAGAGCCAGCTGTTTGTTTTTGTACGTCCCTATCTAAGAATGTTTTTATTGCATTAAAAATGTAAAAAAAAAACCAAAAACATTCTTAGCTCTTGGCCCTCAGGTAGTAGTTTGTTGATCCCTAATCTAGACTTAACAAAGTGATATAGAAAATGCTGATAGTACAGATTAAATTTAAAAGCGTGTCCAGAATTTTTGGAAAGTTTGTTGTTAAAGAGTTACCATCATATCCTTGGCTGAGCCTATAGGGGTGGGGGGAACTTGCTACTTTGGCATGACTCAGCAAACCCTGGGTGGTTCCACTTCCCCATTATAGCAACAGGGACGTGGAGTGTTGTAATCTCTCAAAAGAAAAGGAGAGAGAGAGAGAGAGACAGACAGACAGACAGACAGAGAGAAAGAGAGTGCTGTAAGTTTCCTTTTTGACTGACAGGACAATAAGCCCTCTGCCACTACCTTGGGAAGAGGAAACCACCAAGAGACCTATCCGAGTTTGCAGCCGTTGCATCGAAGATATTTCAGCACTGAGTCCCATATTACTTTGAAATTGACTAGGTTGTGGTCTCAGCACTGCATGGAACATCGTCTGGACAGAGTGGAAGGGGTTAGAAGAGCTGTGGTTTATATCTAAGCCCCTTAAAACATTAGATTTTGCCAAAAATGACTTGCCAGGCAATAGAGATGGTGAAATAGAACATTGCATATGAGCTTATGGGTCCATTGCTACTGATAGGACTGTGATACTTCAACCACTCACCCCAGAGTTGCAGCCCCAGCCCTGGACATATGCTAAAGACCTTATGGATAGGATAATCACTCTCACTTCAGATGTTTAAGGAAACAGTTGGGTTAACAATGTGGCTGTTGGCCAAGAATGTGCATGTGAAGTTAATTGAGAAAATTATGTCTTCTTTTCAGTTTGATATTTTCTCAGTTCTGTGGGTGCAGCATGGAGGAACATATTTATATTCCTCTGACTTTTCATTAGCCTGAACAGAAGAGTGGGTGTGTGAGGGGAACAAATAGGAAGGGAGATCTCCTTAGATCTCTATAGGAGAGGTTTGAAAAAGGAAAAAAGAAAGAGGAGGATTAGAATGTATACTCCTTGAGGGCAAGCACTGTGTTTTAGCGTTTCTTTGTAATCGCCAGTCTGGAAAATATTAAGCCCTTAATATATAATTGTTGACTGACAGGAAGAAGAAAAAGATCATACAGTCATAGAATATGAGCTGGAAAGGTACTTAAAAACCATGAAGTTCAATTCTCTCTTTCTTATAGATGAGCAAACTGTAACAGTTGACTTGCCCAAGGTCACAAACTTAGCAACTGAGGCTCGACTTGAACCCAGTTGATCCTGTCTTTAAGTCCAGTATTCTATCCATTGCTCCATGAAGAGGAAAGGGAAAAAGATGGGGGAGAGGAACAAAAAGGAGAAGACACTGTGCAGAATGAAGAGGCTTTCTAAAAATTTAAATAGGTCAATAAGTCCATGTGCATCAATATTGACTTCTTTAGACATTCCCATTTTTCCTTCTTATCATAATTGTTTTCTCTTTGTGTCTTTATGAATTTCATTCTTGAAAGTTTAATATATTTTCCTGATCTAACTTTTCCACAATTTTAGGCTTAGAGATGCAACTTATTCTTAATGTTCCAAAGAAATTACCTAGCATCCAGGAAATGGGAAACATGTGTCCTTGCCCTGAAACCTAGAGTCAGGAAAGAATAATTTTTTGGTATTCACGTTTATGAAGAAAATTGGGCCATTTTCAAGGCCAATTCAAGACAAGCAAGCTAGGGAGACTTGCACCTTCCTTTTATAGAGGGAAGGATTTCATGAAGGTGCATGATGAAAAGCAACAACAAAATTTTTATGGTACAGTATGCACCTCTCCAAGAGATTCTAGGGAAGAGAATCAGGACAGGATTGAAAATGTAAGTAACATTCTTTGCAAAGGACTTTACAATAGCAGAATGTCATACTTGTAGATTTCCCCAAGACCATCTAGTCTAACTCACCTCTGATCAAGAATCCGCTCTACAACATAATTGATGAGTGGGCATTGTAACTTTGCTTTTAGATATCCAATGCGCAGGAAGTTTACTACCCCTGGAGGCATAACATTCTACTTTAGGATAACTCTAAGGGTTATTGTAGCCAAAGTGGGGTTGGGAATTTCCTGTGGAGATATATGGAGATATATACTGCCTCTGGGGTGGGGGGAGGAAGAAAAATCCTCTCCTTCCTTTGAGGGAAACCCTAAAAAGATTCCACAGAATTTCACAGTGAGTTGTTGAAAAGGAAGAGGCAGAGTTTCTCTTTGTTTTCTCTTAGAGTCTACTAAGTATGCACCTCTTTCTTATCCAGCCACCAATAGAGCAATGGATAGAGCACTAGACTTGGAATCAAGAAGACTCATCTCAACCCTGTTTGCCTCAGGATTCTCATCTGCAAAATGAACTGGAGAAGAAAATGGCAAACCGCTCTAGTATCTGTTAAGAAAACCCCAAAATGGGATCACGAAGAGTCAGACATAATTATAACAACTGAACAACAACCACAACAACAATCTTCAATATCATCCCAATTAGGAGGACCAAAGGATCCATCAGGAGCTTCTGGGTCATGCATGTCTTTTAGTTGTTGTTACTCAGTCGTTTCTGACTCTTCATGACCCCATTTGGGGTTTTCTTGGCGGAGATACCTGAGTGGATTGACATTTCCTTCTCCAACTCAATTTACAGATGAGGAAACTAAGGGCAAACAGGGTTAAGTGACTTACCCAGGATCATACAGTTAGTGTCTGAGGTCAGATTTGAATTCAGGAAGATGAGTCTTCCTGAGTCCAGTCCTGGCACTCTATCTACTGCATGAATGTCTTTTAGCAAAGGGCCAAAGCACATGTTCCCAAGTAGAGGGACCAGAGTACATGACCAGCTCCATTGACAGTGAGTGATCTTGTGCATCCTTACTACTAAGAAGTTTTTTCCTAATATCAAGCCCAAATTTGCGTCTCTGCAACTTCTACTCCAATACTCCTAATTACCCCAAGCAGAACAATTCTAATCATCCTTCCATGTGATAGACCTTCAAAAACTTGAATATAGTATTTTAACCTATACCCCTACCCCCACCCACATTGTCTCTTTTCCAGACGGAATATCTTTAGTTCCTTGAACTGATGACATATACTATGATCTAAAGACCTTTACTATCTTATTCCCTCCTCTAGAAGGACTCCATCTTGTCAATATCTCTGGTGACAGGAGGAGATGTATCTCCATTTCCATTAAGGAAACAAGGTTATCCTATAAGGCATGGGGAGTGGGGTGGGGAGTTAGATATAAGAAAGAGCTTTCAAACAGTGAGAGTTAATAAAAATGGACTTGCTTGAATTTTATCTAAATAATCTTGAATGCTCTTCCCTTCCCTTCCCTTCCCTCCCTCCCTCCCTCCCCCTCCTTCCTTCCTTCCTTCCTTCCTTCCTTCCTTCCTTTCTTTTTTTCTTCCTTTCACAGGAAACAGTGGAATGAATTGACTGACAGTGACTAGTTATGGAAGACAGGAGGGTTTGTGTGAGTGGCAGTGGGAAACAGTAGGTGCCATTGACTAATGGTGGATGGCAGTGAATAGCACAGATTCCAGTAGATATAAGCAGGGGGAATTGGATGGCAAAGAATATTCATGAATGGTAGAAAGGCAATTTGCGCTATCAGGTGGTAATGGATAGCAGAAAAATGTCAATGGATAGTAAAGCATGGAAGTGGAAGGCAGTGGATGGCTGAAGGTGCGAGTGAGTGGCAGTAGATGCCAGTCAGTAGCAGTGGATGGCATGTGTTGGCAGCAAATGCCAGTAGCGCTTCAGGGCAATGAGAGAGATCTTGTACTAAGTCTCAGAGGGTGAGCTTGGGCTGGCTGAGAGAGATCCCTAGACAGTAAGGGAGTTAGCAGGGAAATGGCTCTTCTTCTCTTTCTGCAAATTGGGGTGAGTGGGCAGCATGTGTGGGCAGGAATGTTTGCTAATGGGGAGGCTCAGCATCTAATCGCCTCCTGCTCTTGTGTAAATAGCCCTGTGATTTCCACCAATTCCATTGCTTGCAAGCAAAGCTCACAGAGGGTATTTTCCATGAGAGGCAGAAAGCAGCCTGGTATAAAAACAAATTCCTCTCTGAAAAGCAGCCCTCTCAGCTCAGCACCCGGGCCCTGTGAAAATGGAATTTACGGTCCTGACCCTCTACAGATGGGCCCTGATCATCTCTTATATGGGAAGATTGCCTTTGCAGCTTGGAAGTTCATATATAAAATAAGCACATTTAGAAAACAGAGGGCCTGGAAAGCCATAAAAAACAGGCATCACTTAATGGGGAGCCACTGCCTAAGAATAGGGACTCAGATAGGGAAGGGCTCCTTTGCTATTCACAAAGAAACTCAGTTTGTAGAAAAACAATAAGCCTTTGAACAATTTGATTAATTAGGAGCAGCTGTGTCTAGAAAAAGGCATTGCCATGATGGAGAAAAGAGAGGAAGGTACAGCATTTCAGAGACAGCCAAGGGCATAGCACAGACCAGGCCATGGAACATGCATGTTTTCATACATGTCACATGTATGTTGTGTTTGGCCTTTGTTTTTGAAGAGGACCATGACATCAGGGAAATGATGACATGACTTGCAATTGGCTTTGACTTGAGTGAGGGAGGGCTGTGCAAGGTCACCAGCCTCACTTTCTCCTCCAGAGCCATCTGGATCCAGTGACCTGATATTCATCAGGAGACTGGAGAAGACCCAGGATACAATGGGAGATCCTGACCCTTTTAGGTAAGGTCTTTTTCAGTTTTTCACACTGAGTGACGTAGAAAATGCCTCTACATCCTGCATCTGATATGGGCATAGAATCAGATTCCCCCCACATGCCATACATATCTACATATACTTTATATACACATAGCCACACATGAAAATACACCTTATGATATCCCTTCATGTGGTTGAAACATTTCTATATAATGTGCTTTTTACATGATGAAGAAATATATATGTGCCATACATACATTCCCATGTGCACAATACTCTGCCTTCCCACCACTCATATATTTGCACATGGGCACAGATGCATTTCCCAGAAGTCATGCAGCTTTAAGCTTTAATAGCTTAAGAGCTCCAAGTTTTAATAGCTTAAGACTACTCAAAGACTTTTGGGACATCCTGTATGTGCAATGTAGACACACCTGCCATCTACACTCAAAACATGGGCTTTTGCTTTGGCTGTTCCCTTTTGTTCACCCCTCACAGTTGTCAAGATTTCCGGATGTCACATGTGCAACATCTCTCACCTCCATCTTCTTCCTTATATTCCCACTGTCACTATGTAATTTAATCCTTTATCACTTTCCACCTAGTGTGACATAATCAACTCTTAACTTTTTTGTTGTTGTTCAGTCATTTTTTAGTTGAATTGAACTCTTCATCACCCCATGTGGGGTTTTCTTCACAGAGATACCAGAGTAATTTGCCATTTCCTTCTCCAGTTTATTTTACAGATGGGGAAACAGAGGCAAACAAGGTTAAGTGATTTGCTCAGGGTCATACAGCTAGTGTCTGAGGCCAGATTCAAACTCAGGAAGATGAGTCTTTCTGACTCTAGTTCTGCCACTGTATCCAGTAACTCCTCACTTGACTCTGCTTTTTTTCCTTACCTCTCTTTCTAATTTAATCTATTCTGAGCAGGTTTCAAGAGTATTTTTACTACAAAATATTTTTTTAAATTAACTTTTGTGTTTATTTTTAGTTTATATCATTCATTTCCACAAGATTTTGAGTTAAAATTTTCTCCCCATCTTTCCCCTACCTACCACCCCAAAACAACGATCTCACTGAATACCCCCAATCTGCTCTCTCCTATATCCTCCCCCATCTCCCCTCTGACTTTCCCATAGGGCAAGATGGATCTCCCTACCCTGGTGCCAATATATCTTGTTTCCCAGTTGCATGTAAATAATAATAATAATAATAATAATATTTTTAAAAAAACATTTGATTTTAAAACTTCAATTTCCAGATTCTTTCCCTTCCTCCCTCATCTCCCACCCTTACAAAGAAGATAAGCAATTCAATATAGGTTGTACATGTGTAGTTACACAAAACATTTCCATAGTGGATATATTGTGAAAGACTGACTATATTTCCCTCCATCCTATCTCACTCCCCCCCCCTTGTTCTATTCTCTACTTTGCCCCTGCCCCTTTACAAAAGTGTATGCTTCTAAATATCCTCCCCCCAATCCTCCCTCCGCTCCATCATCCCCCATCTCATCCCCTTTCCCCCTTCT
>CM053583.1:322393143-322420090 GCA_028627135.1 Pseudochirops cupreus | reverse complement strand
GTGATTGGTGAATTCTTTCAAGTTCTATTTTGCCCTCTGGTTCTAGAATATCCAGGCAATTTTCCTTAAGAATTTCTTGAAGGATGCTTTCTAAGTTCTTTTTTTGATCATGGCTTTCAGGTAGTCCAGTAATTTTTAAATTGTCTCTCCTGGATCTGTTTTCCAGGTCAGTGGTTTTTTCAAGGAGATATTTCACATTGCTTTCTATTTTTTCATTTGTTTGGATCTGTTTAATAGTATCTTGATTTCTCATAAAGTCATTTGCTTCCATTTGCTCCACTTTAATTCTGAAGGAATTATTCTCTTCAGTGAGCTTTTGAGATTCTTTTTCCATCTGCCCCCAGGACCAAGCCACCATTTCAGGCTGGGCTGGTTTTGGCTTCCAGCCCTGAGATGGTCCCTCCTAGCCGAGCTGCCTTCAGCAGAAAGTATATTTGTGCGCGTTTTAGAGCTCTGGAATTTGTTTAGAGTCATATTTTATGGGTATTTTGACGTGGCTATTTGGGAGCTGCAGTACCTTGCTGCTCTTATGCCACCATCTTTCCCTCCCCGTTTTCAATCAATTGGAAATTGTGTTGATTCTCTCTTCATGTTATTTGACACTGTCATTACTCCAGTATAGCTCCTTATCACTTTACAATGTAATATTGCAAATAAATTTCTGGCTTGTGTTCCTGCCTCAAGTCTGTCCTCCATGTTGTCCATTGAAATATTAAATTGATTTTCCTATAGCATGTGTCTGACTATGTTCTGACCCCCTTCACCTCCCACTCAGTAAACCTCATTGGCTCCCTATCACCTCCAGAAGTAAAGAAAAAATGGCACTTGATGCTCTTCACCCCCTATTCCTCCCATCTTTCCATTCTTCTTACACCTTACAGTCTCTCCTCCCACCTACTCTGTGATCCAGAGACACTTGGCTTCCTTGCTATTCCTTAACCAAGACACTCTATCTTCCTATCTCAGTCATTTTCACTGGTTGTGCTCCATGTCTGGAATGCTCTCCCTTTTCACCTCTGCCTCCTGGCTTCTATCAAATCCCAGTTAAAAAAATCACATTCTACAAAGATCCTTTTCTAATCCCCCCTCAATTCTAGTCCCTTCTCCCTCTGTTGATTATTTCAGATTTATTCTTTGTAGAGTTGGTTTGTACTTAATCAGTTGTCTTTTTTTGTCTTTTTGGAAGGAGGAAGGCAGATCAATTGGGGTTAAGTGACTTGCCCAACGTCACACAGCTAGTTCATGTTAAGTGTCCAGATTTGAACTCAGGTCCTCCTGACTCCAGGGCTGGTGCTCCATTCACTGTTCCACCTAGTTGCCCCTCTACTTAGTTGTTTGCATGGTTTCCCCTCCATTTGATTGTGAGCTCCTTGAGGGCAGTAATTGTTTTTGTTTTTCTTCATATCACCAGATCTTAACACAGAGCTTGACATATACTAGGAATTTAATAAATACTTGCTAACTTGCTATGAACTGAACGAAAACATAAAGACAAGCAGGTTGATCCAGGCACCTACCTCATTTCAGTAAAATGATGGACTCGAGATGAGATGTACAGTTTTGGATGTAGCAAATGTAGAGATTTGTTTTGCTTGACTATGCACATTAGTTACAAGTATTGGGTTTTTTGGGTTTTTTTGGTGGTTTGTGTGAGAAAATAAATATGGATTAAGTGAAAAAAATTAATTAATTTTAAAAAAGAATTGGGAGACTCGGGGCTAGCCTTGTCTCTGCCAGTAACAACATATGCAGCCTGAAGCAAATCATTTCATCTCCATTGACCTTATTTAAGTATGTAAAAAAAAACAAAAAAAAAGGAATGATCAACCTGCTAACTTTGCAGGGTCACTGTTAGGGCCAAATGAGAGAATGTCTCTTAAAGTAACTACAAGGTGCTATGTCAATGGAAGGGATCATTTTTGTTCTTTCTTCAACAGTTTGAGAGTAGTGGGATCTGTGGTCTCCCTTGATAACCTGTCTTTAACATGCTCTGAATGAGGCCCTACAATCTCTGTCAAGACAGAGAAACCTTCCAGGCCTTCCTTATAGCTTTCTTGCTCCTACTGCTGCACTTTGCAGGACTGTTTCCAGAAGATCCTCTGAATTCTTCTCCAACTATCTTTTTTTTTTCTCTTCCAAAATCTGACACAAATGCATTTCCTAAAAGACTAATAATAACTCCTTTTTTGTATAGTGTTTACAAAATACTATACACATATTATACAGGATACCCCCAAACTCTTAGTACAACTTAAAGATCTTAGAAACATAAACTGGACTAAGGCTTGTATTACACACACACACACACACACACACACACACACACACACATAAATACATACATACATATGCATATGTACATAGATATATATGGATGTGTATATATACACACTACTTAATATATACATATAATATAATACATAATATAAGTTACATACATACATATCATTTTACATAAATATCTTATTTATTAATCTATATATTTTACATATTATAAATGTGTATATATACACACACATATATACATACATACACAAAATATGATCTTCATTTGATCCTCACAACAACCCTATAAGGCAAATGCTATTATCCCTTTTTTATAGGTGAAGAACCTGAAGCTGAGAAACATTTATTGACTTCTCTTGAACTCATGTATTCCTAACTCTAGTTCTAGTACTCAATCCACTATACTATCTAGCTGCCAGAAAGCTTTCTCTTAATAAGCCTGACTCATTTTCTTTGTTCTTTGATTCTTTCTTCTTTCATACCTTTGGTACCATATTTGGACTGTGTGAATCATTCCTCCATTTAGTAAATGTTCATAGAATCTTACCCCAGAAGGAGAAAGAACCTTAAGGCACGAAGTACTAAATTTTCCAATTGGAAAAAACTCTGAGAGGTAAAATGTAGGCTATTAGGACTGGAGGGGACCCAAGAATGAATGAAAAAGCATTTCTGAAATGCTCTCTATGTGCCAGGAATTGTACTAAGCACTGGAGATACTAATACAAGCAAGCAACACTGTCCCTGGCCTTGAGGGGCTTATGTTTTAATAAGGGAAGACAAATAGGGGAGCTAACAAAGGCAAGCACACCCTGTGGCATGATTGGGCATTGGCCCATAGTGGCTTGGAGGTCTGGTGGTTGTCTTTTTTATTTGTTCATTTGTTTTAGTTTTCAACATCCATTTTTATAAAATTTTGAGTTCCAAATTTTTCTCCCTCTCTTCGTCCCCTATTCCTTCCCCAAAGAGCAAGCAATCTGATATTGTACAATCACGTAAAACATATTTCCACATTAGACATGTTTTAAAGAAGAATCAGAACAAAAGGGGAAAACCATGAGAAAGAAAAAATACAAAAAAAGTGAAAATTGTATGCCTCAATCTGTGTTCTGACTCCTTAGTTCTTTCTCTGAGTGTAGATAACATTTTCTATCAGGAGTCTTTTGAAATTGTCTTAGATCCTTGTATTGCTGAGAAGAGCCATGTCTATCATAATTGATCATCACACATGAGTTCAAGACAAGTCATTAAATTTTTCTCAGCTTTAGGTTCTTCATCTATAAAATGGGGATAATAGCATTTGCCTTATAGGGTTGTTGTGAGGATCAAATGAAGATCATATATATGGGTATGTATGTACATATATGTGTGTGTATGTGTGTGTATATATACATGCACATATATACAGGGATAACAGCATTTGCCTTATAGGGTTGTTGTGAGGATCAAATGAAGATCATATATGTGGGTATGTATGTACATATATGTGTGTATATATACATGCACATATATACATGTATATAATATGTAAATACAATCACACATTTTATACACAATTGTGTACAATGTTCTCCTGGTTCTGTTCATTTCAATCAGCATCAGTTTATGTAAGTCTTTCCAGGTTTCTCTAAAATCTTCCTGTTCATCATTTCTTATAGCACAATAATATTCCATTATATTAACATATCACAACTTGTTCAGCCATTCCCCCAAAACTGTTATAAATACTTTTGCATATGTTGGCCCTTTTCTCTGTTTAATGATCTCTTTGGGATACAGTGATAGTGATACTGATGAATCAATGCATAGTTTTGTAGCTACTTGGGCATAGTTTCTTTTTTTTTTAACTTTTGTTTATTTTTTCATTTTTTGGTTTACATCATTGACTTCCACAAGATTTTGAGTTACAAATTTTCTCCCCATCTTACCCCTACCCAGCACCCCAAAATAGCAATCCCACTGTATACCCCATCCACCAATCTGCTCTCTCCTATATCCTCCTCCATAACCCCTCTGACTTTCTGGTAGGGTAAGATGGATCTCTCTATCCCAGTATATATATTTATCATTTGGTTTTACAACTTTAAATTCTGGATTCTTTCCATTCCTCCTTTGTCACCTACCCCCACTGGAAAGTTAGGTAATTCAAAACAGGCCATACATGTGTAGTTAGTAGAACATCTCCACAATGGACATATTGTGTAACACTGACTATATTTCCCTCCTTCCTATCTCCCCCCCCCCCGCTTTGTTCTGTTCTCTACTTTGTCCCTGTTCCTTTACTGGAGTGTGTGCTTCTAACATCCCTCTCCCCCCACCCTGCTCTCCCCTCTATACTCTCCCTTCTCATCCCCATCCGCCCTACTCTCTTGTAGGGAAAGATACCCACTTTAGAGTGTATGTCATTCCTTCCCTAAGCCAAATTCAGTGAGAGTGAGGGTGACTCATTCCCTTTTGCCTTGCTGTTCTTCTTGGGCATAGTTTCAAATTGCTTGACAGAATGGTTGAATGAGTTCACAACTTCACCAGCAATGCATCAGTGTTCCGCTTTTCCCACATCTTCTCTGGAGGCCTAATTTCTAGCAAGATAAAAGGCAAAAGCTTAGTTGTCAGAGCCCCAGATTCCAGGGGCAGAGCATGAGCTTCTAAGGCTGGTAATGACAAGGTTGCCCAGGATACAGGGAGCATAGTTTGGAGAGGACCAAGAAGTGAATGAAGAATGGAAAACATGGGAGAGTAGAGATATAAGGGACTTTAGAACAAAGTATTTGGTTTTCTGTTAGTTTTTTTCTCTTACGAACTGTCATCCTACCCCAATACTCTGCAATACAGAGCAACTTGAATGCCTTATGATAAAAACCTATGGTACTGTGTCATTTGCCACTCAGTGCATGACTCATCCAACAAGATGGTATACGTGCGCCCCAAGACAGATTAACTTTGTTCAATCTTATAAGGATGTATTTTTTAAAATGTAAGTACTACTGCTAGGTACTGTAGGAATCCTGACTCCCCCATCTTGTACTCTCTGGTTCCCTTAAGCACCTTGCTCTACCCCCTTAATATCCACAACTTAAAGAAAAATTTCATTTCAGAGACAAAAATTGCCCTTAAGATCTAGTTTCTCTACAAGACAATTAGAGCATACTGATTAACAGTTGCCTTATTTGATTTCTTTCCTACAAAAAAATCTCCTGTGTGCCCAATGGAGTCTGAGGGCTCCCTAATATTACCCTAACACCGACTCCTCCTCTGTCTATATTTTTTGTGATCTTAATCCTATCTCAATATATATATTTATATACACACACACACACACACATATATATGTATATATTTTTTTTCATGTGTCCTTGAATAGTTCTTATCCCACCCTAACATAAAATGTTAGAATTGGAAGAAACATTAAAATAGAGAGATATGAATATATGAATATATGGATAGATGGATGGAGAGAGGGATGAATCAATGGATGAATGGTAGACAGACAAACAGGCAGATGGCTAAACACGTTTTTGTTAAAGTGTTTACTATGTTCCAGGCACTGTGCTAAGTGGTAAGGATAGAAATATAAGAAATCAAGGCAATTCCTGCTTTCAAGGAGGTTCTATTCTAATTAAGATGGGGAGGAAATGACACGTAAAGTGGAAAAGAAGAGGCAGAGCTACAAAAATGGCAGCATGATTTGGAGCTTGTAACCTAGACGTAAGTGAAGTGGACCAGGCTAGCCTATGTAAGCCAAGGGAGTTCCTCAGCCAGCTTTCTGCAGAAGATGTGGGGATAATGGTCTGAGTTGAGGAAGCATGGTCTTGAGCTGGTAGCTGAAAAGTAAGTAACAAAGAATGTTAGAAATGAAAGTGACTTCAAATCATAGGACAGCAACTGTGAGAGCTGGGAGTTCATTTCATCTGTTCCCCTACTTTAAGCCTTTTACTATTTCCTGTTGCCCACCAATTATTGTATTCACTCTGACATTCAAGGTTGTCTAAGACCTAGTCCCAACTTCCCTTTGCAGACATGTTTCCCATATCTCATATCTATGTGTCTACATATACACACATAGATGAATATACACATATATGATATTTAGGGACTATATACATATGGACATAATATTTAGAGAGGCAGAGGGTTCATAAAGCATGGCAAATTCAAGAGGAGATACACAGTACATGATGTTAAAAAAAAATCACTTGATTTAGAATCAGAAGACCTTGGTCTTAGGTCTGAATTCTTATTGTGTGACTACAATTCTTATTGCATGTTGGTTTGAATCACAGCATGATGTGTCAAAGTATATTGTAAAGTTCATATGAAATAAGAATGTTAAGCATTTTGTCAACCTGTAATAGATCCCATAAATGCCAGCTCATCATTATTGGCATTGTGGATATTACTAATAATGAATAAATAAACAATAATTGATCAGAGGCAATTCAACCATGAGAAGTTTCAAGCTATAGAGAATGAGAAACAAATAAGGGTAGCTCAAGGGTTCCAATTAGGGGTCATGGGTCAAAGAAGGAAATTTAGCTGAATGGGAGACTGGGAAATCATTCACAGACTTCAAGAGTTCTGTGTTTTTGTCTTTTTTTTTTGTCCTATGTAAGGTTCCCTTCCCATAAGCAGAACTGAGATTGCCTTGCAGTGGTTAAAAATTTTATTACCCTGCAATCCAACGATGATGAGCCACTCTGCCCTACTTCAGCTAGAACTCCAACCACATAAAGAGACTTAAAAGTAACTGGAGAATTAACTAACCATGAAAATTGAGATTACACATACTGTGGCTAATTTCCTTCTTTTGAAATTACCCCTCACATAGAATTCCCAGAGAATACTTGAAATGTAGATCCAGCTGAGAGCTTGGAAAACAAACACAAAAGGAAAGGCCTGGAGGAGAAAGATTAGATAAAGTATATGGGGCAGAATCCAGGAGTGGATGGAACTTCCGAGATCAAATTTGGATGCCTCTAAAGAGCATGGATTCAACTCAGAAACTGAGGGGTGAGGGAGGGCAGCACAACAGGGCAGAACTAAATAGCCTGTGGGATATATAGCAAGATTAGCAAGCATTTATGTAGCATGTTAAGGTTTGAAAAGTGTTTTACATATGTTGTCTCAATTCTCATGAAAATTCTGGGAGGTAAGTGCTAGTATTATTCCCATTTTACAGAAGAGGAAATTAAGACTGAGTTAAGTTAAGTGACTCAACCAGGGTCATCCAGCTGAGAAGTGTCTGAGGAAAAATTTGATCCCCAATCTTCCTGGCCCAGCACTTGGTCCACCATGCCACTTCACTAGTGGAATAAAGGCTGGACAAGAATGACCCTGGATGAGCTGAATAGCAGTCTTAAATGCCTTCTGATTCAAACTATTCATTTTACAGATGAGAGATTTGGATGTGAATCTTGCCTCTAAGTGTACCAGCTATATGACCATAGGTCAGTTATTTGATCAGTCTGAATCTGATTCGTTATCTGCAAAGGGGAAATGATAGGACCCACCTCATTAAATTTTTGACAGACCAAAGAGATAAAGTTCCTAAAGCACTTTGTTAGTCTGTGAATGGAGGGTTCTTTACCTGTATTACATCAAGAAAATGCCAGACTTTTGCAGTCTGGTGAAGCCTAGGAATTTCTTCTCACAATTGTGTTCTTAAATGCATAAAGTAAATTATACAGGATGACAAAGGAAATCAATGATATTAAATAGTCATAAAAATATTAAATAATGTTTTAAATATGTAAAATAAAACAGAATTACAAAGAAAATAAATCATATTAAAACAGTTATCAAAATATATTTTTTAAAAATTCACAGACTCCAGGTTAAAACACCTGCCTTAAACTCTATGTGAATATAAACTATTATAGGATTGCAATGAAAGATGAATTGTTCAAACTGGGAAGAAAACATAGAGGGGGAGAAGCCTGTTAAGAGACTGATTAATGAGCAAAGCAAGATCAAATTAGTTTAAGTAATGAGACTGATCTACACTGACCCTCCCATCTAGGGAGAAAGTGAGTTGCTCACCATGTTGATTGGCAAATTTTGTTTTAGGCCCTTGTGCATGATGGAATTTTGTGAGGGAATATAGGAAGAAGATAAGGTTGAAGAGGAGGTTGTAGCTAGGACATAGAGGGCCTTGAATCTGAAGCTGAAGATTTTGGACTGAACTGCTAGATAGTAGGCAGTTAGTAAATTACTCTCATCAGGACAACAATACATCTGTGTATTATTATGCTCCAAGATTTTGTCACTTTGTAGTAATGTAGTTTGTGTACACTAAACAGTTAACTGAACACATGTGGGAAGGGAAGGGAAGGGAATGTAGGGGAGGGGAGGAGAGTGAAAAGAAGGGAAGGGAAGGAAAGGGAAGGGACTTGTCCCTTGAAGGGTCAGGGAGACAAATGCATCTATCTATCTATCTATCTATCTATCTATCTGTCTGTCTGTGTTAGTCTTTCTATTTGTCTGTTTGTCTGTCTGTCTGTCCCTGAACCTACCAAAGAATTTAGAATGTAGAAGACGTAGTCCTAAAAACTTATAAAAAGCCAATTGTATGGAGAGTTTTTTCTCTCCTTACTCAATCTGTTTTTCTTTATCTTTCCTGGTAGATAGTGTAGCATCTCCTGATCAGAAGAAAATTTCTCCCTTCTCCTTGAAGTTAGGAAGCCTCCTGGTATGTATGAGTTACCAAACAGACCAAGAAGGAATAATCTAATTACATGTTATTCACAGAAATGCATGAGTGTTTGTACCTTTAGATTAAGAATTGTATTCTCAAGTTATAGAAGCTTTATTTGTATGGATTTTTGCAGTTATTACTAAGCTAGAAATTTCCCTGACCCCCCCATTTACTTTGTAGTGCCTCTCTTGAGAAAAAAAAAATCTGTTTATTGAGAAGTTTGGGGCAGGAGGAGGGTTTCAGTCAATGCCAATTGTACTATTAACCATTGGCAAAAAGATCTCGAATTAGTAAAAGCATTGACCTTTAACAAATTTGGTGAAGGAGAAGAAAGTATTAGCAGTGCTGATAATAATGTGGAGAAGTTCTATGAGGTTAAGATTAAAAGGTACTGGGATTACGACATCTCTGTAAAATTTGTTGAATATTTTATTTGTTTGGATAATTGCTCAAGATACAGCATTCTACAATTCACAAGCTATTTTTCCCCCAAAAACAAGTCTGGGAAGTTGAGAGTGCAAATAATATTATCACCATTTTATTGATTAAAAAGTAACTAGCCCAGAGTCCTGCAGATGCAACTAAGTTTGGAAGGAAGAATCTGATCCCAGGCCTTCTCATTAAAATTAATTTTAAAATGTTATTGCATATATCTTTTGTATATAGCTTATATATCTTTATATAAGTATTTATATATTTTTGTTTATGTATATTTTATTTATGTATGTATTATATAAGTGTATATTCCACATATAAGATATATCATATACTTCTATATATTTCAAAGATATCTTTTGTTTTCATCATCATTTTCATTTTCAAATATGTTTATCCTCCTCCCCTACCTAGGGTCATCCCTGATAACAAAGAACAAAACATAAAAGGGAGAGGACAAGTAGTTTAGGAACACTAATCAACATATTAGCCAAGTCTGCACGGGTCTCTCACAACCGCAGATATGGGAAAGAGGGTCGTTTTCTCATCTCTTCTTTGAGACTGAACTTAATCTTCATAATTACATAGCATTTAGTTTCATATTTTGTTTTTTTCTTTCCATTTGCGTTGTAGTAACTGTCATGTGTCTTGTTTTCCTGATCTGCTCACTTAGCTTTGCATCTGTTCATGTCTACTAATGCTTCTCTGCACTCTCCATATTTAACATTTCTTATGATTCTATTCCATTCACATACCACAATTTGTTTCACTTATCCCATTTGATAGACATCTACTTTGTTTCCAATCCCTTATTATTACAAAAAGTGATACTATAAATATCTTGTGAACCCAGAGCTTCTGATTCAAATGGGTAAAAATTAGTGCTCTTTCTGCTTTAATATGCTGACTCTCACAATCCACTTTTCTTCTTGTCATTTGCCCCTTTCTTAATAGAATAGTCAGATAAAGTGGATTCTGGTTAATTGAAGTTTGACTGTATGAAAACTGTGAATCCCTTACGAGAGCATGTTGCATACTATTCACCCAATCTACAAATTAGAAGCTCTCATTTTCACCTTTCTCTGACTTCCTTGTAGAGCAGTGGTTCTCAACCTTCCTAAAGCCATGATCCTTTAATACAGTTCTTCATGTTGTGGTGAGCCTCAACCATAAAATTTTTTCGTTGCTACTTCATAACTAGTTTTGCTACTGTTATGAATCTATCTGATATGCAGGATGTATTTTCATTGTTACAAATTGAACATAACCCACAGGATGAGAACCACTGTTGTAGAGGTTTTAGAAGGAGCAGGCTGGGGTACAGGGAAAACAAAATAGTATCTTTTCAGGGAGTGAAAGTTAAGGTTGCCTGATGTTAGAATAAGGTCAACATAATTGGGGAAATAATTACAGTCCCTTACATATGCAAGGCATGTATTTTACAAAGTGCTTGCCCAGATGTTATCTTATGTGGTTTTCACAATATCCCTTAAGAGTAAATATTATCATCATTTTACAAATGAGGAGAATAAGGCACCGATTGCCATTATTCTAAGTCCACATCACTGGTTAGTATCATAGATGGACTCTTAGGTCCAGGAGACTTTTCCTTTTTACCATTTGGAGTTCTTATTTGTCTGTGGGTTGAAAAATCTAATAACGGCTGATATCCTCTTTGAAAAAAAATGTTCCAGGTGTTACATAGTAACTTTTCCCTGAAAATAGGAGGGCCTTGGCTTTCAGAGGGGGCTTTTCTCTTTAGCTGCTCTGACTCATGGAGGAAGCATGGAAGAAAACCAGCAGTATGGGACAGAACAAAAGGAAGAACAGATGTTAAAATGAAAGAGGAGAGGAGATTTCATTCTTCTGAATCTGCTTTGGCAGAGGAAACAAGAAGGAAGGCATGCATGAGAGAAATGGATTTCCCTCGGAGAATGATCTTGGGATTTTTTTGACTTAGGGACTGAAGTGAATGGGATCTTAAATCAATTACTAATTGAATTCTAGTTACTGAATAAAAAAATAAAAAAAAGACAAAAACCCTTGTGGGTGGGGTGATGGCCTGGGAAACATTCCCTGCCCTGCCCTGTTGAGGTTATTTCATTTTCATTCTGAACTTGCTCTGCAATAGTTTTCCAGAGTTCATTTTCTTGGTCTTTCTTCCCTTGGCGAGATCATACTCAACAAACTCAGAAAGAAGCAGAAGTTTTTAGATTTATAGCTGGGAAGGTCCTCAAAAGCCTTCTAGTCTAGTCCCTTTATTTTTAATATGAGTAACTGAGGCCAAGAGAGGTCATATACATGGGGAGAAAATGGTGGAGTCAACATTTTCTCTTTAGGCCCTTTGAGTGCTTAGGATCATAGATGTAGACCTAGAAGAACGTTGGAGGTCATCTAGTCCAACCGCTTCTTTTTACAAATGAGGAAATTGACCCCCAGAGACAAAAAGTGCCTTGACCAAGGTCATTCAGGTAGTAAGCAGTGGAGTCAAGATTTGTACTGAGTGATTCCAATAACAGAGTTCTAAATCCTTTCTTAAGTTCCCTTTCCACTGTTGTACACTGCTGTGGAACTAGAAATAGATTTGGAGTCAGGAAGAATTGAATTCAAACCTCAGCATTATTAATTACTACTTGTTTGACCCTGTGCACTCACTTCTTCCAGGGCCTCAGTTTCCTTATCCAAAATTAGGGTTTTAGACTAGCTGGTCTCTATGATCCTTTCCAATTCTAAGTCCTATGAGCCTAAGAGATGATATCTGTCTTCCAGAGAATTACAGAACTGTACCCAGTGCTAATACAAGCTGAGCTGAAATCTTGCCTCAGATTTTATGGGCTATGTGATCCGGTGTGAGGCAGATCCTGTATGTGACTTGTTCAGGGTCACATAACTACTAAATTTCCAAGGTGAGATTTGAACTGTGTCACCTAACTGCCTCAAGCTGCCAGGGACATCAAGTGACTTACCTATGGTTACTCAGGTAGTTCGTATCAGAAACAGGATTTGAATGTAAGTCCTCTGATTTTAGAGTCTTTTTCCTATACTGCTCCCAGCATTGCACAAATAGCAAGTAGATGAGCCTAATCTAGAATCCACATTTCTTTACTTCCATACCAGTGATCTGTATTCCCAGGATAGCACAGTCAGTAATTCTTTGACCCTCAGTTTCCCTATAAGTAAAGAGGATATAATAATAGCATTTATCCCCCCCCCCCCAAAGGGTTGCTATGAGGATCCAATGAAATACTATGAATAAAGTTCTTTGCAAATCATAAAGGGTTATATAAATGCAAGGTATTATTATTCCCAAGAGTAGTCTAGTTAGAAGTGGTAAATTCATGACTATAGCCAAGTAATCAACACTGACTCTATGAGACTGATCCTTAAAAGGCATGTCAGAGCTTTACCAGGAAGGATT
The DNA here is from genome assembly GCA_028627135.1 of Pseudochirops cupreus. Classification (NCBI taxonomy): domain Eukaryota; kingdom Metazoa; phylum Chordata; class Mammalia; order Diprotodontia; family Pseudocheiridae; genus Pseudochirops; species Pseudochirops cupreus. The sequence goes on along the minus strand of CM053583.1, from coordinate 322,407,263 downwards.
TATCGTTATGGCCAGTCAATTCAACAAATATTCTCAATAGAACTATCTAAAGGGTAGTGCATCATGGTAGATTTATCTACCAGCTTTGGAGTCAAGAAGACCAAGACTGAAATGTTACTCTGACATGTACTAGCTAGATGACAAAGGGCTAATCACTTAATCTTTCAGTGTCCCAGTAAACTCTTGGAGACTGTTAGTTACTTGCTCTGTTGTCCATCTACATCACAGGAGGCAAGTTCACAGCACTACTAAAATCATAGGTCTTGCAAAAGAAAAACCTGAAATTAAAATTAAAAACACATACAAAGATACAAACATGGGAAGATCTGCAAGTATTTGCAATACAAATATGAGAATGCAAAGATTAAAAATTCAAAGCCTCTACTTTTAAGGAGAAAACAGGTGATACAATGAGTCTACTTGGAGTTCTTCTGAAAAAGTGACCAGTGGCTTAGAAAGTACTAAGAGAAAGAATATACATTGAGAAAGACCTCTCCTGAACAGCTCAAGGCTGTCCATCTGGCTCTGTACCAAGCCGAACCTTCCAAAACTGCTTTCAAGTGATGGGAATTAGTCTTCCACTAGGATTCTACAGCACTGGTATTTATCTGAAAGTTATAGAAAGGAAAGAGGAAGCCAACCAGAGGGAGTTCACCCAACAGGTTCTGAGAAAATATTGATGATGATGAAGAAACACTAGAGCCAAAACTTCCCTGAAGGCACATCAGGACAACTAATTGATAAACAATTAGTTTTCCTCCAATTTTTTTTTTAATTTGATGGGAAATGTTGGAAATATTTGGAAAGTGTAAGGATTGCTTGCAGGAATGGTGACATGATATACTGGGAAGACAGAACACTGGAATGGGAATAAAGAAACCTGAATTCTAGACTAGGCTCAAGCACTTCCTATTTGTATATTGTTAGGACCACTATAGAGGAAAGGCTAGAATCAGAGGACCTGCATTCAAATCCTCTTTCTGACACCAACTAGCTGAAGAACCATAGGCAAGTCATTTGATGTCCCCGGCAGCTTGAGGCAACCAGGTGGCACAGTGGTTAGAAGCTCTGTGCCTGTAGTCGGGGAGACCTCAGTTCAAATCTCACCTTAGAAATTAACTAGTTATGTAACCCTGAGCAACTCACTTAATCTGTTTGCTTCAATTTCTCAGTTGTAAAATGGAGATCTAATTCTCACCTCTGCCTCATATGGTCTGTATGACTTCAGGGACCTCTGAGATTTAATTTCCTCCTTTATAAAATGAGGGTTAAATAGGTAATGTCTAAGGTCCTACCCATCTCTAACATTCTGTTATTCCGAATTATACACTGACCCTTTATCTCTACGCAAGATCAAACAATGTCAGAGTTAGAAGGGATAGATCTTGGAGACTAGTAGGGCCTGAGCAAGAGTGTCTCCTTGCATAATCCCAACAAGTGCTCATCCCTCTTATATTTTAAGCTCTTCAATAATAGAGAACTCACAAGCTCCTGAGGTAATGAGCTGCTCACTACCCTTTTGGAGAACTAGGTGCTTCTTGAACTGAACTGAAATAATCCTCCCTATAACTTATAAGACCATAGATGTAGAATGGGAAAAGACCTCAGGGGTCAGCTAGTTTAACCCTTTATTTTACAGATGAACAGAATGAGACTCAGAGAGGTTAAGTCACTTTCCTAGGATCACATAGGTAATAAGTGGAACTTGGACTTGAACCCGGCTCTTTTGACTCCAAATACATTGCTTTTTCCAATGTACCACAATGTTCTACCCAATGTTCCTAGCATTCACCTCTGACAAGCCTAATCTTCTACATTTTCTACAAGACAGATTCTCAAAGGCAGTTAATTATGTTCCTTCCTTGAATGACCTTTAATTCAAGCTGAACATTCCAAGTTCTCCAGTCTCCATTCCCTGGGATAGAGATAGAAATTTGGGGAGCCATGGTCATGACAGCAGGAGTTAAACTTGTTGTAGAAACTTTGAAGAGAACACCATTATAATGGATAAATTCAGAAGAGATAAAATAATAGCCACACCATGATGCCAATTCACACCCCTCATTTCTACTGGCTCCCTGGGAAAGTCAACCACCCTCTGTGAGCTTTTGATGTAAATGGAGGGGGACATCCTCTACCTGCCAGAAAGTGGGGAAAGTCCGTGGAATTTGTTACAGCAGAGAATATCTTACAGCAGGCTCTTGGGAAATGGGCTGTCAAGGCTTCGTTTCTCTGTAGGGCTTCAGCAAACACAGAGAAAGTGGCCACAGCCTTGTTGCTAGCCTTCGGTCACCCCCTTGCAGATTAACAGCTATTTGTGCTGCACAAGGAGTGTTTGCTTGGACATGACCAATGTTTGTGAAATTGAGGTCATTCGGCTCCTAATCAAAGTTCAGACACCAGGCAGGGAGGCATAAAGAATTCCGATATCATAATCTCTAAGGGAGGGCTTGGAGCCTGAGGGAAGGCAGCAGTAAATTGTGCGCCCACGCAGCCAGCCATGTTGCAGACCCAGCACCAGTCAGCTGGGGAATGGGAACCTGAGCACTTGCCCAGAGAGCCAGGTGATGAATGGGAGAGAATCAGACAAATGGTTTTTCTCAGCAATTGAGGTTGGGTGTGACTCTATAGTCATATAGAATCATAGACTGTTAGAAGTGAAAGAGGCCTCTGAGTCGCTGGATCCAAGTCACAAAGAGGTCTTAGACATCACTCCTACATTTTAAATTTTTTTCAATGCCATTTTTTTGGTGCTATGTTAATTTCCAGATATAACCTGCCACCACTGGCCTCTCCCTTAAACCAAAGGAAAAAATAGACAAGTAATAGCCAACATGACCATAGCCGACAATATTTTGGAGTATTTGTTACTATAATTCCCCACCTGTCTTAATAAGAAGAGGGAAGATATTTCAGCATCTCTTCTTAAGGACCAAGACTGATCATTGAAATTCAGCCAAATTTGACTGTTTTTTAGTGTCCCCAAGTATATGTCTATAGTGATTGCATACGCCATCCTCCTGGTTCTGTTTACTGAACAAATTGTCAATTCACTTCATTCTTCCCATATTTCTCTAAATTCCATATATTTTTCATTTCTTATGGCACAACCATAGTCTGTTGCATTCCCCTGTCACAATTCATTCATTTCCCCCAAACAATGGAGATCCACCTTGTTTTCATTTTTCTATTCTCAAGAATTGCTGCTATCAATATCTATCTGTCTATCTATCTATCTATCTATCTATCTATCTATCTATCTATGATCTTTATTCTTGCCTTTGACCTTCTTGGGGTATATGCCCAGCTGTGCAATTTCTGGATCAAAAGGCATGAATGATTTGGTATCTTTTCTTTTAACCCCCTTATTTCATAGTTGAAGACACTGAGCCTCGGGGCGGCTAGGTGGTGCAGTGAATAGAGCACCGGCCCTGGAGTCAGGAGGACCTGAGTTCAAATCAGGCCTCAGACACTTAACACAAAAACTAGCTGTGTGACCTTGGGCAAGTCACTTAACCCCAACCGCCCTCCAAAAGGCAAAAAAAAAAAAAAAGGAAACAGCCTCACAGAAAGGAAAGAAAGGGCTTGTGCAAACTAGCTAGTGGTTGAAGGAAGATTAAATAAGATCTTCTGATTTCAGCATCAGTGTTCTTTGTACAAATGAAATAAGACTTTAGTGACCCAGAGAAGGGTTATATCCACACCCCTAGAGGGAAGTGTTCTCTTTTAGAATTGTTTTGTGCTGGAAATACTCCCTGAGGAGTTCTAGAAATAGAAACTAAGAAGGAATGAAGGGGAAAAGAAGTAAAAAAATATTAAGGAGATAGGGAGGAGGAGCAAGAGAGGTTAAGTAGCAGTCCTAAATGAGGTCTGTGGCAGAAGCTGTGGACAGATGGTACCACCCTAGCAAGGAACACATAGTACTTGTCCAAAGCACAGAAGCCTTTATTTTGTTTTTAATGAAATAAGAGCTAGGTTTTCTCCTTCCCTACTAAAGTAGTGTGGCTGCCATCCTTGCTCCTTGGAACCTTCTGGCCCCCCTTCACCATGCTTCCATGAAACCCTCAATCGAGAAATCCACTGAAATGTGGAACTTTTACAAAGGTTGGCATGAACTAATGAGAGATTTGCCATCTGAGATACCTCCAAGCTGCTTTCCCCTCAGTGGGGCAAGATGGAGGGGGTCTAGAAGGCAGACAAATGAGGGGAGGAGAATATTTTTATCTCTTCCAAACCAGAGGACTAAAACAAAACTGGAACCACAGAATGTTGGAATGAGCAGGGATATTAGAGCACAAAATGCCAAAATTTAAAAATAATCTCCAACCCCATTTTTTTACAGAGGAGAAAAGTGAGGTCCAGAGATAAGTGGACATACCCTTAGTCCCACAGTTAGTGAGGGGTGGCAATAGTCAATCAACAAGTTTATATTTGGCACTCACCAGGTGCCATGCAAGGTACTGGGGATACAAAGAAAGAGAAAATCAGAATCTCTCTCCTCAGAGAGCTCACAGTCTACTGAGGGAGACAAAATGCAAGTAACTACACATGCAAAAGAAACAGAAAGATTGAGAACTGGGATCTATCTCCCATGACTCCCAGCCCAGTACTATGTCTATTACAATATCTTGGTCTCTTGGTACTTGGTACAGTAACTAACTTACGTAGTAACCAAATCTATTTCCAATGGACTACCCCAAGTAAGGTCTCCCAGTCAAGTCTTACCATAAGTGACCCACAGAGCAGGAGTGGGAAATGTTAGGAGGAGAGGCAGGAGGAGATTTTCAATTCATCTGGCTGTCTTAATATAATCAAAACCTTCATGGGTGGCTAGGTGGCACAGTGAATGGAGTACCTGCCCTGAAGTCAGGAGCACCTGAGCTCAAATGTGGCTTCAGACACTTAAACTCTTACTAGCTATGTGACCTTGGGCAAGTCACTTAACCCAATTTTCCTGCCTTCCCCCTCCAAAAAGAAAAAAAGGAAAAAAAAAACATTCATTAAAAAGCTTATTCATGTCTTTTTAAAAAATCATTTTCATATCCTAATTTAATCCCTCTTCCTCACATAATACTCTCTCTCTAACAAAGAAAAGATGTTAGATAAAAATGCTTGACACTGTGGTTGTGTCTGTGGGGCTAAGCAATGCTTTCTTTTTACAGTATGCCACCTCTCCAAATGTGTTTCAGTTTCTGTGCTCCAGGAGCAAGATCAATCATTGCAATTAATATGAGTTAGCATTATTTTCCTTTATAATATTGTAGATATTTCTTAAGTTGCTTTTCTGATTCAGCTTACTATACACTGCTTCCCTTTGTACAAATCTTCCCGTATTTCTCCAGATTCCTTGTATTTGTCATTTCTTATGGTTCAACAATATTATATTACATCCATATGCCACAATTTGTTTATCTTTTCCTATTAATCAATGGGTACTCACAATTTCAAATTGTTTTGCTAACACAAAAACTGCTGCTATGAATATTTTGGTAACTATGGCGCCTTTTCTATCTGTCTTTGATCTCCTAGGAGTATATATTCAGTTTGCAATAACCAAATAACCAGATCAAAGAATAGAGACATCTTGAAAAATTCCAAATTGCTTCTTAGAACAGATGGCATAATCCACTCCACCAATTATGTATTAGCGTACCTATACTCTCACAATCCCTATGACATTAACCATCTCCATCCTTTCTCCTCTTTGTCAATTTGAATGATATGGAAATCTCTATTTTTAGTTTCAAATGGCTCAGGAAACGTAAATCGCCAACTACTGTTACATTCATATCCATTTCAGGAGGGGTTTTAAGCTGGTTTGTGCTGTGGAACATTGATTTTATGTCAGAAAATCTGAGTCTGAGTCCTGATTTTGGTCATTACTAACTTTCTGATTATATGAGAATGAGATTATATGAGAATTTCAGGTTTGGGGAGCATCAGGTTCTTTACCTATCAGTTACCTCGTAGAATATTTTTTTTGTTCATTTGGTTTCTTGTTTTGTTTTGGTTTTGGTGAGGAAAGTATTTTGTATATTTTCCAAATCACTATAGATATATGAGCTGCTGCTGCCATCCTTATTATTACTGAGACATTCTCTGAGAGAAGAATAGACTTAGTTGATTTTACTCAGGATTCTCTCCTACTACTCTATGGCCCAAGAAACAAACCTTAACTTTCATAAACTTTAGAAATGAATGCAGCTCTGCCCCAGCTCAGAGGGAAGCTGGGACAGAGTTTATAAAGACTCACAGAGCATCTAGCAAGGAGGCACTGCCTCTGATGGTGTCCTTCTCTGAGAAACCTTGTTGGAAGCATATTGGTGCCAGATCTCATTACAACCATGAGAAGGTCCTTGCAGGATGTGTCGCTTGCAGACATCTCTTTCAGAGTGAGCTCAGGTTTCTTCGGTGCCTACTCTATTCCCCCTGACACCAGGGCATTTATATTTGATGGTGCTAGGATGAATTATGCACACTCCCTGCTGAACAAGGATTTAATGAGGGGGTTTCTTTTCTTCCCCTTTCCTTTGCTTCTTAATGGATTCTAGCCTTTGAATTAAGCACAAGCTCTGTCTGAGAGCTCCAGGGGATACAGAAAGAGAAAACGTCCCAGCACCTAGGCCTTCCTTATAGCAAACTTAGCCAGGTAGCATGACATATTTGAATGAATACTTAATTTGGCTGTCAGAAGATATGGGTTCAAATCTGGCTGGTGGGGCCATGGGCAAGTTATTCAACTACTTGGGCTTTCGATTTTGGCTTCTGTAAAATGACAAAATTGAACTAGATTATTCCCAAGATTGCCTCTATCCTGATGTGACCCTTTTTTGTTGTTTGTTTTAAATCAGAATAGCTACTTTGATCTTAAGCTACAATAATAGAAATCTAGGGTAAAGGGCAAGGGAGGTAATATCTGAAGAACATGGGATGTGTTGTACCTGCTATGCTCAAGGGAGAAAAAGAAGGGAACAAGCATTATTGCTATGTGCCAGGCAATGTGCTAAGAGATTTACAAATAGGTCATTTGCTAATATTGTATCTTTGTGCTGGGTACTGAGGTTACAGAAACAAAACAATGAAGAATCCCTCCCTGCTATCATTCTATTGGGGCAATATAAGTTGTGCACAGGGAAATGAATGCAAAATACTTTGAAGATGGAAAGCATACTGAAGGGCCTCGGAATGACTTCCTACCTGGCATTTCAATTGTATCAAATTGTATCTTGAAGGCACCTAAAAAATGAAGAAGAGAAAATGAGGAGAAATTGCCTTCAGGCATCAGAGGGATGGAGATGGGGATGGGAGGCAGCCTGCATGAAGGCATGGAAACCAGAGGTGGAATCATAAGATGGGAGAAACAGTGAAGTAGGCCAGTTTGATTGGAATAGAGGATACACAAAGAGAAATCATGTTACTTCAGTATGGAAAGGTAGAATTGAACCAGATGGTGAAGGGCATTGAAAGCCAGGCTGAGGATTCCATACTCTAACAGTGAGCTACTGACAATTCTGGAGAAGTGGATTGGCACCATCAGAGCCATGCTTCAGGAAGGTTTATTTGACAGCTGTCAAACTGAGGAGGAAAGAGACTGAGAGCAGGGAGACCAATTAAGAGATTCTTGCAATAGTTCAGATGAGAAGGGAGGTAGACCTGTGCTAAAGCAGTGATAGCATAAGTGTAGGGGAGGAGGGGACAGATGTAAAAAGGAATTGTGGAGGGATAGAACTGACAAAACTTGGTAACTAATTAGATCATATTTTAGGACGGACATTAACAAGCTGGAATATGACCAGGAGAAGCTGATCAGAATGGTGAATATATTAGAAATCATATAATTATGATGAGCAGTTAAAATGATGGGAGGTGTTTAACATAGAGAAGAGATAACCAAAGGAGGGCACAGTGACTGAAACCTGAAAGGCTGTCATTTGGAGAAGTGAGCAGATTACTGTGTTGCCCAGACAGCAAAAAAAGGACCAGTGACAGGGAGACAGATTTGGGCTAAATATAAGAAAGAACTTGCTGATTTTTGGAGCTTTCCAACAATGGGATCATCTGCTTCATGAGACAGTGAGCTCCCTGTCACCAGAAGTATTCAATCAGAGATTGAATGAACCCTTCACAGAGATACCATAGAAGGCATTACTATACCAAGGGAGACTGTATAATCAAAGGTCCCATATAGAAAGATGAGAATGGTAATGCATTATTGATGGAGTTGTGAATTGGTCTAATTACACTGGAAAGCAGTTTGGAATAGAGAAAGGCCTTATAGGCTTCAGGGTTCAGCAGTAGCAGAGATTCTTAGAGTTTGGAGAAGCCCTGGCAAAATACTTTTGGAAAAGCAGGAATGGGCCTGAGGGTAGCACAGAATGGGTGCTCTGGGTCCCTTCCCATGGGGGTGGGAAACTTTCCCCAAGTAAGTCAAAGACAAAAATAAATAGGATACTGCTCAGCTTCTCTCAGAAATCTTTGAAATATAGTTATTGGGGTTTTTTTTTTGTTTTTTTTTTTGTTTTTTTTACAAATCTAGGATGTATGCATGTCAGACTATGCCAAGTTTTGTTGTCCTTTATCACAAATTCTTACATGAAATATTCCCTTTCCCCAAAATTTCAAATCACTTCTACTTCAGCAATCAATTCCTCCTTGGTGACGAGACACAAATCCAGAATAACAGCTGAAGGATGAAATTATCATGAAGACAAACCAATAAATTATTAGCTACTCTGCTTTTGGCAGACAGAGATCTCTAGCAGATGTACAAATAATTGGGGTCCCTCATCACTGCTATTTCACAGTTTCATGTCAGGCTTTTGTCCCATTTCTGAAGTCCTCATCTATTTCCTCTTGCTGTTCAGGTTGTCTCTAGCGGGCCTCAGTGTATGCAATATCATTTCCATGTCTTCTTGATTGATCTTCCTTCAAAAATTATCTACTATGCTCTTTTCCCCATGCTCCCCTCCCATACCTGGATTCTGGATTTCTTCACATAAGTATATATTGTCAACATGTAGTATTACTGCCCCAGCCCTAGCTCCTTTTAATCAGTAAATTGATCAACAAGTGTCTGTTGGGTTTACTATGTGCCAGGAACTGTGCTAACCACTGGAGGTAAAAAGGAAGGCAAAAATGCTACCTCATTCTCAAAGAATTCATATTCTGATGGAGAAGACAACATGTAAATGTCATAATGAGGTACTGAGAGGGAACGAAGACCTAAACTAGAATGGTGGATGTGTGAGCTCCTAGCTGTATCTGACTCTTTGTGACCCCCTGTGGGGTTTTCTTAGCAGAGATACTGGAGTGGTTTGCCATTTCCTTCTTCAGCTCATTCTACACATGAAGCAACTGAGGCAGATAGGGTTAAGTGACTTGCCCAGGGTCACAAAGCTAGTAAGTATCTGAGGCTGGATTTGAATCATAAAGATGAGTCTTCCTGACTCCAGGGCCAGCATTCTATCTACTATGCCACCTAGCTGTCTTTTCTACAGTGTGTGCAATTTATATAAATAAATAAGTGGATACATATAAATATACAATACAAAATACATATAAAAGAGACAAATGATGATCCCAAAGGGGAAAGTACTAACAACTGGAAGTGAAGAGGTGCTGAGTGGCCTATGTAATATATTTTGAGATAACTTTAATTCAGTTTTGTGTTAAGTTGTAAAAGCCACATTTTTTAACTGTTTCTCCCCTTCTCCCAGCTGTACTTGTCTTTCCCAGCCTAGGGGTATTTCCTCTCAAACCATTAACTCTTCATTAACTCTTCATTCAAGGTACCGCCTCCTTTTGTTCTAGCAAACCAAACCCATCCACTTGCAAATCAAGAAATCAAGATGGTGCATCTCATTCAATTTGACCTCAATCTGACCGCTGGTCGACTTTATGACATTTTAGGGCTCAAACCACATCCTCTGCCCTTTCCCTTCCACTGTTTGTCCCAGTGTATTATGGGTAAAACACATGTGCAGTTGATGTGAAGGGTGCATGTCCCTTTAAGTATTAGTCATGCCCTGGCTCCTCCCTGGTCCCTCCCTAACTCCACCCATGTACACTTAATTAGCCTAATGAATCTGTGATTGACAGTTTTGTCTCTTTAAATTCTGTATCCCTATCATGTGCCCTGGGCGGGATTCCCCTTTTCCTGGCCACTGACTAGCAAAATAAACTTTAATCTGCCAAAAGACAGCTGAGCCTGTAATTCTTTTCAGACGCGAACCTAGGAAGGATTTCTCATTAGAAATCCCCCAAAACCTATCCCGCGACATACGGACCTACTGAAGAAGAAGGTAGGATTTGAGCTGTCTTAAAAGAAGTCACAGAAATTAAGAGGTGAAGATGAGGAGGAAGAGCATTCCAGGCATGGGGGATAGCTCATGAAAACCCAAGGATTCGTGAGCTGGAAGGTTGTCATGTGAAAGGAAAAGTAGTTGGATCATACACAGAGTTGGTGGAGGTGGGAAGGGGCCAAATGCTAAAGAAATGTAAATTCCAGGTGGAGAATTTCATATTCGATCCTGGAATGAATAGGCAGGCACTGGAACACATTGAGTGGGAGTGAAGGATGCCCTAGGAAAACCTGCACTTGAGAAAAATCACTCTAGTAGTTGAGTGGAGGACAGATTGGAATGGAGAGAGATTTGAGGAGAGGAGACCAAAGGGCAGGTTATTACGATAGTTCAAGTGAGACATAATGATGGCCTAAACTAGAATGGCAAATATGTGAGCTCTTGTTTTCTTAAAATAAAATGCATTACTTCAGATTGGCCTTGGGGGTGGTGGTAATACGATTCAGTATAACAACTATTTCTTCTTGGCATAATGAATGGAGTAATGAACTTAAAAATAAGAAGATGAGTTCAAATCTCTTCCTCTGATACTTCCTAGCCAAGTGACAACAGACAAGTTATGAAAACTCTCTGGCCCCAATTTTCTCATCTATAAACAGAGCTAATAATATTTGCAGCCCTTACCTCATAGGGTTGTTATGGGTTTTAAATCAAATAATGTACATAAAGTGCCTTTGCAAACTTTACGCTCTTGTTTTTCAGTCATTACAGTCATGCCTGACTCTTTGTGACCCATTTGAGATTTTCTTGGCAGAGATAATGGAGTGGTTTATCATTTCCTTCTTCATCTCATTTTACAGATGAGGAACTGAGGCAAACAGGGCTCAGTGACTTGCCCAAGGTCACACAGTTAATTTGTATTTGAAGCCAGATTTGAATTCACCAAGATGAGTTTTCCTCACTCCAGGCTGGTTACCCTATCCACTGTGCATCATCATCAACATCAGCATCATCATCTTACCCTGAACTCATTCCCCTGGTCTTATGGAAGATATTTTACTACAAGAAGCAGAAAAACTTGTACCAAGTGGATGAATTTATGTGGCTGAATCTGTCAGGCAAGTGCCCCTTAAGAGAGCCCCCAGTGTTATTAACTGGAAGAAATTCTACAGTGTGCAATAGGCTTGTAGTATGTAGAATGTTAAAGTGGTTCATTAATTTACAATTCTACCTTTTATTAAATTAATTTGCATTTTAATGAAAAAATGAGTTGAGCCTCTGCTTTTCCCCCTGTGAAAATAGAGTGCAGCCTTCCTAGTGACTAAGGGTATGGGTGCAGAGCCAAGCACCACACAGTCAAGCATAGCCCAAGGCAGGATTCTGGCATTAGCAAAAACATTGAGCCACCAGGCAATGAGGGATTGAGCAAAAGAAGACAAGCTCTTGGGAAGTGCCCCCAAAGAACAGTTGCCTAGGTCTTTTCTCCTTAGCCATGATAACAATCTTCATTCTGCTAATAACCCTTCCTTGCATTTTCATTGTATAGAGTCTACATGGCATCACAGCAAAAGCTCTAGACTTGGAATCAAGAGACCTGGGTTCAAGTCCCAATTCCAACACTTTCAAGCCATGTGACCATAAGCAAAATCATCTCTCTGAGTTTCAGTGTCCTCATATAGGGAATGGAGGTAATAATTTTCACATAACTCACTAACATCTTCTTCTGATGCCTCATGGACAGGTGGAAGGGACCATGGGTTCTTGGAGACTATGATGGAAGAGTGAATGCTCTGACAGCCCTCATGTAGCTATAAAAGGTTTGAGTCTGAGCCTAGTAATAATTTCCTATGCATCTATCTTTCAAGGTAATCTAAATTCAGAAAAGCTTATCACCAGGCTGGTTGAAGAGTGAGCATTTTTTTTTTCAGCTTCATGAACTCTCAACTCTTGAATACCATCAAACGAAATGCAGAGGAGTTTTGAGAAGTGTTGCGTCCACTCTGGGTCACTTCTCCATCTTGTTCTTGCTCTGGTGGGTTGGATCACTCAAGGGAAGCTGAAACCTTGGGTTCTAAGGGGGATAGTCTGTGGGTAACCACTTCTAAAAACTTAATCCTCAGTTCCTCACTGGTAAGTTTCCCATTAACATTCAGCTAATATACACAATTAGATCACCTCAATGACATTTACTAAAATAGCACAATAATAACTGTATCCACCAACAATCCCCCCATAAACCTGAGGTTCACATTCCCCCAAATACACACAGTACCCTGTGGTGGGAAAAGTACAGGATGAGGGTGGTAAGGCATACATGTAGGGCAGAAGGGAGATGAGATTTTTCTCTTCTCTCCTCCTCTATTATCCACAGAGTTCATGAGTGGGGCTATACTCCCGGAAGGAGACACTAGAGAGTTTGAGGCACAAGTGATTCAAAGTTAGATCAGACAAACATGGGATGATGTGGAGGAGAAAGAAATTACAGAAGGGAAACCCAGACTCTGGAAAAAATATCATCTTTTGATTGTACCTCCTTCTGGAGAACTACAGATATTTTCCTGGATTTCTTACAGAAATATGGGTTTCTATCTGTAAAACACAGTGCTGACTAATAGCTGTCTAAAGAAGTCTTTTTCTTGGAGGATATTAAAGTTATGAAATTATCCAGCATAGCCAAGTCCAGAACCTTGAAATGCTATAGCATATCAAAGACAGCTCAGAGGAAAAAGCAAAAGAAAAGAACTCAGAACCAAAGAATGTTCAAAATGGAAAAGACTCCATCTCTTTAGAATCCAGACTCTCCCAGCCCTGAACCTAGTCTGTGTGAGCACAAAGTTCAAATTTAGTGGGGCAGAGCACCCCTAGTCCCCTAGATCTAGTAGGATCCGTTGTGACACATGATTCCAATTGATAATTTTAGCCTCAGTTTAGAACACTGAGATAATAATAACTCAGGGTTATGTCAGTCAAATAGATAAATATCTGTAAAGTGCCTTGTAAACCTCGAAGTACTATTAAAAATATCAGCCATGGGGGGTGGAGCCAAGATGGCAGCGTAGCAGCAGCAACATATCGCAGCTCTCACATAGCCACCCCAAAATACCCATAAACCAGGACTCTAAACCAATCCTAGAACTCCAAAACACACACAAAGATACTTCCCACTAAAGTCAGCTCAGCTACAAGGAACCATATCATCACTGCAAACCGAAACCAGCATGCCCTGAAGCCACGGCTGTGCCCCGGGGGCGGCTGGACTGGAGGAGCTGAGCAGCCTCTCAGGTGAGCAGATTAGCAGCAGCTGCAAGTGGGGATTGCGAAAGGGGGAGATAAGCAGTCTGGCGAAAGGCCTCCAGAGCGGAAAAGCGAAAGGCAGAGATTTTGAACCCGCCTCCACGTTGTGGTTTCCCGCCCGCGGCCTGTAGACAGGAGGGGGACTTAGCGATTGTTCTCAGGCCAGTGCTCTCGCGTTGAGCGGCCTGGATCCAGATCGCCGTCTTGGGCCTCCGTCTTGGAGTCTTCGTTATCCAGTCAGCCGGAAGTATTTAGGAAGAGTCCCAGCATCTTCCTGAGAGCTACAGCAGCCTGGAGGACCCCAGTGATCTGGGACAGAGCTTTCCCCTCTGGAAGCAGAGCCCCACAGAGGTTTAAAAAAAAATCACGGTCTGAAGAACCATGAGTAAGAATAAGCATAAGAAGCAAAGTAAGAACAGCTCCCAAACCCTTGATTCCTTCTTTGGGGAAAAGAAAGATCATGGGAGAGAGAGGGAGGAGGAGAGCGCAGCCAGAGCACCCCCACCAGGGGCCTCCAATAAACAT
>CM053583.1:322377593-322392643 GCA_028627135.1 Pseudochirops cupreus | reverse complement strand
ACTTTTTAAGGCATTCTTCTCCTCATTGGCTTTTTGGGCCTCTTTTGTCATTTGAGTTAATCTGTTTTTTAGGGTGTTAATTTCTTCATTCAGGTTGTTGACTCTCTTTTCATGATTTTCTTGCATCATTCTTATTTCCCTTCCCAATTTTTCTCCCACTTCTCTCATTTGGTTTTCAAAATCTTTCTTCAGCTGATCTCTAGCTTTTTGGCAATCTTCATGTTTCTTGGAAGCTTTTGGGGTTAAAGTCCTGACTGCATTGTCTTCCTTCCTTTCCCTGCTTTGTTCCTTCTTTTCCCCGAAAACATATCTCTCCTAATCAAACTTCCCTTCATGGGCTCCATGTGAGGCAGGAACATCTTATTATATCCCGTTAACATTACAGATTTTTAGTTAACTTTAGGTTATTGCTCTCTCTCTCTGCTTCAATTCCTTCACACTTACAAACTTGAGCAGACAGTGCTAGAATTACTCTCTCCTCCACCTCCCTTATACCTCAAGCTGAAGTGAGATGTAAACCAAATGCAAGCTTTCTCTAAAACTCTACCCAGTATCAACAGTAATCACATACCATGAGTTACTGGCCACCAGATTTCTTTTATTTAAAGGCAGCTAGGTAGCACAGTGGATAGGATTCTGGGCCTGAAGTCAGAAAGACCTGAGTTCAAATGTGACCTTAGACAGTTACTACCTGTGTGATCTTGTGCAGGTCATCTCTGTTGGATGCAAGTTCCTCATCTACAGAATGGGAATAATAATAGCACCTACCTCCTAGGGTTTTTGTGAGAATGAAATAAGATAATTGTAAAGTGCCTAGTACCTGACATATAGTAAGTGCTGTATAAAATTAGGTATTATTGTTTAAATGACTAACCAGACAAATTTAGGTTTGTCCTCATTCTGAACTGGCATGTTCCAGTGAAGAGATAAGAAATGTTGAAATCCCTTGCTGTAGAAAGAGGTCTCAGGACTTGATTTCCATAGTGGGGCTGCCACATTGTGATTTGTAAGCAGAAGCTGCTTGCTGTTACATCTGTCTCTTTTGTGTCTTTTCTTTCTTGCTTGTAAATGAAGAAATATTGGAGACATCTATGACCTAAGTTTCAAAAGGTCAGGATGGTAAACTACCATAGATCCAAGAACTGGTGTCCATGGTGGTTTTTGCAGCGTGGCATTGAGCAAAATAACCCAAGGACCCACGTTTGTGATAGTTCAGACATGGAATCATCCAGTGAGTATGTGACATTTGAAAGTGAATCTATTCGGGTAAATGCTATGTAGAAATTGCATTGAATTTGAGTTTATCCTCACCAGGGACTGAGGTGGAAATGTGTGCCTCCCAATGTTGAATGTTGGGGTAAAGGTGAGCGAATGTTGGTGGAAATGTTTGTACTTCTGTTCCTGTTGTATCTTATCATTAAATATCCCTTTGTAAAAAGCTAATTGATGTTAAATGGTTAACTAGAGTGCTAATCAGTGGCAGTTAACAATGGGAGGAACACAGTAGAATGAAGGATCAACCTAATATTGTTAGAGAAAGGCACCACATTGCTTCTTATGGATACCCTCTAGAATTAAGACTGGGAGATGCAGCTGGCCTCATCTGAGGGAGTGAATTGAGAATCTGCTACAAAGGGAATAAACGACACCAATGAAAGAAGAGAGATTACAGGGGACGGATATAGCTAATTTGATACCAAGCAGCCAGACAAATATTGCAAATAGCTGGAGCAGAAATTTGTATTTTAAACTCCTTCCTTATTAGCAGGAAAGAGGGGAAAAAACAACTTTGGAGAAGTAGGGCATGGATGGGGTTGACTCCTTCCCTGATGTAGAGGAAGAGGACAAAGGAATTGTTTCTAAGGGGCCTTTAGATTAGTTCACCAACCATCATTCTCTGCCTCTCAGATTAATTCCATCAACGCATCCCAGCATCATCCTTATAACCTGTAGTAGCAGTAGCAGCAGTAGCAGCAGCAGCCACCACATTGGTCATGGCACTGGTCTTAGTCGGGGTGGGTAGGGTGGGTTCCTGGACACCGGGCACCTGTACCCAGGGTCCTGTTAAGTTAAAATTCCTGATACTGTGGCCTGGGCATCTCTGAAATCAAAATCTTGACAAAGTTTCCCTTCTAGCTTCTCTCTCTATTATAAATCTTCACAAAAAGTCCCAGTTTCAAAATGTCAATAACTGGTGGAATCTGGGATGGCATCTGTTTGAACATAGCCAATTTCCTTATCTTTGTGGCAATATATGTGTGTATGTATGTTTCTTTTTGTGTATACATCCCTGTATCTATAATCTATTAACTTCTCTGTCTACATACTCTTTCACATGGAAAAACCTCTCTAATATCAGAGGATGCTGGATCACTCCTCTTCCTATAAAGATTTCTTTTCTTCAAGTAATATATTCTTGGTTGATTCCTCTGATGCCCATATTACATTATTTTAAGTCTTTTCATTTTTCTGATGAGCCTACCCTAGATACTCTTCAATTGATCTTTCTAAAATGTGGCACTAAACCCTGAACACAATATTTCATCTGTGGTTTGGCTAGGGCAGAACAATAAGACTGCTCCCTCCCTCTTTCTGGGGTAGTATAGGACCATTACTGCAGCATAAAGTGGGATTAGTCACATCTCTGCCATATTATTTTCCATGGGATTTTTAAAAAAATATAAATATAGAACTGTTCATTTATCCCTACTAAATATTATCTTAGAAAGAGTCAAAATGGCATCTTAGATAGAAATCTGACCTTGATGTTAAGAGTGTTCTTTATATCCAGAAAATCACAAGTCTGGACATAAAAAGTAAGCAAACGAAAAAACCTGACCATTTTTACTAGGGTCATTAATCATTAATCATCCTAGCATAGAGAGATCTTTCTTAGTTACCAAGTTTGTTATGCAGTGGATCTGCTATATTACCCAGCTTCACTACATTTGAAATTTTGGTAAGTGTGCCATTTATGTCTCACCTAAGTTGCTATTAAAAATGTTGTGCAGAACAGGTCCAAGAGATTTCCACTACAGACCCATTCCCAGGTTGACATCACTCTTTTAATTATAACTCTTTGAATTTGGTCAACTAGTTTTTAATCCACCTAACTATCTGTGATATTTCCAGCTTGTCTGCAAGAATAGAATGAGACTTTGCCCAATGCTTTGCTAAAATAAATTTATAATCCATATCAACAACTTTTCTCCGACTTACCAAGGAAGAAATGGAATTATTCAAGCATGATATGTAACTGGCATGTAATTTTTCCCTCACCCTTTTTTCTATGTCTACAAACTAATAATAAGAAATTCTATAAATCAAAGCCTATAGATTCCAGAACCCATTTTCTTCTTCCACTTTTTGAAGATGAGGGGGAGCTATATTTGCCTGTCCATAGTCTTTTTGGGGGAGGAAATGAGGCAATCAGTGTTAGTGACTTGCCCAGGATCACACAGCTAGGACGTGTCAAGTGCCTGAGGCCATATTTGAACTTAACTTCTCCTGACTCCAGGACTGGTGCTGTCCATAGTCTTGAAGAACTTGACCTGTTCTTCGTGTTTTCTCAAAGATCATTGGTAACATCTTAGTATTCAATCTATCCCCTCACTAAGACATTCTTTATACCTTGACCTTAGTAATCTTCCTAATACAGCATTCTGCTACTCAGAAATCTTTAATAAACTCTTTATTCATGAATGAAGAGAGTATTAATTCTTTAACCCAATATTTTTATGCTGTACAATCTGGTTACTGGTTTTTCCTCACTTAACCTCTGCAAGTCTTGGTTTTTTATCTGTGAATTGAGAAGATTGGACTCACTATAAATTCCTTTTTAGCTCTTAATCTGCAGGCCTATGATTTTTCCTCCCCATTGCATTCCCTTCTCATATTCTACGAGAGTTTCTATGACATTGGATACCTATCCCTTGGTTTTGTACTGCTTCCTTCCATATCTGTATCTTTGACATGTCATTGCCCCATGCCTAGAATCATCCTCATCCCTCTGATTCTTTTGAATCATTCCTTCCTTCTTGGCTAACTTAGATGTCACGTGATCTATGAAGCGATCCCTCAGCAGCCCAGGTTTGGTGCTGTTGTTTGTCCTTCATTCTTGAAGAGGACCAATGACAACAGGAAGGTGCCTTACTCTCTCTTCCAGAGCCATCTGGATCCGGTGGCAAGATATAGATTAGGATGCCTGGAGATGGCCCCTGATGCAGTGGGAGACCTTGGCCTTTTTAAGCTAAGGTCTTTCCCAGGTCTCAGTTTGTCTGAGGCAAGGCTCATTCAGTGATTAAGGCTAGTAAGAAATAAGCAAAAGAATGATCTCTTTTACTTAGTCAAAAAACAAAAAAGTTCTCTCTGGGAGGGGAAGATTCTCAGGGTTTCTGGGAAACATGAAAACAATTGCTATTTATACTCACTCTGAGCTATCAAAACCCAAACAATGACCAAAGGAGGCTTAGGCCATGACCTATGTTGGCCAATCACTGAGAGCCAAAGTGATTTCAGTTTAAGGCATGGTCCTTAAAAAAAAAAGCAACGTAGTCCATAAGTCCCCAGATATCTTCTGAGGTTTCAGCTATCAAAGTTTATATTCCTATGGGCAGAGCACCTGCAGGTAATGGTATGATTCCCTATGTGGAAAGAGGGAGAGGAGAGAGAAGAAAAAGAGGAGGGAGAGGAGGGAGAGGAGGAAGCAAGGAAAGAAGGAAGAAGGGAGGAGGAAGGAAGGGAAGGAAGGAACAGCATTGCCCAGCTGGAACTGGTCAGTTGGGTCCTCAGTAGGGCAGCTACTACTACTCACAGATTTTTGTTTGTCCTTAATTCTCAAAGAGGACCATGACATCAGGGAGGTGAAGACATAATTTGCAAGTGAATTGGATTTAAGTGAGGGAGGGTTTTACAAAGTCACCAGCTTCACTTTCTCCTCCAGAGTCATCTGGGTCTAGTGGTAATATATAAATCAGTTAGAGTGGAGATGACCCCAGATGCAGTGGAACACCTTGGCCTTTTAAACTAAGGTCTTTCCTGGGTCTCAGTTTATCTGAGGTAATGCCCTTTCAGTGATTAAGGCTAGGTAAGAAATTAGGCAAAAAAATGGCTCTTTTTACTAGCAAAAGAAATAAAATCAATCTGGGAGGAGAAGACCCTCAGAGTTTGTGACCAAAACAGAAACAATTGCTATTTACACTCATCCCAGGTAAAAGTGCTCTCTATTTTGACAAAATTCTCATAGTATTTTATCTCAACCTATCCTTTATACATTTTCAGCTTTTTCCAATATTGTGTTTCTTTCCATTAGATTGTGAGATCCTTGAAAGCAAGAACTATGTTGCATGTTTATTTGCATCTCCAGTGTAAATCACAGGGCCTTGTACACAGAAAGAATTAAATGAGTGTTTACTAGCCAATTCAAGGAAGGACTTGAGTAGGTCTTAGGGCAAAAGCATATAAAATAAAACTAATGCTAACTCCCAAATTAGCTATCTTATAGAGCTCTGACCATTACAATAGTCATAAATTTTAGCACCTGCTTTCCTGACTAACTTTTTCCTACTAGTCCTCACATCTGAGTCTGATGCTACTACTTAGTCAGCTTGAACATATTGGATTAAGGAAATGATAGACTCATCCAGAAAAGGATAGTAGTTGAGAGAAGCAGATTTTTGGGGAGAGGGACAACAAATTCATTTGAGATATCCTGAGTTTGCCATACTAATTGAAAGAACGACAAGGTCAAGATATCCAGTAGGCTTTAGAAATGTAGGATTGAGTTCTGTGGAGAGGTTACTGATGGATATATAATTTTGGGGGTGCAGGGCCATTGGTAGAAAGGTGAGAGATGGAGTTATAGGAGTAAATGTACTTTTTCAAAAAGGCTGTGGAGAGACATGCCTCTTGATTAATCTCTTTTTCAATTTAAACCACTCACATTTACAATCTAGTCTAGTACCTCATTACTTTTCCCTTGGACTATTGAAATAGTATTACAATTGCCTCTCATTTTCCCAAATTTTATTTCCCACTTTCCATGATGACCTTATCTATTTTCCTAAAACACCTCCATTTCTGAAGCACTCAACTACTTCAAAAGTTTAAATAGGCTCCCACAGTTCCCATAGTTTGGACTATTTACATCGACAATAAATACCCTCAATAGTATCATACTAACTTAACTCTCTAATCTTACCTGCTAATTCTCCTTAACATTGACCTTATGTTCTAGTCATTCTCATCCTACCTGCTTTGTCTCTCATTCCTACAACTTTGCTCCTGGTGTTTCCTCTTAAGATGCTCTCCCTAATCATCGAATCATAGATTAAGTGCTGAGAGGGACTGCCATCAAATCCAAACCTCACATTTAAAAATGAGGAAACTGAGGCTCAGAGAGGTTGGTTGTGACTTGGGTCATGTAGTCATTAAGTGCCTGAGTCAAGAATAGAACTCAGGTCTTCCTAACTCTGAATACAATGTTCTATCCACTCCATCATGCTTGCTTAATCTTCATTCTTTATCCAAATTCTTCTTTTCCTTCAAGATTCAGTGTCAATCTTATACTCACCATCAAGACTTTCTTGCCATAACAGCCTTCCTCTGTTCTACAACCCAAAAGCACTTACTGCTTTCAACTCTCATGTGACACTCAGTGAGTATTGTCTAGTTTTGCCAGCCATGTCCCATGATCTTACATTTTTTTCTCCAATTAAATGGTGGAAGAAACTTCATGTTGTCCTTTATTGTTTCTCCCTCCATTATAGTCCTCCCTGAATACCACACTGTGGTTTAGAGATGACCTTGGACTCTTGAAGTCTAGTGCAGCAGAGTTCAAGCTCTGGTAGGTTCTACCAACCTGAAAAGGCTTTGAATATGGGCCTAAAATATTCTGAATTTGAGCAACAGTTTAGCTAAGTACAAAAACACTCACAAACACCATGCTGGTTGCCAGTATATCAATTTGTTTTTTGTTTCTTGGACCAGCAATACTTATAATATCCAGACATTGAAGGTACGTATATGGAGAAAGAACTAGCAATGGAAAGCCTTAGAGAATGATGTATTCCCCTATTTTACCCCTAGTATTAATCTATGTTCAGAGTAGGAGCTCTATGAGTATGTGTTTAATTAATTGATTGTCTGATTGATTGACAAAGGTAGTGGATGCCTGCTGAGGGACACAAGGAGTATCCATCATACTCTAGGCATTGATCTGGCTCCAAAGAGGGATGGATCACTGGCAAAGAAGAAACCAATTTCATTCTTGTAAATGACATGTCCTGTAATCAGCCTCTCTTTCTGGCCCCTGCTCCCTGGGCACTCCAACAGTGGCTCTGTCAGATGGCCATAGAGCTCAACTCCAATTACTCTTCAAATCTGCTTACTTCACTGACTCTCAAAGCCTATCTCTGGGCAGGCGTGACCATAATTACATCACCCCAAACAATCAAGCCCTGGTTGTTAATTATAGTTGTGGGCACATGCTATATAGCCCAGTGGATGGGGACTAGCAGCTTTAGAAATACAAAAGAGCTTTGGAAATGGCCAGTTGCCTCTTGTCTCCAGTTGCTGCATCAGCTGCTCCCAGAGCTGGCAGGAATGGTTTAGACATTATTTGCTACCTTTCTGCTGTCTTCAAATATCAAATAAGATGTCTTGGCATCTTAGTCAAAGGAGAGCTCATCCAGGTCTTTAGTCCCCAATGCTTCCTGGCCTGATAGGAAATAAAACAGAGAGAAAAGGGAGGTTTCCCATTGGAACGGAAAGAACATTTTCCTGGGTGTCTGGAGAGCTGGGTTCTGGCCCTGGTTCTGCTATTAATTACATACCTACAGGGCATAAAAAAGACAGCTAGGTGGCACAAAGAATTGACTGTTGGACCAGGATTCAGGGAGACTTGAGTTCAAATTCAGTCTTGGATACTTACTAGCTGTGTGACCCTGGACAAGCTATTTAACTTTTGCCTCATTTTCCTCACTTATAAAGCAGGCATAACAATAGCACTTAGGATCATTATATAGGATCAAATGACATAATATTTGCAAAGTATTTTGCAAACTTTAAAGAGTGATATAAATGCTCTCTGTTTTTATTATATTGTCACCATCAGCAGCAGCATAGTCACTATTACTATTGTTGGTGTTGTCATTATTGTTATTACCCTATGACTGAAAACAGTCTCAGCCTCTCTTTGGACCTCTCTTTCTCATCTATAAATGAGGGAGTTGGACTAGAAAGTTTTCTAATTCTGACGTTCTGTGTTTTATGATGACAGTGCTCAGCAGGAGATCAAAAGGGCTGTGGGCCAGAAGGCAGTGATTATCCATAACCTTTTTTCTACCCCTTTTACCTTGCCTTTAGCCTTAACGATTCCTGGTGTGCTCCTTTTCCTATGTCCTTCCTATTCCTGTGATAGCAAACCGAACTGTTGATCACACAGCTAGTAAGAGTCTGAAGCCAGATTTGAACTCATGAAGATGCATCTTCCTGATTCCAAGCCTATTGCCCTAACCACTGCACCATTTAGCCCGTCTTCCTAGTGCTTAGTAGGCATTTAATACCTGCTTTGCAGGAAATCATAAGAAGACGGGTTTCTGCTCAGTATGAGGGAGAAAATATAATTATTTGAGTTGCCCAACAATGGAATGAGCCATGTCATAAGTTAGTAAAGTCCATGGCACTGGAGGTATTTATTCAGAGGCTGCATAGGAAACAGAAGATGGACCAACTAACCCATGATACTCTGCTTGCAACTCTAAGAATTTAGGATTTTATCATTCTGACTGAGTAAAGCTCAATGACTAATACAAGTCTGTATATGTGTTTTCCATTGACTGTACATAGGCTTTACTCTGAAATCCCTTAGCATTACAAAGAAGCTCACTTTGAATACTAGCTATGTGTGCTGCTTGTTAAGGGTCACTTGAGAAAGAGGGTCCCAATAGAAAAACTAAGAAAATAGCAAAAGATCAGGATGCTGGGATGTGCTCTCTAGGGGAGAAATCATTCTCCTTTCTGACCCCTGGTAGAAGCAGTAAAAAATTACCCATAATAAGTAAGGGAGGACAGACTCAGGGGCATACAGAGGTGGGAGGTTCTGTTTTGGGGCAGCCCTTGGAGAGGTGACCCACTTTGTCACAATAACCATGAATCTTTTGCATTTTAACAAAGGCCAAAGGAGTAAATCTTTTGGGGCTTTTTGGCATTGCATTGGTATGTCCATCTGAAAATGAAACATTTAGAAATAGTTGGCACAGTAATTAAGAGGATGGTCCTGGAGTCAGGAAGACTCTTCCTGAGTTCAAGTCTGGTCCCAGACTTGTGTGACCCTGGACAAGTAATTACACCCTTGGTCCTTCATTTCCTCATATGTAAAATGATCTGAAGAAGGAAATGGCAAACCACTTCAGAGTTTTTGCCAAGAAAACTCCAAAATAGGGTTACAAAGAGTAACACATAACTGAAAAGACTGAACAACAAAAAAGAATTCCAGAGCTAGAAAAGAACTTAGAAATCAAAGAAATTGAGACTTAGGGGAAGTGATTGACTCAGAGTCAAACATCTAGTATCAGAGCCAGAAACTGAACCTGTCCCCTAATTAACTGTTCTCTCTACTAAAGAACACTGATAGTTTCTTTCTGAAGAAGGGGAAAAGGTAAGCTCTCAGAACTGACTGTGAGACTCATTCCCTCTCTAGGGCTTTATTAGTATTTGTCATCATCATTTATCAAACAAAAAGCACTGCTACAAGGCAAGCACTGAGCTAGACTCTGGAGATACAAAAATAAAAATGTGAGACAGTGCCTGCCCTCCAGAAGCTGACATTCTATGGGACTGGGGTTGGGGAGAGACTGCATATAGTATATATACAGAAGGTGACTTAGTGATAGGGTACTTGGGGGTAGAGGGCATGTGGGAACATGAAGAAAGACTTCTTATAAAAGTTGTCATTACCTTGTGACTGAGAAAATCACAACCTCTCTATGGAGCTCCCTTCCTTCATCTATAAATGAGGGAGCTGAACTGGAAAGCTTTCTAATTCTGACATTCTGTGTTCTATGATTATAGTGCTCAGTGGGGGATCAAAAGAGGAGTGGGCTAGAAGGTAGTGATTGTCCATAACCTTTTTTCCACTCACTACCCATGCCTTTACCCTTAACATTTTCTGGTGTCAAAACTCACTAACAGTGAGGTTCGAAAGTCTGGAAAGAGTCTTGAAAGACATTAGATATTAATTCTAAGAAGCAAAGAGGAACAGTAGGATGAAGTGTCCTATTAGTTGGGCAAGGTAGGCTGGTAATGTTATGTTTAGGGTAAAGGAAAAAGAATTGTAAGGTAGAAAGAGCTCTATATTGGAAGTCAGGAGACCTGAATATCTTTCTTTCTGATCCCAACTAGTCAATCTGTCAATCTACAAGCAATTATTGAGTGTTTGCTGTGTGCCAGACATTGTGCTAAATACTGGGTTTACAAAGAAAAGCTAATGCAGTCTTCTCACCTTCAGAGAACAAGCTGTGTGATCATGGGTAGTTCATTCCTTGGACCTCACTTTCCCCACATGGTTATTAGAAAGGTCTTCCTCATAGTAATCTGAAATCTACTTTATTGAACCTTCTATCCAATATTTCTAGCTCTGTCCTCTGAGCTTTTCAGAACAAGTTCAATCTCTTGTCCAAATGGTGGACCATCTGATATTTGAAGAAAACAAATGTTCCCCTTCCCCATCAAGTCTTTTCATCTTCAGATTAAACCTCCCCATCTGTCAAATAAAGGAATTGAACTAGATGTTGTTTTAGGTCCATTAATTCTTCAAAAGGTGGATGAAAGGGTAATAAGAATTATTATTCTTCACTTGATTCTGCCCCCAAAAAAGGATTTTTTTCCTGAAATTGAAATGATGAGAACCTTCAGGGAAGTTTATATGCTTTGATTCTCTATGAAGCAGAGATAAGGAGAAGGTGTTTCACAATAATGTGAGATAGCCAGTTAAAGGCATGGTTGTTGTTGTTTGCCCTTTGTTCTTGAAGATGGCATCAGGAAAATGATTCCATGATTTGCAAGTGAATTGGATATAAATGAGGGAGGACTGTGCATTGTCACCAGTCTTTCTTTCTCCACCAGAGCCAATGACAAGATATAGGTCAGGATGACTGGAGATGGCCCCACTAAAGGCATGGATATGGTAGATGAAGGGTCACATGTGAGGAACAGAGAAATCAATTTGACTGAATCACAGAATATGGAGGGGGAAGAAATGTCTTATGAGGTTCTAAAGAAAGGTTGGGTCCCAGTTGTGGAGGACTTTAAAAACTAAACATAGGCATTTATATTTTATCCTACAGGAAATAGGAAGCCAATGGAGTTGCTTGAGTAGGAGAAGGGCATAGTCAGATCTCCACTTAAGGAAAATTTGACAGCATTGTGTAGAATGAATTAGAGAGAGGATACATGAGGTAGGGAGACTAATAAAGATGCTTTTCCAAAGCTGATAAAGATCAGGAAATGTTTTCTAGTGTCATAAAAGCAGATGTTTTGAGTTTTTAAATGACAATGAAAATCAAGTCTGACAACTACACCAGGTCAAGGTGTTTGACTTCAATTGCTGGAAAAATTATGAAATCTGCTGTAAAGGGATAGTTAGAGTGCATCAAAAAGAAAGAGAAATTAAGGAAGGAAGGAAAGAAAGAAAGAAGGAAGGAAGGAAGGAAGGAAAGAAGGAAGGAAGGAAGGAAAGAAAAGAGAGAGGGAGGGAGAGAGGAAGGAAGTAGTTCTTACAAAGAAGTGTTCAAGCCAAATGAGCCTCATTTCCTGTAATGTTTTTTTTTCCCCTGTAATGTTGTAGACATAGTTGGCAGAGGTTTCAGCAAACCATCTAACAATTACTTATGTTATCCTTGTACATCAGGTGAAAATATATGGGTTAGATGATAGTTCCAGTTAGGTGGACTTAGAAGAATAGACAATGGGTTGATTGATTTCAGCTTGGAGAAAGATCTCCAATGAGTAGCTCTAAGGATGTGTACTTAGCTCTATTCTGTTCTACATTTTTTTCAATGATTTAGATGAGGCCATAGATAGTACTTGCATCAGATTTGCACATAACACAAAGTTGAGAGAGATCACTTAGCAAAGTGACTGACACATAGAGGATGCTTCAGAAATCTTTTGCTTGATTGCTTACTACCATATTGGATGATCTTAAGATCTCCATGTGCTACAACAATGAACCAAATCTACTTCAATTAAATGTAACAAAGGTAAATGTAAAATTCTATTTCAAAAATTTAGCTTTAAAGGTAGAGGGTGAAGGGAAAAAGACTTAATAATAGTTTGTGCAGAAACTATCTGGGGCTGTCAT
This sequence comes from Pseudochirops cupreus, assembly GCA_028627135.1. Classification (NCBI taxonomy): domain Eukaryota; kingdom Metazoa; phylum Chordata; class Mammalia; order Diprotodontia; family Pseudocheiridae; genus Pseudochirops; species Pseudochirops cupreus. Next base: position 322,380,282 of record CM053583.1, on the reverse strand, counting down.
GGAGTGTGAACTCAAAATCTATCAACAAGTATTTATCCAACATCACTGAGTTTAACATGAGAGGTAAAAAAAATCTAATTCAAATTTTTGCTCCTTTAAGAAAGGTATAGCATATAGAGTATGAGATTTTGAAGTCGGACTGTACTTTATTCTGGTCAAACCATCTGAAGTACTGTGTTAGTATTTTAGGTAACCCATTTTAGAAATGTCATGGGAAATTTTAACAGCCTCCAAAGAACAACCAGAATGTTGGAGGACCATGTCATATGGGAATCAGCATAAGGATGTGATGATTGTTATCTTGGAAAAAGGACAACTCTGGGATGCCATGATAGTCTTAAAATATTTAAAGGGCTGATATGTGGAAGAAGGATTAGATTTGTTATGTTTGTCAGCAGTAATAGCAACCATCAGGTAAAATTACAAAGACACACATTTAGGCTTGAAGGAAATTTTTCCTAACAATGTTTTGTTCTTTTTCAGTCATTTCAATTGTGTCTGTCTTTTCTCAGTAAAGAAAGTGTAGTGGTTTTCCATTTCCTTCTCCAGCTCATTTTACACAGGAGGAAACTGGGTTAAATGGTTTGCCCAAGAACACACAGCTAGTAAGTGTCTGAGGATGAATTTCAACTCAGGTCATCCTGATTCTAGGCCCAGTGCTCTATCCACTGCACCATCCAGCTACCCATTCCTAATGATGAGAGAGCTATCCAAAAGCAGACTGGACTACCCGAGTAGATAACAGGTTCCCTTGAATCTGAAGTCTTCAAATGAAGGCTACATGGTCATTTATGGGAGGTGATGGAGAGGCTAGTCTTCTTTAAATAATAGAAATGAGATGGATTCTGGGGCCTTCCAACAATGTCATTCTTTACTCTGAGAACTCTTTCAGGAGGTAGAGCCAAGATGGTAGAGCAGAGGCAGCAATTCATCTGAACTCTCCCAACATTCCCCTCCAAGCAAGATTAAAATAACACTTCGAATTGAATTCTGGAGTGACAGAGCCAACAAAAGGTCAGGATGAGACATTTTTCTAGCCCAAGACAAATTAAGAGATCAGCAGGAGAGATCAGAGTGGAGGTTGGTCTGGATTGCAGTGTACACAACGGCAACACCAGCAGCAGGCCCTGCAGATAATGCAGTAGTTGTAGCAGCAGATTTTGGAGTTCTCAGTCCAGAGGGGTAAAGGAGTTGGACAGCTGATCAGAAATAGATTACAGGGGACCCTTTTCTGGCAGTGTGTGCAGGACCCTGTTGAATTGCCCACATTCAGTTCTGGGTTGCAGTTCCAGGGTTAAGAAGAGCAGTAGTGCTTGTAGCTGCAGAGTAGCAGGCGATCTGGTGAGAATGTGAGGGTAAAGAAGGGTTTTTGTGGTTGCTAACAAGGAAGCAGGGGACCGGGTCACAGTCCCAGGGCTAAAAGGAGTGCTAATACTTGTCACCTCAGGGAAACAAAATCTCTCCTTGGGTAAACACCAGAACACAGGTCAGGAGAGTAGGGACATTGCCATACCAACTTAGAAGCACCAAAACCTTATAGACACCAGAACAAGCTCTAAAAACAGCAGCACAGAATACTTGAAACTTGGAACAATGCCCTCTCCACCCTGGTAGAAATGTCCAATTTTAGCAAAAAGTTAAAAGTCAATAAGTAGGTTGGAAAAAATGAGTAAACAACAAAAAAGAACCTGATCATAGAAAGTTACTATGGTGACAGGGAAGATCAAAACACAAACTCAGAAGAGGACAACAAAGTCAAAACTGTTACATCCAAAGCCTCAAAGAAAAAAAATTGAATTGGTCACAGACCTCCAAAAAATTCCTATAAGAGCTCAAAAGGGATTTTAAAAATCAAATAAGAGAGGTAGAGAAAAATGGGAAAAGAAATGAGAGTGATGAAATAAAATCATGGAAAAAAGAATTTACAAAAATATACTGGAGAAAACATTACCTTTCAAAACAGAACAGGCTAAATGGCAAACACAGTCACAAAAATCCACTGAAGAGAAGAATGTCTTGAAAAGCATAATTGGTCAAATGGAAAAATATGTACACAAATTCACTGAAGGAAAGAGCTCCTGAAAAAATAGAATTGACCAAACGAAAAAAGAGGTACAAAAGGTCACTGAAGAAAATAATTCCTTAAAAATTAGAATTGGGTTAGTGGAAGCTAAAAATGACTCCATGAGACATCAAAAAACAAATAAAATCAAAATAATAAAAAAGAAGAAAACATAAAATATTTTATTGGAAAAACAACTGACCTAGAAAACAGATCTAGGAGAGATAATTTAAGAATTGTTCGACTGTCTGAAAGCCATGATTTAAAAAAAGAGCTTAGGTATCATCTTTCAATAAATTATCAAGGAAAACTGCCCCAATATTCTAGAACCAGAAGGTAATATAGAAATTAAAATAATCCATTGATTACCTCCTGAAAGAAATTCCAAAATGAAAACTCCCAGGAATATTATAGTGAAATTCTAGTCAAAGAGAAAATATTTCAAGCAGCCAGAAAGAAACAATTCAAATATCATGAAGCCACAGTAAGGATCGCACAAGATGCAGCAACTTCCACTGGAGTGGAGGGTTTGGAATATGATATTCAAGAAGGTAAAGGAGTTACGGACAAGAATAACCTAGCCAGCAAAACTCGGTATAATACCTAAGTGTAGTGTAGGGGAATGGA
>CM053583.1:322356516-322377093 GCA_028627135.1 Pseudochirops cupreus | reverse complement strand
CTGTTTTCAAATCATATAAAGGCATTTACTCAGGGTTAGGCTATTCTCCTTAGAGGAAGCAGATAAAGCAGTCCCCTAAGAGAGGCAGGAGGAACGGCAGTCTAAGGAAGGCAAGGCTAGGGCTTATATAGAGGCAAAGTGCCTTCTTAATGGAAAGATGAGGGATTTTCTTTCACAACCAGGGACATATGCACAAGGGATGATAGTGTCAATGATCTGCTCATGCTATTTCTCATCATGCAGTCTGGTCTCCCTCAAAAGGGGCTACATTGCTATGTACATGAGATGTTAATTAACCCTAAGGGTGCTGTCAGACAAAGTGGGTGGGCATTGTACTTGCTCAGAGTAGATGATGTCCTGGGAAAGTTCCTTGGTCAGCTAAGTGCTAGAATGTGATTGGCTAGTTCAGGCCTTCTTATCTGGATACAAGTTATTGTCAAGGGTATTAGTTCAGGGGCTCTGGATACAGGTTTGTTGTCAGGGATACCCATTGTTCAAGGACGTTCCTCATCATTATTGCCCATAGCATGAAGTCCAAATACTTTGGGATAACCTTTAAGGGTTACAATGTCAATCTACTTTTTCAATCTTATCTCCCATGCTACATTCGCACCAAATGAATTTTTTATGCGGTGGACATATCCCCTGCTTTCCTGCCTTTGTGTTTTAGGTCATGCTATTCCGTATTTCTGGAATGTCTTCTGACTCAAACTTGTAGAAATCTGACCCATTCTTTGAAACTCAGCCATAATACCTCCTCCATTGAACCTTCTCTAATACCTCCCCTGAGTCACTAAAGATCTTTCCTCTTCCTACCTTTATGTCACACTTTCCATATCTCTCATGTACTCTCGTTTCTCCATTTTGTATTATAACTATTTGCACATATGTCTGTCTCCTTTTTTGATTTCTTAAGAGCAAAGTTAATTTTTTATCATCTGGAGACTGGGTGCTATGTGACTGTAGGAAAGGAATAAGCATTTATTAAGTGCCTACTATATGCCAGGCTTTGTACTGCTTTAGAAATATAATGATCATAATAATAACGGTAACAATGATAGTTAATGTTCATAGAGAACTTAGTAAGTGCCAGGCACTGTGCTAAGCATTTTACAATTATTTTCTCATCTGATCCTCACAACAACCCTGAGAGGCAGGTGTTGTTACTATCCCATTTTACCAGATGAGGAAATTGAGGCAAGTTGAGGTCAAGTGACTTGCCCAGGATCACAAAGCTACTAAGTGTCTGAATTTGGATTTGAGTTCAGGTCCTCACAATAACCCTGTGACAAGATAGTATTATTCTATTTTATAATTGAGGAAACTGAGGCAGACAAAGGTTAAATGACTTGCCTAGGGTCACACAACTAGGAAATGTTTGCACTGGATTTGAACTCAGATCTTCCTGACTCTTAGTTCAATATACTATCTATTGTGCCACTTACTTGTCTTAGATGAAGAGTGAATTCAAGTTTCATTGTACTCAAGGTGGGAGAGAGTAACCCAGCTATTCTTACTGTCAGAGGGAATGTCTAAAGTGCTGCCTCCTCCAAAAAATCTTTCCTGCTGTCTCTGGGCTTTAACACTCTCTCTCTCTCTCTCTCTCTCTCTCTCTCTCCCCTTAAATTTCCTTGGCCATATTTACGTATGTTCATGTCATATCTCAGTGGTAGAATGTAAGGCTGGGTCTATTTTCACATTTACCTTTGTATCCCCAGCACTCAGTATAGTCTCTGGTCCCTAGGAGGTGTTCAATGCATGTTTATGCAGATAAATTGAATATGAATGAAGGTAATTGGCTTTCTTGCAGATAAGAAACATAGTCCTTTTAGACAGAAGATTCTTAGAGATTGAATGGAGAACAAGTAACAGTGTACCATTTTTAAGATCTTAAAATAACTCTGTCCTGCCTAAAGGCAAGACTAGACTGAATAAAATGTTTAGGTTCCTGCTAACACAGGGGCTCCATCATTTTCTTCTCTCCAGCCTTCATTTTTTTCAACATGCCTTTAGCTACCTTTAGTAATGTCTTCTGATATTTAATCATGGTGTAGAGATAGCAATCAAATAGTCAATCAATCAACATATATTTATTAGATGCTTAAAATATGCCTGACACTGTGCTATGCTAGGGATCAAACAGAAGAGCAAAAACAGTCCTCGGCCTCAGGGATCTTACATTCTAACATGGAGACAACATGGACATAAATATATACATATCAGACACAGACAGCATGGGTGAAAGGTAGCTTTAGAAGGGAAGCTGGGTCATTGTATTGAAGGCTACTTGGAGTCCCTCCTAACACAGGGGACCTAACACAGCATCCAATCATTCCCTTCTGTCAACTCTCCTTGGCTGACTTCACTAAAATTATCCTCTGGTGTTTCATTGAAGTATGAGATGACCCAGCATTCTGTGCACAAGTTCTATCCCATCCTATCGAGTAGAAAGGTTTTGTGAACAGAATTCTAGTAGCCGTCCCTGCATCTGTTCACTAAAGGTAATGTTCTCTTGGATCAGAGTGGTTTATCTCCAGAAGACAGATCGTTCGATGGTTAATTCTTTTGGTGCTAGTCATTCATGGAAAACCGTATACTGCGTGAATTATGATCTGTGTTGGTGAAGAGAATATGATTTGGGGATAAGTTAGAGATCATTAGAAAAAAAATTAAGTCTTTCCACCGTATACTCTCAGTTTCTATCCTTTCTCTGCTCTGTTCTTCCTTGGTACTGTACTGTCTCTCTTCTTTTGTAAAGGAGAGGGAAGCGAGAGACAGTGGTTAGTCTTGGGTACAATCCCTGCTATGGCTCACATTTGATTCCTTTTCAGGGAAACAAAACTTGTGAGAGAAGACATAGAATTGGAGGCGGAGGGAGGGGAGTACAAATCAGCCCTGGTTTGTAGCATTTGCTAATTTCAGAGGCATATGAACTCACATCCAAAATTTAACTCCTGCTTTCAGAAGCCATTTTGAGCAAATTCCAGTGCACCTCTGAATGTCATAGGAAGCAATAAATACTGAAATGAAGTTGGGACTTACTGGTTCTCGTCTTAGCCTTGCAACTAACTTGCTCTGTGAACATCACTGGCCCTTGATCTCCTCACTTTTAAAATGAATGCATTGGAATAGCTGATCTCTGAGATTTTTTTTTTCCCACATTTAAGCTCTAAAACTCTTAACACCACAGAAAGCAGTACATTCCCCTTTAATAAAACTTCTTCCCAGACAACTTGTTCTTATGTTTCCAGGCTGACATTTTAAGATACATTTTTTGAAGGACACAGCATAACAATAACACACGAAAAAAAAATAATGTACTGATAACACTAAATATAGTTACTAATGAATCTTCTTTCTGGGTATTATTAGAAGTGTTTTCATTGTGAGAGAGACCTTTTCAAGCTCCAAGAGTTTCAAAGTCAGAGATTTTTACAGTATCTGGAGGTCTGCGTCCTACTCAGTATTTGCTCTGAAGCAGCTCCTTTGACAAGAGCCAGATCTGATTTGTTAAACTGGTAGCTTTGGGGCTTTTGTTGTCATTTTTGGTGTTTTGTTTTGTTTTGTTTTTCATCTGTGTTCTTTCTTTGGTGCAGAGACAGTCCTTAGAGGAGTATCTCATTCTATTCTTTTTTCCTTGCCTGTAGACAGCAAGCACTACATGGCTCTGAAAGAAACCTCTTTTATTTATTATTATCATTATTATTATTATTGTTAAGATGAATTCTGTCTCAAAGGCAGATATTTGCCAACACAAGGATTGTCAGAGATTTGTTCTTGTGGGGTCCCTTATAACTCTGAACCTTCTACTCAGGTATTCATTCTCCTCACCATTTCACCTTCACTAGGGAGGAGGGAAATGCCCTTGAAAGGGAGAGGCACTTTTTACACAGCCCAGGCTGGGATCAGTCTCTCATCACAAGCAATTTTCTGAGTGATGGTAACTGACCCCAGTCATTCACCCTGCCTATTCTCACAATCTACTGTCAGAGAAGATGAGTGGGGGGTCCCCAGAGAATCCCACTCTTCTCACTATACACACATAGCAGGTTTACCTCCCATGGTTACAGTCCCATAGACAGAATCCATGGGGAGCAACACAAATCATACAGAAGGGGTAAGAAGTTCATAGAACCTAAAACCATTGAAGGTATCACCAGTTGAATCCTGGACCATGTCCCCAGTCACAGCTTCTAAGTAGCACTAAAATGATGCTCTCACACTTTCTATCTTGGCAGACTCACTGCTGCCAGTCTATAATAGTCATCAATGCTTATAGACTGCTCCATGACCCCTTTGTTTGCTACTGACATTTTGCTTTTTAGAAGAAGAGGTTCCTACAATTCTAGAGATGATTGATGGCAATTAAGCTTCAATACCCTTCTCACCTCTTCTGTAATAAGAATACCAGAAGCATGGGCAGACTTCTGAGTTTTTTTCCAGTTTCCTCTTCCTTCCTTTCCAAGTCCAGAGATTTTCTGGGTCCAAGGCTACTGCCTCTGGCCCCTTTCACCTTCCCTGTGTATCCATTCCCTGAGTACTTCCTGCCTATGTGATATTGGACAAATTTCTCCACCTTTCTGAAATTGAGCTGAACTTCATCTATAAAATGAAGAGTTTGGAGCACAAAATCATTAAGTGTCTTTCTGATTCTAAATCCTAAGAGCCTATCATCTTCAGAGGATTTTTCAAGATTTGTCTGACGAGAAAACATATAGATGAATGGAATGGCACAATGACAATCACAGTCACACACCATCATATTCAGTCACATACTATTAAAAAAAAACCACAATACATGTACAAATAGATCGCCTAAATGTATGACCACATATAGAGATTCATGTACAAGTTACATGCTACATATTAACAAATCCCAATATACAGACCAACATTTATACATACAGTTGTGCATGCAGAGTCACACGCAAGCATAATTTACACCATCCCATGGAGTCACACACACAGAGTAGTATTTTTTTTATTTTTTTTAATATTTCTACTCACCAATAAGATGAGGAAAGACAAATGTCAGTGGATAGAGAAGAGGTCTTGGAGTTGGGACAAGTTGGATCCTTATTTTACCTCTGACATATATACTGGCTATCTGACTCAAAGCAAATCACTTAACCTTTCAGTGAGTCAGACAGCTTTCTTAGAAAGGGGTTCTTAACCTGAGCTCAGTGAGCTTTTATCTTCATTTTTTGTTTGTTTTTAATATTTTGTTAATTTTTAATATTTTGAAAAAATATAATTTATTTTCCTTATAACCTTATATATTCTGTTTTGGGCATTTAAGAACATTATTATGAGAAAGAGTCCAAAGGTTTCAAATAGAAAACCACAGAGGTCTAGTTCAAACACAAAAAAAGCTAAGAACCCTTTCTTAAGAATGTTAAGTTTCAGAGGAGTTTCCAATTTTCATTGGGAGAAGCAGTGTCCTCATCCCAGAACACTCTAAACTGGTGAAATCATTGGCCCAGACTGAAATGGTCATGATACTAACGACAAGAGAAACAATTACAATGGAGTTGCCTAGTTTATACAACCAATGAATATAAAGGATCATGTAAATACAGAATCACACAAAGTGAATGAAACCAGTGTTATCTCCCCATCTTATCCCCTCACCCCCTCTGTTCATGTATATGCGCACATCCTTACACTGCCTTCTTTTTCAAGGATTTAACACGTACTATGGCAGGGTTTTACCAGGTCCAGTCAGGATGGTGATACTGACTTCCAACAGATCCCAAGTAAATCCATCAAAGGACAGCAAAAGCCTGTGGTGGTACATTTGACCTTGAAAATGTTCCCTCTAAACCTCTGTTTAGAAAACTGAAGGGGTTTTCATTTAAAGCCCTATTTTAAAAAAAAATCTAAGGAAAATGAAAACAGAAAATGAAATGGCTCATCAGGACAGGAAGCCCGTTACATCCAGATGCATGATTTTTTTAAAGAACAATAGAAAGAAATCCTTTGGAATCAAGTAGCACCACACAGACTTCACTGTCCACTCTCCTCTGCATAATTAGGATGGTTTTGTTTTATATCTCTTTCCCATATCCCTGGAGGCCCCCTCAAGGTAATTTCTGCCCTACACACATATGCAAATGCACACACATATTTTTAAATTTAACATATTTTTTTAAACAATGAATTATTAAAAAGTCACAGAATATTGTTTCCCTACTTTCTTCAGGGAGCTTAAGCATGCAATGCTAGTCACCTTTTGATTATTCTTAATGAGATGAAGAGATGATCCAGTCTGTTCAACTCTGGAAGGACCCAGAGTCAGACACAAAGATGCACATAAATTGTGTACACACGTATACACACCTGCAGGTTCACTCGCTATTCAGGGTATACTAGAACACAGTTTCATGATCAAGAAGTGGCCCAAGAAAATCTGCAATATGGATAATTATTCTATAATTGGGAGTTTTCTATAATTAGATATTATAGAAGTCTAGAATCTTGGGTTTGAAAGAGACCTTAAAACATAAAGCATTAGAGACAGAAGGGACTTCAGAACACAAAATATTAGAGTGCAAAAGTACCCTGGAAGACCGAATGTAGAATATGAGAGTTAGGCAAGATCTAAGAGACAGGGGCAGCTAGGTGGCACAATGATTGGAGCATGGGTCCTGGAGTCAGGAGGACCTGAGTTCAAATGCAGCCTCAGACACTTAATACTTACTGTGTGACCTTGGAAAAGTCACTTAACCCCAGTTACCCTGCTTTTCCCCCTCCAAAAAGCAAAAGAAAAATCTAAGACATCTTGTCTGGCCTACTAATTTTACAGATGAGGAAACTTAAATCTAGACTCCTAAAGTGACTTGGCCAAGGTCACAAAGCTACTTAACTGATATCACACAGTCTCAAAAATTCCTTCCAAATGACCTGTAACAGTAATAATGAAAAGAGAAAAATCTAAACATTTTCAGTTTTCTGTGCTTTTAAAGGTCTTTTTTTCTTCACTCTTTTAAAAATTAAATCTTCATGGATGTTACTGACAACAAACAGATACTAGAGAGTGGTGGAAAGTGCCAGATTTTAGCTGAAAAACCCACTCAAAGTGATTTATTCATGTTAAAAGCCTCAGTCTGCAGTTAGTACTGACATAATTATATTTTCCTCTTTGTCGTTTAGCAGAGTAGGCTGGCTGACATGGGTATAGAAGCTGGTGCTTGACATTTGGGGTACAGCTGAACTAAAATAATGCATGTGTGTATGTATGTGTATGTGTGCTGTGTAGGTGATGGAAAGAAAACAAATTGTTGTGTCTCTGTCTGGGTGTCTGTGGATAATTAAACTTTGTAGGTACTATGAAAGGTATTAAGTCACCATTATTAGTATTACTAACAATTAATAAGGATAATCATGCTGAGGAAGATTTACTGAATCTCTGAGTTGGAAGGGACCTCAAAGGCCCATTAGCCTGTACTTGAACAGTGGGGCTCTCTACATTTCTGAGAAGTGGTCCTCCTGCCTCCTCTTGAAGACACACGATGACAGGAAGCTCACTACCTGCCGAGGCTCAACAGCTCTCCTTGTTAATAATTTGGCCTTATGTTGAGCTGAAATCTGTGCTTCTCTATACCATATACCTATTGGTCTTAGCTCTGACCTCTAGAGCCAAATAAGCAAGCCGTAACCTTCTTCCTTCCTCAAGAGAGCTCTTTGAATCAGATCGAAAATATGTAAAAATAATTGTGTCAGGATAAAATTAATTTTGGAGCTGTCAGAAACACAAATTGTGTAGTAACTGCAATACACACACATATATGTATCTATGTATGTATATACATATATATGAAATATGTGAGTAAATATGTATGTATATATTTACTTTTTTGGGGGGGAAGATACTATGGCAACATAAAAGAAAACCCCACCAAGAAGGAACTTGTGTTGGGAGAAGGTGAAACACATATGCCTTCAGGGGTGGAGGGAAGGTGAGCCCTGGGAAAGAGTTTATGAAAAGAGGAGCTTGGGATAGGGACTGATATGTCATTCGAGGATTGTGGGACACAGAGAATTTTGGTCAATATGTATGTGGAGGGGGAGGCTAGGTGGCCCTGGAGTCAGTAGGACCTGAATTCAAATCCAGCCTCAGACACTTAACACAAAACTAACCCTGTGACCTTGGGCGAGTCACTTAACCTCAACTGCCCTAACTTCTGCTCTCTCTCTCAAAAAAAAATAAACTTAATCTTTAAAAAAAGAATGTATGTGCACAGGGTGTAAAAGATAGAGAGACAGAGAGAGAAATTCATAGTGTTTTCACCAGGTCACCAGACTTTAGTTTCCTCATCTATAAAATTAGGGGATTAGACCACAAGACTTTTAATTTAAAGGCTTTAAAGATCCCTTTTAGTTCAAAATCTATGATCCTATGGGTTGAAACCATGCACAAATATAACTTTTTAGAAATCATAATTTGCTTTATTTTCCATCAGAGAAATATACCATTTCAATTGTACTTTTACATTAGGAGCAGAGAACATAGAACTTTATTTTTTTTTTCAAAAGATACAATGCATTCTTAAAACATAAGTCTATCTGTACCTGCATGTAGTTGGAATGAAATATTTAATATTCTATATTGTATGTTCTAAAATCTCTTCCATTTCTAATATTTTATGTTCTAAATTATGAAGCTTTTTTGGGATATGACATTGTATGTTTTACCTTCCAATGTTTCTTCCAGCTCAGGTATCCCCCTATGATTTAAACTCTAATTCAAAAGTTTAGATGGTTTACAAGGAGGCAGATTTGGTTCAATGTAAGGAAAGCAAACCTCAACTCTCAAAACTGCCCAACAACCAGATAGATTAACTCACATGTAGTGAGTTTCCTGGTGATTAGAGATATTCAAATAAAGGCAAGATGATTCCCTTTGCCACAGGCAGGTAAGCAGATAGTAAAGGGTACTCCTTTTTCAGATTGGGTTTGAGATTAGGTGATCTTGAAAGTATCTTTTCCAGCTCTGCAATTCTGAGTCCAGGAATTTCTCAGGGAATCCTGGCAGATTCTCATTTAATATCAGAATAATCATGGTAATGGAGTCCTCTTTAGCCTTTAACAATTCTGTATACTGTGATACATTCACCAACATGAAGTGTGACTCTCATAAATCAGAGTAAACTCATGGGAAAGTTGAAAAAATGAGACTGACTACTGCCTGGTCCAGGGTGTTGTGCAGTTATGAGAAAGCTGATTATAATAGCTTAGAGTGAACAAGAGGAAGACTTTAGTTTTAAGAATTTTAAGGATTGGAGAAACTGAAGAGCTGTGAACAATGGTTAGTATATCAAATGATACCTCAAAGGTCAGTGGTTAACTACGTCTACTTGAGTTTAACTTCATAAGTTTTGAATAAGAACATAAAACATAGGGGAATATCTGAGCTGGAAGAGACATTGGAAAGTAAACCATACAATGTCATATCCCAAATAAACTTTATAATTTAAAACATAGACTATTAGAAGTGGAAGAGATTTTAGAACACACAATATTGAATATTAAATCAGGATAAGACACTAAGAAGAGAATGAATAAATGAATGGATGAATGAATGAAAAAAATATTTATTAAGCACTTACTATGTGTCAAACACTGCCCTAAATGCTAGGGATCAAAGAAAGAAAAAGAAAAACAGTCTCTTTTCTTGAGGGGTTTACATGCTTACTAGGGGAAGCAACACATAAAAGAAACTTTGTTTTTAAGGTATATGGAAAGACCCCCAAATCCTAAGGGTACAATGATGGGGCAGATGACAAGGCCTGGAGGCCTTTATGAAACATAAGTACATCAGATGACAATGCTAAGGGATTGTAGGATTTAAAGGACAGTCAAAAATAAGATTTTTTAATACAATGGAAAGGCCGATGATAAGGGTTGTTGGATTTCCTTTATGGTACTGGGGAAGTGAGTAAAAGGAAAATACTTATGTTTCCCTATGACTCCACAAGAGTGTTCTGGATTGGGAACACAAAAAAAGTATTCAAAATGCCTTCACTAATTTGATAAGAACAGCATTTTTTTTTTAAATAGCAGATAGTAAATAACAAATTGGCTCATGGGCAGAGAACGTCTGGGGTCTTCCCTCATGAGAAAAGCTGAAGACACTCTTTCTGGGAGGCTCATGATAATGTGGAATGTAAATATCTTGGAGAGACTTGAGTATGTATAGAAATTCTGTAATTGGTTCCAGTCCGATTATCACTTGGTTAGGAGAAGTCTTTTCAATTGACGAGGTAGATGGAACTGGGCAATCTTCATAGCAACCAGGGACAGATGCATTCTCTTGGGCTGATCCCTCTTGGTTTAACTCCATTAACTGAATGTAGTGAGAGGTGATATTGTAAAGTGAGAGAACCTTGAGTATTCCCCATTAGGACATATGAGGCCTCATGAAATAAGCCTTCATCCTCGGCCTCTGTCTTTGTTCTTTTTTATTTTAGGTGAAGGGACTGGAGGCTCTAATCTTTTAAGTTGCAGAAGATCAGGAGAGTAAGGTTTTCATCCTTGGCCTCTGTCTTTGCTCTTTTTTACTTTAGGTGAAGGGACTGGACACTGTAACCTTTTAAGTTTCAGAAGATCAGAAGAACAAGACTGACAAGATGCCAATCTTTGCATGCTTGGTTCTAAACCCTCTGCAAAGTAGTTTCTGACATCATTCAACCACAACACCCCTCTGCCAAATTGCCAATTATCTCTTAATCGATAAATCTTATGACTTCTTCTCATTCTTCATCCTTATTGACCTCTCTGCAGTTGACACAGCCAATCAACATTTCCAACTGGATATCTTCCATTGTCAAAATTTATCACATCATTTTTCTCCTGTTTCTCTTTCTACTTCTCAAACTGCTCCTTTTAAAAATCTCCTTTGCAGGATCTTTATTCATTTCCACTAAAGGGGTGTGTCTCCAAGTCTCTGTTGGTTTTTGTTTTTCTTCATCCTCTATTCTAGCTTGCTTGGTGATTGTATCAGGTCCCATAAGTTCAATTGTCGTCTTTATATAGATGATTCCCATATTTATATGACTAGCCTGAATATCGCTCCCAGGTTCTAGTCCTGAAATATCAAATACCTTTTGGTTACCTTGAATTGGATATTCCCTAGGCAACTCAAACTCAAGGTGTAAAAAACCAGAACTCATTATCTTTCACCTAAACCCTTCAAACTTCCCTATTTCTTTCAAGGGCAGTACTGTCCTCCTAATCATTGAGGCATACAACCTCATCATCATCTTTGACTTCTCACTCACACTCATCCCACATATCCAGTCTGTTGGGATTATTATTATCCAATATAATGTTCCCCAATCTGTTCTAAAATCTCCTTTCTCACTTCACTACATCTTCCATATATGTTCTCTTTCTTCCACTCACACAACCATCACCCTAATATAGGCCTACAAATGAAAACCAAAAGGAAAACAACTCAGACAATGTATCCCTGAAGCAATAACCTCTCACCTACAAATGAGGATGTGGTGTTTCTTTGTGAAGTTCAGCCTTTCAAGCAATCATTTCAAAGTAATTTAGAGTCTATTTGTCATTAATAATTGGCCTTGGGGACTCCAATAACTTCATTACCACAGTATAGATCACAGCCAGTCCTTCTGTCTCTGCAGATCATCCTCAGAGATGCTGAGAACTCTGATGGCCCCAGGTTTTACCAAGTACTCATCTTACATAGGTGCTGAAATACCTGGGAGCCTGGTTAGTACCTTGGAACCTTGGCTCTTGATCTAGACTGGGCAAGAAGATTTGAGGCAGCGCATTTAGCTGGAAAGAGTAATGCATTTGAAGCTAGAACACCTAGGTTCAAACCTCTGTTCTGTAAGCTGACATTCATTTGCCATTTTTATCTGCAAAATGAGAATTAAACTATTTTCTTGACAGACTTGTCCTAAGCAACTTATAACATAAAGACAGAAAGTCCTGTAGGCATATAGAATTGATCCTTCTTATTATTGTTCCTACCTTTCCATCCCAACTGGATTAGGAATTAAGAGACCTGTTTCTTCTTTTCTATGGGGCTTTGGGCAATTAACTCAGTAGCTTTAGACCTCAGTTTCCCCATCTAGAAAAAGGGGTATGGACTGGATGATCTCTAAGGTCTCTTCATTATACAGAGATGAAAACTAAGGCTCAAAGGATGGGGATTGGCTTGGCCAAGGTTACAGAAGTAGACTGGAACCCAGAATTCCTGAATTCCAGCATTTGATGCTCTTCCTACTACATAGCTCTAACTCCTTGAGGAAGGACAAGTAAATTAGGAAAATGTCAATTATGTCAATGAGACACTTGATCATATAAATTGCTTAATTAAGTAAATAAGAACTTGAAAAGCAGGATGAGGGAAATGCCTAGAAGTTCTGGGGGGAAAATGAGGAGGAGTGCTTGATAGTTAACAAAATACTCTGGCATTACAGTTAGGAGTACACAGCATAGGAGGAAGGGTTGGAGAAGGATAAGAGAGCAGCATAGCATCCAGGTTAGGCTCAAGGGTTCCCAAAAAGGTAATGCAGTGCATAGAGAAATGGAGAACTTTAATGTGATTCCATTAAGATGCTGGAAGGTCTTAGCAGCCAGCTCCTTGTCAGGAGGGATTGCTTCATCCATTGCATCTATATCTCTGGTACCCATCACAGAATCTGTCACATAGTAGGTACTCACTACACATTTGTAGATTTATTGCTTGATAGGGAAAAGAGAAAGGGAGCATATAGAACTTAGAGCTCTTGTTATCACAGGTTCTAAAAATCATCTAAATTAACCTACTCCAGAGGAAATCAAAGCCCAAAGAGGCTTCCTCAAGGATCATAAAAAATAAGTGGTAGTGCCAGGATTCACCTTTGAGTCACATTGGCTCAAGGTAGATAGAAGTTGAGGGACTTTTGGGTCACTTGATGCAGTTAGAGATGTGGAAGCCATCCTCTATACAGATTTGGTTTGGTGAGAGAGAGAGAGAAGAAGAAGAAGAAGAAGAAGAAGAAGAAGAAGAAGAAGAAGAAGAAGAAGAAGAAGAAGAAGAAGGAGGAGGAGGAGGAGGAGGAGGAGGAGGAGGAGGAGGAGGAGGAGGAAAAGAAGGAGAAGAAGAAGAAGAAGAAGAAGAAGAAGTAGAAGAAGAAGAAGAAGAAAAAGGAGGAGGAGGAGGAGGAGCAGGAGGAGGAGGAGGAGGAGGAAAAGAAGGAGAAGAAGAAGAAGAAGAAGAAGAAGTAGAAGAAGAAGAAGAAGAAGAAGAAGAAGAAGAAGAAGAAGAAGAAGTAGAAGAAAGGAGAGGAGAAAGACAGGAGGATCACAAAAATGAACTAGACTAGATGACCTCCTTTAAAAGTCCCTCCAATTCTGAAATTCTGCAGTTTAATTCTCTGAAATTAAAAAAAAAAGATGTATTTTTTTCTCTTAAAGAAATAAAAATTTTAACTCATCTTCTAGGCATTTTATTGGGTTCCAAAGAAGATAGGCATGGTCATTGCCTCAAGGAGCTTATGATCTAACAGCAGAGATCAAGATATATATGAGAATTACAATAATAATGAAAGTCCAACTGTGATAAGGTGACAAGAGAGGGAAACAGTGACAATTTAAAAGAGCAAGTGATGCCATTCAGCCGGCAAGGATCAAGGCAGGCCTTATAGAGGTCAACCAACTAAGGTTCACTTCTCCCATTCAAAGAGTCCCATTGCCTTTGGCTGGAAATGCCATAGCTTTGTCTGCAAACACTACCTGTTCCCATTCTGTTGCAAACAATATTTCTGGAGCTGGTAGCCATTAGATGGGTTTGTTGAACTTGTTAAACCTTGGTTCATGAGGTTGTAAATTTGAATTTTTGAATACGGAAAATTAGTTTTTTAATTCAGTAAGACAGAAAATGCAATAGGATTAATTCTTTTCGTTTGAGAATAATCAGAGGTCACCATGGCAACTGACAATGAAGGGAAACATTCCGTTATTTCTTGTTGTCTATTCAAGGCTTGTCCCCTACACCATCCTGGGCTTCATTTGTAATTCCTGCTAAATATCCCTCTACCTGGTTTATTAATAAGGACTGAATTGCAATGATCATTTTCAAGAGCTACAAGGGAGGAACAAAAGGTCCGGATTGAAGTTAGAGATTTTTCAGGTTTAGGCACTGATCTCCAGTGGCAGTTAAGAGGTAGAGTTGGAAGGAAGCTTCAGTTCTTGATCAAAATTCATGAGGCGGATTTGGAAAAGCAACCCAAGCCCGGCACTGTCTCAGTTCATTTACCACAAGCCAAATGCAACTACTTTTGTGACAGAAAAACAGGCTGTGAACTTACCTAAATTCAAGGAGACTGTTCACATTGAGTGATCCTGGACCAATTAAATAGAAGGCCATGGGGTATTTAACATATACAATGGTTGACTGGAATCGTGAAGGCAAGGGGGTATTGTGGATCCTGCATTTGCAGGTCTCCAGAGGACCTATAGAACTTAGCATATGGTACCTAGCTTTTAATAGTTTCCCTTTAAGAAACAGAAAGAAGCATGGCCAAAACAAGCTAATCATCAAAATGCCTACTAGCCAGTAGGCTGGACATTAAACTGTCTAACTATGGTGACCTCATTCCAAGTTAATCTGGATTTATCCAAGTACCTAAAGGCACTTAGGCAGTACAGAAGGTCTGGATGCAGAGAAACCTAAGTTCAAATCCAGACTCAGGCACTTACTAGCAGCTGTATGACCCTGAGCTGGTCACTTAACTTCTGGTTTTTCTTATCTATAAAATAATGGTGATAATAATAGCATCTACCTCCCAGGGTAGGATCAACTAAGATAATATATGTAAAGTACTTTGTAAATCTTAAGGCTTAATACATACTGTTATTATTACTTATTATTATCATTATTGTTGCTATTGTTATAATAATAATAATATTGGACTCCAACAGAGTTGCACATTAATTTCTAGGATTTATAGACTCTACAAATTTTCTGATGTTTCTTCATAGACCCTGGCAGGAGGGCAGAGAAATCACCTAATCCAGGACCCATCTTTTCTTATCTCCCAGGGAAGCCATAGAAAATCACAAAATTCCAGCACTGAACAGGCCTTAGAGTCAATCTAGTTCAACCCATACCCACAAAAGAATCCTCTCTGCACTATTTGGCAAGTAATCCTCTAGGGTCTAGATGAAGCCACCTTGGGAAGGGAAATCTACTATCATCCTGTCTTTGCTTAGCTCTGAATGGTGGCAAGATTTTCCTCATATCCAACCTAAATTGTCCTCTTTGTACCTTCTGTCCTTTGCAACTAGTTCTGGGGGCCCAATAGGACAGTCAAACTAACCCTTCTTCAATGTACCAGCCCTTCAAATACTTGAAGGTAGAGAAGTATTAGCCATGAGCTAATTGACCTCTTTTCAAGTAACTGCTACTTCTCAGTTACAGTGAAATCATCATTCTGATATGGAGTTTAGTGTGGTGAGCAAAGTGGTCTCCATTCTAGAACTCTTAAGTTCAAGAAAACTTTTTATCTAAGTGCTTTTGAGTAGCCTGAATCACAGTACAAGGAAAAGATGGGTTATGGACTGGCTATGGAAGGCTATATATATAGTATGTGTATACATATGTATGTATACACACATACATGTATACATGTACATATATGCCTACATATATGTACCAACATACATATGCACACACATATACATATGCAAAACATATACCCACATAATTTGTATGTAAACATGCATGTATGTGTTGTGTGTTTACATATGTTTAAATATATACATATATACAGATATGTATATACATATGCCTGCATGTATGCATGTATGTATCAAAGGGCAGCCAAGTGGCACAATGTATAGAGTGCTGGGCCTTGAGTCAGGAAGACTCATCTTTGTTAGTTCAAATATGGCCTCAGACACTTACTAACTGTGTGACCCTGGCAAATGACTTAACTCTGCCTCAATTTCCTCATCTGTAAAATGACTTAGAGAAAGAAATGGCAAACCACGCCAGTATCTTTGCCAAGAAAACTCCAAATGGGGTCACAAAGAGTCAGACAGATTGAAAAATGACTGATCAAATATATCAAAAGAGAGACTATACATACAGCACTGCACAAATAGAGACTCTTTTGAGAATCCATTTGGCATAATGAACAGAGCACTGGACATGGACTCAGGAGACCTAGGTTTGAGTTATGCCTCTGAAGCCTAGGTACATGAGGCTCCCTAGGTAAGCGAACTTTGACCAAATCACATTTTTTAAAATTGGTACTTGGTTTTAGCATTTGTAAACAATATTCATATTCCCTGCCTCATGATATTGTTTTGGGGAAATACTTTAAGCTGCTTAGAAATGTGAGTTACTGTCAGGTGCAGCTGGCACATGCCTATAATCCTAGGTAGTAACCTGGGAAGACTGAGGCTGATGGGTCATTGAATCCAAGAGTTTTGAGCTGTAGGAGAGCTAAAGTTAATGGAAGTCTTCATTAAGTCTGTCATCAACAGAGTGAGCCCCCAGGAGTCAGAGGTCCCTATATTACCTAAGGAGGAGTAAACTGGCCCATTATACAGGTAGCAAGTCAAAGCTTCCAGCTTCAATAGGTTTTGGTCTGTGAATAGCCACCATGCTTCCATCCTGGGTGAGAGAGGACGACTCATTCTCCCCTCAGCCCCTCAAAAAAGAGAGATGTTCTAACTAGGGCACTTTTCAGTTTGAACTTATTCTCTGTGTATCCACAGGGGCTTCCCACATGGAAAGAAGATGAGTGTCTCAAAAGGAATAAAAAAAAACCCCACAAAATAGACTTTTTTAAACTTTTAGTTGGGTCAGTGGTAAAGTCATATAGCCAAAACTACAGTAAAATCAGGAGTCAGAGTTAGAGTAAACAGTTGGCATGGTAATATTTTAGAATAAAATCTATAAAGGGCTTGTACTGTTTCATTTTTTTGTCTTGATTTCTCCAGTGACCCATAGCACAGTGTTTTGTGTGTAGAAGGCACCTAATATATGTTTGTTGAATTGAATTATGAAACCAGAGTTTCCTCTTTGGGATTTCTACATTGTCAAGTTGTCATATCCATTATTTTATGGCCATTGTTTTTAGACCAGACCTGGTACAATTTATTTTTTTAAAAATGAAAGTTTATATTTGTATAGTACTGAATAGTTTACAAAGTATAGTATAACATAAGTAGCCCTAGGTTTGAAGTCAAAAGATTCTGAAGACCTAAGTGGAAATCCCAAATGCTCTGTTTAGTGGCACAAGTGACTGATCTTGGTCAACTCATTTCATTTCTCTAGGTCTCAGTTTCCTCACTTGTAAAAATGAAGATTGTTCAGACAGTTTCTAAGGTTATACATGAGTCATCATTCCAGAGTCCAACTCCCTCATTCATTTTATAGATTTGGAAACTGAGGTCCAAAAAGGTTAATTGATTTGTCCAAGGTTGCACAGATGGTAAGCAGTGGAAAGAGGATTAAAACCAAGGCCTTGTAACTAGAAAGACAGGATTCTTTCCATTATATCACACCATCTCACTTTCCAGCTCTACCATTTTCTGATTCTGGGAAAGATCATGGAGATATGAGTCAGAAGACTGGACTCAAATCCCAATTCTGCTAATGACTAGCTACATGATCTTCAGCAAGTAACTTCCCATCTATGGGCTTCAAAATCCTTCACTGGTAAAGTGAAGGTATTGGGTTATATGACCTATAAAGGCCCTTTAAGAGCCTGGAATAGAAAATTACTGAATGGTAAAAAATGATGAATATGAATAGTTCAGTGAAGCATGAGAAAACTTATATGAATAGATGCTAAGTGATGTAAATAGAATCAGGAAAATAATATGAATTTTTTCAAATATTCAGAGACTCACTTGGATATCCCCTCCCCTGTAATCTGTGACTCATGACATGGTTCTCCTTGCTATTCCAAGTATATCACATTCTATTGCCCAAATCCAAGTATTTTCATTGGCTGTCACTCGTGCATGGAACTCCTGACTTCCCTGGCCTTCTTCAAGTCTCAACTAAGACCACTTCTGCCAAAAAAGGCTTCCCCAGTCCTCCTCAATCTTAGTTTCTTCCCTCTGAGATTATCTACAACTTATCCTGTATATATTTTGTTTATAAATAATTTTCATATGTTATCTCTTTCACTAGACTGTGAACTCCTTGAGAGAAGGGACCGTGGATCGACTTGTTTGTTTCTTGCCTTTCTTTGCAATCCCGCTGCTTAGCACAATGCCTGGCATATAGTGGGTCTTAATGTTTATTTAGTGCTCAATTTATTTGACTCAATGACTTGGAAATTCCTTTTGATGAGGTAGAACTAAACCCATACCTGTGACTTTTCTTTACATAGTCCTGTAAGATCATCACAAGGGGTCTGCCCAGAATGTTGAAAGCCTTCTTCATTTTTTCCTGACACTTTGAAGGTACTAATGGTTACACTCTAGCTGTCCACTTGCCTTCCCTTGATATCACTATGTATAAATGGCCATTTTTATCTTTCTAACATACAGTTCCTTAAAGACACATTTTTATATTATCGTGGATAGCTAGGTGGCACAGTGGATAGAGTGCTGGGCCTAGAGACAGAAAGAATCTTCTTCATGAGTTCAAACCTGGCCTCAGACACTTACTAGCAATGTGACCTTGGGCAAATCTTTTAATCCTGTTTGTTTCAGTTTCTTTATCTGTGAGATGAGTTGGAAAATAAAATGGAAACTACTCCGTTATTTTTCCCAAGAAAACCCCAAATGTGATCATTGAGAGTTAGATGTGACTGAAAAATGACTAATTATATTAACATACATCTCCTGCATGCTATATAACACACACATATAGGTATACACACATACATATAATAACTACAATAATAGAAATATATAAGGACATAGCCAAGATAGCATAGTGGAAGCAGGTACTTGCATGAGCTCCCACACCAACTACCTCCAATACCTGTAAAATATGACTCTAAATAAATTTTAGAGCTGCAGGACCCACAAAGTGACAGAGAGAAACAAATCTCCCACTGTGAAGGCAGCCTGGCAGGCCAACAAGAAAGGTCTATTGCACCAAGCTGGGAGCTGAGCACAGTCCCGCAGAAGCTGCAGAGTCCCAGAACTGGGGCAGCCTAGACCAGCAGCACAGATTCACCAGAGCAGACTTCAGGAGAGTGAATCACCACCAGCTGTGGCAGTTTCCAGACTTCTCAACCCATAAACGCCAAAGAGAAAGTTAAAGGTCAGTGGGGAACTCTGTTGGAACTGGGTGAAGGAAGGAAGAGACGGTCAGGCCCCTGTCCCTGGGACAAGAGGTAGCGGAGGTATGGTGGCTGCAGCTGCTGCCACATGGCTGCCTCCAGAGCTCCTGGCCTGCAGATTGCAGGGGGGCCAAGCAACCATTCAGAGGGTAATCACTCTTGTTTTGACCTGCTTGGATATGGATTGTGATCTTAGGTGGTGGAACTTGAGTGTGTGGCCAGTGTGCCAGAGCTTGTGGTGCTGTAGAGAGGGTGCCCTCCTCAGACTTCTGACAAAATTTGCAAAAACTCCAGTTGTTTAGGATACAGCTCTTTCCACTCTGGAAGTAGAGTTCTACCCTGGCAAATAGCTCAAAAGTCAAGTAATTGGCTGGCAAAATGAACAAGAAGAGGAAGTACAATCAGACCCCCCTAGAATCCTTTCTGGAGGACAAAAAGGATAAAAACATGGAACCAGAAGAAGCTGATGAAGTCAAAACTCCTTCATCAAAAGCTTTCAAGAAAAAATATGAATTGGTTACAGATCATGGAGGAGCTCAAGAAGGATTTTGAAAATCAAGTAAGAGAAGTAGACTAAAAATTGGAAAGAGAAATGAGAATGATGTGAGAAAATAATGAAAAGCAAGTCAACAGCCTGCAAAAGGAGACCCAACAAAAGACTGAAGAAAATAACACCTTAAAAAATAGACTAACTCAAATTGGCAAAAGAGGCCCAGAAAGCCAATGGGGAAAAGAATGGCTTAAAAAGACAAATTGCTCAGATGGAAAATGAATTTCAAAAACTCACTGAAGAGAATAATTCCTTCAAAAGTAGACTGGAGCAGACGGAAGCTAATGACTTTAAGAGAAATCAAGATACTATTAAACAGATCCAAACAAATGAAAAAATAGAAGACAATGTGAAATATCTCATTGGAAAGACCACTGACCTGGAAAATAGATCCAGGAGAGACGATTTAAAAATTATTGGACTACCTGAAAGCCATGATCAAAAAGAAGAACCTAGAAATCATCCTTCAAGAAATTCTCAAGGAGTGATCCCCAGGAGTCAGCGTGATTAGTGCAACCAACATCACCATGGCAACCCCTTTTGTTTATTTGCCACTCTTATCTTTCTTCTGGTCATCGACAACAGATTTTTATTTAAAAATTTAATGTGTCCTAATTATTTTGGAGCTGCCAACTGCATAATTAATTTGCAAATAAAGAATACTGTGTCCCCGAAAAAAAAAAAAAAGAAATTCTCAAGGAAAATTGCCCTGATATTCCAGAACCAGAGGGCAAAACAGAAATTGAAAGAATTCAC
>CM053583.1:322302741-322337797 GCA_028627135.1 Pseudochirops cupreus | reverse complement strand
TATATACATTTGTATTCCCTTGCTCTATCCTCATACTGAGAAAAGTTTCATCAGTTACAATTGTCACTTTTCCATGTTGGCATGTAAATATTTCATCTTGTTCTTCCCTTCTATTGTAACAGTTATCCCTTGCTTCTTCTATATGAGATGATTAACCCCATCCTGTCTCTTCTCATTATATTCCTCTCTCACCTCTCAATTTCACCTTTTAATTATCATCCCTTCCTATTCAGTTGACCCTGTGCCCTCTGTCTATGTATACCTGTACACATATATGCACACACTCACATATGTATTCATACGCACACATATCTTCCTATATAGTACATTTATATTCCCTTCAACTATCCTCATACTGAGAAAAGTTTCATAAGTTACAATTATTATTTTCCCACGTAGGCATGTAAATAGTTCAACTTTGATAAGTTCCTTATGATTTCTTTTTCATGTTTACCTTCTCATGCTTTTCTTGTTGCTTGTATTTGAGTGTCAAATTTTCTATTCTACTATGGTTTTTTCATCAAGAATTCTTGAAAGTCCTCTATTTCTTTGAATGACCATATTTTCCCCTGAAACATTATACTCAGTTTTACTGGGTAGGTGATTCTTGGTTTTAATACTAGTTTCTGGGGGTGGAACCAAGATGGCAGTGTAAGAGCAGCAACATATCGCAGCTCTCACATAGACACCCCAAAATACCCACACAATATGATTGTAAACTAATTCTAGAACTCCAAAATGCACACAAATATACTTTCCTCTAAAGTCAGCTCGGCTATGAAGAGCCATATCAGCCCTGCGAACTGAAACCAGCCTAGCCTGAAATCACAGCTGTGCCCTGGTGGCAGCTAGACAAGAGGAGTTGGGAGGTGGCTGGATGAGAGGAGCAGAGCCCCGGCTGGAGCTTAGGGTGAGCAGATCAGCAGCAGCTATGGCAGTATCCAGAATTAGGTCAGTGGGGATTGTGAAATCAGGAGAGAAAAGCGGTCCAGCCAAAATGCCTCCAGAGCAAGGAGGCTGCAGACCTGGAGGTCTTCCACCTGCCTCCACACTGCCACTTCAGAGCTCTTGGCCTGCAGACTGCAGGGGGACCAAGTGATCGTTCAGAGGCCAAGTGCTCTTGGGTTGAGTGGCCTGGATCTGGATCATGGTCTTGGGCTTTGGTCCTGTGTTTTGTTTTTTTTTTTTCAGTGGGCCAGAGTGGGGGAGGGACCCAGCAACCTCCTAAGAGCTCCGGCAGCTGGGAAAACCCCAGCAATTTGGGACAGAGCTTTTCCCACATCTTCTCCAGCATTGATCATTTTCCTGTTTTGTCATGTTAGCCAACCTGAACAGTGAGATGTGATACCTAAGAGTTGTTTTGAACCAGATGATTTTTTGATCTTAGAATTTTCCTTATCTCATATCTTTTGGTCTTTCTAATATGCCATGTCCCTTCCACATCACCTCCTAGGTTCACTGGTACAATCATTTATCCTTTCCCTTTAAAGAAGAATATAGTCAACTGGTGAGGAGATCACAATATTTACTTTTATAAATAAGTGTACAAATGGCAAACAAGATGGAGAAATAGATAGTTTCTATGATCCTCATGATCTCTCAAGAGTTTTCAAAAAAGAAATTATGCATAAGAGATAAAGCAGTTTTGATTGTCTCTACAGTATGAGATACCAAGAACCTTTTTGAGAGAATGACCCAATGAATGATAACATGAAAGGGTAATCCTAAACTGGTGATCAGAACTAAAGGACAGAGGGAACTGGGGTTGGATGTCAATATTGGGGGGTGGGGAAGAGAGAGTGGAATCTGCTGAGCATTAAGATGTGGGAAGACTGGCATCCAGCTGAGGGAAGAAAGGGGTATTTTACTTGACTACTTAACTGAGAGAGAGAAAAAGACAAAGAAAATTTAGGCAACTAGATAAAAAGAAAGAAATAAAGAATTAATAAAGCAAACAAATGGGTAAGGAGTCAAGGGTGGGAGAAGAGAGTCAATGGGAATAGAGTTGCCTTAAAGTAGACAAAACAAACATTTTTTTAAAAAGACAAAGTACTATTTTTACAGGAAAAGGAGGGAAAGGAGGAAAAAAAATCCCAAATCGGAAAAATAAAACATTTGAGACAAATGAAGGACCATATAAACCTACTTCTCATAACTTTAAATGTGAATTGGTTAAATAATCCAATAAAATGAAAAAAGATTGACAGATTGGATATGGAAACACAACCCCACAATCTGTTTCTTACAAGAAACATTCCTAAAAAATAAAGATAATAACAAAATAAAAATGAGGAACTGGTACAAAATTCACTGTGCAGCAGGTCAATCTAAAAACCAAGAATTACAATAATTCTCTCAGATAAAACAAAAACAAAAATTCACAACTTTATGTTGTGATAAGATAAACAATGAAACTATGTGCTCCAAATGTCTCAGAATCTAAATTCATAAAGGAAAACTTATTTGAATTACTCAAAGACATAGGCATTAATACAATAGTGGCAGGAGAGTCTAACATACTTCTCTCAGTTTTGGACAAGTTTAATGGAAAAAGAAGAGAGAAAATATAGAATTGATCAAATTTCTGGAGAATCTTAAGGTTTATAACATCTCTCAAATGGGAAAGATAAAAAAAATCCAAATTTCTCATCAATTCATCAACATAGAACTTTTACAAAATTTGACCATGCATCAGGGCACAGGAATATTGAAAATAAGTGTAAAAAAGAGAGATAATAAACACTTTGCAGAAAATAATGCAATAAAATTGTACTCAGTTCATGAAGTATAAACAAAAAACAGATCCCAATGAATCTTAACAATGAAATTTTAAATAATGAATGGATTAAAAATCAAAACACTGCATAGAAACAATTCATAATTATGTGAAAGAAAATGATAATCAAGAACAACATAACAAATTTTGTGGGATACAGCAAAATGAGTCCTTAGAGGGAAATCATATTTTCACAAACATAATAAATTAACAAAATAGAATAGATAAGTGAACTGACTATGCATTTTAAGAAACTGGAAAACCAACAAACAAACAGTCCTTAATAAGCACAAAAGAAGAGATATTAAAAATTAGAGGGGAAATAGGTAATCTGAAAGCAAATAAAAACACTATAGAGATGATATTAAAATTAAAAGATAGTTCTTTGAAAAGAATAATAAAACTGATATCTTCAGCAAACTTGATTAAAAATGGTGACAGAAGGTCAAATCAACTAATTAGAATGCAAACAAGATGGATCTTGAAAAATCTGAAGAAAGTAAAAGAATGATCAGAATCTACCTCAAACAATTGTATGTTACTAAAATTGAGAACAGGAAAGAGAAGAATACCTAAAAGCACAAAATGCCTCCCACTAACAGAGATTTTCAATAATCTAATCTCAGAAAAAGAAATAGAATTAGCTATAAAGAAACTACTAAAGAAAAACAATTCCTGGTTCTGGTAGATTCAAAGGAGAATTCTGTCAAACTTTTTTTAATCAATATTTTTTTTGCTTTTTTAGAGGTGGGAGGGCAGGGCAATTGGGGTTAAGTGACTTGCCCAAGGTCACACAGCTAATAAGTGTTAAGTATCTGAGGCCGGATTTGAACTCTGGTCTTCCGGACTCCAGGGCTGGTGCTCTACTCATTGTGCCACCTAGCTGCCCCCTGTCAAACTTTTAAAACACAATTACTGGTGTTATTTAAACTGGAGATACGTTGGAGATTTTTCCAATTAATACAGACAAGATAAAGGTAAGACTGTCCCTTCTCTGCATTATTATTTGATATACTTCTGGAAATGCTAGCAATAGCAATGAAATGAGAAAGAAATTACGGGCATAACAATGGGAAAAAAAGGAGATAAAACTATTCCTATTTGTTAATGACATGATGACTAACTTAGAAAATCTAGGGAATCAGCAAAGATGCTAACTGGACCTTCATCAAAGTTGCAACACTAAACTCTCAAAAATCAACTAACTGTATTTCCATATAATTATTTTTTAAAAGTCAAAGAGGCAAAAATAGAAAAGGAAATGCTATTCCAAATCAATATAAAATACATGAAATATTTAGAGATCAATTTACTAAAGTGTGCACAATTCTTGTACAGATTGAATTACAAAATTCTTTATTGTTGTTTTTCATCCTCCATTCTTGAAAAGGACCAATGTAATCAGAAGGGCAATGTTTTAAAATTGAGAATGAATTGAATTTTAGTGAGACAGAGTTGTGTAAAGTGGTCAACATTTCTCTCTCCTCCAGTCATAGAAATTCAGTGACAAGACAAAAGTCAAGATGACTGGTGAAGGCCCTGGAATTGATGGGTGACCTTGGATTTCTTAAATTAAGGTCTTTCCCATGTATCAATTTGTCTGAGTCCATGCCCATTCAATGACTAAGGTCTAGATAAGAATTGAGACAAAAAAATCACCCAATTTATCATCACAAAGATATCAATCTGGGAGTTTAAGACCCTCAATATTTTCTTAAATTCAATTAATTTCATAACAAGTTTCTTTGATAAGATCTCATTTCATATGTGTATGTATGTGTGTACACACATATTATGTGTGTGTGTGTGTGTGTGCCAAATTTACAAAAATTAGAGCCATTCCCCACTTGATAAATGTCAAAGAATATGAAGAGGTAGTTCTCTGATGTACAAGTCAAAGCTATCAATAGTCACATGAAAAAGCTATAAATCACCAATGCACATTAAAACACCTCTGAGATACCATTTCAGATCTATCAGTTTGGCTAAAATGACAGAAAAAGAAAGTGAGAACTGCTGGAAGAGGCATGAGAAAATAGGTACACTAACAGATTCTGGTGGAGTTATGAACTAGGCTAATCATTCTAGAGAATAATTTGGAATTGTGCCCAAAATGCTATACAACTGCATATCCTTTGACCAACAATACCATAACTAGTTCTATACCCTAAAGAGATCAAAGGGAAAAGAAACCATTTGTACAAAAATATTTATAGCAGCTCTTTTTGTGGCAGTAAAAATTGGAAACTGAGGGAATACCCATGATTTGGGGAATGGCTAAACAAGTTTTGGTATATGAATGTGATGGAATATTATTAATGGAATATGGAATGGAATGGAATGGGATGGAATATTAAGAATTGAAGAAGGGGATGGTTTCAGAAGAACCTGGGAAGACTTATATGAACTGATACAAAGTGGGCAGAACCAAGGGAATAACATCCACAGTAACAGCAGTATTCTAAAGATAATCAGCTGTAAAAGACTCAGTAACTCAGACCAAACAAGGATCCACCACTATTCCAAAGCACATGTGATGAAAGATGTTAAACATCTTTACTGATGGACTCAGGATGCAAAGTGAAGTATTTTTTTCTCTTTTTCTTGTTTTTTTTTAAAAAGAATATGGCTAATGTGTAAATGTTTTACATAATTTCATATGCATATTAAGCTAGGTTGACTATGAGGCATCAGAGCCTACAAAATCAACATAGAAAGGCAGAGACTCATTGGAGAGCACATTAGTATAAAAGAAGAGAAAAATATATGTGGGGTTGTAGGTGGGGCATGCACCCAGCAGCTTCCCCTTTTTCTGCTTGGCATCCTCATATGTGTCCACAGACTGCATCTCATATGTCCATTTTATTTTTTCAACGAACAATAATGCCTAAATGTAAGGCATTACATTTTGTAAATTTACTAAAATATCTTAAGGTTTATATGTAGAAATGGAAGGAACCTTAGTCAATATCCTGATCTGCCATATGAGGAAAATAAGACTCAGAGGTGAAAATGTCTTGCTCATACCCCTGTTAAGTTCTATAACCTTGTTAAGTAGTGGAATCAAATCTCTCTTCTCTGATTCATGTTCCAGTGTTCTTTCTCCTGCAACACATAGATTCTCAAAGGTAGTGGAAGTACTATCAGGTTCATTTATGAGAATTAAGAAACTGACTTTCTTGTAGTCATTCCAAGCTAGGAACTGGCCAGGCCAAGATTCAAACCCAGTCATAAATTCCAAGTTATCTTGACTATGTCATGTTGTGCAGAAAGAAAATAAAAGATATTTCTTCCCTTCAGCCTCAATAATAGGTTAACTCTATGAAAACCTGATAAATGAAGTTAGACAATCTGTTGACAAAAAAAGTTAGTCTCATATTTTAATGCATGTTCTAAGATGCTATGAGTTCCTTTTCACTGCTAGGGTAATTGCATCTTAAATGTAATGTCTTGGTTCTGTGTCTATAGATAGGTAGCTTGGAGGGAGGGATGAAGGTAAGAAGATGGGGTATAGAGAAAACAATATTTCCCTAAATGCAAGGATAATGCTGAGGAAATAACTTGTTCATTTATGGTTCTAGGGAAATCTAGGCATTGTTAGGATCTATGAGCAAAACTTGGAGATGGAAGAACTTGGATGGGGCCGAGTCCTAGAAAGGAGCACTGAGTTGTTAGCAAGGAACATACGATTTGGTGGAGTTCAGTCTCTATATAGGAGCATAAAGGACTCTTCTTCAAATTCAATAGGGTATAATTATGGCTTAAAGGCAACCTTTAGTGGTGTTGTAACTGCGTAGACCAATCCAACTCTTGATGTAAATTATTGTTCAATATATGGGAGAGTGAACAAATGATTCTATTTGAGTTTGATCCCACAGGTCTAGGATATTTCTTACTTGTCTTCTTGGTGATACGTGTGTAGTTCTGGATACTGTTCTTTAAGAGAAGGTAGTGAGATGAGAAAGCATAAAGTGTGTCTATGTATTTTCCTCCTATTTCCTCCTTTTTCATCCTCATATTTCTCAAGTTGATTGACTGACTGATTGCCTAAATCAAAGCCAGGTCTTTCATTGCTTAACAGCCAGGGAAGAGAATACATCCAAAAGTAGTTCCAAGACTTGATCTTAGAGATGCATACTTAATCCTCCATGACTGATGGAAGCAACTGGATAGTGAAGCGGTGTAACAGCAATCAATTTAGCAGATACTTAGCACTTAGTAACTTAGGGCTAAGTATGGAAGGTGTGAACTCTGTCCCCTGTTGAGAGGGGGTGAACTGCCCTGTTGATATGGCAGAAGGGGATTGGCTGAGACAAGAGGCCAGTGTGTGTATATAAGAAGAATTCTAGAGACAGAGAGACAGAATCAGAAATGCCTCCTGCTGGAGGAAGCAGGATTGTCCCAGCATCTGGGAGCTGGGACTGAAGAACTGAGTTGGAGTTTTCTTGGGAGAGAGAGACAGAGAGAGAGAGAGAGAGAGAGAGAGAGAGAGAGAGAGAGAGAGAGAGAATTTCTCTCCCAGCATCTGGAAGCTCACTGAGAACTGAGTTGAAATTTTCTTGACACCAGAATCTGGTGAAGGCCACCTGGAAGGCTGAGAGGGCTTGCCTGGAAGGCCTCCTGGAAGGCCATTTCTCCTGGGTCCTAGTGTCAGCTGAACTGCTAGAGGACTAAAGAAGCATGACCAGGATAAGCCTTTGTTGGTTTGTGGATTGGCTGGTCTTTGAGTTCCCAGCAACAGAAGTGGTGAAGGGTTTGAGATGTAATGGACCCTGTGAACTTCAATGCATGCCAGGGACTACCTAGAGGACTGGACAAGGACCTGGGAGCTGTCTACCTCAGAGGACTGGAGGAGGACCTGGGAGCTGTCTGCCCCTGAATCCAGGTGACTGTTTGGTGGATTCAGGAAGGAGCTGGGACCGTGGAAGGGGATCCAGGGGATCAGAGAGACCACCTGGAGTCAAGATGAAGAAAAGGCCTCACCTTGGATGAAATTGAGGTTTGTTGGACACCAAGGGGTGGAGAGTTTATGTGGTTTTCTAATGATTGTATTTAATGACTGATTGAGTTGATGGATGAGTGCCCCATGAGTGGA
The DNA here is from genome assembly GCA_028627135.1 of Pseudochirops cupreus. NCBI lineage: Eukaryota > Metazoa > Chordata > Mammalia > Diprotodontia > Pseudocheiridae > Pseudochirops > Pseudochirops cupreus. Next base: position 322,329,926 of record CM053583.1, on the reverse strand, counting down.
AGATTGATTATTGTATTGTGAGTTAATTGAATGATTGAATATTGATTACTGTATTGTGAATTGATTGAATGCTTTGTTCTAAATATTGTGGCCACTGTAGTGAAAACTGTGTGGCCATTCTAATGTTAAGCTGTTATGAACACTATATTGTGATTTTCTGTAATAAGATGTAGTGTTGTGAATATTATATTGTGCTTTGTTGTGAATGTTTGCCTTGATTTGTAATGGAATAAATGGAGTGTTCACTATACTGTGTAATCAGAACCTTAAAAGCTGTTCACAGTAGCATTCTTTTGGGAATCTGCTGGTGCATGATGTTACAAGTGGATAGAACTCTGGGCCTAGAACTGAACTTAGGAAGACCAGAGTTCAAATCCCACCTTAGACATTTACTATCTACATAACCCCAAGCAAGTTCCTTAACCTTTGTCTGCCTCACTTTCTGCAGGTTTACAACAGGGATAATAATAGCGCCTACTCCACAGAGTTGTGAATATCAAATGAGATAGAATTTATAAAGCTCTTGGCACATAGTGGTTGCTTAATCAATGCTTATATCCTTCCCTCCCATCACTAGAGGAGATGGTCCCATGGTGGACAATTCCATGACAGACATGACTAGAATATTTGGAAAGTCTTTCTTTCTAAGAAAGATTAATAGTTATTCCTGAGCTATAAGCTGGTCTTTTAGGGTGTGTGGATAGACCTAGTCTATGATTGCAGTATTGGAAAACTCATTAAGAAAGGATTACCTAGTCTTCAAATGACTTTGGGAAACCCTGCACACAATCACAGCATCCTTGGCATGATGAGACAGTATGATCCAGTGCAGAGAGGAGTGGATTCAGATTGAATTCCTGCTCTGACAGCTACAAGCTATGCCACTATGGGCAAATCACTTGGACCCTTAGTTTCTCCCTCTCTAAAATGGGAATAATTATATATTTCTTGTAACTACTCACTTCACAGGGTCATTGTGAAGAAAACACCACAGAAATGTGAGCTATTATTATAGGGGGAACCCTCAGGCAGCCATCACAAATTCACATTTTAAACTCACATACTTATTTTTTGTTACCCAGCTACAAGCTATGTAATGCGATTATAAATCTCAGCGGCACAAACCAACATTACTAGGAGAGTCGGGTTTTTCCTCTAACTGATTTTTAGCAGGCCCAGAGTATTTTAATATGTATTTCACCTTTATTTGATTTCATGGGCAATTGGTTCTTTTGCAAAGCAAAAATTATTATTCCCCCCCACCCCTTGCTTCCCAGCATGCAAATTTCCCAGGGAAAGGGAGTTTGTTATCTTGAGCTCACTGGACCCTCCGGAGATTGCTCTCCCTTGTCCCTTATGACATTAACATTCCAGCCACATTCTGCAGGTCTGGTACCCTGCACAGCAGAGAAATGCATCACTGCCTTGCACACACCGAGAGTTTAGCCTCTGCAGGGGGCTTGCCTGATTACAGACACCTGGCCTCTTTGGTGTAAGAAGAAAAAAAATAGGCTATTAGAACAGATGAGATCCATCTTCTCAGCAATATGGACAGCGACGTCTGTGTTTGCACTGACATGGAAGAGGCTGGTTGAAAGATGGAGAGAGAGAAAGTGAAAACCAGACCAAGCCGAACTCAGCTTCCCTGGCTAGTCACCAGAGATGAGGGAGACCTTTCCTGTGGCAATAATATTTATCACAGACAGAATCACAGACGTACAGCCATCTAGATGAACGAAAACCTCCTTTACAGCTTTCCCCTAGAGTGGCCTTCTAGCCTCTTCTTGAAGACCTTTGGTAACAGGGAGCACATTCCTTCCAGAGACAGTGCATTCACCTCTAGTATAGTTATTAGGAATTTATTTCTTATGTTGGATTTAAAGCTCTCTCGCTCTCTCTCTCTCTCGCTCTCTTTCTCTCTCTCTCTCCCCTTCTTTCCCCCTCTCTCTTTCTCTCTCTTTCTCTCTCTCTCCAGTTTTTACCCACTGCTGTTGGTCCTGCTCTCTGAGACCAAGCAGAACAAGGCTAATCTCAGTATAGGATAGGGATGGAGAGGTGATTTGATTGAAATAAGGAAGTCCCAGATGAGGAAACACCCTCCACCAGTGCAGGTTGGCACTAACTTACCCTCGGAGAGTTGCCTAGAGCAATGGTATCAAACTCAAATAGAAATGGGGTTATTAAGCCATACATAAGGATCCTTATGGGCCACACATTTGCTTAGGCAACCACACATGTTTATAGATTTCTTTTTTAATTAATATAGCAACACATTAAAATCACTTAGGAATTATATTTTAATCTGATAGGGGCCATGCTCAAGAGTGTGGTGGAACTGGGTGTTTGATACCTTTGGCCTCTTCAGTTGTTTTTAGTCATCTGACTCTTTGAATACATTTGGAGTTTTTTTGGCAAAGATACTAGAGTGGCTTTGCCATTTCCTTCTCCAGTTCATTTTACAGATGAGGAAACTGAGGCAAACAGGGTGAAGTGACTTGCCCAGGGTCACAGCTAGTAAGACTGAGGCAGGATTTGAAATAGTGAAGATGGGTCTTCCTGACTCCAGGCCCTGGCACTCTGCCCACTATGGGGCCACCTAGATGCCCCTTTGGCCTAGAGCACTGTTAAGTGAGCTCAGGTTAAAGGACTTGCCCAGGTTGCCCAGCCAGTGCATGTCAGAGGCAGGTTTCACTGTTCTGAGGATAGCCCTCTACCCCCTGTGCCATGTTGCTTCTCTGTCATTCACATGCTTACTCTCAAATACTGAAAGACAGCTATCATACTCACCCTTCCCTCCACTCTGAGCCCCAGCCCAGGCTCTCTTTTACATTCCCCAAACCTTCATCCAAATCTTCTGTTGTGCATGGAGTGAACTTAATGCCCTTCTCCCTCCTGGCTCCTCTGCTTGGATGCTTTTTCACCCTGCTAAAGTATAGCCCTATCCATCTTTTCATGTGGTCAGTGATCAAATTACCTTCCCTTCTGGCTACCACATCACACTTGTAGGGAGCACACAGTACCCTACAACCCTCACATCATTTTCTAGCCAAGCTGCTACCTCTCCTCATCTTCATAAATTTAGAGCTAGGAGAGGCGTTGGAGGGAATCAAATCTAACCCCCTCAATTTACAGGAGAGGAAACTGAGGCTTGGAGAGTTTAGATAACACATAGCTAGTAAGTGCCTGAGGCAGGATTTGGACCCAGGCCCTCCTGACCCCAGATCTAGCACTTTACTCACTATGCCACCTTGATTTTTGAAAGCTTAATTACAGTGAGGCATAGCAGTAGCCTTGGCATCAGGAAGATTTGAGTTCCAGTCCCACCTTTGACAAATATTGACTGTGTACCCCTGGGCAAGACACTTAATTGCTGTCTGCCTCAGTTTCCTCATCTGTAAAATGGGCATAATAATAGTACCTACCTCCCAGAGTTGTGAGGATAAAATTTGTAAAGAACTTTGTAAACCTTAAAGCATGATATAAATTCTAGCTCTTATCCATTATTATTAGGGCAGTTAGGTAGTACAGTGGAGTGAGGAAAACTCATCTTCCTGAGTTACAATCTGGCCTCAGGGAGGAAAAAAAAGTAAAAAGTGCAGAGTAGAGAATAAAAGAAAACCTAGAGGGAAGCAAAGAAAAGCTGAGTAGCTTTGAAAACAATGTGTAGTATTTACTACATTGGTTTCATTGAAATGGAAATTTAGTATTTTATATTGAATCCTTTCTTATATTCTGCTTGGTACATGGAAATGTTCTTTTTTTTCTTCTTTCATTTTATATTTAAGTTTCAAATGAATAAAAAATTTACAAAAAATCTAACTTCAAATACTTACTAGCTGTGTGACCCTGGGCAAATCACTTAACCCTGTTTGCCTCCATTTCCTCATCTGCAAAATGAGCTGGAGAAGGAAATGACAAACCACTCCTCTCTCTGCCAAGAAAATCCCAAATGGGGACATGAAGAGTCAGACAAGACTGAAAAACAACTGAGCAATCAATGACGATGATGACTGAACATCTCAATACCCTAGGCAACTCTCTGAGACTATAAATTGTAGAGAAGATGCTGCCAACCTGCACTAGTGGCAAGAGTTTCCTATATCAGTGAAATTAAAGGTCAGGTCATATCTCCCTCCCTTATATTTATCCTATTAAATTTCATGTAATTAGGTTTAGCCCAACCCTCTAGCTTGCCAAGATATTTTTTGGTTATCATCTCTATGCAGATGGTTTGCAAATCTATACCCATCTCTAAGCTCTTGCTTGAAGTCTAGCCTTATATTGCCAACTGCCTGCTGGACATTTCCATTTGGATATTTTATCAATATATTCATTTGAACCTAATTATCTTTCTCCCTCAGTTTTTCTCTCCTCCCAACTTACTTGTCTTTTGGAAGACACCACCATCTTTTTAGTCACTCAGTTTTGTGACTTCAGAGTTTATCCCTGACTCTTCATCTTTCCTCACCATTTCATAGTCAATCCAGTCAATTGCCAAGTCTTGTTGATACATGACATCTGGTTTTCCTGTCTGTTTTCTCCATTTTTGCAGTCACTTCTTTGGTTCAGGTCTTTGTTACTTTTCATCCTGAACTATTCCACTAACCTCTTGAGTATCTCTCCTCTTTCCAATACACCCTCTATGTAGCTGCCAAATCATATTCCTAAGACAGACTCTATCTTTCTCCTTCACAAAAACATTAAAAGGTTCTTTATTGCCTCTCACATAAATGTAAAATCCTCAGCTTGGCATTTAAAATCATTTACACTAAAGTTGTCAAATGTGTTGCTGGAATCAAACCCTTCTGAACTAGATTAATATGTAATTGGGAAATATTTAATAAAATAAATAAAAATGCGAAAGAGCATAGGTAATGTTGATCTGTGGCTTTCTGATTCAACGCATGACCTGCAGAGAACTTTGTGAAGTTCAGGAGCCCTTGTTTCTATGTGAGTTTGACATCAGTGCTCTAATATGCCTCATTACACACTGTATACTACAGCCAAGTTGATCTACTCAGCCAGTTATCTCCCATCTCTGTGTCTTTTTATTGTATCCTAAACCTAGAACATATCTCTCTTTTCCCAACTTGGAATACTTCTTTCTTGGTTCAGCTCACACACCTCCTCCTATAAGACATGGTTCCTAATGTCCTACTACTTTGCTAAGTTGTTGGTCATTTTCTCCTGCCTAAAATTATCTTACATTTATCTCTTGGGGCTATTAGATCACAATTAGCTAGAACTAGGGATCTTAGAGGTCTAATTAAACCCTCTCAGTTTAAAGATGTGAAAAGCTGAAACTCAGAGAGAGTGGTTTGCCACCCATAAAGGTCACACAGCTTCCAAGGTGAGGAGCAGGTCTCTGAACAACATGCTCACTCCACTTGCCTATGCAAGGCTGCCTTGCTGAGTAGGGACTGGTTAGTTTCTGAGTTTATATTCTCAGGACCTAGTATAAGGAGGATGGATACACATAATAGGTGCCCAGTAAGTGTTAAATTGTTGAATTTGATTTTTTTAAACCTGACTCTGACATCCAACACATTATCCTATTGACTCCCATTTCCACAGCTCTTTAAGATTTATTAAGTACTTTCCCCACAGCAACAATTCGAGATAGCTTTTATAATTATTCCCATTTAGAGATGGAAAAATTGATTCTCAGAGATCAGACGTGACTTGCCCAAGGTCACACCTTGGATTCAGACCTGGATCTTCTGACCCATGTCTAGTGTGTTTTCCAATACAGCATGCTGTTGTCACTTTGCAGTGTCTGGGAAGGTTCTCATGTAATGTGGCCAGAGGTAGGATTACTGTAGCAAATAGCTGAGAAGGGGACTTTCCTACCTAGAGAATCCTAAGGGACTCAGGAAGGCTCTTAGATAGGGGAGAAATTTCTGAAAGCATCAATATGAAAGGTATTTGCCAGTCTGAACCAAGAATAGAGTACACAGTAGGGGTACCAAGTGCTGGAACTAAAATCAGAAGGCCTATGACCAATGCCTTCTCTTCTGCTTACTTGGGAGAATACTTTGGAAATATCACTCAGCCTCAATTACAACTTCTTACAGTTCTGATGGAGTTATTGCCAACTTGCAGTGAACATACTTTGAAAATCTTAAAGGAATACACACATACACACACAGATACACACACACACACACAGACACGGTATTATTATCTTCTTAGGAAGTAGGATTTGAAGAGATGATGCAGAAATGATAGTGCTATTGAAGTATGTTATAGACCACTTGGACAGAAAGAGGAAATAGATGAAGAGCTCAGGAAAGAAATTCTGAGTCTGACACAGAGATACATGATATTGTAGTGATGAGAGGCTTCAGATATAGACAGACATCTGTACAGAACTTTCACTCTCTCTTCCATGAGCAGAACACATAAGAATTTTTAACTTACTTTGACAATAATTTCAGCCTTCAAAAGGTGGAGAAAATGATCATGAAAAATTCCATTCTGGATCTCATTCTTACCAAACGGAAAGAATTGGTTACTAAAAGAAGTGAATATTTCACATAAGGATTTGCAATAGAGAATTATGGCAAAGCTGGGAATAATCTTAAGTACATCCTAGATTTTGAAAGTGAGATTGAAAAAAGATCAAGGGGTTTCATTGTGCTACAGCCATCAATGTGATGCATAGGACAAGAATGACTACTATCTATTATCAACTTCACTGTATCATTACCCTTCTGTAACATATGTTAGGAAGTTTTTTTGTTTGCTTTGGAGTCAATCAGTGTTAAGTGACTTGACTAGGGTCACAGAGCTAGCAGGTGTCTGAGGCTGGATTTGAGCTCAGATACTCCTGACTCCAGAGCCAATATTATATCCAAACTTCACTATATTAACAAGGGCAGGGTATCTAGGGCCATGTAGGTGGTAGAACCCCAGCAATCTTCCCTGAAAGGAAAACATCTAAAGTAATAGATTCAATTCCACATAACACATTCAGCATTCATAAAATGGAGATTACCTGGATGAGGACAATCAGGATGGTAAAAGGCCTTGAGTTCATGTCATCCGAAGATCAACTGAAGGAAAAGAGAATGGTTAAAATAGACAAGACATGATTAAGGGTGGAGTAGGTAGCTGCCTACATTTGGAACCACATTTTCAAATTTCTGAAGGGTTATCACTTAGAAAAAGAGATATAATTATATATTATGTATACATAGTATAAATCTATAATCTATAAATAAATTTTCTAGAGAGATACATAGCTATAATTAGACTTGTTCTGCTTGGTCATATAGAGAAACTATGAGCGCAGAGAGGGACCACAAAGAAGAACATTTAGGTTTAATGTAAGGAAAAGCTTCCTAACATATGTTACAGAAGGGTATATGAGACATGGGCTAGTAGGGATGGGAATTGAAGATAATTGAATTCATTATGCTAAATAAAGCTTCTGAGGCTAGAAAGCACATACTAATTACTCCCTTTATTAACATGTTGTACATGCTTTTAAATATATACATATACACTCAATTTCAAGTACAATTTTATATGGAAATATATAATATCATTAATAGTTATTCTATTTGATTCTCCAACACTCATTTTATAGGCCAGTGAGTTAAACCTGGAGAAAGAAGTCCTGCAAAGATTTGTACAAGGAGAGGAGAATTTCAGGGTCTCCTTAAAAAGTCATAGGCAGAAACATTTCTTCTGATGAGGTTTCAAAGGGCATTCAGTTGAACCCTAAAGGACAGTGACCCTTTGGGATATATTATGATTGTGTGCTTTTGTACTTTATACAAAGCATTCATATCTTATATCAGTAAAAAAGTATCTCTAAACATTCAAAAGAAAATAATATATTGTCTGAATAGGAACAGAATACATTAAAAAAGTTGTATCAGTATGAAGAGTAAAGTATTACGGGTTTGGTAATTATTGAATAAGTCATCTGAAAGTGCCATACTATATATATATATATATACTGCCTTAGTGAATACCATAGTTTTTAATTCAATGCCATACTCATCTTATTGATGTACTATAAATATGTAACATAGATACAAGTACAGGAGAATAATAAAGTATTTGAAGCCTACATGGAAGACCATTCTTTATTTATGAACAGCCTGGTCCAAAAGATGTTTACCCAATAAAGTGTTATCTTTACCAGGATGTCAAGTACCATGCATATTTCTAGCCCTAGGTGACTTATACAGGCCTGGGGAAGATATAATTGCTTTAAGTCTGGACCTATTTCCATAAAGCCATGATAGTTAACTTCTCTGACCCTCAGTTTTCTTATCTGCAAAATAGGGATGGTATTAATTAAGGATCAAATGGCATAATGTACATAAAATATTCTGTATTATGTATCATATAGGGCTAAAAATGTGGATCATGAATATGACTGAAACAAAGAAATTTTGAGTAAATTATCAGGATGCTGCATACTGTGGGTGCTCAAAAAATATATTGTTGCTTGCTAGTGAAGGCAGACATTCCTCATATTTCTACTCTGGAATAAAGAAAAGAAAAAAAAAATCCTAGATCTGTTTTAGCCCAAATAAAGACACTTTGCCAGGAAGTTAGCAAACCAACGTTCTAGGTCAATCTTTGTCATGAGCATCGTGTAACACAGGAAAAGTCACAATCTCATTTGTAAAAATGAAGAGCTGAAATGCAATAATCTCAAAGATCCATTGTGTCTCTGAGATTCCACTATTTACATCCTAAGGTCCATTCCAGCACTAACATTCTAATTCTTATAATATGAGATACTTTCTAGCTCTGACATTCTCTGTTCAGTGATTAGAAGTCCCTTCTAACTCTAAAATCTAATTTTCTAGAGTCATTTTCAGCTCCAATATTTTCTTTGCTTATGTTCCAAGGTGCTAGCTTTCTCTTTTCTATGTTCTAAGTCCCCTTCCTTCTTTAACAGTCTATGTCAGGGGTGGGGAACCTGTGGCCTCAAGGCCACATGTGGCCCTCTAGATCCTGGGTACATCTTTTTCACTGAGTCCAAGTTTTACAGAACACATTCTTTTATTAAGGGGAAGTTTGGATTCAGTCAAAGGGCAACACTTGAGGACCTAGAGGGCCACAAGTGGCCTCCAGGCCCCACATTCCCCACCCCTGCTCTATGCCTTGAGGCCCCTTCCAAATCTGACATTTCAAAATTTTGTCATTGCCCTCTACATTCCAGGCCATCACCAGCCATCTTGAGTTCTGTCTTACCACTGGACTTCAATGACTCTGGAAGAGAGTGTACCTGAGGATTTTGTACAGCTCTGTCTCACTCACAAATCAAGACATCACTCTCATGATGTCATTGGTCCTCTGTGACAATGAAAGACAAGCAACAACAACAACAACCACAGCATTTAATATATCGACAATTCTCAGTCTTCAAGCCAATGCCAATTACCATAATGAAACAATATCACTGGGGTTGAGGGCCCTTCTAGTTCTAACATTCTCTGATTCTGTCATTGCTCTACCCTTAGCCACAACTTAGCAATATAGAAACAGTCATCTTCATGCACAGAATTTATTGAAGCTCTCTCTGGGTACTTTTAATCTTGGGGTACATTTAATATATTGACAATTCTCAGTCTTTAAGCCAGTGCCAATTACCATAAGAAAACAATGACACTGGGGCTTAGCTATGTATTGGGGAGGTAGTGTGGTGAGAAGAATAGGGCTCAAACCCAGAGCCCAGTCACTATGAATGAAAGATCAGACCCCTAAATTACACTTATGATCTCACCCTTGCACATACAGAGCCTCTGGGTCTCCTCTACACCACACCAAGTGTTGAGCAATTGATTGACTGCAACACTCAATTTCAACCCAGCAAAGAAACAGGCAGGCTTTTGATCAATATTTTCCACAGCAGACCACTTCCATATGATAAATGCACTAGTTGGGAAGGGGAACAGATTAACCTTTCAGCAAGGGTGGCAGGCAGTGACTAGGAAAAAGATGGCTCAATTCTGCAGGGGGGAAAGGATGGGCTCAGTTCCTGGAGCTCTTTGCAGCCATATTTCAACTACTGAGAAACATAAATGAGAATCATCCTCGCATCTCGCTTCTAAATAGCCTCCCTCTTTCCCCTGCCAAAGAGCACTCTAAGAACATCCTCTTAGTACTCGTCATCCATGTTTGTCTTGGAGGAAGTGAGTGAGGAAGAAAGACAAACAAAGCAAGAGGTTGGTGGAGGTGGGAAATAGAGCAGGCCAGACCAGGAGGATGATACATAGACTCTGGGAAGCTGATAGATGGAGACAGAAAGAGCAATACAAGGGGTAGGTGCATGAGGTGGGGAAGGAGGGGGATAGATGAATGGTACAAAGAAGAATTCATCCCCATCATAAATCCCTTTCCCACTGACAAACAACAGGGAAACAAGGTAATTCAGCACTGTGATGGTACTGATTATATCAGGGATTGTACGCCCCAGAGACAGCCTGAGCAGGCAGTATGCAAACAGTAGCATGGAGCGAGGAGGTGATGAAAGGGAAGTATCAGGGATCCAGGCCAGCTACAGAGGCAGGAAAGATCCCAAAGGAATAAGACAATAAAGAAAATGAAGCAAAAGTCAGTAGAGGACAAGGCAAATAGTGCCCAAGGGTCCTGTGTATTGCAATAAGCCACCTATAATTCCACCATTAGATATTTATAACTGGGTAGCTTTACACAAGTCACTTTTGACTTGACCTTTCTGAGCCTCAGTTTCCTCATCTGCCAAATGGGGATGTAAATATTTTCACTGTCTGCCTCACTGAGTTGTTGCAAAACAATGTATATAAAGTATTTTGTAAACCTTAAAACAATATATAAATGCAACCTGTCTTTTATTATTGGTAGTAGTAATATAGTATCAATAAATCTCAAAACACTTTATAGATTTATTCATTCCTCAACCTCGAGTGATCCCCCTTGATCTTTTTTCAATCTCACTTTCAAAATCTAGGATGTACTTAAGATTATTCCCAGCTTTGCCATAATTCTCTATTGCAAATCCTTATGTGAAATATTCACTTCTTTTAGTAACCAATTCTTTCCGTTTGGTAAGAATGAGATCCAGAATGGAATTTTTCAGGAGTAGTACTGCTTAGACTCCTGATCCTATTGGTTGATAAGGGCCATCTCCTGTCTGTTCAGTACTTACTCCCTTGTCACATGCTCTACTCAATACTAGAAAGTGCCCTGGGGAAACACAAGCTCTCTATGGCTATCAGGGAGCTAATTTCCTCTACCCACTGGTCCTATTCCTCCCTCCTTGTGGGTAACAATGCTAGTCTCTTTAGTCTAAGGTTTTAATTTGTGTGCAAATATAACTTATTCAACTCATAGCTTATGTCCATACCCATGGTGAGAACTGGGGGGAGGAGAGGAAAGACTCTGTCCTCTTCTACTGTCTGTAAATAGAATTCAATCATCCCTGATGATGGCATAACAGAGTCGACCATATAAGCATATGCTGTTCTTTACTCAGAACCAGAAAAGCCAAAGGGAAAATATCCCAATTATATTCATACATAGGCTAGATGCCCACAGTTTTTCCCAGTTCCAGGTAGTCTAGCCATGTTTTCGTCTATAGGCAAGCCAAATGAATAATTCAAGAACGCACCCCAAGGCATAGATTCAAATTTACTTATTGTCTTTAGATAAATTCAAAGGCAGCACAAGAATTTAAAGAATACAATTCAGGTGCTTAGATTCATACCTCTGTGAGGGCAACGTGGAGTTCTCTATGGATCTGGGTCAGATATTCATTCCTCAACCTCGAGTGATCCCAGATCCACCTATTATCTGTCTTCTTCTCTGCCATGTCCATAATTCTGCAGTAGTATATATTCATCAGTGAATTCATGAGCTTGTTCCTGCTCTAGAGTATAACCCCATAATCACAGTCTTATCATGAGACAGTGATTACCAGGACAGAAGCAAATTTCCTTCATTCCAATGGCCATCTTGTCTTCTTTGTCACTCTTTCATATCTGCCCTTCCAAAAATCCAGTGCTAACTACATCCTACATTGCTTCCTCCATTTTAAGCATGACCATTCTCTTGTTTCCCTAATCCCCTCTCTGTCACAGTGTCTATCTTTCGTCCTCCTCTATACATGGCTCCAGATTTTTGCAAAGCTGTGCCCCAAGAAGAGGAGAGTTGAACAGCTAGTATGTGTTACAAGCAATAATTGTATAAAATCTAGTTATCATAGTGAAGGCCCAGTAGCAGCAGCAGCAGTAGTAGCAGTTGTAGTAGTAGTAGTAGTAGTAGTAGTAGTAGTAGTAGTAGTAGTAGTAGTAGTAATAGTGATAGTAGTGGTGGTGGTAGTGGTAGTAGGAGTAGGAGTAGGAGTAGGAGTAGTAGAAGTAGTAGTTTTCCTCACCAATGAAATCAGATATATTTTACCAGGCTCTCCTTTAGATTTCAGGACATATTTAACCAACTGATTTTCAGAATTCCCTAAAACCCAAGAGCTTGCTTCAGGAAGACCATGGGGATTTCCTCTTCAAATACTCCTCCCACACATACATATATACACACCTACTACATTCCTTAGTGTGGGCACACCAACCTCTTAAAAGATGACTTAAAGAGGATTTATTATGAAGCAATGCATGGACCCATGAAGTTCAGGGTGGGGATAGACAACAACAGAAGAAAGAGGTTCCCAGCTCACACCTTACAAAGGTCTTAATAATTTATCACCTACCCTCCATTACTACAGGACATTTGGCCTATGCTCCTTCCCTCCCTCCTGACAAAATTTCTTCAGTCTAGTCCTGACTTTAATGTCAGCTTGGTTCCTTTTCCATTGATACCAATCGGCTGGTCAAGGTGGCCACTTGTGTTTTTCATCATTTGCTTCTCTAACTCCAGGGACTGGAGTTCAAAATAAAGGCTGGGAATTTCTCCTTTTATCCCCTTAGTCTGGTCCTCCTCTTACCTGGGTTCAAGTCCCACCTGTGACATTCACTGGTTTTAAAAACTTGATCTACTCAGTCATTTACTCTCTCAGTGCAGTGGTCTAAGATTTATAAATTGCAGAGAAAGTGTTGACCCTTATTGGTACAAGGAGTTTCTTCATCTAAAAGGATTGCAAGACTAAGCTCAGATCTCACCTTCTGTAAGAGGCCTTTCCCCAAACTCTCAAGGTTAGTATCTTCTTTCTGAGATTATCTGTCATTTACTCTGTATATATCTTATATGCACATAGTTATTTTTACATTCTCTTGTCTAGTAGAATATCAGCTCCTTGTGGACAAGGAAAATGTTTTCATCTCTTTTTTGGTACCCCTAGAGCATCTTAGCACAGTGCCTGGCAAATAGCAAATGTTTAATAAATCCTTGTTGACTTGACAGCTATCATAGGCACCTACTTGTAACCTTTTTTATTTGATGGCAACTGCTTGAGTCTGAGCTCTGCTGCCACAGCCTTTCAAAGCCAGGGTCACCTCTATGCCAGGATGAGGCATCAAAGGAAGATTTTACTGAGTCGTATCCTGCAAATTGATTACATGCATCTTCCAAATCAATGTGGATTGCAATCTATTGCAGTCTTCTCACTATAAATTGAGTATGTGTTGTAATTATGAGGATAAAGAGGGATTCTAGGGATAAATCAAGAGGGAAGGTCATCTAAAAAGGAAAAAATTCTGAACCTCAAGTCACATTGGGAGGTATTTCACTAGCAGCAAAAATGGACCTTCTGTTTGAAAAGGTCCTAGAACCATCTCTCTCCCATTAAGAGGCCTGAGATTGGATTGGAATAAGAAGGGGATGTCTTGAAACTGCCATAGCAAGTAGCCTTACAGATCCCAAGCAGCAGAATACAGTGGATAAAGTACCAGATCTGATGCCAGAGGACCTGGATTTGAACCCCAGCTACACTACTAGGTAGCTTGGGCAAAATCATCGCAAAATCTGAGACTTAGCTTCCTCATCTGAAGATAGAGGAAATCTCAGCGTTGGAAGAAACCATGGGAACACAGAATTTGAGATTTGAAAGAGACTATGGTGATCAACTCACACACCAAGGAATCCCCTTTGTAACATCCATGACAAATGGCTCTCCAGTCCCTGCCTGAAGACCACCAGGGTGGGGGAACCTGCTACCTCTCAAGGTGGCCCATTCCTCTATTGGACAGGAAGATTTTTCCTGACATCAAGCCTAAATTTCCTCCTTTGCTCCCGATTGTGCCCCCTAGGGCCAAACAAATTGAGCTCAATTCCTCTCTAAAGCACCCCAAATACTTATAGAAAGCAATCAAGTCCTCCCTTAATCTTTTTTTTTTCCTCCAGTCTATATATACGCAGTTCTTTCAACCAATTCTTCTTGGTCATGAACTCAAGGCCCGTCACCATCTTAACTGTCTGCCTCTGAATTTTCAACAGTTTGTTAATGTTCTTCTTAATCTGTAACACCAGAACTTAACAGGACTCTGTGCCATCCGATCTGTATCTAACCTAGAATCTAAGTGGTTGATTAGGACAGGATGACTAGATGGAATTCAATTGAATCCCTAGAGTGTGGCTGTCCAGCCTTTGCTTAAAAGCCAATTGTGATGGGAAGATGCCACTTCCCAAAGGACCCCATTTCATTTTGTTCAGCTCTAATTGTTAGGACATTTGACCTTCTATTGAGCTATACTTACACACTGCATCTCTCAGGGTTGCTGTGAAGATCGCATGAGATAATGCCCCAAGAATCAAATATAAATGTGAGTGTTTCTTATCATCTGTCAGCATAATCACTGATTTCCAGCTTTGCGATCTCCCTCTACCTGACATCTCTAAAGCTTGCCAGCCTATCTTTTTCTTAACATTCTAGAATCACATAATCACTGATTTTTCTTTCCCCAACATTAATTTCCAGTGCACTTGTAGCAATTTTCCATATCACAAGTTAATTAAATACTCTAGCAAAAAGCTGGAAGCAGATTAAACATTGATGCAGCTATGTATTGATCTGTACATTCCCTTGACTTTGTGTGCAATGCATCAATAACATTAAATAATATCTTAATAAAATATCCTCATCATTATATCCTTTTTCCCTTATTTTACTCTCTTGAAACATAGTTACATAGAAAATAACTATTTATTCCTTAAAAGCTATCAATAAGTGCCTAGAAGGATAGGAAGTATAGACTAAATAGTGGAGACCCTTAAAGTTCATTGCTTCTTGATATTTCACTATATTATAGGGGGGAAATAAATTTAGGTGGTTTGATCTCCTATAATAATGGACTCAGAATGCTAGAACTGAAATGATGCTTAGAGTAGAGAATATAAAATGATGAAGCTGGAAGGCACCTCACAACATGAATTATCAGAGCTGGAAAGAATTTTAGGCCATAGAACATTGAATTTTAGACCTAAAAGCAGCCTCGTGGTTTTGTTTTGCAGCCATTTCAGTCATATCTTACTCCATTTGGCAAAGATAATAGAATTGTTTACCATTTTTTTCTCCAGTTTATTTTACAGAAAAGGAAACTGATTCAAACAGGGGCACATGTCTTTCCCAGGGTCATGCAGATAGTAAGTATCCGAGATCAAATTTGAACCTAGGGCATCCTGACTCCAGTCCGAGCTCTCTATCCACAAGCAGCTTTAAAGATAATCTAGTCAGCCCTCTCATTTTACAGAGAAGCAAAGTGACACCCAGAGAGGGGGTTAAGGCTTGCTTGAGGTCACACAGATGGTAAGTGCTAGAGTCAAACTTCAAACATCTATGGCAAAAATGACCCAACTGTACAACACTCTGTAAAGGGAAGGGCTTACTATTCACTATCAAAGAAGAATCCTCTCCAAATGGCCCCATTCCCAGGATTGCATCTAGAAATAATAAGGCAGAGTATACATTTATTGGGTTGTGATCCTGACACTGTGTAGTGGAGTTCTAAAAGGACTCAGTTTCAATATCTTCATTATTTTCAGCAAACTCCCAGGGCTGCTCCATTCCTCCTTATCTCAGGCAGTCATAATGGACCATCCAAGGCAGTGTTCACAACAATTTGTTGAGCTCGGATTCATTTTTTCTCAAGATAAATAAATGTCACTAAAGCCTTCTTTCTCCTGTCTCTTCCCCTTGCCCATTAAATTGCTGCTCCTCTGACATTCTTTTTCACTTTCCTTTTTCTTTGTTTTTGCTTGTTTTAAGGGGTGGTGGCAGAAGAAGACTAAACCACACTAAAGTAGTCTTAGGGGAAAAAATCCATGACTTCATAATAACCTTCCCCAAAACTTGAAAAGTAGCCCATTACTTCTAAAATAGCTTGAAAATTTAGAATACTCTTCAGCCAACTGGTTGGTGACTTGACTGATTTTTTTTTTCCTTTTTGTGGTGAAATCTTTCTAAACAGTTGATTCTCCAGCCTTCAGTGGGCAAAGGTATAGATGTACTATAGCTACCATGTACTCTCCTCTGCCAATGACAAACAAACTTAATCAAATCCATCCCTTTGGAAAAGAGTAGGGGCAGTACAGTCTAGAATGGAGAGGATGGGGATGGGTGGACCAGACGACTGTTAGGAAAGAACTTCAGCTGAAGAGTTAAATGCTTCTCTCTAAACTTAGTCTTTTCTAGTACACCTCAAAAGAGGTCCTGATTCATATGTAAAAGGCCTGACTTTCTTCTGCTTTCTTGCTTTCAATCTCAACCAAAGAACCAATGAGCAGACCACTATGCCAGAGGTACTTACTCTGCCATTTTCCTTTCAACTTGCAAAAGGTTCATGAGTACTTTTTAGGATCTACAGCTCTTTTGCTGGGAATGTACCTGTTAGTTCTAAGCCATTAGTAGCAATAAATAAATTAATACAATAAATAAATTGTTATAATAACAATAACTCACATTAATTTAGTACTTTAAAGTTGTAAAAGTACTTTATTATCTCATTCGAGCCTAACAACAACCCTGTGAAGTAGGTATAATTATTATTTCTATTTTGTTGATGAAGAAAATAAGGATAATGTAGAATTTGAACTCATCTTCTTGACTCTAAGACCAATGATCTATCCACTGTACTCCCTAACTGCCTTGAAACTTCATGACCTAGGAGAGATGGAAGTGAATGTGGGAATAGATATAACTTTGAATCTACAAGCCATCAGAATTAGATTTCTAGTTATCCCCTGATCTCTTTCTGTTCTTTCCTATTATTAACTCGTATTTTCCCTGATAACTGATGCATACTCTGTCCCCATTTACAGTAGTTGAAATCCTTTTCTTTCTTCATGGCTCAGTTCAGGAGACACCTTTTTCATGAAGTCTCCCTAATCATCCCAGCTGAAATTTCACTTCATTAATACTTTGTAATGTAAAATTCCATTAGTTCACTTTGTTGGGATCTGATGTCTCATTTCTTGCTACTCAGCCATTTTTCAATGATTTCTGACCCTTCCTGACCCCATTTTGGGTTTTCTTGCCAAAGGTACTGAAATGGTCTGCCATTTCCTTCTACAGCTCATTTTCTAGATGAGGAAATTGAGGCAAAAGGGTTAAATGACCTACCTCGAGTCACACAGCTAGTAAGTGTCTGGAACCAGATTCAAGGTCAGGAAGATGAGTCTTCTGGACTCCAGGCCCGGCACTTGCTCACATGTAGAAAGTAAACTATTTTGCCTCATCACATTCTATCAAATTCTCCTTTACCTTATCATATCCTAACTTGTATCATATTTAGTTGTGGGCATGTTGTACCCTCCTAGTAGATTGTAAGTAAGTTCCTTGAGGGCAGAGACTGTGCTTTTTTGTCTTCATATCCCCACCAGGTAGGTCAATGAGTAGCATACCATAGGTGCTATATGAATAAAAATGTGTTGAATTGAATAGATCCATCTCCAGGGGCCATTTAGTATCTTCTGACTAGAACTACCAGCAGAAATACACAACCTCTTTTTTATGCCCAATTCCATACAACTTGAGGTTCTCTCTCATGTGGTTTCTTCTACCACAATTACTTTCCTTTGGGGAATTTGTCCCTCTTATGTCCTCTCAATATGCAGCCAATGGTGGCTTTTAGCAAAGGTTTATTAATTATTTCAATGGAAAAACTAAACCTTATAAATATTGTCCATATGGCACAGGCACTTAAGGTGTGTTGAATACTTCCTAAAAGCAAGCGTCAGGTTCCCTACCTAAGCCCTTCCCTCTAAAGATCAGTGTAAACTTGCTAGTCTGAGTCAGACTCAGCATGGCTCCATCCAAAAGAGGGACTCAGCCAATTCTGCTTGAATATATAGTTCTATTCTTCATTGTGGCATTTAACAGCCATCACCCCAAGCCCTTAAAATATTCCTCCTTCCCAACAGTTATCAGACATGGGTCATTGCACATGACTAGGGCACCAAACTCTTCCCACATCATATTAGCCTTACATGATAACAAACACCCTTTCTGTCGACTCTAAGGTTTGGCAGAGAAGTCCCTTAATTATACATAGAATTTTGTCTTCATCCTTGAGTAAGTCTCAAACGAGATCATTAAAAATTCAAAGTGTTTAGCACAGTGCCTGGCATGTAGTGGGTGCCAAATAAATGTTTATTCCTTTCCCTTCCCTCTCTATTCATGGGAGTCTTCTGTAATCCCATCTAGTTTATATCAGTCAATATGGGAAGCCACATCAGGACTGCAATCATAGATTTAGGGCTAGAAAGAACCTAGTCCAATTCTCTCACTTTACTGATAAATAAATTAAGGCCCAAGACAGTGAAATGACTTGACCAAGATCACAAAAGTAGTGAGTGAAAGAAGAAGGCTAAGAACTCATGTTCCTTGACTCCAAATGCAATACTGTGGAAATACAAGTTCCATCATCCCTAATAAAAGATCTCAAGGATAAAAAATCAATCAATCTTTATTTTAGAATTAAGCAAGGGCCCCATTTTGCATTTATATCCTTCTTGAAGGAAAGGCTTATTAGTAATGGTTAGATTGGGAAGGTTATGGTCTCAAGGAATCAATGAAAACAAACATTTCTGTGGAGTCATATTATACCATTGCTGGGCAATTATAGATTTAGAGACACTAGGACCTCAGAGATTATCTAGTTGAATCCTCATATTGTAGATATGAGAAACTGAATTCCAGATATTTACCCTGATACAAACAACAACATGAAACAGAATCTACTAAGTAGCTAAATTACCAGTAAGTAACTAAAAGTCTAAGTTAGGTTCTCGGACTCCAAATCCAGCATTCTTTTCATTCAAAGACTATGAGAAGAGAAATCTATCATCTGGAATGATTGAAGGGAAAGAGAATATTTGGAAGAGCAGAGAAAAATCGAATTGCCCTAAAAGAGGTGAAATGTCTTAACTGGCTATAATGAAAATGAACTTGAGAGAAGTCAGCATAAAGTGTTAGAAAACTAGGAATCAGAAGATCAAGTAACCAGTCATGGTTCTGCCAAAAATATGTGGTCTTGGGCAAGTCATTTCTTTATCTCTAGACCTCAGTTTTCTACTTTGAAAAAAGGGAAGGTGAGGCTAAATGATCTCTAAGTTCTTTTCTAGCTCTGATTTTAAGATTCAATGACTTCAATTAAATTATAAAAGCACAGATGCTGCTGAAATGTATCCCTGAATCTCTAAGTTTTTTTGACCTGTCAACCTCAGTTAAGAATTAATCATCCTATGTTTCTGTCTGGGAATTTTTGCCATATAGCAAAGATAGTGATTGCCTTCCTTCAACTCAGCAGGGTCTAAAATGAATCTAGAAAGTCTTCTTGTTGTCCTGCAAGCTGAAAGGTACATAGGAAGTAGAACTCAGAAGGGAGAAGGAAGGAGAGAGTTACCAGTAATTATGATTTCAACAATTAAATGACCAGTTCCCTGACTCTGCTATCTGTAAAATGGCACTTTATAATTGATTTTTATTTGGTGATACTTGTCACAAGGGATTTAGAGATGTTTTGAGGAGGCATACTTGGGAAGTAAGAGACAGTATGGTGTGGTAGGAAGGAGGCATAATGACTTTGAGTAGTCATGGACTCATACTAATAATATATCAGTCATAGGATATAGATTCAGAGCTGGAAGGAAGAGTGGGAATCATTTGTTCCAACTCCCTCATTTTTTAGATTAAAAAAAATGAGCCTTAGCGAGATTAAAAATGTGACCAGCATCATAGGACCTCTTCCACTGAACTACAGTGGAATCACAAGACCTGGGTTCAAATCCGGGCTCTCAGGCCATATCCTGGTCATATGTTCTATGTCCCTCCCAGTTCAATCTATATTCTAAGGAGTTTAACTACTCTGATGTATTATATTCTATGTTCTAAGGTCCCTTCCAGCTCCAAATTTCTATGTTCTGAGGTTGCCCCCAGCTTTAACATTCAAAAGTCTTTTCTATCTCTAATCTAACATTTTATGAGTTTGTAATTTGAATGCCAAGACTTCCTTACCATGTTACAGCAAATCAAGCTGAGAGTATTTTGAGGAGACAACTTAAATTCCATTTCTATTTCTGAGCTTGTTTGGACTTGAGCTGATATTGAAGAATTTGGCAGCATCTAATCTCTGCAATAAATTTCCTTAAGTGCTGAAATCTCCACTCTCAAGAGAAATGGAGGCATGCTAATGGCCGGTGACTTTGGGCTGCTGGAAGGAGAGAGGGGAAAGAAATGGCTGGTGAATGAATGAGATTCCTTGAGTATGGAGACAGTTCTGATCTTTGTTTCATTTTCCTATAAGCTCTGAGAGTGATAGCCCTAACCACAGTTGCATTTCTGAAGCAACTGCCAATTGGGAGGGTTAGCTATCCTCCCCCAAGGTTTCAACCACATCAGCACTTCCATTACCTATCTCAAGGGTCAGCTGAACGGACTCCTTGAAGCATATTCTTTGGTAACTGATAGCAGGTTCTATCCTTATAAAGGGAGATATTGACAAAGTGACTTTCAGGAATTATTGGCCAGCAATAATAACACATCAATCATAGGATCAGACTTAGAGTTGTAAGAGAACTCAGAGCCCTTCTAATCCAACTCTCTTCATTTTACAGATATAGAAACTGGAGGCCAGGAAGGGCAAATTATGTCCCCTAAGGTCAGTCAAGTAGTTGGGAGAAGAGATGGAATTTAAACTCAGATCCTCTGACCTCAGACCCATAAGTCTTTTCACTGTGCCATATGACCTCTTCCTCTAACCAATGCCACAATGGATCTGTAATCTTAATATGTGTATTCCTCCAATACAGGTGGCATCCCATCTACTGTCTTTCATACCAGGTGACTTGTATTTATGTTAGGTCCATCGAACATGCTAAGGTTTTTATTCCTAACGTCATGTGGGAACCCCTAGATTTCTTTCAAGTATCCCCCAACTTGCTACATTGCTAGATGTTTGCTTTTTAAGTCATAGATCTTTCTGATGGTATATTTTATGAAATTCTTCATTGATAATGTAGCTTGTCTACACTCATGAGTGGCCCTTTGAGTGAGCCATACATTTGGCTCCTCAGGGACTGTGGAAATTCATGATTCATATCTATATAGCATCACTGGAAAAATATCTGTTTGAAGGAGTTGCTTGTTTCATGGAGAGGGGCCATTAAAAGCAGTGCACAGTTTCCAAAATTCAGTCTGACCTGTGCTTTTCCTACTACTTGATTTGGGGAACAGATCATTTTACATTTATTATATCATCCAAAACATATATCTTGATGGACAAGCTCTAGAGGGTATCTATTCAACTTCATGTCATAGAATAACAGCTTTCTCTTACTCCACTTGGGTTTTCCTGTGTGAATAGTTGGTCAAATTTTTTAAGAGAAATTTTAGGTCTCATTTAAGAGATGCTAAAATATTTTACCATTTGTGGCAGTCAACAAAATGTCACCTATAAATTTGTACTATGACATCCTATATGACAGTGGAAAATACCTTTGGTGAGTACACTTTCCCATTATATGACTTGATTAATATTAGTAATGAGCAGATCATAAAACATGGTCATCTGTTGTTGAGTATTTCTAAGAATCCTATATGACTGTAATATATTCAATGCAGGTGTTTTGTTGGACATCATTCTCTTTTGCTAATTCATCACTGATCTCACATCCCCAAACTGTGGGTGTGCCCCAACGATTTGTTCTGGGTCCCCTTCTCTCTACACACTACACAAGTTGACTCCATGAACTCCTATGTGTTTAATCCTTATCTCTATGCAAAGAACTCCCAGATATATAGATCCAACCCTGGTCTCTTTCCTTAGTCTTACTATTAAACATTTCAAACTGAATGTGCCAAAGACATGTCAGACTCAATATATCCAAAAAAGAACTTATTATTTTCCATTTCCATCCAAATCATTCCCTTTCCCAAAGTTTCCTGTTGCTATCTAGGACACTAATATCCTTCTAGCATGTGAGATACACACTTTTGTTATTATCCTCAGCTCCTCATTCTTCCTCATCCCACATACCAGTGTCAAATCTTTTCATTGCTACCTCCACAATATCTGTCACGTGTGATGTGTGATGCTTTTTCCTTACACACAGCCAACCACCTTTAGTCCCTTACCACCTCTCACCTTGGTTATTGCAATGGCCTCCGGATTTATCTCCTTGTGTCAGATCCTTTCCCACTCTAATCCTGTCCCCATACAACTCCCAAAGGGATTTTCCTTAAGTGAAGCTCTTTTATTTTGCACCAATATTTTATTTTTAAAATTTATTTTATTTGTAATTTATGGAATAAAATAAGTATTTCTGTGGCATGGTATAATAAAAAAAAAGATGATTGTGCATGAAACTGCAAATCTATTATGTACAACTATCTATTCCTTTTAAGTATATAATAAAGTTACATAAATTTATTTTTTTTCTTCCCTTCATCCCCCTCCCCCTCATCCTACCCTAGGGATGGCTACCACTTGCCATGTCATTCTTCCATTGGTTTTCTATTGCCTTCTCAATCAAATATCTATTTCTGTGTGATTTAAAAACCTTCACAATTTGTCCCCAGCCTACTTTTCTAGACTAATTAACACTACTATCCTTCCCTCATTCTACAGTCTAGCTACATTAGCCTTCTTGCTATTCCTCACACAATAACACTCCATCTCTCTTCTCATAGGTCTGCTCTGGCCACCCCTCCCTCCTCACCTCCATCTCATAGCATCCTTACATCCTTCAAGACTGATCACTCACCACCTTCTATATGAAATCTTTCCTGATCCTCTTTCTCCTCCCCAGCTACTAATGCCCACCCTCTTTACCCGTATGTATCTTGTATATACTTATATATTTACACATTGTTTGCCCTCATAGAATGTAATCACCTTGCATGCAAGGACTATTTTTTTTTCTTCTCTGTATTCTCAGCTTTGAGTACTATTAGGTACTCAGCAAATAGTTATTGATACAACTACTGATTGGAAGAGAACCTTTAAGATGGCATTTTGTTGAATTATTTTTTTTCTATCATCAACAAACAGTAATCACAGTAAGATCTTGGATTTCCTGTACCTTTCCATCAGTGATGACTGGGAAGACGTGTTATACTTTAGAATATCATTCACCAAAGTCTGGCTGTTCTTTGCTCGTCAAGGACATCCTTGATACACATGCTGATTACTATCATAAAGATTTAAAGAGCTGGGCAAGTCAGCACATAGGTCAGTAGTTATGGATGTTTTCTGGATTGCCTTCTTTCATTAGTAATAACATCCAGGGTTTTTTTTCTTCAAAATGCTTGGTATCCTCTCCTCTTTCAGAGGGCTTGAGAATCAATCCCTCAAGAGTTTTCAAAACTGTGTTGCCTCCAGTTTCCATTAATACAGCACTGAATATCCATTGTTGATTTCAGCTCCAACAATAACTGTGTTAGGGAGATAAAGGCACATATTATTAGCTTCAATTTATAGTTTAAAAAGTTAGGATCCAAAAAGTTGAGTGGTTTCCCCAAGGTCATTGATAACAGACAGATGCAGGACAGAAAGCCATATCTTTGGTGTTGGGTCTTGTCAGTGGCAGTTAGTTTAGGACTTGGAGTTTTTAATACAAGAGGTAGACCAGGCAATGATGCTTTTTAAAGATAGTCTTTATTAAGACTCATTTTAATTCACACAAGGAAAGACATAAGGCCTATAATGAGATAATGAGGAATGGACAGGAACAAGAAAAACTAATAATTGTTATTTTTCAATCATTTTTCAGTTGTGTCTGACTCTTTGTGAACCATTTGGGGTTTTCTTGGCAAAGAAAACTACACTACATTTTATATACATATATGTGTGCATACATATAATATTGTATATTTTACATATAATATATTCTATGTATTATATATACATTTATATGTATGTATATGCATATATGTATATTATATATATCATATAAAATAATAAACACTAATACATTTTGCTGGGTCATTCTTCAGTCATGTCCAACTCTTCATGACTGCATTTGGAGTTTTCTTGGCAGAGACACTGGAGTGGTTTTCCATTTCCTTCTTCAGTTCATTTTACAGATGAGGAAACTGAGGCAAACAGGGTTAAGTGACTTGCCCAGGATCACAGAGCTAGTAAGTGTCTGAGGCCAGATTTGAACTGATGAAGATGAGCCTTCTTGATTCCGGTCCTGGCGCTCTTATGCCCCACCCCACCTAGCTGAAAAAAAGATAATAATAACTGACATTTGGAGAGTACTTCAATGTTTGCAAAGCACTGGACATGTGCTGTTTCACTGAACTTCACAACAACATTGAGAGATGTCATTTTTATTCCCATTTTATAAATAAGGTTACTAAGGCTCAGAAAAGTTAAGGGACTTGTCCATGGCCACACATGTAGAAGTGTCAGAGGTGGGATTTGAATGCAAGTCTTTTCTGATTCCCAGGACAGCATTTTATCCTTTAAAGTTCACTGCCTCTGACAAGGTGGGGACAAAAGGAAAGACCAGGGATACTCCAAGGGATGACCACACATATCGCAGTCACCCTTTAAGTTTGACATAGGCAGGACCAGGCAACCTCTAATAAGTTCCCCTACAGTATAGTGCTTAGCACAGTCTCTGACATATAATAGATTATATCCAAACCTCTGTTATAATTATTATTTATTATTACTGTGGGAGTGTAGAAAGTTCAGCTACATGAGCAAAGACCCTGATTTTGGTAAGGGGCAGCAATATTTCACTATACTGCATCTGATTAACCACTGATGATGTCATAGGCAAGGAGAAGCCATACATTGGTTAGCAAGGTCCAAGTGACTATCACAGGGCTAGAGTTTCTACCACAGCATACCCAGGTCTTAGAAGTTTCCAGAAAATGGTCAGGGTAGAGATGCTAAATTCAAAAAAGGGGCATCTTTAGAGAAGAAGCAGCAAGGTATACATGAAACTTATGGAGCTCAAAAAGTACGCCCACACTCACCAAAACAACAACAACAAAACAGGGCTTTTTCAAACTACCATTAAGTCCAATGTTCTTTCAGTTGTACCACTTTGCCTTTCTATCATATTATCAGTAACCTTCAGATGTGAACTAATCACTAAAATTGCTCCCTCCCAGGACAATAGTCACAGAGAGGGTAAGTGGCAAAGCTGGTATTTGAACCCAGCTACTCAGTAAATCCAGTGCTCACAGGATAGCTAGGGAATGGGAAGAGAAGGGAAAAACCAGCTAAAACTTTTGCATTAATGAGTCATCGTGGGTACTATGACTTACTTTACCCAAATGTTCTTCTGCCTGTATCTTCCCATACAATGTAAGCTCTTTGCAGGCAAGGGTTGTCTCCCTTTTTATATCTGTATCCCCAGAATTAGCATAATTCTTGGTACATTATAAGGGCTTAATTAAAAAGATGTTGGTCCTATCAGATTGGTAATATGACAAGAAAATGATAAGTGCTGGAGGGGATGTGGAAAAATAGGTAGACTAATGCACTGTTGATGTTAGACTAACCAGTTGAACTGGTCTGAGCATTCTAGAAAATTATTTGGAATTGTGCCCAAAGGGCTGTAAAAGTGTGCGTGTCTTCTGATCTTGAAATACCACTATTAAGTTTGTATCCCCAAGAAATGAAAGAAAAGAGAAAAGGGCCTATTAGTACAAAAATATTTATATGAGCTTTTTCTGTGGTGGCAAAGAATTTGAAATTGAGGAGACATCCGTCAATTAGGGAATGGGTGAACAAGTCGTGGTATATAATTGTGATGGAATGCTATTGTACTATAAGGAATGAAAAGCAGGATGCTTTCAGAAAAACCTGGAAAAACTTAAATGAACTGATGCAAAGTAAAGTGAACAGAACCAAGAAAACATAGTACATAAAAATAGCAATATTGTAACAATGATGAACTGCGAAAGACTTAGTAACTCTGTCAAGACAATGATTCAAGTCAATTCCAAAGGACCCTTGATGAAAAATGCTCTCCAGAGAGAGAACTGATTAACACTGAACACAGGTGGAAGCGTATTATTTTGTACTTTATGTTTCTGCTTTTTATCAATTTTTTACAACATTGTTAATATGGATATACGTTTTGCTCAGCTTCACATGTGTATTTGACCATATTGCTTACCTTCTCAAGGAATGGGAGAGAGTTTGTAACTTAAAATTTAAGAAATGAATGTTAAAAACAAATAAATGAGGAAAAAATAAACAGGTGCTGGCTAGATTGCAAAGTGGACTTGGAATCAGAAAAACCTAGGTTCAAATCCTGCCTTGGAAACTACTAGCTATGTGATCCTGGGCAAGTTACTTAACTCTGTGTGCCTCAATTCCTTATCTATAAAACGAGCCAGAGAAGGAAATGGCAAACCATTCCAGTATCTTTAATAAGGAAACCCCAAAATGGGGCCACAGAGAATTGTACAGGACTGAAATAACTGAACAACTATATACATAAATATGTGTATATGTATGTGTATACATGTGTATATATATGTAGGAAAACCACCGCTAAACCATGATGTGTCAGATCTACTCAACATCCCTGTGATTTCCCAAACCAAAACACTCAGTCAATCAACAAGACATCTATTAAAGTGCCTGTGGCCGCCTTTTGTCTATATGTTTTTTCTCCCCCATTAGAACGTCTGCTTCTTGAGGGTCATGCTTTTTTTGTGTCTTGAATACTATACTTTTGTATTTTTAGCCCCTGAAATTAGTATAGTGCTTATGGTAAGCACTTAATAAGTCAGTCAATCTCTCTCTCTCTCTCTCTCTCTCTCT
>CM053583.1:322265570-322296537 GCA_028627135.1 Pseudochirops cupreus | reverse complement strand
ATAATACATCACTCACTTTTACAGTTTTATTATTCTCTTTAAGAGTTTAGATGTCTTTTTTTCAAGTGAATTTTGCTATTTTGTCTAGTTGTTTTTTTTTTTAACATAACCCTATGGAAATTTGATTAGGCTATCACTAAATCTATAAATTAATCTAAGTAGAACAGTGCTGTTTATTACATTGGTATATCCTAACCAATAGAGAAATGGGCAAAAGATTATATAATTTTCAGAAGAAATTAAAATGATCAATAACCACATGAAAAACTGCTCTGCCACTAAGATAGTTCCAAAGTATTGTTTCATAGGCTTCAAACTGACAGCAATGATTGAAACCAGAAATAGTTAATGTTGAAGAGGCTTTGAGAAGACGGGAATACCAGTAATTATTAATAAATTTATGATTTTCTCTCACTATTCTAAAAACAAGAGAATTTGAATCATGAAAGAAAAGCTTATAAACACTTCAAACCCTTTGACCTAATAATTCTACAACTGGGTATAGAGCTCAATAAAGTTGATGACAGAAAGATCATATATATATATATATATATATATATATATATATATATATGTATATATACATATATATATAGTCATGGTGACATTTTGTGTATGAGTTTAAAACAACACATAGAAATGAAATGGATCCTTATTAACTGGGAAATGTGTAAATACATTTTTAAAATATTAATGTAATGGAATAATATTGTTCCAAAGGAAATAACAAATATGAAGAATTAAGAGAAACTTGAAATGGCATATATGAAGTGCTGCAGAGTGAGGAGGGGTAGTATAAATGAGAAAAATATAACCAATTACTATAATTTTGTAAATGATAGCACTAAAAACAGCTGAATTCTGATAAACTATGCTAAGCCCCTTTTGGTCTTAAAGAAATGATAAAGAAATATACACTTCATTTCAGTGTAGAAGTGAGGACTATTGATGCACAATGTGATACACATCATTGAATTACTATTTGGGTTAACTTGGATTGTTTTTAATTGTTACAAGGCAGATTCAACAGTAATTCTAAATCCATAAATTATGGTTAAAGGGAAGTGACTGCTATGAAGAAGAAAAAGAAGAAGAAGAAGAAGAAGAAGAAGAAGAAGAAGAAGAAGAAGAAGAGGACGAGGAGGACGAGGAGGACGAGGAGGAGGATGAGGACAAAGACAAGGACGAGGACGAGGAGTAAGAGGAGGAGGAGGAGGAGGAGGAGGAGAGAGGAAGGGGAAAAAGAACAAAAGGAAGAAATAATTTTCAAAATACCAATAGTATATGTCATGAGAGAGAAGAGTATTTGCCTTACTTAGCTCCATTTGAAGGCTTAGCTTCTTTCCCTTATCTCCTATCTCCCCTATTCAGAGGGCAACATTACCACATAAACCTGTCAGGGCAACTGAGAACTACATCATTGCCAATCATGAATCTTAATGTCCAGTCATGAGTAGAAATAGTCAAATGACACATAGGATGTAGAGAGGAAATAATATCCTGATTTGTCCAGAGTAGCAGCGTCATACTGAAGTTTCCTGATGTGAATGAAGAGTCCTCTAGTTTAGTCATTACTCAAAACAACAATCTTGTCTACGATATATACATCAAGTCACATAGAGAGCAAGTGGCAGAATCAAGTCTTTTGACTCCAAATCTAGCACTCTTTCCACCACACCATATCAGTTCCCTAAGAGACAGTACAGGTTGAGAGCAAAAATATACAAGGGACTATTAAGGACACCTAGAATACTTAAAGGCCTCCCTTGCCTTGGAAGTGATGGAAAAGAGAGTAACCATGCTAGTAGAAAGCCCACAGCACTGGGGAGACACCTTCTAGTCCTAATTCTGCCACTTTATAACCTTGGACAAGTTCCTTCATCTCTCTGATTTGGTTACTCCATCTGTAAAAATGGAGTTAGATTATATGATTATTAATGTCACTTCCATCTCTGACAGCCTTCTATCCTGCCCTACAAGTCCCTTGGAGACAAGTCAGTGTGAGAATCTCAAGCAACAGTGAAGCCAGAATATGGGGAAGGAACCATGTCGACCTGACCTGTCTAGATTCTTAGGTGGATGAATGAAAATGGGTATAAGCAAAAGCAGAGAGCTGACAATTCTCATGTTAAGCCACATATATCAAGCAGAAAGAACCCTTAAGCATTAGATCAGTGTTTACAAGCTTTGATTTCTTTTTTAAATACCAGTTCCTTCCTCCTCACCAGACCATCTCAGGATGTGATTCTTATCATATCCTCTGTCTTTCGATAGACAGAGATATATCATAAGACCTCTAGTTTCTAGGAGAGCCTGCCTCAACTGAGGCAGTATCTAGTTAGTCTAAAAGCCAGGGTTGGGAACCTCAAAGAGAAACCTGAGGAAAAGACTTGGACTCAAAGTGCCAGGGTTCATTACCTGTATCATAAAAGTTTTCCCATCACCCCTCCCTCATGGATTTTGAATAGTTCCTAGTGCAAGAACACCATTTCCTGATTCTGAGCACTTGCTCCACTTGCTGCATGATAGCTTGGTGTGGGAGAGAGGGCAAGTATTAATGTGCCCATTTAAGGGATGAGGAAACCCATCAGTCAGTAGGCATTTATTTTGCTCCTACTATGTGCCAGGCACTGTGTTCAGAGGGATTACATGACTTATCCACAATAATAAAGCTAGCAAATAACATAGGGGAAATAATAAAAATAGATCTTTGGATTTTAAATCCAGATTTTTTTCCTTAACATTATATCACCTTTAATGAGGTTTCCTACATAAACTAAGGAATAGAGAGTCTTCATTAACTATCCTCACTGTCAAGAAAGTTTCCCTCAAGTTAGAATAAAACGTCTTTTTCTGGAATTTAAGAACAGTGAATCCTATCGAGTACAGATAGAGAGAAAGAATCATTAAGACAGTGGTTCTCAACCTTCCTAATGCTGCGACCCTTTAATACTTGTATGTGGGCATATCTGCATGTGGGCAGACTCACCTGGAGATGGATAGAGGAGCGGTGTCTTGGTTCCTAAGACCATCAGAAATATGTGTTTTCCAATGGCCTTAGGTGACCCCTGTGAAAGGGTCGTTCGACCCCCAAAGGGGTCGCAACCCACAGGTTGAGAACTGCTGCATTAAGACCTCTTTTTAAAGAGCTTCATACAGTGACCTATCTAGAAAAAAATGCATCTTTTGACCAAATTAGAGAAAAATGTATCCCATGACATACCCAGTTCAGTCATGTGACACATAGGCAGGATTCCATCACCCCAAGATATGGAAAATGTTCAAAAACAGATAGAGGACCACCCACCCCCAAAGCACCCAGGAAATGTCCAAAAGCACATACATCCAATAACCTACTCAGAAAGAAAGTAATCCAGTGATTCACTATGTGAGAAATGGATACAGTGGTCTGCCAAAAGATAAATGTACCTATCAGCAGGCTAGAGCAAAAATAGCATCAGATTCAGAACTGGAGGACGGGGATTCAAATCTCAGATCCTCTCCTCATTAACTATGAATCTGAGGCAAATGATTTAAATTCTCTGAACCTTTATTTCCTTAATTGCAAAATGAAGAAGATTGGACTAGGTGATCTCTGAAGTTCCTTCCTGCTTTGTTTATGATCCTATTCAGTGAAACCAATGACTTATTGAAAGAGAAAAATATCCAGTAACTGACCCAGAAAGAAACATATCTACTCATTGATCCAGTGACCCACCTGCACAAGAATGGATACAACTTGCTCAGAAGTTAATCGTTTGAACTGTTCAGAACACACACACACACACACACACACACACACACACACACATCTTGTGAACTACCCAAAGAGTAATCCATTCTGGTAACCTACCCAGAAAATAAAATTGTTTCTTCTCCTTAATCCAGTGATATAACCATGGAGAAATGGGTTCAGTGACTTATGCCAAGAGAAAGAAATCTGCTGATCCATTCAAAGGTAAATGCATCCCATGACCCATTCAGAAAGAAATGTACATGGAGAGAAATGCAGCCACCAATTCCCCCATGCAGAAATTGTATGCTATAATCTACCCAGAAATGTCCCCAGTGATTCACTCAGAGAAAACTGTATCCTGTGGCCCACTGAAAAAAAAATGATATGATGACCCACTGGGAGATGTACTTAGTGATTCATTCAGGGGCCAATTCATTCATTGACCTATCCAGAAAAGAAATGCATGCAGTGACTTATCCAGGGAGATTTCCATCCAATGATTCACTGAGGAAGACAGATATTCAATGATCTTCTCAAAAAGGTATGCATCTCATGATCTATCTAGAGAGACCTACATTCTACCCCACCAAAAAAACCCTCACATATACTACTTCCACCCCTTCACTAGAGAAAAAAAAATGAATGAAATGAAATACAATTTAGAAATGGTTTTCATTGTTCCATCTCTGGCACTTTATTTGCAGATACCTTACAAGTCCTGAGACATTTGCTGAGTAGACTGCACAGGTAGGTACCTGTAGCTGGAGGCAAAAATATTTAATAAACTCTGGGGTATTAAAGACCAACACAACTCTAACATTCATTTCAGTCACAGTTGGCCACACCATGTCACCCTATAAATACCTCTCCACTTTCAATTAACATTGCTCTATCTTCTGTCTCACAGAATATAATATTTAACTAATGTAAGAGGATGGGTAAAGAAAGTTTTCACACTTCAGAGGAAAGCATAATGAAATAATTATACCTATCCCTACAAAAGGTATGAGGGTACTACATAAGTAGTGTTAAAGTCATTCAGATCAGAAACTTCTTGCTGAGCCCTGCTTGGAAGCTTTACTTCCTGGACCTCTACAAAGGCACCTCCTAATTTCCAGCTATTCGAATGCAGATCATTTTATAACTCCCTATTGTTGTTTTGTGGATTTCTTTATAGATGACTAATTCAGCTCAGGAGTCACTGGGAGTAGCTCTGGACAACCTGATTTGCAGTTTGCAGGGACACTGGGGTGGAGATGTGTCTATTTCCTAAGTCTGAGGAATAAGACTGTGGGGCTCTTGGCTCCCCAGTGCCCTCAGAAAGAGTAGAGGAAGAGGAAATCCATAGGAACAGCAGGGAGAAGCTTCTGAAACTCTTGGAAGGAATGGGTACCCAGAACAGAAAAAGAAGCAACTTAGAAATTCTACAGAAATAAAAAAGTAGAGACATAGCTGTGCCTCAGTTTCCTAATCTGTAAAGTAAAAAGACTGGATTAGATGGCTTCTGAGGTCTTTTCCTCAGGTTATAGTTTGTGAAATCTATAAACTCTGAATAGGAGAATATAAGGAATAAGCTTGTAAAAGCAGAGGATTCAAAAAGGTCAGAGCAGGAAGTGTTTTTAGAATATAGAATGTTAGCATTAGTAGGGGCATGAGAATAAAGAAAATGATCTTCAGCAACAATGGCCCACCAATGTCGCTAGCATTTATACAGTACTTTAGTATTTGTGAAGCATTATAGAAATGCTGTTTCGTCTGAGCCTCACAATATACTTTGGGAAGAGGGGCTATTATTACCCCCATTTTATAGACGAGATTGAGAAAGGTTAAGTGACTTCCCTAAGGTTAGACAGTTTGTAAGTGTCCAAGGCAGGATTCAAATCCAGGGTTTGCTGACTCCAAGTCCAGCATGCTAGCCACTCTTTCCACCAATTGCCTCATAATGACATAAAATTTTAGAGCTACAAGGGGCCATGTGTCATAGAAATAAGAATGACAGCACTAGAAGCAATATTAGAGTACAGAATATTCATATTGAAAGGAAAGTTACAGTATGGAATACGGAATGTTAAAACCATCAGGAAGCTTAGAAGATAGACTATAAAATGTTAGATCCAGCATCTAGCAGTGTCTTAATTTCAATTGTACAATGGACCTTGGATTTCTTCAGTCTAGATATTTACTCCAGAGAGGTGCAGATTACAATCCACCCTTGCCTTCTTGCCCTTTATGTGTAGTATTCCTTTCTCCTATAGAGTGCTGAAACAGAAGCCATCCAATGTGCTGGAGAGTTGTTTTTTTTAACTGGAAGTTTTTCCCCTCCTGAGGCTATTTACTTTCTGTGGATAGGGATTCAGTCCTTGGGTTGTCAGTCTATTATCTTTTCCTCTCACTACACAATCCTCCCCCCTCCTTTTCCCATTGTGTATTTCCTAAATTATATTATATTTTATACATCGTGAATATTTAGTATTTGATGAATAAATGATTGAAAACCCAGACCCTGATATTGGATGTAACAAATGCTGGATGGCTGAGACCTGAAATGGAGGAAGTATTTATTTATTTGAGAGACAGTCTCTCGTGGAATGGAAAGAGCACTTGTCCTGAACTGAATCAGGAAACCAGAATTGTTACTGACTTTTCCTTTAAATTCACCACAAGACCTTAGGCAAATCACTTCCTTTACCTGAGCCTCAATTTCCTCATCTTTCAAATTGGTCTAATAATTGCTGCCTTCTCTCCCTCAGAGGATTTTTCTAAAACTCCAATGAGGTAATGGATGTGAAAACATTTTGTAAAATGCGAAACATTGTAAAAATATGAGAGGCTGTCAGAGATGCAACCACTAGGGCATTTGGGACATTATTTCATGTGTGGAAGTCTGGGGCACAATTGGAAAATCTTTCCTCTTTCTTAAATAGTCATATTTTTATGTGTCCTGAAGCCGTTGACAGGGACTTATTTGTATAAATTTCCTCAATAGGACCCTGCATGGGTGACTGCTTCTCCTCTTCTTTCTCCTCCTCATTATCATCATCAAAAAAACCATAATCTTGATGTCAGAGGATCAGAATTTGAATCTAATTTGAATCTAATCTCTTACGAGCAGACCAATCACTTCAGGTTACTAAACTTGAAAATTCTCATTTGTAAATATTCATTCAGGTAACTATAGGATGTCATATATGTGTGTGTTATTTCAGACAATGCCCTTTCCTGTGTGATTCTCATCCCTGTTGTTTCATAAGTTGATCATAGTGTTCCATAACATACTAAGGAGTTCTCCTCACTTTCTCTTGACACCTCTAGAATACTAATGGAATACTTGGACTATCCATGTAGCTACCCCTTGCTCTCACCATATGACCAGCCTGTCTTCTTTTTTGTTCATTCATTTCACGGATTATATTCTTTACTTATGAGCATTGCAATAAAAGATGAGCAAATATTCTGTGAAATTAGTCTGGGTTCTTTTTGCTTCCTTTGGATGCACAATAAATCTGCTTCCAATGCTATATTAGTTGTGAGATCTGTAAGAGACCAAGTGATACCTCCATTAACTGTGATATGCAGGGTATGGGTTGGACAGGCCAATGCAATCATGGGCGAACCATGAAACTTTATCTTTCCTTTATTTTTTTTCTTGTACCGAGTTTTCTTGTAGTTAGAATCTTTTACTTTAGTCCCTTTTCCTTCTTCCAGGAAATCAGGCTTAGTGAACAACACTTTTTCTTTCTTTTATTCTGTCTAATTATCTTAGGAAACTTTAATGTGCCATTTCATTAAGAATGATATAAGACTGAGTCTGAGATGGGAAACAGCTGAAAAGTTAGTTGTTCTTGTGATTGTTGTTTTATTTCATTAAATACCTGGTATCAGATTGCATGCTTGTCACGTGCCTTTGCCTGATATACCTGGGAGGAATTGCAAATAATAGATGTTTCTGGCAAAATGAATCCTGACTGATTGAGATTTGACTATCCTATGTCAGAAACCTTCCTGAAGGCATCAGTCCGGCCTTCATTCTGTTCTGAGCTCCACTTTTTAGACCAGGCTGAGGTGTTTACACTCTATTTTAGAGATAATAGAGAGTTACAGAAATTTTTTGAGCACAGATGCTGTGTAGTCAAATATGAGCATGTTACAAAGATAATTTTGGTAGCTGTGTAAAGGATAGACATTCTCTGTTCTAAGGTATCCTTTTGCATTGACAATGTATATCACATGTTCCAAGGTGCATTGAAATTTTGAATCTGTGCTCCAAAGTCTTTTCCAAATTTAATAGCTCACCTCCTAAGGTACCTTAACATTTTGGGTTCTAAAGTCTCTTATCAATCTCACATTCTATAAAATCATGGAGAATGGAGAATCACAAACTGTTAGTTAGAGGGAACCTAACTAGTTCTTGGAATTTGAGCTATGCCATGGTTTGAGATATTTCTTAATGCTAGCTCTAATACTAAGTCTCATGAAGCACTTGCAAGAAAGTCTTTGTATAATCCCTCCTCCATATGTCCTATCTTACCACTCTCAACCTCAGCTTCTCCATGATTTAAATTGAATCATGAGTGATGGGAAAGGGAAGAAAGGTCAAAGAACCAGCATGAAGAAGTTGTAAGAAAAGATTATATACAGTCATTACCAAAGAATTGGACATCAATGGGGATGCCCATCAATTGGGGAATGGCTAAACAAGTTGTGGTATATGAATGGAATGGAATATTACTGTGATATAAGAAATGAGGAGCAGACAGACTTCATAATAACCTGGAGAGACTTATACAAACTGATGCTGAGTGAGAGAAGTAGAAGCAGGAGAACATTGTACATAATTTATAGACATTTCGTATCTGTGATGACTAAGTTTGATAGATAGGGCTCCTCTCAGCAATGCAAGGCTATAAGACAACTCCAAAAGACTCATGATGGAGAGGGTTATCCACACTCAGAGAAAGAATTACAGAGTCTGAATGCAGATTGAAGCAAACTACTTGCTCCCTCTTTTTTCTGTTTTGTTTTGTTCCTCCTCCCTCATTGTTCATTCCATTGGTTATAGTCCTTCTTTACAACTTGACTAATGTTTAATGTGAAGGTATTTGTAAATCCTATATTTGATTGCATGCCACCATGGTGGGGGGGAGGAGGGGGAGGGAGAGGAAGAAAATTTGAAATTCAAAAGCTTGTGGAACTGAATGTTGTAAACTAAAAGTAAATAAATAAATAAATTTTTTTTTAAAAGAATAAGAAAGATAATTAATTCTTTATACCTTGCTTTGTATCTGATTCAGTAATAAATATAATGTATCTTAAAAAATTATAGCCATTACAAAAGAGTCTTCTCATATTACAAATAGGGATAATAAGCAATGACCAGAGATATTAAAGAACCTGTCTAGAGTTACAGAGTGAATTTATGGCAAAGCTGAAACTAGAAGCTTGATTTTTTTTCTTGTGGGTTCTTCTTGTTGCCTCTCCATCTGTCTCCTGTGCAGAAGCTTTCTCTAAGCCCCACATGTACACTGTTGTCTTCCTTCTAGGGGTGACTCATTTAATTGTCCTTTATTTCTATCATAATTTCTTCTCCAGTTTCCTGAATGAATGCCAGCACTGTCAGATCCTCCCTTTGATGTTTCATTGCTTAATTATCAGTTCACTCCCCTAAACTTATGAAATGAGTTAAACCACTTAGAAGAGAGGTCACCATTCAATGATTTCTGGTTGAATAACTTCAATTAGGCAATAGCAACAGCACCCTTAGCTGAATAGAGGGAGAGTCCCTTTTCTTAGGAGTCCTCAGACATAAGAATTAAAACACCCAACTATGCCCATCACCTTCCAAAAGTCATTCAAATAGGGCTTTCTTGTGAAGGTGCTATGAGTTAACCGTTTGGTTTGTTAAACAAATATTTACTGACCATGTATGACTTCTCACCATCCCCCTTAAAAACACACACACACATACACACAAACACACACACACACACACACACACACACACACACACACACACTCTATCACCACACCATCATAACTACCCAAAGGAATTGGCCTGACATCTGGGGAGAAAAGACATTTCAATTCATTTGAACAAATATTTATTAAGGGCCTATCATATAGATAAACTAGCAATCTTAGGCTGTAAGGGAATTATAGTGATGAATAAGGAATAGTTCCTACTGACTTCATATTTGAGGAGAAGAGAAATTTAATTCAACAAACATACAAATGTTCATTAAACATTTATGCAAAGTGCTGTGATAATGTTGGAGATCTATCTATTTGTCTATCTATCTATTTATCTATCCATCTATCGATCTATCTATCTATCTATGACATAGTTCTTCCCTCAAGGATATTGCCTGGTTGTGGGAGGGGGAAGATAATGCAATTCAAGGAAGGCTTAATCAACTTCTACTAGACCAAAGGTCTTGGACTAGGCTCTTAGAGTATAACCAAACATAGCAAATGCTGAAAGGTATAAACATAAGAATTTTCAGAACTAAGTGCTATGTGTTTTCCAAGGATGGAGAAAGCCCTTACAGCTTGGAGAATCAGGGAAAGTTTCATGAAAATGGAAGCATTTGATCTGGTACTCAAAGGAATAGGACATGTATTACCATTTTGTCTTTGTGTCATTCCCATAGTAGAATATTAAGTTTCATGAAAGCAGGCATCATGTGTTAATTAAACTCTTCATCACTCCCAATACCTAGTGCAATATGAAAAACACAATGGGATTAGGATAGAAACTGGACCTGTGATTTCACTAGTGTTGGGAATTCCCAATGAGGAAAACTCCTTCTATCAATATAAGTCAACACTTTCTCTGAAAGTTACAGTCTTAGAGAGCTGCTTTGGGCACAGAAAGGTTAGGAGAATTGTCCAGGATCACACAGACAATGTAGTTTGTGTTAGCAGTGAGACTTGAACCCATTTCTTGATTTCAAGGACAGTTCTTTATCCACTTTAACAGCTATAACACTATAATAGCTGGGTGACAAAGTGTAAAGTCAAGATGACCTGAATTTAAATCCAGTCCAATACTTAATAGTAATACAACCCTGGTGAAGTCATTCAGGCTATATTTGTCTCAATTTCCTCACCCATAAAATGAGAATAATAATAGCACCTACTTCACAGGGTTGTTTTGAGGATCAAATGAAATTTCTATAAGGCATTTAGCACAATGCCTGGCGCATAGTATACACTATAAAAATGTTAGCTATTATTATTATTTTTTTTATATGATGCTGCCCATAACACACAACTGATAATTAGTAAATGTTTGTTGAATTTGAATTTGTCAAAAATATTGCTGGAAGCAGAAGAGAGGAAAAAGAATTCTACGCAGTAAAAATTGTGTGAGGAAATGACTGCATAACACAGGCTCACTGAATTTAAACAGGCTCCCAGATGGCTTATTCACTTTACCAGTGACTTTTAGGCTCCAACCCAAGGCTTTGAACAGCACCTTGTGTGTTTCTGAGCAGCCTTAGAAGTTCAAGTGGCTGAAGGACTAGGGTTAGTTGAGAAATTGAATGAAATCCAGGAAGAAGGGTTGGATTCAAGTCAATTTGCTAAATAGCTATTAAGCATCTTCTATGTAACCAGGACTATGATTGACATTAGGTATAAGAGATGGTCCCTGCTCTCTCACATTCTCATTGCACAGTCAAGATATAAAGACATGGACTAGCTGTAGAATAATTAGTATCAGAAATCATGTGATCAAACTGTTGGACGTGCCACCCAATATGGGATTTTCATAGAAGTTTAGAAACGAGAGATGCTAATGTGGAATTACATCATCATTGAAGGTTTGGGGGAGGAGGAGACTTTGGTACACTCACTCACCTTGGAAGGTGAGTGGGCTTCTGGGAGTAGGAGGAAAATGGAAACAGTAACCAGTCCGGATCTCTACCTTCACATACCACTCCAAGTTGGAGCTACTTAGTCCCCATTTAACCCTTATGATTCTATGATATGGGTCTATGGAGTAATATGATCCATAAACCATAAGCAGATAAGGATCTATAACCTAGCTGCCAGCAAGTCTTGCTTCTAGACCTGCTTTGACTTAAGGCTCTCACAACTGTTAGTGGAGTCCTACTGGTGATAGCATTATTCATTGAAGAAATCAAAGAGAAAGAAGAGTTCCATTATGGAACCCAGTGAACAGGGCACAGTCATCTAGCAATAGCAACTGGTCCTGCCTTTATCTTGGTTTTTGTGACTCGAGCCTGAGCCAGCTCTTACATCTCCAAGATGTGCTTGCATGTAACAACCTGGCCTGTACTTTGTAAAATTGGTTGCGGGACAGCAAAAAGAGCAATGAATTTCCCACTCAACTGCACTCTTTTGGACTTTTTCATCATGCCCCACAATAACCTTCTCATCAGAAAGCTCAATGCCCTTGTACTCACACTTGATCAGCACCATCTTTCCCTCTGACTGCAGAGAGGAGCCAAGAGCTCTTCACAAATGATGCTGAGGACAGGGACTGTCTTTGCACTTTCTTTATTTGTATTATACCTGTATTTCAATTTGCATTTTTACTGGATTTATATTTCATTTCTGTATTTCATATTTTGTATTTGCATTTTTGGGTTTGTATTAGGACATGATCTGGAAAACAGTATTTGCTATGTTGTTAACTGGCTGACTGATTGAAGTTCAAAGACCTAGGTTGAGGTAAGCTAGGTGGTTCAGTGAATAGCACACTGGCCCTGGAGTCAGGAGGATCTGAGTTCAAATCTGGCCCCAGGCACTTGACACACTTACTAGCTGTGTGACCTTGGGCAAGTTACTTACCCCCAATTGCCTTGCCTTCCCCCCTCAAAAAAAAAGACCTAAATTCAAAGTACGGTTCTGTCATTTACTTGCTATGTGATCTTGGGCAAGCTACTTCCCCTCTCTTTTCCTCTCTTTGCCTCAGTTGCATGGGATGATAGATTTATAGCTGGAAGGGACCTGAGAGGTCGAGTTAAAACAATCATTTTAGAGATGAGGAAAATGATGCCCAGAAAAATCAAATGACTTGTTCAGATCCCACAACTAGGAAGTATCCAAGAAAGACAACAGGCTTCCTGACTCCAAGTCAGTCATGCTTTCCATTACAACATGCCCTCTCCCCTCATCTGTAAAATGGAAAAAAAAAACACTCTTGGTGTATGACTGCCTCATATGGTTCTCATGAGGAACAAATGAGCAAAACTATGCAAAACACTTTGCAAACCTTAAAGCACTCTAAGGATATCCCAAAAGTCTCAGTGCAGTTTTAAGTTATTAAAGCTTAAACATCAACTGTTATAACCATTGTTGTTGTTGTTATCATTACCCGTGAAGCCTTTTGCCATTTCATGGGCTAATCAAGTTCAATATTCCTGTTCCTTTCATTAGTTCCTAGCTTTCTGGTAGATTGGATGGTCTCTAACATGTATTCTAGCTCTAAATACAATGGAAAGAATAACGCTGGATTTGGAGTGAGAGAACCTGGACGTAAATTCTAGCTTTGACGTCTGCTATTTGCATGGCCTTGTACAAGCTACTTTTCCTCTCTGAGCCTCAGTTTCCTCATTTGTAAAATGAGTGAGTTAGACTAAATGATCTCTGGTACCTTCCAGAATCTATGCTTCTGTGATTGAGTTCCTGGCTGATCCCTTTACTATCTTGGTGGTCATCCTATTAGCACGCTCTATTTTTCAGTATTCTATGTAAAATGTGGTACCCAGATCTGGCCACAATATTTTAATGTGTCCTGATCAGGTTAGATTACAACAGGGCCTTAATATTACTCATTCTATGCCTCTATTAAGACAGCCTCTGATCACAGGAATGATGGGATTTTCTTTCTTTCTTTTCCATCAGAGACTCTTTAAAATCCCTTTCCCTAGGCATAGTGTTGGCTCTGGAGAGGAGAGTAAACAAGTCTGTTTGCTAAGAAAAAATGTTATCCAGAGAATCATAGCTATCTATTCCTGGAAAAAGGACCTTGAGAGACTAAGACTAATAATTATACTAACTGATGTTTATAAAGCACTTTGGGGTTTGCAGAATGCTTTATATATGTTATCTTATGTATTCCTCCTTCCCACAATAACCACATGAGCTAAGTGATGTAGCTTTCAGTATTCCCATTTTATAGATGTTTAAGCCTCAAGGGGGTTAAATGAGACAGCTCAAACTCAACATGTTCAAAACAAAACTCATTCTTCCCCCTTAAACTATCCCTTCTTTAGATTTTTCCTTATTTTTAACTAGCATCTCCATCCCTGCAGTTACATTTGTCTTCCAGTCTTCACCCAGATTAAGCCCACATTGCTAATCTCTTATTGGGTTTTGCCTTTTCTTCCTTCATAGCATCTCTCATCTCTACCCTTTTTCTCCATTCAGACTCTAAACATCATAGAATAAGTCTTCATCTTCTACTGCACTATTGTAATAGCCTTTTGGTTTGTTCTCCTACTTCTAGTCTCTCCTCACTTCATCAGTGTAAGACCATTTAGCTGCCAAAATGATCTTCCTAAAATGCAAGTCTGACTGTTCTCCTACCTCTTCACTCAAAAAAAAAAAAAATCCTGTGGCTCCCTATTACTCCCAGTATCAAATATAAGATGATCTGCTTGATTTTTAAAACCTTTCATAACCTAGCCCTTTCCTATCTCTCCAGTCTTCCTGTGTACACTTACTCCCTTCCCCAGACGCTATGGTTCAGGGACCCTGGCCTCCTTACTGTTCCTCATACAACACCCTCGGTGGTCTGACTATGCCTGTTGTTGACTATTCCCCATGCCTGGAATGCTATCCCTCCCCCTCTCTGCTTCCTGGCTTCCCTGTCTTCCTTTGAAGACCCAGGTCAAATCTTAACTTCTGTAGAAGGTCTTCCTTGTCTATTCTCACTTCTTATCAATGCCATCCCTCTGAGCTAACCTCTTTTAATATTGTATAAACCTTGTACGTGTTGCATGTTGAATTCTCCATTAGACTGTGAGTTTTTTGAGGACAAAGACCATATTTTTACCTTTCTTTGTATTTCTAGCACTTAGCCCAGTGCCAACAATGTATTAAGCACTTAATGAATGCTTGTTGATTGACTGGTACATAATCCCATGGATAGTAAGGGGCTTGAAGCAGGATTTCTAAGCCAGGATTCTCCTGACTCTAAATCTAACACTTTCTACCACTGTTTCAAGCCCTTACCCTCTACCCCCTGCCTCTAGGAAGAACTGATCAGACAGATGGGTACCCATTCTATTGTTCCAGGGAAGCAGAGTCTATAGCCTCCTTTTATATCTTACCATAATGCTTAACTGCTGTCACCACTGTTCTGGCACAGAAATTCGGGGTTACATTGACTCTGCTTCCTCAGAATTATTGGTAGCAATTTTTTCTCAAGTAGGCCATAGAACTGAATGAGGAAAAGGGCAGAATGTCACCTAATAACACACATGATTATATGAGAGAGAAAAGGGATATCTGATGAGGACTAGCAAGACTGTGGTCTTACACTGAAATTTCTAGGTCAGTGGAAACATGCAAATCTATTTTTAAATGATTTCTGTAAATGGAGGCTTCAATTTTTTCCCCATAACCACAAAGACATCGAGGTGTAAGCCTTTCTATAGATTAAAAGAAATTAGATTGCTTCACCTAGTGTCCTGTTGGTCTGGTTTGCCAGCAGCAAGGTCATTTGGCCAACCAAATACAGAAGAAAAAAAGGGGGGGATTAAAGAAAAGATGTGAAGTAGGGATGGAGGAAGTAGAGAGGGAAGAAGAAGGGATGGGGTAAGAGAGAAAAAAGATATGAGGTTGAGAAAGGGGTAGAGAGAGGGAGGGATAGAGGGACATATGGAGGGATGGGAGGGGGATGGAAGAGGAGAGGGAGATGAAGGAATGGGGAGGGAAGGAGAGAGAGAGAGAGACAGATAGACAGACAGAGACACAGAGAGATAGACAGAGACAGAGAGAGAATGGTTTAATAGAACAAAAATAGCAAAGATGTGGCCTCTGACCTCTCCACCAGGAAAGAGAATCTGAAAGGGGATAGTGCTATACTTTTGTTCCTCCAGAATAAAAAGTATGCCCTAAAGGGAAGCTTGGTTTTTGGCAGAGTCAGATAAAAGGAAGAGAAGTGTTATGGCCAGGAGTTCCTCCATCTGCTACAAAAGCCGGTTGGAAGAGCCAAAGGTGACAGCAGGAGCTGTGTGTGTGTGTCTGTGTGTGTGTGTGTGTGTGTGTGTGTGTGTGTGTGTGTGTCTTCCTGACACCCTTTCTGCTCCTTCTGGCCTAGTCAGGTAATATGTAATCATTTGCCTCTTGCTAGAATCTTTATACCCTTTTTTCTAATCTGTGTTGAAAGTTGGCAGTCAAAATATTTCTGTCTTCTACAATGGCTCTTAGTATGTTAAATCTGGAAATGTCCTTAGATTTCCCCTTAATACAACTCTGTCATTTTACAAATGAGGAAACTGAGGCCCAGGAAGGGGAAAACATCTGTTGAAAGGCAAATGGCTATTAAGTATCAGAGCAGGAATCCTAAATGTGCATTTGTTGTGGACCAGGTGTATTCCATGCATGTCTATGGCAAGGATTCAACTCAATTGTTAAGGGATGGGGATATAAAAAGAGACAGTCACACATAAGCCTTCTGACTTCAAACCTTGGGCCCTTTCCATGGGGCCAATTCTGACCTTCAAGGAAAAGCTGATAGTTTTTCAGGAAGATTCCTACCTTTTTTTTTTTTTTCTTTTTAAGAGGATGTCCTATTAAAAATAGGTATCTGCCACCTCAATCCATGAGGGTTTCTATCCCCTTAGAGCCATAATTAACAATTCCTACAGCAGAAGCCAGTGACATAAAAGTGTCCCTAGTTGTGCAGGGACACACGGAATGGAGCCACTTCTGAAGTCAGCTGTACAGAGGTGATGGGAAATAATGTAGGACAAGAGAGATGCTCCCTTCAGCCTGCAATCTAGTTTATATTTTTAAATGAGTGATCTTTTGTTTTTTACCTTATCTTCCTTTTCCAATTCATGCCTCTCAGAGAGCCATCCCTACAAAAAAGAATAATACAAACAAAAGAAATTTCAGCAAAACTAGCAAACACACTGAAAAAGCATAACATTATTTGCAATGTCCTGTACCCATAATCCACCCCTTCTGCAAAGGAGGGGGTCTGCTTGACCAATATTTCACTTGACTCACCTTCTTTCTTCTCACTCCCAACAAGAGATGAATGTAATCCTGAAATCGGAACAATCTTTCCCTAAAAAGAACAAGTGTCCTCCTTGGAAATGGATTGGTCTTGGCTTCCCTTAAGCAGCTTCCTGGTCACCTAGAGGCATGATAAGTTGGAACTTCTCAGACTTAGTGGGTGCCTAAGACAGGTTGAGTTGCCATACCTGCCTTGATGACCTGCTGACTGGATGCATTTCTATAAGGAGATAAAGAAGGCTGCATTTACCAAAGTTGAAGATAAGTGCCACTGTATCCTTGTTGCTTATTTTTGCTGTGTTAGGGGAAAGGAGACTTCCCTTTTGTTAACTGTTCAATGGCTTATCAATATCATTTTGTCCCCAAATCACATCAGAACTGAGAGTTCTAGATGTAGTGTAGGTTAGCCTTTAATATTTGGTAATTACAATTTCATTGCACTCATTTTCAACTCTCATGCTGGTGCTGCTGTTCTTTCTCTTCACATTGCTATGGTCATTGTGTATATTATTTTTTCTCATTCAGCTTATTTTGCATGGCATCAGTTGCTTCTCTGTGTGTATCATGTTTATTATTTCTTGAAATATAATAAAATATAACCTGTTTCATTAAATTTTTGCTAAATAGTGTTACTATCTATTGCTTCTGCACTGATGAAGGAATAAAAGCATTGTCAGCATCTTCCAAACTTGATACCTTTAGATTTTGCTACCCTATGGCAAAGCCCCAGCTGCCCCACCATAATTAAAACTTTTTATTCCCCTTTCTCAGACCTATTTTTCTGGAAGAAGGGTTTTTTGGGGAAGGGAAGGAGCAGAGGGATTA
Source organism: Pseudochirops cupreus (assembly GCA_028627135.1). Taxonomy (NCBI): domain Eukaryota; kingdom Metazoa; phylum Chordata; class Mammalia; order Diprotodontia; family Pseudocheiridae; genus Pseudochirops; species Pseudochirops cupreus. The sequence goes on along the minus strand of CM053583.1, from coordinate 322,278,761 downwards.
GTAGGACACATTATTTTATTATTACCTCTTCCAAAGAAGGATAATAAGTTGTGAATAGAAGGGAAAAAATAGGAACTTGTTAATAAGTTTCCAAGTCTCATTTTCTTTTATCTGTGAAATGTGGCTAGAAGTGGGACTATTTAACATCTAAGGTTCCTGGAAGCTCTAAGTAGAGGGTATTGCAAAAGTCTTAGTGCAGTTTTAAGCCAGTTAAAGCTTTAATAGATTTAAACTACGCTAAGGCTTTTAGGACACCCCATAGTATCATATGATGATACTATGATAATCCATCCTGCATTGTGCTCATTTCTCTCCACTGGGATAATAGTTACTTAAGTACTACTCTTATGGTCAGGAAATCTGACCTCTAACAGTTTCCACTTGTATGACCTTGGACAAATCATCACCTTCTCTGGCCCTCAATGTCATTTAACTTCTGTAGACTCCACTGCCATTTAATTTATATCTCCTCTACCAAGTGGGGGGAATATTTTCTCTTTTACAAGGTTATTATGAGGAGCAAATTAAAATAATGGATATGAAACCATTAAAGTGCTAGAGGAATATAAGGAATTGCTATGATTAATAACAATTAACGTAACTTAATATTAAGAATAATTGCTAGAAATTCGTAATAATCTGAAAAGACAAAGATTATCTTAAAACACAGTCAGCAAAAAGAACAACAGGCAGAAGGATTTTTTCGAGGGATAAACCACAGCTCCTGTGTTATCTATAAAAAAAAAAAAGAGCCTCAGTTTTCATTTCCCTTGGAATCAACTGGTTACTATCTTCACCTATAGAGTCTGCTGTCTCCTTACCCAAGAATTTGGCAATTACTTGTCTTCCAGAACTGCTCTATGAATAGCTGCCAACATGGTACAGTGCAAAGAATAATAGATTATAATTCTGTCATTCAGTCATTTCAGTCATGCCCCATCCTTTGTCACCCTATTTGGGATTTTCTTGGCAAAGATACTGGAGTGGTTTGTTATTTCCTTCTCTAGTAAATCCATTATCAGAAGCTAGGTGACTTGCCCAGGGTCACATAGCTAGGAAGTGTCTGAGGCTGGATTCAAACTCAGATCTTCCTGACTCCAGGCCCAGCGCTTTATTGGCTGCCATTATAATTATTATTTTGATTATAATTATAAGTTGATATTAAGAACAGATTATTATATAGAATGTTAGAATAATATAGATTTTTATTAATGTGGCAAGGACCCAAGTGTAATGATGATTGGCCTCTGCATGTAGCATGGAGGTGTCATTGTGTGGCTTGAAGGGAGGTGAAATAGACACCTCTAGCCTCTTCTCCCTCATACTCTCCTCCAAACGAGACTTTGTTCCCTGCCAAGAGGGAAAGCAAGAGGGCAGGGGCCAGAGGCCACCACTCTGCTCTCCTCAGAGATAGGGAATATCAGGCTTGAATTATCTATCTGTTCCCTTAAATATTATTGATCTGGGGGATGTGAGTTTCAGATTCAAGCTAACCTTTTCAATATGGTGGGGTAGGGAGAATCTGAACTCTATGTACAACTTGCCCCCTTTCCCTCTAAATATCATTTCTACAATGAACACACACATGCAATTTTTCCAAATCAGTAACAAAGCAGACATCAAAAAAAGATATCCAAAGGAGACTATATGCCAGACAATACAGAGTAAAGGAGCTCTCCCATGGGGAGTGAGATAACTTAACTCAACCAAGAGAGAATCCTTGATCTTCTTGCCCAAGGGGAAATGTCCCACTGTCTCTAAAGTACCAAGCTGGAGACAAGGACATGATGCAGACTCTTGGCTCTTCTCATCTTCTTAGCATCTTTTCCTTCAGCAACTTGAAGCATAGTTGACCTCATTCATCTTTTTTGTCAAAGCAGACAGGGTGTTCATCTTCACCAATGAGGAGAGAGACCCATTCTAATTGGTGTTAGGACTAGGGTTACATTAAGAATAATGGATCACAATTATATAGCATTTTTAGTTTTATACAGTACTTCCTTTACAGTAACATGTGAGGTAACTTTTGCGAGTGTTATCTACATCTAATAGATGAGGAAACTGAGACTTTAAGAATTTCCAGCTAATTTTCTGATTACCACACAATTAGTCACTGTGTGACATGGAACTTAAACCCATATTTCCTTATTCCAAGTTTGATGCTCAATTTACTACATGATGCTGCCTCTTTTAGAGTCAATGGATGTGTGTTTGATTCCAACAGAATATAGGCTTCTTAAGAGTATGAGATACATTGGCTTTGCAACCTGAGCATCTAGCACAGTCTCTGGTACATCCCTAATGCTTAAGAAATGTTTATTAAGTGGCAGCTAGGGGGTGCAGTGACTAGAGCCACAGCCCTGTAGCCAGAAGGGCCTGAGTTCAAATCCAGCCTCAGACACTTAACACTTACTAGCCATGTGACCTTGAGCAAGTCACTTAACCCCAATTGCCCAGCCTTCTTCCCTCCAAAAATAAAATAAAATATATGTTTATTAAATTGAACTGAATTAAATCTTGACTTCAATGATCGAGAGATATTTGACCTTGGGCAAATCAGTTTTCTTCTTTGAACCTCAATTTTTTCATCTGTAAATTGGGGATCATGATATGATACATGTGAACATTGTAAGCTTCAAGCCCTTATATTTATAAGCTAGTGTCACAACTTAGCATTGTTGTACTCACAGAAGCAATATGGTATAGTGAATTAGTGAATTGTGGGCAGTGACCTGAGATGTAGAGGTTACTTCTGCTCTGCTACTTCCTAGCTGTATGACCCTTTAGCAGCTAACTTAATCTCTCTGAAACCTTACTTTAGCATCTGTAAAATGGGAATAATGATACTTGCAGAAGTGAATTTTGAGAAAAGTATTTTTCAAACTCTCTAAATGCCGGCTCTTACTGGTGTGACTTAGATGGAATATCCACTGCTTTGGACTCCTTCCTGTTAGGCTACTTGTTCCAAATAAAAGCTTGTCAATGATACAGTACAACAAGATGAAAAGAAAAGTTTAGAAAAAAAGCTAGAGAAAGCCTTAGAGATGGAATCATTGGATAAAATGGGAATATCAGCACATTAATCTGATTTCCCTGCCCTGAGAAAGGGATCGTTATGGCAACCAAATTAACTTGGTGTAATCATGAATTAAATTGTGCTCATTTATAAAGGATATGGAGGCACATCTTTCATCTTAGTATCATGACAGGAGTCTTTTGACTTGGAGGTACAATTAGGAGTGAAATTGTGGATTTGGCTTCTCATTTCAACCCTGAATGGAATCTGTAATAAAATACCAGTTCCCCAGTGAACTAGCCATCTTCCCAGTTCTCTTCGGTCTGCCTCATTATTTTATTTCACAACCTGATAGGTTGAAAAATTGCCTGCAAAATGGTTAATTAGGACTAACAGTGCTTAGTAACTTACGAGACAATTGCAGTTCAAAAAATTAATGACAAAAATATGGAAGCCCGTGATTAAATCAATTAAGGCTTGCATATCCTATGTTAGAGCTATTTCCTGTCACAGCGATGTTACTGCCAATTCTGCCATCTGTCTAGGAAGGGGATTTTGGTAGCTTACTTTCCCTCTAGGGTCTCACTCACCTACCCATTTAGAAAGGCAAATAGCCCTAACTCAGAACCAATGGGCCACTCTGACGTGTGTCTGTCTTCCCACTTGGCCTGTAAGAGACACAACATAATGAAATCCCCTTAGCTGACTTTACACTACCTACAGGCCCCCAAATGCCAGCTGCAAGAATATACCATTGCTCACTGGCCCAAATGAGCTATTAACTCCCTGTGTATTTGGAGAAGGGATCTTTGATTTTTATAACTTCAGAATTTGATGTCTCTAGAAGGATCTAAGATATACTTACTTTGTTCAATCTAATATTTCCAAAATCAAAATGCCCAGAAACTTCTATTTTAGTAGGCTGTGTACTCTGATCATTCCTGTCAGAAGACAGGATGGGCCTGAAAGAGTTGGCAAAATATATATTGGTTGTTGCTTTAAAGCAAAAGCTGGGATCTGTGCCCTTTGCTGTTAGTATTGTCTTGAGAGAAGTGGCCAGCACCATGGTCAGCAGTTGTAGAAGCTCTGAGTTTCTGACTGGGTCAGAAATGAAATGGCAGATGAGTCTTGGTGTGCTGGAGATAGAGACTGCTGTTACAGGGTATATATTAGAAATGGATGGGACCAGGATGAGTAGACATAATTATACTGGCCCAGTTTCATGCCTTTATATGATCTGGTGACAGCAACCCTCAAAGACATGAGAAGGTCTTTGGGTTTCTGAGAAGAAATTTCCCCTACATGGATAGGTCTCTGTCTCTTCATAAATTCATTAACCTGAAAAGAATAGTCATGCGGAGCTACCCATATCCAGTCATGCTGGACATATGAGTAACCATGTGTGTCTTCCTCTGTGTCTGGTGGTTTATGAGAGAATTTGGCATTATCAGTGTTCTCATAAGAAGGGAATCTATGAGGAGAAGTCCTATAATTAAAAAATAACACTCTTTTACTACCTCTTTGATGGCAGTAATGAAGGCAGGGATGAAATCTATGCTATAAGGGCATTTCTGTTGGATGTCCTATAAGTATTTCAAAACCAACATATCCAAAATTAAACTAATTTCATTGTCTCCCTCTTCCTATTCCCCATAAAGTCCATTCCTTCTCCAGACTTCCCTACTTCTATTGAGATTACCAGCATCCTTGCAGTCACCTAGGTTCCCAATCTTGGAGTCCTCTGACTTTTTATCTCCCTCACAACCTCACCTCCAGTCAGCTGTCAAATCTTGTTGATGATCCCATCAAATACTTCCCTTCACTCCACAGAAGGGATCCCTTTTTCTCCAGTCATACCACCATCTCCCTATTTCAGGTCCTCATGACCTCTTGCCTGAACAACTGCAGTAAGCTATTCTTAATTTGTCTCCCTGCAGGTAAGTGGCACAGTGGATAGAGTGCTGAGCCTGGAGTCAGGAAGACCTAACTTTAAATCTGCCCTCAGACATTCACTAGCCGGGTGATCCTGGACGAGTCACTTACCTCTATTTGCCTCATTTTCTTCCTCTCCAAAATAAGAATAGCAGTTGTAACAACTTCCCAGGGTTGTCATGGGGATTAAGTGGAATAAGAATTTTAAGGCACTTGGCACAAGGCCGCACTCACAATAAGCGCTATATAAATTTTAGTTATTATTGTTATTACCATGATTGTTTTATCATCATTATTACTATTATTACTACCAAGATAGTCGTCTGATTTATTCTAATCAATCCTCCACATAACAGCCAGATCTAGTCATGGCCCTGCCCTACCCAAAAATCTTTAATGACTCCCTATCCCCTCTAAGTTAACATATGAACTCCTCAATCTTTCATTTCAAGATCTTCACAGCCTGACACCCATTTACCTATGGTGTCTTATGGCGTATTATTCACCTTCATAGACTCACTGTTGTAATCAAACTGGGCAGATAGCTGTTCCATGTATACAACATTCTAGCACCTCTTTCCTATCTCTATCTTCTCTTCATAGGCTTTCCCATTATCTGAAATGCTCTTCCTCCTTGTTGTTGTTCAGTCATTTCAGTCCTGTCTGACTCTTGGTCATCCCATTTTGGTGTTTTCTTGGCAGAGATACTGGAGTGGTTTGCCATTTCCTTCTCCAGCTCATTTTACAGATGAGGAAACTGAGGCAAACAGGGTGAAGTGACTTGCCCAAAGTCATAAGCTAGTAAATGTTTGAGGTTAGGTTTGAACTCATGAAGATAAGTCTTTCTGATTCCATGCCCAGTATTTTATCTACTGTGCCACCTAGCTGCTTCTTACCTCTACCTTCTAGAAACCATAGCTTTCTCCTTCAAAATATAACTCTGGTGCCACTCTCTATATAGAACCTTTCTTGATTCTCCCAAGCTGTAAGTATCCCCTCCCTGCCCCTTCAAACTGTTTGTTGGGTTTGATTTTTTTTTTGCATTATGTATATACAATGTGTTTATTCACTTGTGTACATATTATGTTCCTCCAGTGAAGTATAAGACCTGTGAGGGTAAAGGTGGTTTTATTTTTGACTTTGAAGTTCTCTCAACTGAGGCCTCTGGCCTTTGCCATATCTACCACAGTGCCACAAAACCTAGTAAGCACTTAATTTAAAAAATTGATTTAATTGTTGAAAAGCTAAATGAGGTTCACATGGAAGCCTCTTACTGGAGTCTGGCTAAAATAATAGTAGGGGAAACTAGATGACAAATTTCAGAGGGTCTGACAGGAATCATTCTCACATTACCCAATTGTGGGTCAATGTGAGGGAATGAAGCCAGAAACTATGAGAAACAGAGGATGAGCAAGAGGAAGGATGGCATAATGGGAAGAATGCTGAGGATCTGAGTCCCAAATCATGACACTTAATATTCATTTGCTTTGGGCAAATGCCTTTCTCCTTCTTGGTCTGATGTACCTTCTCTGCAAAATCAAAGGAGTATAAGCATGATCTCTAAGATACTTTTAAAATCTATGTCCTATGAGAATGTGGTCCAGGATCACAGGACGCCTAAGTCAAAACCTAATATGAAACCTTGAAAGACCATTAAAGGAGCAGTATCATAGCCACTATTGAGAAAAATTGCTTCTGACAAGGTTTGAGTGTGCACTGAACCCTTTTGCCACCACTTCTCCAGAAGCCCTAATCAACTGCCGCGCCCTGATCAGTGTCTTCCATAATGGAGGGGCTAGGCCTTGATACTACTTACTGAATAGTAAATAGTTTGAGAACTCGAATGTGGGCACTTTCCCCTCACTCTAGGGCTCTTTATGATTCTACACTGGAAATCAAAAGGGAGATCAATTTTTCAATGCCCTACAATCACCTGAATAGTGATGCTTCTGAAAAAAGATGACAGTCAGGCCTTCCACAAGCTAGAACACTAAGGGGAAAAAGAAAGTCTAGAAAGAAGTACTATAGATAAAAGAAAGAGCACAGACTTTTGAGTCAGAGGACCAGGGCACAAACTTAGCCTCTGATGATCACAGAGCACTTCCTCTGGGATATCCCTAACACGTACCCCATATCGAGAGTTTTATCCTCAGAAGATAACTGCTTTCCCCAGGTTCTAGGGCATATAGTCTGTGATCTTGTACATTTAAAACTAAAAGTCAGGAACCCTAATCAGTGTTCCAAGTAGCTGTTTTATCAGTAGATACAATGAGGTTAAAGCAGAAGCATTTACTAAAATGGTAGAGTAAGAACAGTAACTATAAAACTCTTCCACCATAAATCTGGAACATAGTCTCCCACAAATATATACAACATTTGCGTGGGAATAGTGAACATGAACATGTAGAGGATGCATACAATCCAGGCAATCCAAGCCTCAAGTACTACAGAAACTTGATTTCTTTCATCATGGAGTCCTCACAAAGGTCCTCTGATCAGCAGATCACTCAGCTGAGTTCCCAGAAGCTACCCCTCTATGCAGAGTGATGCTATATTAACAGGATTTTCTCTCTCTCCAGTTCAAAGTTCAATATTTCTTTTGCTACCAAAGGTCTTATTCCTCAAAACTATTTAAATGATGCCTCTCTGTATCTATCTATCTGATGTTCATCTCTACTTTCTGCTGGATACAGCCTCCTACCAATCTGCCTCAAAGTAAGATCATTCATGGGAGCTAAAGAAATCTCTCTTCCTCTGTCTTCATCCCCCTGAAAGTGATTCTCTTTTCAATGCCAAGTTCTTCCTTCACAACTCGCTCAGGAACTAGACTGCCTTGAACTCTATAACTATGCAGGCTCTCTTTAGGCTTAGCTACTTAAAGAGCTCCAGGGGTATGGTTCATTTCTTCTTGGCTTTGCTACCTTTAATTCCTTTTGGGGGGGGGGTAGGGGGAATAGATTTTCACATTTTATAAAGGCATCACTAGGCATTAAGAAATTTTTTTTTAACACATTAACTTAATCCTATAATCTTTGATTATGTCTTAGAGGGTGGATATGGGAATTAGTTGATTAAAGATAAATGCTGTCTTTTGCATTTACTATCTTTATAAACTTTAGAAAGTCAGCAAACAACTTAACCACTTTTATTTTCTTATCTGTAGATGTAAAGAGCTGGACTAGATGACCTCTGTGGTTCCTTCTAGCTCTAAATCTATGATCTTATAAGTAATATTTGTGGTGAACTGTGGGCTAAACTGAAATTCCTCTTGAGATTCACCTTCTGTTGACAAGAGTCTTTCTAATATGTCTAGGTTTCCTTTCTTGCTTTGAAGAAACCTTCTAATTAATGTCTTTTTAGGGAATATAGGTCAGATGCCTCCTTCATCCTCTCCCAACTATTTGTTTAACAAACCAGCTTAGAAGAAAAAACACACCTCAGACCAGTAATATAATATTATTTGTGACATCTACCCTAATGCATGGCAGCTAGGTGACACAATGGATAGAGTGCCAGGCACTCTGGCATCAGACACTTAGTAGCTGTGTGACCCTGGGTGACTCATTTAACCCTGTATACCTCAGTTTCCTCATCTGTAAAATGAGTTGAAGAAGAAAATGGCAAAATATTCTTGTGTCTTTTCCAAGAAAACCCAAAATTTGGTCACAAAGAGCTGGACAAGACTGAACAACAACAACAATAACAACACTCTAATACTGGTTCTTGAAGTTGGGGAGGGCCTGAGAAAAATCCCTATTCTCTCATTAACTCAAAGCTCAGAGACCCAGGCCTGAGGAAAAGGACTCACCGTGTTGAGAGCACACTCTGTAAGACCTAGAATGGACCTTAGAGATCATCAAATCCAATTTCATTCTACAGGAGAGGAAAATAAGGCCCAGAGAGATGAAAACATCTGTCTAAAGACATTCAGAGAGTTAGAGTAGAGCCTGGCTCTACCCAGGCTGTTCTTGACTCCAAGTGTAGGATTCTTTCCACTTGTACCCCTTCCCTGTTTCAAATGCCTTATGTTGTTCACTTAACAGAAAAATCATACTGAAGTGGAGAAAGTATTGAATTTGATGTTAGAAAACCTGAGCTGGACTACAATAGGAGAAATGGAAATGCACACACACACACACACACACACACACACACACAAATCAAAAGTGAATACTGCCAAATTATAAAGAACAAGGTTGGCTGAAAAGAAGAGATATGAGAAGACACTACCATCCCACCCCTTTGCAGAGGTGGGAAGTCCATTAGTCTTATACATTATACATATTTTCAGACTTTTTTTTGATGTATTGATCAGTTATGCTGATTTTCTTTTCTGTTTTAAAAATGCTATTTATTATGTGGTATGGCTCTCTCAAACAGGTAGGAGATGGGATACTGAGGGAATTATAGTGATATATATATACAAAAGATTAATTAAAAAGTTCAAACAAAAAACAGAAAAGTTAGGTTGGAATGTTGCTGGGCCATTTACTAGCTATGGTGAATTAGTAACAAACTCTTCTATGTTCTATTATTATGAAGTTTCTTCCAGCTCTGTCATCTTTTGTTCCAAGTCCTAAATTTCCTCCCAGCTCTGATACCATGCAGTAAAAGTTCTAAGGTTCCTGATAATTCTAACATCCTAAGGTTGTGTGAGAGATTAGGACAAACAAAGGGAGAGGTAGTTAATTTATTGGTAGTTGAAATTTTGTCCCAAGTTCTTTTATTGAGTTTCTTGAGTATGGGTACCCAAAGCATTGTAGTTTAAGCATAATCAATACTAAAACATATACCATAGAGAGAAAGGACATGTTATGAATGTGTTGATAAAATATTTTATTTACTCCAATTAAACTGGTGCATGTAAATATACTCTCCAATGATAAATCACTGAATTAATCACTAGAGGAGAAAAGCACTATCCCAGGTTTCCATACTGCATAATGAAAAAGATCTAATTCTCTTAAGGTTAATAAGTTGTGATTCTCAACTAGGCACTATGTCACCCAAGATATATTTAACATTGGAAATACTTCATATCAAATCTATGTACCTGCACCTTTTTCAATATACCTGTGATATCTAAGCATTCCAGATGGAGGAAATGGAAATTGCAAAGAAATCTTTTCTTGCTGTGGCATCCATACTATCTGTAGTTCCTTCTTTTTGACCTAAATAATCAAGCAGGTACTCAGAACCCAACATGACATCTGTTTTTAAATAAAAGTCCATTGACTACTACTAACTCATTCTTTTTGTCTGAGTGAAGATCATTCCAAATCTCAGGAACATCATTCTAAATATCAAGGATCATGACTGAAACAGATATAGGAGTTTAAATTTGTCCTATTTGACCCCAAAGAGGGAAAACTGGGACCAATGGATAGGAGTTGCAATAAGACAGGATTTGGTTGAATACAATGACATTTAATCTCAAGAAGATGACACTTAAGTGGTGAGTGTTATTTCAAAAATTTAGGGGTCTGTTATGTAGAAGAAGAAGAATTAGATTTGTTCTGCTTCTCCCTAGAGGGTAGACCTGGTACTAATGAGTAGATTGTTATAAGGAAAAACATCCAAATGATTAGTACCAACATAAAAAGACATGAGATAATTTAAGACTATGAATTCACCATTACAAATGGTCTTCAAATGGTGGGTGAGGAGTGATGGGGGTGTTGTAGTGAGGTAATTTTATCCAGTTAGGTAAAAGATGTCTATAGCTGACTGATGAGGTCCCTTCACCAAGTGTGAGAATCTGTGATTCTATGATGGCATGAATGTGTTCTGATGCCATACAATCCCTGGAAGTTTAAAAGTGCAAGTGTAAGTGTAAAAATTCACCATCAAAAATTGGGAGAGATTACCAGACAGGGGCAGAGCCAAGATGGCAGCATAGGAGCAGCAAGGTAGGACAGCTCCCACACAGCCACCTAAAATACCCATAAAATATGACTCTAAACAAATTTTAGGGCTCTAAAATGCACACAAATATACTTCCCGCTGAAGGCAGCTCAGCTAGAAGGAACCATCTCAGTGCTGGGAGCCGAAACCAGCCCAGCCTGAAACCTCGGCTTGGCCCCAGGGGCAGCCAGACAAGCTGGATGAGCCAAGACAAGCCACACCTGGAGATTCAGGAGAGTGAATCAGCAGCAGCTGTAGCAGTTTCCAGAATTATCAAGCCATCAGAAAAAAAGGACTAAGTGAAAGATCAGTAGAGCTTGGCTAAAATTGGGGGAGAAAAGCAGGTCTGGCCAAACTGCCTCCAGGGCAAGGAAGCGGCAGAAGTGGAGACCCTGCACCTGCCTCCATGTAGCTGCTTCATAGCTCCCGGCCTGCAGACTGCAGGGGGGCCAAGTGATCGTTCAGAGATCAAGTGCTCTTGTGCTGAGTGGCCTGGATCCAGATCATGGTCTTGGGTGGTGGTCCTGGGGTGTGTTTTCAGTGAGCCAAAGCTGGTGGCGGCTGCAAAAAAATGACAGCCCCCTAATAGCTCTGGCAGCTGGGAAAACCCCAGCGATTTGGGACACAGCTTTCCCCTCTGGAAGCAGAGTTCCACAGAGCTAAAAAAAATCATTGAGTGGCTATCATGAGCAGGCAAAGGAAGCAAAGTAAGAATAGCAACCAAACTCGAGATTTCTTCTTTGGGGAAAAGAAGGATCAAAGCATAGAATGGGAGGAAGACAACACAGTCACAACTCCCGCACCAAAAGGTTCCAAGAAACATGAAGACTGCCTAAAATACATGGATCAGCTTAAGAAGGATTTTGAAAACCAAATGAGAGAAGTGGAGGAAAAATTGGGAAGAAAAATAAGAATGATGCAAAAAAATCATGAAAAGAGAGTCAACAACCTGACTGAAGAAAATAACACCTTAAAAAATAGATTAACTCAAATGGCAAAAGAGGCCCAAAAAGCCAATGAGGAGAAGAATGCCTTAAAAATTTGAATTTGCCAGATGGAAAAAGAATCTCAAAAGCATTCTGAAGAGAATAATTCCTTCAGAGTTAGAGTGGAGCAAATGGAAGCTAATGACTTTATGAGAAATCAAGATACTATTAAACAGATCCAAACAAATGAAAAAATAGAAGGCAATGTGAAATATCTCCTTGAAAAAACCACTGATCTGGATAACAGATCCAGGAGAAACAATTTAAAAATTATTGGACTTCCTGAAAGCCATGATCAAAAAAAGAACTTCGAAAGCATCCTTCAAGAAATTCTCAAAGAAAATTGCCCTGATATTTTAGAACCAGAGGGCAAAATAGAACTTGAAATAATTTACTGATCACCTCTTTAAAAAGATCCCCAAAAGAAAATTCCTAAGAATATTTTAGCCAGGTTCTGGAGTTCCCAGATCAAAGAGAAAATATTACAAGCTGCCAAGAATAAACAATTTGGATACTGTGGAAACACAATCAGGATAACCCAGGATCTAGCAGCTTCTACACTAAGGGATCGAAGGGCCTGGAATATGATATTCCGGAGATCAAGGGAGCTTGGATTAAAACCAAGAATCACCTACCCAGCAAAATTGAGTATAGTGTTCCAGGGGGAAATATGGTCATTCAGTGAGGTGGAGGACTTCCAAACCTTGTTGAAAAAACCAGAACTGAAAAGAAAGTTTGACACTCAACAAGAAGCATGAGAAGGTAAATATGGAAAAGAAATCATAAGGAACTTATCAAAGTTGAACTATTTACATGCCAACATGGAAAAGTGATAATCGTAACTTATGAAACTTTTCTCAGTATGAGGATAGGGAAGGGAATACAAAAATACATATACATACACATACGTCTATATAGGAGGGTTTATATATGCATACAAACACATAGCTGAGCATGTGCATATATGAATACATACAGGGCACAAGATCAGTTGAAGAGGAAGAGAGAATACTCTAAAAGGTGAAATTCTGAGGTGGGAGAGGATTAGAATGAGAGGAGACAGGGAGAGACAGAATGGAGTTAATCATCTCATAGAAGAGGCAAAGGATAATTGTTACAATGGAGGGGAAGGACAGGAAGGTAAAAGGGAAAGGGTCAACCTTACTCTCATTGAATTTGGCTTAGGGAAGGAACGACATAAACTCTAAGCTGGGTATCTTGCCACACAGGAGAGTAGGGGGAAGGGGATGAGAGGTGGGATGACAGAGGGGAGGGCAAGGTGGGGGGCAGGGTTGATGGAAGTATACACTTCTATAAAGGGACAGGGTCAGGGTAGAGAATAGAATGGGGGGG
>CM053583.1:322248129-322265070 GCA_028627135.1 Pseudochirops cupreus | reverse complement strand
GTGGGATGGCTGTTTTGAGGTGTTGGGTAGGGGAAAGATGGGGAGAAAATTTGTAACTCAAAATCTTGTGGAAATGAATGATGTAAACAAAAAAATAAATTAATTAATTTAAAAAAAAAAAGAAAAATTGGGAGAAATCCTTTATATTAAATGAGATTTCTGACTGGTTATATTCTGGTTACAGAATCAAGGATTTACAGAATCTCAAATTAGAATTCACTTACTCCAACTTGTTACCCACTTCCAGAATTCCTTCTTCAAAACAGAATCTTAGAATCATAAACACAGATTCTAAGCTATAAGCACTTTAGCCTCCTTTAGTCTAATCCGGTCCACCTAACTTATAAATCCTTCTCTACAGAATGTTGTGTATATGGGCATCCCTTCTGCATTTAAGCACCTCTAACTACAGGGAGTTCACTAATTCAAAAGACAGACCATCCCAGAGCTGGACTGCTCCAAATGATCAAAATATGCCTCACGTGGAAGTCCTCCCTGTAACTTATATTAATTGTTCTTCGTTCTTCCTATAGGCACTATCCAAAATCAATCTAATCATTCATTGATATGACAGCTCTTCAGTTTGATCAAGGTCTGACTTAATAATCATTGTCTGAATGGTAAATCTTCAGACTAGAGGGTAAAAGAGAGAGAGGAGAGAGAGAGAGAGAGAGGGAGAGAGAGGGAGAGGAAGGAAGGAAGGAAAGGATGGAAGGAAGGAAGGAAGGAGGGAGGGAGGAATTGAGGGAAAAAGTGAAGGGAGGGAAGGAAGGAAGAAAAAGAAAGCAAGAAAGAAAGAAAAAGAGAAGGAAGAAGGTAGAAAGAAAGAGAGAAAGAAAGAAAGAAAGAAAGAAAGAAAGACAGAAAGAAAAAAACTTGCCACTGGAAGAATCAAGGAGGTCTCTTAGAACTAAAATGGTCTTTTCCAAACGTAGCACTCATAGTCCTATGCAATCAGGTCTGGATAGAGGCTTATGATAGGCTTGCAAGTAGTATTAGAGTTTCATTCCCTAGTCCTACCCCCAGACAAATTTGTCTCTGTCATTTTCGAAAGTCAGGAAGGTTAGGTCCAAAAAGCCAGCAGAAGGCTCTGTTACTGCTTACATTCCCTGGACAGCTTTGAGGCGATGCATTAAAGAGATAAAATAATTTCCCCTGGTTAGAGACGAACATTTCATTTAATAAAAGACACAATGAAATCAGCTTGGCTCAATCTATCGGCCTGAAACTTTGCAGCATTTTCTTTTTTCCTATTCTGGAAGGAGACTGAGAAGAATCAGGAAGAATAGATTAAGCTTGTGCCTGATTTGAATTTCACTTCTTTCCCCATAATTCTTGGCAGAGGTCAAGGAGAAAATGACAGATGAAAAATGTACCTGTGAAACAATGACCTGGAGGTATCAGCAAATGCATTTCCTTCCCATCAATACACAGGCAAGGAGGAGAAACTTGGGAGGGGGTCTCATGGAAATGACTGGCTCTGGACACTGAAGGATTGACTCAGGTCATATCATTTTAACCCAGGCCCTTAACTCCAACATAATGAAGAGGATCTTAGCAGGCAATGGCATACGAAGCAAATATATGCACACATATGCATATATATGTGTATGTGTATCTATAACATAAATATGGATATAGATATATACATACACACACACAGACACACACATACATAGGTACACGTACCTATGTACTCAGATATGTCTGTCAGTGTATGTATGTACACAAGTGTATATGTATATATGTATGTATATGCATGGTGTACTATATGTATATGCTTGTATATGCATATATGAATGTATGTAAGTCTATGTGTATATGTATTTTTGTAAATATATACATGTCACACATAAATATTTTTAAATGTCTTTTGTCCATTTCAAAATTGTCAGGTCTCCAGGTTCCCTGACAAACAAGGCTGCATTAAGATGGTATATGAACCCAAAAGAGACAAAGAAGGCCAATGGTCAGGGCTCTCTGCATATCTGACTCTCCACTTGGTCTTCACATTTTCCCTGTTAGTTAATTGACTTAAATTTTAATTTAAAAGGGTTAAATTTAAACCAATATTGTTTGTAAATGGAAAGGGGGTGAATCTTTGGTGACTTTCAATACTAAAATGAAGCTCTGTGATGTTCAGTCAGGGGTTTTAGGACCAAGCTGAGCCATGAACTCACTATGTGACTTTGGGCAAATCATTTCCCATTCTGGGTCTCTTTGCTCCTATGTAAACTAAGGCATTTGTGGTATAGTAAAAAATGCTCTCTATCTGGAATTAGAGGAACCATGTTCAAATCTTGCCTCTGCAGTCTACTGCCTGGATGACTTTGGTCAAATCACTTACCACCTAATCCCTGGGAAAAGGTAAGATCCTTGAAAGAAGGATTTGTTTCGGGTTTGTCTTTATATTCTCAGTGCCTAAGCATGGTGCCTGACCCATTGAAGCCACTCAAATTCTTATTGAACTGAATTAAGTGGAATTAGCAATTTCCTCATCTGTAAAATGAGAGGGGGGAGGGATGGACAAGATTTACTCCAAAGTCTTCCAGTTCTAAATTCTATGAAGAAATGAGTTCTAGAATCCCCTCAAGCTCAAGCATTCTGTTATCTCAATGTCTAAATATCTGTTATGCTTACTCCAAGACCTCCTTTTTGGGGTACCCTCTGCTTATAGGATCCTAAGCATACCCAATTTTTAGGACCATCTAGTCAGCTTCCTCTGGTATGAAGGATAGTCAGCCCTAACAAGCCGGGATATGGTGTGCCTTCTCCGTCCTCTAATTTAGAGCTGTCACCACTAGTGCCTCGAAACAATCAAATCTGGACTCTGGGATCACATCTAGTGAAACCCAGGGGTAGTTTAATGCCCCACGTCAGCCGAGGAGAAGCAATCTGACATCGCCTTGTCTTGCACATTGAGTCCAACATCCTCCTCGAGGTAATTGAAGGATTTTATTATAATGGAGCTTTCAGAGATTCACTCAAACCATCAAAATAATTGTGTGACTTAATGTGAAATCTGAGTATCACAGCTGCAGGAGACTGTGCCACTGTGTAACTCTTTGGAAACAGCTCCTGGTTGGTGTATAATATTCAGCAGCATATTTCAGCATCTTGAATTAGCTACAGTTTGGGAGTCTCCCTAATTAGTTACAGAGCAGATCGAGGTGCCATTTATTTTTTTTTCTTTATGAGCCAAATAACATATTGCCGTCTAAGTTTCTGGAAGACAGGGAGCTATAAATAAGATCATAATTTACTTGAAGTCTATCACAGAGACTTACCAAGTTCAGAAGTTTTCATTTGACTAATGAGATAAAACTTTCTCTGGGAAGCAAAACATGTAGGCTGTGGGTATTAATATCACTTTGTTGTACTGGGGACATTGTTTTCTAATAGGGCCCAGGAAAACAGCCAACCTTGAAATCGTAACTTCCCTATCCAAAAGATGTTCCTTATGTTCTCCCAAATCTGGAATACTCTCAGTCCTCATTTGCCCACTTAGAATCTCTAGCTCCCATCAACTCACCTTAGGTATCACTTCCTATTTGGGCTCTTTCCTGGTCCCCCACCCACCCACCTGTTTCTGCTCTTTTCATGGCTGAAATGACTTACTTTGTGTATATATGTACTTTAATTTATCTACAGATATGGTGAATTCCATTCCCATTCCCAAGGGAATATAAACTGCAAGAAGACAGAAAATTCTCTTTTTTGTCTTTCTATCTCTTATTCTGGGTACTAAGAAAGCATTTAATAAACAGGTAGTGAATATCAAATGCTTGTTATTTGCCATCTCAGTCCTTCTGGCTACCAATTAAGATCACTCTGGACTCACTGAAAGGGAAGCACTTATTACTCATTCTTTGCCCATGTCAATGCAATAAACATTTATTATGCATTTAATATGCAAGCTGGCCAATTTTCCCTTTCAGACTTCCCTCCAACCCTTCTTAGATAGTAAAGCCCCTGAGGGGGTTGTCATTTGCTGTAAAAATATTTATCTGTTGCATTGTAATCAAGATCTCACATCATCCAGTGGGCTATAGCAGGAGAAACACACAAATTCTAGGAAGTTTGCAATTACTTATCAGTTCTCAAATGATTTCAGAGAGATAACACTCCAAACTTGGCCTTCATGAACCTCTTTGGCAGATGCATCTCCAAAGACTACATCTCATTAATACTGCTCAGTGTGGAGTGTCACCTCTTATACAGTCAATTTTTGCTCAACTATGAAACCATATGAAAGGAACAACTTTTAAACAATCAATATGGAATTAAAATGATTGAAAAGTTCATCCTTCAGCACCAAGATTTCAGCTGCCAGCACAAGGATTTCTCTGCTTTGTGCTTCAGGAAGATAATAAGAGAATCAGAGAATTGGAAGGCAGCACAAAAGGTCATTCAGCCTTTCACCCTGCCTACAGGGAGGACTTCATGTGATAGCAGCTGACATTCCCATAATGTTTTACAGTTTACAGCAGCCTGTGAGATTCATAGTGAAAAAATTGCTACCCCCATTTTACAGGTTAGAGGACATTGAAACTCCGAGGGTAAGAAATTTGTCTATAGTTGCATAGCATGTGGGGGTCAGAACCAGAACCTGAATTCAGCTCTTCTGACCCAAAAAACGTAATTCTTTCTGACACAATATACTGTCATATAAGCCACCAAATGGATGGAAGTGATCATGGAAATGAAACACACCTGGATGACGGTGAGATGACCATTCCTGTAAATGAATGAGTTAAGTAGAAGTCATGGGAATGAGAAACTGGAGTATTGGAGAGAACATCAACATGCATGTTGAAATCCTCTAGTATAAGGACATAAGCTGGGCAACAGAGAAAGAGGGTGAGTCAGGTACTGGCTTGAGAAATGAGAGAGAATAACCTGGGGGTTAGTAGACAACAGCCACCATTTTCTGAATTCAGTGATGAATTTTAATAGAGTGAACTTCTAAGGAGGAGAGGTTGTTGAGTAATGGATGCAAAGGTAGTCTTGAAGTGGTAGTAGGTAACAAAGAGGATTCTGAATCCCTTTCTAGGACCACGGTGAGAATATATGAGAGAATATATATGAGAGAAAGTATAATCGGGGCTGGAGAGAATATGCAGGGATACAGTGTCACCTGGAGGAAGTTGCCAGTTCTTCTCAAGTACCAAATGATAGAAGGAGCCTGAGAGGAAGTTTTGTTTTTCTTTTTTTTCTTTTTTAAATTATGCAGTGGGGATTTCATAGGACCCAATGGAAGGGGTAAGCAAAGTTGGAGTGAGAGATAGGGGAATATGGTTCAGGAGAACAGGGGTCAAAGAATGGGAATGGAGAATTGGGGAGGGGTGATGATTATTTTTAGATAACCGGAAGTCAAGTATTACAGGAACCAGGAGAGTAACAAGTGGTGGGAATTTGCTAGCCATAGTGGGTAGCAGTGGATGACACTAGTTCCACTGAAGGTAGCAGATGACTGAAGATTAGAATAATTATCATTTCAATGACTTTACTTTGAGATCTCAATATCTTCTACAAACCCAAATTGTCCCTACTACCAATTAAAACTACTTCCTTTTCTTTAGATTTCATTGAAAGGAGGAAACAAGGTACGTGATTGTTATAGAATATCATTGTGCTGTAAGAAATGATAAGGCAAATGGTTTAAAAAAAACAAGGAAGACTTATATGAATGGATAAAAAGTGAAGTGAGCAGAACCAGGAGAATATCATACACAGTAAGAACAATATTGTAGTGATAAGCTACTGTAAAAGATTAGCTACTCTGATCAGTACAGTGATCAAAGACAATTCTGAAGGACTCATGATGAAAAATGTTATCTACTTCCAGAGAGAAAACAGATAAACTCTGAGTACAAATTAAAGCATAATCTTTTTTTTTTTTGCTTTTTGGAGGGCAATTGGGGTTAAGTGACTTGACCAAAGTCATACAGCTAGTAAGTGTGTCAAGTGTCTGAGGCCAGATTTGAACTCAGGTCCTCCTAGAGCTCCTAGAGCACCAGAGCCTGTGCTCTATTTACTGTGCTACATA
Source organism: Pseudochirops cupreus (assembly GCA_028627135.1). Lineage (NCBI taxonomy): Eukaryota > Metazoa > Chordata > Mammalia > Diprotodontia > Pseudocheiridae > Pseudochirops > Pseudochirops cupreus. The sequence goes on along the minus strand of CM053583.1, from coordinate 322,259,021 downwards.
GCCACCCCAACACATAATCTTTTTTAATGTTATTTTTCTTGTTGCTTGTTTTTTTTACAATGTAGTTAATATGGAAATATGTTCTACATGATTTCACATGTATAATAGGCATCATATTTCTTGTCTTCCCAATGGATGGGGGAAGGGTTGAAGGAAAGAAGAGAATTGGAAACTCAGAATTTTTTAAAAAAATAATGTTAAATATAGTTTTCAAAAAGAAAAAAGGAAAGAATAAATGACAATAATTCTCTGCTCAACTTAATCTATTTCAAAAAATCATTTATTAGGGGCCTACTGTGTGAATGGAGTGAGTTCCTTGAAAACAGAGTTTTTTGTGTTATTGTTTTTCTGCCTTTCTCTGTATCCCCAAGTTGTGTGTGTGTGTGTGTGTGTGTGTGTGTGTGTGTGTATGTATCACCTCCTATGTGCCAGGCACTGTGCTGAGTGCTTTACAATTAATATCTCATTTGATCTTCACAATAATCTTGCAGGGTAGGTATGTGCTTAATTAATGCTCATTAATGACTGACTACCTTGTTAGAAAGACGATGAAGATGCAAAGGCAAAGAATGACAAGCAGTTCCTGCCTTCAAAAAGCTTACAATCTCTTATTTCTTTATAAACTGAAAGATTTCCTATTAATTACTCCTTAGTCTTCTCCTCTCCAGGCTGCCTGACACGAGTGTTTATACAGCTTTGCTTCAGAAGTCTGAACATCCAGACCTATGGTCATCTTTCTGCCTCCTCTCATATTTCTGTCTCCTAGGTGCTGAGAACTAGGTGCCATAGGAGGAAAGGATGATATCTATCAGTCACAAACTAGCAATAGCTCACATTTATGAAACATTTTAAGGTTTACAAGGCACTATTTTCACATCAACCTAGTAAGATGGGTGCTGGGAGCTAAAGAAAAGAGAGATCAAAGAAGCTAAGTAATTTGCCCCGATCACCGAAATAGTAGACATCATAGCCAGGATTTGAGCTGGCATAGACTTGGAGTCAGAAGAACTAGAAATAGAAGACAAGAAATAATGACCTAAGGATGGCATGTCCCCCTAGGCTAGGGCCATGAGGGAAGACTGGGCCAGAGTCCAGACTTGGTTGGGTACAGGAAGAGAAAATCAAGCATGTAGGGAATAACTTTAAGAGATGTGTCTAGACTGATTTCAAACAGGAGGTTTGGTTGAAATGTCAAGTAACTGTGGTGTTATATATATAAACAAAGGACCCAGATAAAAATCAATTGAGTTAAAAGGGGGTAGGAAGCCAAAAAAAGCAGATCAGAAATAGGAAAGATGGGGTCAGGAGGACAAAGGACCAGCTGCTAAATAAACCACTTGTCTTTTTCTTGTTAACGGCCCCCATGTCATCTTCACAAAATCAGAAAATGTTAGCCTTGTAAGCTCCCCAAAAGGTCCAATAGTTAGTTTCTTTACTTTACAGTGGGGAAACTGAGTTCTGGAGAGAATAAGTAATATAAAATTTCCTCAGTGTGATTCATGTTTGCTCATAAAAGAGCAGTCTAGAAATACACATCAAAAAAATTCTAGGCAAAAAAAACCCCCAAAACTTGTTCAGCATATGACACGTGGTTGGATGACCAGTTTACTAAATATCTCATTGCAAATATCTGGGATGGTTGATGCAGATGGCTCATGGATTGGGCCCACAATTGACCAGGAGAAAGAGAGTGGGGTTGGATGTCACTAGGGAAATGGGACAACGGTTTTAATGGCCCCAGGCTACTCCCCAGCAAAAAGAACCATATTTCTAACACAAATATTAAACTAATGGTAATGCTCTTATGATTGGGAGCCTGGGTGCAATGAAGAATTAAAGCTGAGTGAGCTCCGAAGAGCAATGGGGGTACACATGGTGGATGTAAGTAAGCTGTGGCATCCATGACCCATGTGTAGAAAGTAGTAAAAAAGAATAAAGTGGTATCAGTAATCAGGTATCAGAGGCAGGCCAAGCATCCAGAAGAACGGCAGTAGTCTGTAGGAATGCATACTGGAGAAAGGTCAAAGGACCAGAGAGGGTAAATCAGGAACTGTTGAGACTGATGAAAGAGAGATAGCAGAAAAACAAAAAGGAAGAATCTGAGAGCAGGAAGCAGAAGGCTCCAAAGGAAGGGTTCTTAATCTAAGGTTGATAAATTTGTTTATTTATTATATTTCAATATAATTGGCTCTCTTTCTCTTTGTTATCTGACATATTTTATTTTATTCTCCATGACACCAAAGAAGTTAAGACCATCTGCCCTAGAGAGATAAGAATAATGTTTTAGACTTTATTCCTTCCTTTTATCCTAGAGAGGTGACTTGGAAAGATAGAGATCAGAAGACCTGAGGGACTTTTTCCTCATCTCGAGGGGGAAGTTGCATTGAAGTAAAAGTACCATACAACACCAGGGAGAATTTATGAGAAATGTCAAGATAATTAATAAAAATAATTGTGTAGAGCCTACTATATAGCAGCACTGTGCTAAGCCCTTTACAAATATTATCTCATTTGATCCTCATGGCAACCTTAGAGGTAGGTACTATTATCATCCCAATTTTACAGTTGAGGCAAACAGAAGTGGCTTGTCCAAGGTCACACAGCCAAGAAGTGTCTTAAGGTCAAATTTAAACTCAAGATTTCCTGACCTCAAGCCCAGTGCTCTGTTTACTGTGCTAGCTAGCTACCTCAAAATAGGAAGGAGCCAGAAGAGAGAACACACACACACACACACACACACACACACACACACACACACACACACACTTTGCCCCATCAATAACCTGAAGGAAGCAGCAGATAAAGAAAGAAAGAACCTGTGGAGGTTTTAGTCAGAGGACTGTCATATTGAATAGGTGAATCACTGATGATTCATGCAAATCCGTGAGACCAATAGCTGTGCATTCCAGGTCTGTAGCTTATTTGGCTCCAATTTTCTGTGATAGACTATGAATTGTGTGCTTGCAAGTGAGGAATCATTTCCACTGGGAGGGTAATAACCACACAGGGATGCTCTCAAATTTTAAAATAGGGGCTAAGAGACAAGAACAGTTAGGAAATACCCCAAGTGTACTATGTTACTATGTATCTGACACAATGGTTAGGGACAGCACTGGTCTAGAGTCAAGAAGATCTGAGTTCAAATGCTGCCTCAGACATTTGCTAGCTGTGTGACCCTGGGCAAGTCACTTAAACCCTGTAGCCTCAGTTTCCTCACCTGTAAAATGGGAATAATAATAGCACCAACCTCATAGGTTTGTAGAAAACAACTGAGAAAACATAAGGTACTTTTCAGACCTTAAAGCACTATATAAATGTTAGTTATTAGGTGACCAGCTATTCCCAAATCCCACCCCACCCCCCACTCCGCAAAATGACATTGTTTCTCTGGCAGTCCATCTTCTCCAGGAAAACCTCAGATATTCCTCTTGAGTCTCTCTGCACACTAATTCTACAAAATATGATTCTCCTCCCATATCTCCTGACCTACCCATATATTGCATTGCAATGCCTTCCCAGTGAGCCAGAGAGGGAAGATGTACAGCCAAATATACCCAAATTAGGCTGAGATGTGATGGACTGAACAGAGAAATCAATCAAACCAAGAGAATGTGATTGGGGAGTGGTGGGTGGGTATAGAGGGAGAGGAATAGGCCCAGTAGCTATGGGCTCCTAGATCATGGTATAGTCAAATTTAGAGTTCAAGAGAAAGATGCAAATACTAGGTCTACCATATCCTAGCTATGTGGCCTACTTGCATACCTCATTTCTCTGATGTGAGCTTCAGATTTCTCATTTATCAAACAAGGGTGGTTATACTTTTATGAGCTCTCTCATAGGACTTAAGTGTATGAAGAAAGTGCCTTGTAAATATGAAAGCATCATCATCATCATCATCAGAATCAGCATCATCATCGTAATTCCAATTGTTCTGAGAGTTCGACCCAGAAAAAAAAAAGAGAATTGGGGAATGGTTTAGATATTCCCTTTCCCAAAGAGAGAAACCAATTCCACAAGTTACATCTTCTGAAATTGTTTTGGACTGTTTGTTGTTTGCAAATAGGCTCCAAAAAAGTAGCAGCCCATCAAGCCCACCTTCCTTTATGTAAAACCAACCTGTGCCCTCTCCTGGAGGACAAAGAAGCAAAAGAAATACAGCCAGCAATGCTTCCTAAATAAAACTTCCTGCTGGGGAAAGGACCAGTAGAAGCCTCATTTTTTTCTTATCTGTAAAGTTACTTTGACAAAAGTCCTTTCTTTTCTCAATAGTCTATGTTCGAAGAATCTTACAGTGCTGACAGTCTATGGTCTGGGTTCTAAAGTTCTATTATTATAGAATCATGATCCAATATTGAGTCCAGAATTTTCACTCATATAGCCATAAATGCAGGTGGGAGGATGAGGGGGACAAGAAATGACAAAGGAAAGGAAGGGAAGGTGTGATAGAGAAATACAAAAGCTGTAAAACCATCTTTGGCTATTTGACCACATAATTCTCTTCTTCTTGTGCTGACTTATTCTTTTTGTCATTTAATAAACTGACTCCAAAATTGCAAGAGAGAAGAAATTACAACTCCATGTCCTTTGTGCACCCTGAGGGATTATGGGATTTTACATAATTAAATATGAGCCATATAATTTTCCAGCTGCTGCCTTACATTGTGTGTTGCCCCTTCAACATTTTATTCAGATCCATTTAGAGTGAAAAACATGATTCCTTTTGACTAGAGCTCCCTCCCCCTTGGTTTTCTGGGTAGAGTATACCCCTTCCTCCTGCTCACTTCTCTGCAGGCAAGCTTTCTGCTGCCTTTCTACTGCCCCCTCCCCTCTCTTTTGATCAAGTGGTGTTTCCAGAATTACCAAGGTCTTTGTGTCTCATTGAATGTCACCTTAACGATCATATAGGCCACCCCACCTCTTTATTTTACACACTTTTCCAGAAACATGCAACATGGAAGTATTAAAACTGGGTCCGGAGCCCAGGTTCCTTGAATCTCAGCTGTCTCCTGTAGCCACAGTAGAACCAACCTTAGGCTAACTAATAATAATAATAATGATAATATATTTCGATCATGCTGTAAGGTTGACAAAACCTTATAATACCCTGTCAGGCAGATAGTTCAGGTATTATTGTCCTCATTTGACAGATACTAGATTGTATGAATCTGGAGCTGGAAGGTCAACTAGTCCAAACCTTTCATTTTACAGAAAAGGAAACTGAGACCTAGAGCAATTGCAGGGATGTATTCAGTAAGTGGCAAGACCAGGATCCAAACCTCGGTTTTCTCACATTCAGTAAGAAGACTTTCTATGGCATAATAAGGAAACTGAGGCCCAGAGAGGTTGAATAATTTGGCCAAAGTCATGCAGTCTATAAGTGCCTAAGGTAGGATCCAAGAATATGTAGGTTTCATGAGTTTTTTCTATTTAGTATTTGAGGTTTGGGCAAGCTCCACAGGCTAAACTGTTAATTAATTTATTCATACTTATTCATTGCTACATTTTGAAGCCAGAGGGAGTCACACAAGTTACGGTGCTCTGGTGTTGCCATCTTGATGCCAGAGGGGTTGCATTTCTGAGCTACAGAGACTCAGATTCATGGGACTTCCTATTTCCAGATCATAGAAACTAACTGGAGGGAGGAGTTCATATGTTCCGAGGGACAGACCCAGCTGCTCTGGGGAGATGCTTCCTACAAAGGGGTTCCTCTCATTGATAGGGAGGTCATTCTGGTGTGCTTTTACCTTAAAAGGGATACATGGTCATTCTGGATATTCATCTGGCTCTGCCTTGCTCTGTCTCTCTGTCCCTCTCTGAATGTCTCTGTCTATTTCTGTCTCTCTGGCTGTCTCTCTTCTTTTCTCTCTTTCTCCCTCAAACTGGACTGATATCTCTGTTTATCTCTTCTGTCTGTCCCTTTCCAACTCCCTCACCCCTCCTGCTTCTACTGACTTCTACAGAGATGTGCAGTAGAAAGATCAGCACAAGCTCTAGGGAAAAAGGATGAGAGATTTCTTGTAGAAGAGTCCTAGGGGAAGGAGTTATCTTCCCATCCAAGAACAGAAATATGGTGCCTAGTGGGCAAATCAAATGGAGGAAAGACATAGGACAGAGAAATAAAATGAAAGAGCAAGACAAAAGGAAATAGGGAGAACCAGAGAGAGAGAGGAGACATAAGCACTGAGTAGAGGATAATGGGCAAAAGAGGGAGGAAGATGAGAAGAGAAAAGGGGAGAGAGAAGAAGAGAGGAATGAGATAAGCGGGAAAAGAGGAAAAAAGAGTTGGAGAGATGGAGGCACAGAGTTGGACAGAAAGAGAGGGTACGGACAGAGAGACAGAGGTAGAAAAAGAAAAGCAGACCGGAAATGAGAGATAGAACCATAGAATTAGGAACAAAGAAGAGACACCAAAGGAAAGGGAGAGGAGAGACAGAGAGAGGGGGTAAAAGACAGAAAGATGAAGGGAAAGTTGAGCAATAGAGAAAGAAAGATAGAGAAATAAATATGAACAGAAAGAAGAGGGAAAATAGGAGGAGGGGAGGAGAAGGAGAAAGCAGAGAGGTGAAGAGAACAGAGGGAAGATGAGATTAAAGAGTAAATCGATATTGGCACCCATCTTCTTTTCCATATCTAGTTATGATGGTTTTTACCTCCCTCCGCCCCTCTCCACACCGCTGGGATACTCCATTCCCAGTCTGCCATCCCATTCTCTCAATCTCCCAGGGTAGTATTTGTCTGCAGCCCCTGATGGCTCCTTCCAAGGTGGCCATCCCTCTCCCTCAGCCCCCACCTTTTCCAAACTCCCTCCCACCCCCACCCCCACTGCTGCTTCTGGCAAAGGGAAGTGTGGTGGTGACAAGTTGTTAGCTTTCGCCTTCTTCCATTCACACTTTCCTTTCTGTAATGGAGCTAATGACAACACATGAGCAGAAATCTTTCCGAAAGGGAAGAGAGAGAAAGAAAGAGACTGGAAAATAAACCTGCAATTTGAGCTGCCTTATTATTTCAGTCCTTAAGATGCAACAGATCGTGGAGCACAGAGAGATGAAAAGCAAAGTACTTATTTTAGCAAATGCCAGGGGAGGACATCCTTCCTCAGAAAGCTGGGCTGGACAGAAAAAAAAAAAAAACTAAGCCACATACTGAGACCCTAGGATGGAATTGAGGGGGAGAAGAGACACATACATACAAAGTCTCTCTCTATTTACCCTCATAGGTCAAATCTGATGCAGAATATACCAAGCTCTAATGAATGTGGCATTATTACAAAATAAATACAATTATATGCTACAAAGAACATCAAACAGGGTTTGAGAACCAGCTCAAACAGCTCTGTGGCTTTGGACAAGTCATTTAACCTCTCTGAACCTTTGTTTCTTATTCAATACCAAAGGGATAATAAAAAGAATTTGCTCTACCTTTCACACAGGGTTGCTGTGAGAAACAAAAGAACATAGAGCCCTAAACAGAGTAGGAGCAGAACAAAGCCTTATTGACTTGAATTGCATTGAGATAGGGAATGTAAAGTACTTTGCAAACATATGTCACTGAATAAGTAGAAAGTGTTGTTAGATGCCTTTGAACCCCATCAGTACAATACAGAATTTGAACATGTTTCCCCAACAGTGGAGTTCAGTTATATGAAGCCACTCACACTATAACTAGTGGCATACATTTCTATGATCTAGTGGTGGTGGTGGTGGGGTTATATGGTGAAAACATCTTTGGGTAGGGGACAGAGGTAAAGTAACTTATAAGGGGACTATAGTATAGGAGGAATAAATGGGGCCTTAGATGGGGACATTATTGCTGTCTTCAAATATCTGAAGAGTCAGAGGGATTGAATTTATTCTTCTTGGTCCTGGAGGACCAAACTGGGACCAATCACAGCTCAAAATAGGAGAGGAAAAAATATTTCCTAATAATTACAGTTAAGTAAAAGTTTAATCAGAGCCATAGCAGATAAGGAGTTCTTCACCTCTAGATGTTTCAGTTAGAGGTTGGATGACCATTTCTTCAGGATGCCAAAATAAAATGCTATTGTTACTATTACTACCACTATTCCACCTCCTCCTCCTCATCTTCCTCTTCCTCCTCCTCCTCCTATTCCTCCTCTTCCTCCTACTACTATGAAAAATAGTAATTGATGATGATGACAACAATGACAATGGCAATAATCAGAATAATGGAGGGAATTCCTACTCAGTTTTGGTTTGAAGGTTGAACATGGATGTAAGAGCCAACCTTAAAGTGAAAAATGTTGTTTTTGAGTCATTTCAGTCATGTAGAACTCTTTTGAATCCTATTTGGAATTTTCTTGGCAAAGATACAGAGGTGGTTTTCCATTTCCTTCTCCAATTTATTTTTTACAGATGAGGAAACTGAGGCAAAACAGTTAAGTGCCCAGGGTCATACAGCTAGTAAGTGTCTGAGGCCATATTTTAATTCAGGTCTCTTCTCTGAATCCAGGGCCAGAGCTCTATCCACTGTGCCACCTAGCTATCCCCAAAGCCAAAAGATACCTGAGTTTAAATCCTTCCTCTGACAGCTGCTGACTATGGGATCATCAGAAGGTCACTGAACATTTTAGTGCTCTACTCTTTAAAGATTGTGTGTTTTAAAGGTGCTCACTTGCATTGGTTAAAGGATGTTCTTTACCTGAGAATTCCCTATAACAATGAAATCACAGGTCCAGTCCCAATTTTGGATAAAGAGGAAATATCTGAACAGGAGATGAAAGAGGCACATCCTTCCTCTGTACTCAGAGATTTATTCCTTAGCTATCCTTGACCCTTATGCTTTTTAGTTACTCAATTCAATTCATAGGATGATGGAATCATAGAATTATAGCTGACAGGGATCTTTACAAGCCATTTAGTCAAACCTTCTTATTTACAGATGAGGACACTAAGACTGAGAGACATTAAAGGATTTGCCCAAGGTTACTCCATTATCCCTATTTCTGTCTTCTGGGATCAAAGAAAACAAGTCTAATCACCCTTCCACCTGACAGCACTTGAAGGAAGCTATATTGGCCTTAAAGATTTCTCTTCTTAGGATAAAACATTGAGGGGGAGGGCAGAGCCAATATGGCAGAGTAAAAGCAGGGACTTGCTTGAGCTCTCCTCAAACCACTCTAAAGACCTGTAAAAATGATTCTAAAAAAAATTCTAGAGTTACAGAACCCACAAAATGACAGAGGGATGCAAATTTCCAGTTCAAGACAACTTGGAAGTGTATATCACACCAGGCTAGGAGCGAAACAAAATCTGGCATGGGCTGTGCCAACACAAACATGGTCAGAGCAAGCCTCACAGGACTGAATCACTGGCAGCTGTGGCAGTTTCCAGGCTTCTCAATCCACAAACTCCAAAGACAGCATAGAACATCAGTGCGAAAATTCTGTGGGACCTGGGTGAAAGAGGAGCAGCAGCCAAAGCAGCAGCAGCAGCGGCAGTGTCTGCTTTGAGAGCTCTGGGCCCACAGATGGTGGGGGATTGAGCATCTAATCAAAAATCCCTGAAGCCTAAGATAGTACATCCAAGACCACCATCACTGGAAGCAGAGTCCTACTATGACAAAGAGTTAGAAAGTCAAGTATATGAGTGGGAAGATGAGGCAAGCAGCATAAAAAAAAACTCAGACTATAGAATCTTACTTTGGTGACAAAGAAGATCAAAACATAAAACCAGAAGAACACAACAAAGTCAAAGCTCCTGCATCAAAAGCCTCCAAGAAATATATGAATTGGTCACAGGCCATGGAAGAGCTCAAAAAGGATTTTAAAAATCAAGTAGGAGAAGTAGAGAAAAAAAAAGTAGAAGAGAAATGAGAATGATGCCAAAAAATCATGAAAAATGAATCAACAGCTTGCTAAAGGTGACCCCCCCCCCCAAATACTGAAGAAAATAACACCTTAAAAATAGACTAACCCAAATGTCAAAAGAAGTCCAAAAAACCAATGAGGAAAAGAATGCCTTTAAAAGCAAAACTGGTCAAATGGAAAAGGAGGTCCAAAAGCTACTGAAGAAATTCCTTCAGGATAAAACGTCACCAGGTCCTTCAACTATTCTTGAATGGCACAATCTCTCTTCTTTACACCATATTGGTGGAAAGACCTTTATTTGAATATAGTTCACTTTACCAATGTCCTTTCTAAAATGTATTCCCCCAAATTGAAAATGATACTCCAAATTAAGTATAGTTAGATCATTAGCTCTCTAGTTAAATACTCTTTACCTTTCTTGATACAGCATGGGACAACATTAGCTTTCTTAACGGTCATATTGCATTATTGACTCATATTGAGGATACATGTACTTCCCTAAAATCTCTAGGCATTTTAGTCAACTGTTGTCGTCATATTTCTATAATCCCATATGAATTCTCCATTGAAAAACTGAGCTCCATAACCTCTCCACAGAACAGCACAACTGATATCAGGAGATTCATTCCATATAGAGATTCTTTTTTTAAAATTTGATTTGTTTATTTACTTTTAGTTTACAAGATTCAGTTCCATAATCTCTTGAGTTTCAAATTTTCTCCCCTCCTTCTCCCCCCCGCCCCTGCCATGGCAGTATGCAATCAAGTATTGGATCTGCAAATACTTTCAAATTGGACATTAGTCTGATTGTATAGAAGGGTTGTAACCAATGGAATGAACACCGGGAAAAAAGAAAGAGAACCAAACATGGAAAAGAACGATAGCATGTAGATTGCTTCAATCTCCATTTAAACTCTGTTCTTTCTAGATCTTTCTCTGAATGTAGATATATCCTTCCATCCTGAGACTTGTAGAGTTGTCTTATAACTGTGCATTGCTGAGAAGAGTCCAGTTTATCAAAGTTGGTCGTCACACATACAATGTGTCTGTGATTGTGTACAAATTT
>CM053583.1:322234681-322247629 GCA_028627135.1 Pseudochirops cupreus | reverse complement strand
TGTATAAGGCTTTCCAGGTGAATATGAAGACCATCTCCTCCCCATTTCTTATAGCACAATAGTATTTCATTACATTCATATGCAACAACTTGTTTAGCCATTCCCAATTGATGGGCATCCCCTTAATTTCCAGTTTTTTGCCACCACAAAGAGAGCTGCAATAAATATTTTTGTGCATATGAGTCTTCCTCCCACTTCTATGATCTCTTTGGGGTACAACCCCAGAAGTGGTATTACTGGGTCAAAGGGTATGCAATTATTTATAGCCCTTTGGACATAGTTCCAGATTGCTCTCCAGAATGGTTGTATCAGTTCACAGTCCACCAACAATGCATTGGTGTTCCAATTTTTCCACATCCTGTCCAGCATTTGTCATTTCCTGTTTTGTCATCTTAGCCAATCTGACTGGTGAAATGTAGTACCTCAAAGTTGTTTTGATTTACATTTCTCGAATCAATAGTGATTTAGAGCATTTTTTCATATGCTTATAAATATCTTTAATTTCTGCCTCTGACAACTGCCTGTTCATATCCTTTGCCCATTCATCAATTGGGAAATGACTTGTATTCCAGATTTTACTTAATTCCCTGTATGTTGTAGAAATGGGCCCTTTATCAGAGACACTGGTTGTAAAAATGCTTTCCCAATTTCCCACTTCCCTCTTAATCTTGGTAGTGCCATACGAATGAATCTACCAAAAAATTACTTTATAGAACTAGAAAAAATAGTAACAAAATTCATTTGGAAGAACCAAAGGTCCAGAACATCAAGGCAATTAATGAAAAGAAATGCTAGGGAAAGGGCCTAGCCATTTCAGATTTTAATCTCTATTATAAAGCAGCAGTCATCAAAACTGCTTGGTACTGGCTAAGGAATAGAGTAGTGGATCAATGGAATAGATTGGGTACAAAAGACTCAGTAGTCAATGATTATAGTAATATACTGTATGATAAGCCCAAAGACCCCAGTTTTGGGGATAAGAACTCACTATTTGACAAAAACTGCTGGGAAAATGGGAATATAGTATGGCAGAAACCGGACATAGACCATCATCTAACACCATACACCAGAGTCAAGTCTAAATGGGTGCATGATCTAGGTATAAAGGCTGATACTGTAAGTAATCTGGCGAAGCAAGGAATAGTTTACCTGTCAGATTTATGGAGTAGGGAAGACTTTATGACCAAAGAAGAGTTGGAAAGCATTATAAAATGCAAAATGGATAAACTTGATTACTTTAAATTGAAAAGTTTCTGTACATATAGAGATTCTTGATAGGAAGGAGGGCACTTGGACCTGGGGTTGGAGGGCAGGATAGGGTTACAAGTCAATTCAATTAAGTGTAGTTCAATTCAACTGATATTTGTTCAATATCTGTTATATGCAAGGCACAAATGTCCCTAGTTTCAAGGCATAAACAATATAAGGCAGTAAGTAGAGAAACATCAAAGTGAAGAAGATCTAGATTCAGGTCTTCCTTCTTACACATGCTTACCATGTGACTCTGAATGAGCTACTTAAACTCTCAAGTCCCCAGGCAACTCTCTAAGACCATAAGTTGTAGAATGAGTATAGGTCTATATTAGAAGAAGGGGTTTCTCCATTGATAGTTCCACGTAATAATGAAATTACAGGTCCATTCTAAAAGAAACAATGTATAAGACCTTATACTACGTACTGGGATATAAAGACATATATGATAATGACCCTTCCCTCAAACAACTTACATTACAATAAGGGGAAAGACATAGACATACTTTCATCCTCTCTTGTCCATTATTAGGGATAGCAGAGGATCCATAAATAAATTTGTCTCCTCTTACACAACCTAAACTCAATAGAGATGGCAGTTTATTGGTTTCTCCCAATTGGAATTTTCCCACTCTTCTCAAAAGGGATTTGCTAACTCAAGTAGATGCGGGGCATAGGGCCTAACAGAGGAGGAAAAAGAAAAGAATCAGTTCCTGACACCTGCTTTTTTACTGAATCTCAGGGATATATTTAATCAGAGTGTAGACAAGACAGAGATCATAGGCTCATAGCTTTAGAGTGAGAAGGGACCTAGGGGTTGTTTAATACAATGACGTAATTTCACAGATGAGAAAACTGAGGCCTGAAAAGAGTGTGTTTTGTCCAAGGTCACACTTGTAGTCAATGATAGAGGATGACCCAACACTGAATTCCCACCTCAGAGAGCAGTCTTAGTTCCCCTTAGTTCATGCTTTCAAACATAGACTGAGAAAGAATCATGGATCCAGAGCTGGAAGGGACCATCTATCTAGTCTAATACCTTCATTTGGCAACTAAGAAAACTGAGGTCCATGGAGAGAAAGGTTAAATGACAGGTCCAAGATGACACAGAATTTGAATCCAGGCCCTCTTCATCCAAAGCCAGTATATTCCACTTTACCCCACGCCCTTCTTTCTAATATACTAAGAACATATCCTCATGTAAAAGGGTATTGTGGTGCAATAGGGGAAAAACATTTTTGGAGGCATTAGGGAAACCGGGGTTCAGTCCCAGCTCTGACCATCATTAGTTGTATAACTATAGATTAATAAGGGCAGCTAGATGGCTCAGTGGATAGAGCACTGGACCTAGAGTCAGAAAGACTCATCTTCCTGAGTTCAAATCTGGCCCCAGACACTTACTTGCTGTGTGACTCAGGGCAAGTCACTTAACTCTGCCTCAGTTTCCTCATCTGTAAAATGGACTGGAGAAGGAAATGGCAAAGATTTGTCAAGAAAACGCCAGTGGGGTCACAAAGAGTCAGACATGACTTAAATGACTAAAAATAGATTAATGATGTCTTCCTCATTGGTAAAATAGGAGTGATGCTCTGTCCTATCCATCTAAAATCTTTCATATCCACCTCACTCTTTCCCCTGACACCGCTACATGGGACAAGCCCTCATCACCCCAAGCCTGCAGTATCCTGACAGCCTGATAAATGGGCTTCCTACTTCAAGTCTCTCCCATTCCAGTCCATCTTCCACTCAGCTTCCACTTTGATCTTTCTCATCATATCATCCCCCTCAGTAAACACCAGTGGCTCCCTATTACTTCCAGGATCCATATAAAATCCTCTGTTTGGTTTGTAAAGCCCTTCATAAGCTGCCCCTTTGTACTCTTACGGCCTGCCATCACTGCCCTCTAGCTACTCTGGGATTCAGGGCCACTGGCCTCCTCACTTTTCCTCGAATAAAAGACTCAATCTCCTGAAAGCATCTTCACTGTCAAGCCTTCATTCTTGGCTTGCTCTCCCTCCTCATCTCCATCTCCTAGCTTCCCTGGCTTTCTCCAAATTTCAGCTAACATTCATCCTTCTGTAAGAAGCTTTTACTGATCTTCCTTAATCATAGTGCTTTTCTTCTGAGACTATCCCCAAATTATCCTGTCTGTGTCTTATTTTTACATAACTGTTTGCATGTTGCCTCCACTGTTAGACTGTGAGCCCCTTGAGAGCAGGGAACTATTTTCTGCCTTTCTTTGAATCCCACTGCTTAGCACAGTTCCTGGTACATCAAAGGAACTTAATAAATGTCCGTTGACTGACAATAGAAATGTAATGTGAGTTATTATTGTTGAAAATGAAACCATGTGTCTGAAAGGTCTTGGGAATCACTAAAGCATTTTACATATGAGGGGCACAATTATCACAGAAACCTCATAACACCCTGGCACTTGCCCCAGCTCCCCAGCCCAGTGAGAGGGGGACCTACTTATCGTTCTCCCAGCAATGATGTATGTGACCGTAAATGCCATCCCTGGATGATATAGCACTGTGCAGGGCCTGATAAAATATATTCCAGGAGTGATGGCACTTAGTGTTGGACAATAGATCATTTCAATGACAGAGTGCTGATGATGGATAATACTGTAACCAACCTGACCCCTTTGGTTAAACGGGCCTTACACCTCAGTGAGCAATGGGGCAGTAATTCTCAGGAATGGAGAGAGACATGACACCAGCGGCTTGGTTCTCAGAAATGATTCCTGGCGGGTCAAGGAGGGACACATATCCCAGCTTCACCTGGAGACAGAGCAGAGGGACTCTGTGGGGCCATGGCTTCTCTTCTCACCTTCTGCCAGACCTGAGGGGTAGAGAACCAGTGATAAATGAACTGGCTAAGAGTAAGATGAAAGTCACCTCCTTCAAGGCTTTTGTTGTTGTTTGGTTGTTTCAGTTGTGTGACCCTGTATGGGATTTTCTTGGAAAGGATACTGGAGTGGTTTGCCATTTCCTTCTCCAGATCATTTTACAGAGGAGTAAACTGAGGCAAATAGGGTTAAGTGGCTTGCTCAGGGTCTCACAGCTACTAAGTGTCTGAGGCCAGATTTAAATTTGGGTCTTCCTGATTCCCAGACCAGTGTGCTATCCACTATGCCACTACTACTGTTCTAACAACCAAAATGTACCCCTTCCATCCAATGGATGTACTTAGGTTCAAAGAAACAGTTGCATGAATACAGGATAAAGCTAATAATGCTGAACAACTGCTAATTTGAAAAGGAACTTGAAGTTCTTGGGGGCTACCATAGACTGAGTGTGATTCTCAGTGTAACTAGACAGGGGGAAAAAGACTTATGTGATCCTAGGCTAAAAATAGTAGAAATATAATGTCCAGAAAAATAAAGCATAAGAATATAGGTCTTAGGATGAGAAGGAATCTTCACCCAAAACTCTCTTTTTTTCTAATTGAAGAAATGGAGACTCAAAGAAAGAAAATGACATCTCCAGGGTTACCTAATGGCAGAGCTGGGATTTGGTCTGTTACTGTTGGACAATAGATCATTTCAATGATGGGCTTGGTCTCGTGGTATTCTATCCTAATCAGACCACATCTAGAGTATTGTGGTAAATTCTGAGTCACATATTTTAGGAAAAGTATTTACCAACCAGAATCCATTGAGAAGAAAGGGCCCAAAACAGTGAAGCATTTCTAAAACATGATATTAGAAACTGTTGAAGACACCAGGGACCTAGTGTCATAGAATATTAGAGTTAGGAGAAAGGTAGAGGAGTCTGTCTAACCAAATCTTTACAAAAATGAAGAAACGGTGATGTTTATGGGTTATGATTTGCTACAGGTCATGTAACAAGTTACTGATATTAGTCTTCAAATATCTCAAGGGCTCGCATATGGAAACAGAATTACCCACATTTCACATAGCTCAAGAGTGCAAGTTAAAAAAACAATATAAGAAGGCAGTTAATTGCTTGAAATAAGGAAAATCTTCCTTATAATCAGAGCAACCAAAAAAATAGGAGTTAGATTTAGGAGGTCATAAAGTCCCCAAACCTGGAAATATTTATGTAGAAAGATCCAATGGCCACCTCTTAGCAATGATGTAGAAGGGTTTCCTTTAGGCGTCTGGGCTTTCTGGTCCCTAGGTTCCCCTTAGGCTGTGAGATTCTATACTTTTACCAAGGCATCTAAATCTTCACTCACTGCAGAGAACAGATATGGTGCCAAGTGTGTAAGTCATTCAGATACCTGCCAACCTTCTGGTAGTGCTTTATCTGAGAGAGGTGTTCCATGTGTATGAGTGTCTATTCCATAGGTCACCTTGTAAGTAACCTCTGCCCACAATGCCAGAGAGACTCAGATTCCAGTTCTACTCTATCACTAACTGCCGTTTGACCTTGGTTAAGTTTTTCTGAGTCTCACTTGCTTCATCTATAATATGATGGTAATGGATTATACCAGTGGTGCCAGACTCAGATTGAAATGGGGGCAACTAAGCTATATATAAAGATGCTTAAGGGCCACATGTTGACTTGGGAACTCACATATTAACATTATCTACATTCGATTGTATTTTTATTCATTTGTTAAAAATTTTCCAATTTAATTTGGCTCAGGCCATACTTCTTACATACTGTTTGAGACCTGGAGCCAGTGTGCTTGCCTCTTCTGGATAAGATGGTATCTAAGGACCTTTCTGACTCCAAAGTCCTCTTCAGATTAAAGTTGTATACTTTAAAGTGCTAACATTGTTTGTGTTTTTATCCCCCTTACCCTTGGACCCCCTGAGCTAAACAATATACTTTGCTGTCGATTGGAGCAAGGTAGGAACTGTGCTGGATCTTCCTGTCCACAATTTTCCCAAGGATTAAGCAGAGTGTGTATATATATATATATACATATATATATACATATACATATATACATATACATATATGCAGAGTATCTTTTATATAGTAAGTAATATATATATATATATATATATATATATATATATATATATATATTTATATGTAAAGGAAATTTACATTCCCCTCATTTTTCCTGAAAGGACGAAAAAGAGTGCATCTGTGATGGCCTGTCCCTGAAAGCACTAGCCCTAATTTGTGGGCTCTCCTGGGCCTTGGCTAAGACTTCTAAGGGGAATTTTTCCAGATCTTCAAAATCTTCATGCTTCTGTCCTTCTCCTACCTTAGTTGTTTCAACATCGCCAACAACCATATGTCCCCACCACACCCTCCATACCACATACAGCACACACTAGTTGTGGATGGGACAGGTTCCTTCCCCAAAGTAATCACTATTTCCCTTTTTTGTCAGGTTCTTCTCAGGAACCAAAAATCTTGTTCCTAAATTCCCACAGCATAGGTTCAAATGTAAGTCACACTTTTCCACAACATTAGATTTTACATACACTAAGGGCAACTTGTAACTGATGATTTTTTTTTTCTTTTTGGAGGGGCAATTGACATTAAATGACTTGTCCAAGGTCACAAGGCCAGTTTTGTGTTAAGTGTCTGAGACTGGATTTGAACTCAGGTCCTCCTGACTCCAGGGCTGGTGTTCTATTCACTGCACCACTTAGCCTTCCCCCTAATGAAATTTTTAACAGTTAACATTATATTATTATATATTATAATACTACAGATAGATAAAATAGCATGTGTGTGTGTGTGTGTATGTGTGTGTGTGTGTGTGTGTGTATCCAGCATATCCCTGTGTATACTTAGCATGTTACAGGTGCCAGGGGGAGAGGTGGCCTTGGAGTCTGGAAGACTTCAAGTTCAAGTTTGAGTTCTGACATATGACCCTGAGCCAATCATTAAACCTCTTAGTATTCCTGGTCAATTCTCTGAGGCTTTAGATTGCAGAGCAGGTACCCCTCTGGGCAGTTACCCACCAGGGAGTTACCAAAATTTACCTCACCAGGAGTTCTCTATACCAATGGGATCCTATGTATTGGTTTTTTTTTTTGTTTCTATCCTTCTATGACTGTGCAGTAATTGAGGACCAATGTGGTATCGAACACCTCATTAGCTACTATGGGAACAACAGAGCGCTTTCTCAATCCTTCACAAAGAGCTGGTGGCTATGGAGCCATAGACAATGACTTCAAAAGCCTTGCCTGGCCCCAGGTAGGTGGAAGACATTTTACAGAATATCAGAGCTAGGAAGAAACTTAAAAGATGATATGATAACGCTTTTCACAAAATCACAGAACTGGGATAGACTTTAGAGGCTAATCAGTTCAACCCGCTCCCAAAATAGGATCCTCTCTGCAAAATCCCCAATAACTTGAATCTAGCTTGAAAGCTTCCATTTGCTTAAAGAGGTTTTTGTTTTTTTGCTTTGTTTCCTTGACACAAGGACTGAGTCTGTTTCTCAGCCACACAATGCTCTTAATACTGTCTTGTGGGCCTAGAAGAACAAATACAATCCCACCTCCACTTAACAGCACTTCATCAACATGTATCCTCTGAGTCATCTCATTTCCATTTCCTTCAATATACTCTTGCATGACATGGCACCCTATGCCTAAAGCAAGTTATAATTGTATTTCTAATCTGCACTAGTTCAATATGGGGACAATGTGGCTAGACAAGTATTTTTATTTTTGAAAGATTTAGAAATTTTAGTGTACCATAAGCTCATAGGAATCAATAGAGTCTCATGGTTGTCAAAAACCTGATGAGATTGTAGACTGCTCTAACAGAATAAGACTTTTCAAAATGAAGAAGATTCTATAATTCTACTGGATTCTGCCATTGATAGGACATATCTGGAATATTATGATCAATATTGGTCATCACATCTTATGAAGACCATTTCTGTTGAAGCAAAAACTTTGTCTTATAAGAATTGACTGAGTTGGAAAAAATGGATATTTGTTTAGTTAGAATTTAATAAATGTATGTGACATTGAATTGAACTGATGTTTCAACTAAAGAGAAGATGGCAGAGGAACATCAGAACTGATGTCAGAATAGCCCTTGTTATCTCTTCTGCCAAGGATATGCAGTACTGAAAGAAAAGTCCTACTGAATGGGATGGAATTCTTTGGCTTGTTATTATCCATGGTCTAAAGAGGGTCTGGATTGCAAAAATTAATCATTATTTCCCATCACCTAGAAAGTCTATCACAGAAGACAATGAGGACCTCCAGGAGGAAGCGAGCAAATGCTGTGAGTTTGGGAGAAGTTTCCTCTGAAGCTCAAGAGAGATCCTAGAGAAGTATTAGAAAGGCCACCACCAGCCAAGGCTACAATGACTTCTACCAATGCCATGAGAGCCTTCTGATAAGATACAGAAGGCTGGGGAAAGACAGCTTAGGGGGGAAATTTCATTAGAGTCGTATAAGCAAGAGTGAAGTGTAAAGGAGATGAATGCTGAAGAGACATAGTAGAGGGATGGCCAGAATGGCTGGTGCTTGGCACAACTGGAACTTCCATCAATTCTCCCCCGCAAAGCCTCACAGAATATTTGATGGTAGGTAGGCAAGAAAAATACTTGATTGGTGTTAATATTCCGCTAACTGAGGATCCACGTAGATGGAAAATCTGTTTTCCCCTTTGTCTCTTCTCTGAGAAGGCATATGTGTCATGCAAAGTTTTTTTTTTTGTTCTATAAGTTTGTTCGTAATCCCTGATTTAATTAGTATTTTAATGCCAGCATACTCGAGATAAAATATGATTGATCTTCATTGCTTTTTACTTGTGTTTTATTATTTGTGAAGAGGGAATTGCAAAAGAGAGAAAGAGTGACTAGTTTTGGTGTACATAAATTTGGATACTGACTGGGGGATGAGGAATGATATGACAGAAAATGGTATTGATTTATTTTGTTTAATAAACATTCCAGAATGATTTAAACTGAGTCCAATGCCTTTGCCCTTAAGTGAAATCAAGTCAGTAGTCATTGACATCTGGTAGAAGGCTGAGTTTTTTGAGTCACGTTGCCTGTTGCCTGCTCCTTTGAGTCCCTTCAATGCATATGCAGAGAAAGGACTCTATAGGCAGCTTTGGAGAGAAGTGACTTAAAAGTAAATTAGGCCCTATAGGAAGAGGAAGGAGTGTCTAGATCCAGTCAGAAATGGCCACATTCCGTGGGTGGGGTACCAGAGCAGGGGAAGAATATTGCTCATTTTATTTTGGCCAAATAAATATCCACAGATACATAGTACAAAGGCTATACAAATATTTAAGGACTTCCATGTGGAATAAGGGTTAGACATGGTCTACTTAGTCCCAGAGAGTAGAACTAAAAACAATGAATGAAAGTTAGAGGGTGGCATGTTTAATCTTTTTTTGTTTTTGCTCTTTTGGAGGGAGGAAGGCAGGGCAATTGGGGTTAAGTTACTTGCCCAAGGTCACACAGCTAGTAAGTGTTAAGTGTCTGAATCCAGATTTGAACTCAGGTCCTCCTGACTCCAGGGCTGGTGCTCTATTCACTGTGCCACCTAGCCACCCCCTGGCATGTTTAATCTTGATGTGGGAATGGCAAAGACAGATTGCCTAATAAATAGAACTATCCCTGAGAGCTAGCTACCTCAGGAAATACTGGGCTGTCATCATCACAGATCTCACAACTCCATAATTATTAGCATTTACATGATACTTTAAGGTTTGCTAAGTAATTATATACATTAACTCATTTGATCTTCAAAACAACCCTGAGAGAGAAATGCTATTATTATAATACCCATGTAACAAATGAGGAAACTGAGGCACAGAAAAGTTAAATGACTTGCCCAAAGTCACACAGCTAGTGTTTGTGGCAGGATTTGAATGCAGATCTTCCTGCATTCCTGTGCTTCCAAGTCCCATGCTGTAACCACTGCACTACACAGCTGCCCCTAGTGGCTGGATGACCATTTGTCAGAGATTATAGAGGAAGTTCTTCAAATGTCAGTCAACAAGTATTTATTATGTAGTTGGTCTGTAGTAGACACTATGCCTGCCTAGGAAACAGTACAGGTGAGACTCAGATTTTCTAGCTCCTTGTGCTGTTCTTTCCCCTGCACTTCAATGTTGATTGTTCTAAATTCCCTTCCATCATAAACCTTCTATGTTCCAAGCTCCCTTCTAGGTCTAATGTTTTATGATTTATATTCTAAATTCCATTTTACCTTTAATATGCCACATTTCATGTTGGCAGTGTCCTTCTAGACCTGACATTCTTTTTTAACTTCCCTCTATCTCTGACATTGTATGTACAATGTCCTAAGATCCATTCTGGTTATAGTGTTCCAAGATTTTCTGTCCTTCTGCAAATGATGATATTGGCACCACTGAGACTCTGCGAGGGATGAGACCCAGGGGAGGTCAAACCTCTGACTCCTTCTCCTCTATCACCAACAGCCAATCCTTCAGCTGGATGGGATTGAAATTGCTTGTATTTGAACCACATTAATACGCTCAAATGGTGCACAAATCCAAACAGAATTCTATATTGTCCTTTCCAGGTAGTCATATTTTCAATTGATGGCCAAGAGGAGGGATAAACAAGAGTGCAGATGTAAGACAAGCTACAGTGGGCATGACAAACTGAAGCAGCAATGCTTAGCTGTACAGTGAAATACAGAACTCCTTGCTTTCTGAAAGGAACTGGGGGAAAGGGTAGGACTGAAATTCCAAGAGACTAACTAGGATTACCAGGTTTCTAATGACAAATTTAGTAGAGTTTCATCCTGAAAGCTTAGTCTTTACCAAACTGCAAGCCTCCTGATATGTTCAGGTTTTTATAATTAATAAGAATAGTTGTTTTCACCAAGACCTTGGCTGTGAGTTCCCAGTTTTCCTCATCATGAAATAAGGGAGGAGATCTTCATTTGAGTACTGGCTCTAACACTGTGACCTTAAGTTAGCCCACCTCTGTGGGATGTGTTTTCCTATTCTCTATGGGGATTAGGTTGGGTTACAATAATCGAAGATTCTTCAAACAGGGATTGTAACCTTTAAAAAAATTTGATAATTGTATTTTAATAGAATCGGTTTCCTCTGTAATCTTATGGATCCTAGTTTATGCATTTAAAAAATATTATTCTGAGAAAGAAGATGTGGGTATTATCAGATTGCTAATGGGGTCCATGACAAAAAAAAAAAGCTAAGGGCCCCTGGGTAGATGGTTTTTAAGGTCTCCAGAATTCTATATTCTATGTTCAAATTTACTTCAGTTTTAGTAACCTACATTCTATCTTATGTTCTCTATTCTAAGGTTCTTTTCAGCCACAAATTTTTTATTCTAAGTTTCCTTCTAGCTTTAACATTTTAGATTCTACATGTTAAGATCCTTTCTTTCCCTACTATTCTGATACAAAAAAAAAAAATAAAAAAAAAACAAAAAAAAAACCTCTCTTATTCTATCCAGAAAGGAACTGGAGTAGTAGCCAGGCACTTCATTGACCTAGGTTCCATGGTTGGTGTTCAGTTTTTCACTCATGTCCAAATCTTCATAAGCCCATTTGGGGTTTTCTTGGCAAAGGATACTGGAGTGGCTTGCCATTTCCTTTTCCAGCTCATTTTACAGATGAGGAAACTGAGGCAAACAAGACTAAATGACTTGCTCAGAGTCACATAGCTAGTAAGTGTCTGAGGCCAGGTTTGAACTCAGTTAGAAAGAGCCTTCCTAATTCCAGGCCCAGCACTCTGTCCACAGCACCACTTATCTGCTCTCTATATGTGTGTATATATGTGTATGCACATATGCATACATGCATATACACATATACATGTATACACACTCAAATACATATACATATAAATATGTGTATATGTATGTGTATATGTGTGTGTGCACAGACTCACACACACATATATGCATGTGTATATATGCACACATGTGTATAAAAATCTCTGTGTTTAAATATGTGTATATGAATATATATTGTGTTTATCTATATACACACATACATATATTTACTGATTTCTGTCCCAATTGTGTAGGAGTTGAGAGACTGCTTCAGATTTGGAGCTGTTGGTCCTGGCCCCAGTTTGAGGAGCTCACTGGATTTCCTGGTTTTCTCCACCTCCATATCCCTTAAGTGTCTACAGTTCAGTTACATTATCTTTCCTTTGAGGATTCTTCTCATGCACACAGAGTATAAAAGAGACAATTGCCCTCAGTGTTGACTTGGTTTAGCTGGTTCCTCTCCAGAGTCCTTTTCCTTCTATCTCCAGACTTTGACAGGGTTGGGGAAAGGAGAGGTGCACAATGGAAGGTAAGAGTGTAGCTGCAGGGTGATTGAGAAGAAATTCAACTATTATTATCTGATAAGAGACAACAAAGATTAGTAGCTAGAGTTCTGGATTTGGAGTCAGGAAGACCTGAACTCTAATCCTACCTCAGATATTTAGTACCTGGGTAATTCTGGGCAAACCATTAACCTTTCTATGCATCAGTTTCTTCAACCATAAGGTAGAATAATATAATAGTACCTATCATTAGACTGCTGTTAGGATCAAACACGATGGTATATGTATATATATATATATATATATATATATATATATATATATATATATATATGTATGTATGTATGTATGTATGTATATGTGTGTGTGTGTGTATATATATATATACATATGTATACATACATATATATAAAGCATACTGCAAACCTTAGTGATCTATGAATGTGACTTTTGCTGTCACAGGTCTCAGAAAGGAAATGGGTCACAGAAAGCCTTTATCATTATTTGG
>CM053583.1:322196176-322226773 GCA_028627135.1 Pseudochirops cupreus | reverse complement strand
AAGATAGATAGATAGATGGATGGATGGATGAATGGATGGATGGATAGATAGATAGATGGATGGATGGATGGATAGATAGATGGATGGATAGATAGATAGATAGATAGATAGATAGATAGATAGATAGATAGAAAGTATTCACTATGTGCCAGGCAGTGTCTTTGGAATATGATAGTTGATAGAGTTTCATAGAATATTTGAGCGAGAAGAGAGCTTAGACATCATTGAGTCTAATCCTTTCATTTTACTGATGGGGGAAGTGAAGCTCTGAAGGTAGCAGTAGTACCCTAAGTAGTACCCTTAGGTTAGTACCCTAAGGCAAAACAAGTAGTTAATGACAAAGTGAATGCCTGGCCCCTAAATTCTGGCTGTAAAAGGAAGACAGAAAGTCTAAGAGTCAGAGATGAGGAGGAAGTTCATTCCAGGAATGAGAGACAGTCCCTACAAATGTTCAGAGATGCAGGATGATGAACTATGTGTAGAGAACAGGAAATAAATTAGTCTGACTGGAAAATAAGAGTATGTGAAGGAGATTATCATGCAATAAAATAAACCCTACTAAACACCCTACAAAATGAGTATAAATGTCTGAGTTGGATAGGATTTTGGATTTCAGTGTGCAAAGGCACCTTAGAGATCACCTACTGTAACCTCTTCATTTGTTAAATGAAGAAAACAAGATCTCCAAACCCTACAGCTGCTATTATTTTTACCAGGTTCCACAAGGCAAAAAGAATTCAAACCCAGTAAACTGAGGTGATTTCTGTTGATGCAGAAACCCACTAAAAAGAAACTATTCAATTGCTTTGGTTTTTAAAAAAAACTAATTTCATAGTCTTTAGAACTAGAAGGAATAGGGAACCAAGATGGCAGAATCCAACTGAATTCACCTAATATTACCTTCCAAAGATCTTTAAAATAATGTCCCAAATAAAATTTTAGAGCAGTAGAGCCAAAAAAGTCAGAGGGAAACATTTTTTTTCGGAATAAGACAACTTAGGTGATCTGCAGTAGATATCTGTAACAATGGGGTGGGTATAGACCCAGACTGTGGCAGGAGCACCAGTGGTGGGCCTTGGAGGCAGCCACAAAAGCAGCAGTTTCAGACACTCTCAGCCCAGAGACAATAAGAGGATCAGACAAATGGTCAGAAAGAGATTACAAGGGACTTTTTCCTGGCACTGTGTGCAGCTATTGCTGCTTGACAACTTTATTGCCCATAAGCAGTTCTGGGTCACACTTCTTGGTGGAAAGGAGTGCTTGAGATCAGTCAAAAAAGGAATAAGGACCATCGTCACAGATCCAAGGCCAAGAAGAGTGGTAACACTTGCAGTTTCAAAAAAGCAGAGGATATGGTCATAGTTCCATGACCAAGAAGAGTGTTAGTACTTGTATCTACAGGATAAGAGGGGTACTTTCTGGGTAAAACAGAGAATAGACCAAGGGAGCAGTGACTACACCTGTCCCAAGATAACACCACCTTGGAAACACCAAAAACTTGCAGACCCCCAGAACTAGCTCTAAAAGCAGCAGCCCCCAAAATGCCTGAATCTTAGTATAGTGCTTCCCAATCCCGAGGTAGACACCCACTTTAACATAAAATTCAAAGTGAAGAAACAGTCTGAGAGAATGAGCAAACAATTAAAAAATAACTTAACCCAAAAAAGCTATTACAGTGACCAGAGAGACCAAAACATGAATCAGAAGAAGAAAACAATGTGAAAACAGCTACAAACAAAGCCTCAAAGAAAAATGTTAATTGGACCCAAGGCCAGCAAGAATTCCTGGAAAAGTTAAAGAAAGAAATAAGAGGGGCAGAGATCAAATTGGGAAAAGAAATGAGAGTGATGAAAGAAAGTTATGAAAAGGAAATTAACAGCTTGGTAAAAAAAAGGCACTGAAGGAAGAAAAAAAACTTTAAAATCAGAAAGGTCAAATGGAAAAAGAGGCACAAAAAATTCACTGAAGAAAATAACTCCTTAAAATGCAGAACTGGCCAAATGGAAAAAGAAGTACAAAAGCTCACTGAAGAAAATAATTCCTTAAAAATTAGAATTAGGGAAGTAGAAGCTAATGACTCCATGAGACATTAAGGAACAACAAAATGAAGTAAAAAAAAAATAGAAAAAAATGTGAACTATCAGCTAACTTAGAAATTATATCAAGGAGAGATAATTTAAGAATTATTGGACTACCTGAAAACCATGATCAAAAAAAAAGAGCCTATCATCTTTCAAAAAGTCTTCAAGGAAAACTGTTCTGATATCTTAGATTCAGAAGGTAAAGTAGAAATTGAAACAATTAACTGATCACTTCCTAAAGGAGATCCCAAAATGAAAACTCACAGGAATATTATAGCCAAATTCCAGAGTGCCCTGGTCAAGGAGAAAATATTGCAAGCAGCCAGGAAGAAATAAGTCAGATATCACAGAGACATAGTCAATATCAAACAGATTTAGTAGCTTCCATGTTAAAGGAACAGAAGGCTTAGAATGATATTCCAGAAAGCAAAAGAGCTAGGATTACAAGCAAGAATTGTCTAACCAGAAAACCTGAATAGGATCCTTAGAGGAAAAAAATGGACATTTAATGAAAAATAGTACTTCCAAGAATTCCTGATGAAAAAGACCAGAGCCGAATAGAAATTTTTGACATTCAAACAGAAGACTCAAGAGAAGCATAAAAAGGTAAACACGAAAGAGTAATCATAAGGTATTAAATAACATTAAACTGTTTATGTTCCTATATGGGAATGTAATACACGTAAATCCTAAGAACTCTATCATTATTAAGGTAGTTAGAAGGAGTCTACATAGACAAAGAGCATGGACGTAAGTCAATTATGTTGGGATAATACCCACAAAATATAGGGATGAGAAAGACAGATGCCCTGGTAACAGGAAGAAGGAAGAGGTAGTATGGGGAAATTTTCACACATAAAAGAGGTATGCAAGAAAGAGATTTTATAGTGGAGGGGAAAACAGGGTTTGGGTGGACAATGTTTGAACCTCACTCTCACTGGAACTGCCTCAAAGAGGGAAGAATATTTATATATATTACTCAGCTGGGTATAGAAATCTATCTTGGGGTGGCTAGGTGGGGCAGTGAATAGAGCACCAGCCCTGGAGTCAGGAAGACCTGAATTCAAAGCTGGCCTCAGACACTTAACACTTACTACCAGTGTGACCTGGAACAAGCCACTGAGCCTCAATTGCCCTACCTTCCCCCTTTCAAAAAAAAAAAGAAATCTATGTTACCCCATAAGGAAACAGGAGGGGAAGGGTATAAGAACTATCAATTAGAAAAAGGCAAATTAAAACAACTCTGAGGTACCACCACACACCTATCAGAAACACTGGAGGGGCTAAGTGAAAATAGATATATTAATGAATCATTGGTGGAGTAGTAAATTGGTCCCACCATTCTGGAGAATAATATGGAGCCCAAAAGGGCTATACTGTACATACTCTTTGATCCTGCAATACCACTACTAACTCTGTACTCCTACTTTTTGATCTAATGACACTGACCTTCTTGCTATTCCTCATATATGACACTCTAAACTGCATTTTCTCTGACTGACCTTAGTCTCTGAAATGCTTGGTCTCCTACCTTTCTTAGCTTCCTTCAAATCCCAGATAAAATCCCATCTTTCACAGGAAGGTTTTCCTGATCCCACTTGATCCTACTGCCCTTCTTCCACTGATTATTTCTAATTCATCTTCTATATAGCTTATCAGTACGAAGTTGTTCACATAATGTCTCTCTCATGCAAACTCCTTAAGAGTAGAAACTGTCTTTTGCCATTTTTCTGTATCCCCTGCACTTAGTACATGGTAGGAGCTTAATAAATTCATATTGACTAACTGAACCTACGCCTTGTGTTCTCTTTCCTCTGTTCCTGGACGTTTGAGCAATCTGAATCTAAAATTTTGCAAGCAAACTTAAACAACATAGGATTCAGTTAGAAGGATCCCTAGGGATTATCTAATTTAATCAGACCCCCCCTTTTTTTTTTTTTTACAGATAAGGAATCTAAAGCCTAATCCTAATCTGAATAGGCTAAATCACATTGCTCAAATTCACATAGACTGACTGTTACAAAGCAAGGGTTAGGAGCCAGGCGTTTTGCCTTTTTTTTCCTTAACCACACCAGGCTACATTTTGTCATTTGGTCCAGCCACCTATGATTTAATCAAAATGGGAAGTAAGAGAGGCCACGTTTCCTGACTCAGAGTCCAATATGCTAGACTGCTTCCCTTATAAAACTTCTATAAAGTGGGTATAAATATATCATGTGCATTGATCATCCAAGGGGCTCCAGGGTACTCTAAAATATATATACAGCCCATAGAAAGCATACCTCTTCTGGATCATAAATTTGAACTAAAGCTAATATGCTTCTATCACAATCACTAAACATTTAATTAACAATAACTTTGCCACTGCCTTAGAAATTAGAAAGGCTTTCGTAAAATGATTTGGATGGCCCAGGACTCCTAAAAACCTTGTCTGGGGGACGTTTGTACTAACACCTTATTTTCTGTCAGTAACTTGCTTTATTTTTCTCCCCTGAATTTGACCTTTGTAAACACATTCAAATATAAGATAGCTTCTAAGTTTCCTTCTAGTTCCATTTTTTAAAATATACTATTTATTTATTTTAAACATTCTTTGAATATAGTAAGGTGTAAGAAGTCTGGAACAGTATATTTAGAGAAAGAAACAACCTTAGGAGTAATCTGCTCCATTATACAGATGAGGAAAAAGGCCCATAAAGGTACAATGAAGCAGCAAATTCAAATCCAGATCCTTTGACCTCAAATTCAGGATTCTTTCTATTATTCCATTCTTCATATTCAGGCACAGAGGAATATGGAATATAGGAAAGAAGAGAAATGTAGTATACTGCAAGATCCTGGAGGGCCTTGAATGTTAGACAAAGGAATCTGGAATTTACTTAGTGGATAATAGGGAGTTACTGAAGATTAGTGAGCAGAGCTGTGACATGCCTAGAACTGTGAATCCGATGGATTGTTTTGCCAGCATCTTGAAAGTTACCTTGGAGTGGAAAGAAAGTGGAGCCTGAAAGGGAGCTGTTAAAATAGTCCAAATGAGTAATAATGAGGACCAAGTAGGTGATAATGAAGGTGGTGGTAGGAGGAACAGAGAAAGGGGGGTAGATGTGAGATATGTTACATAGACAGTGTTGATTATATTTAGTAACTAATTAGCTAGGAGAAGCAAGAGAAAAGAGGAGTCAGGATCAAAAATAAATTCAAGAGGACATGCCATCTGCCACTTTTACCTTCCATTGTAATAGTAGCAACAGCAACTAACATAATGAGCTGATATGGCACATTAAGGTTTGTCAAGCCATTTGATCTATATAATATCATTTAACCTTTACAACTATCATACGAAGTAAATGCTATTATTATTCTCATTTACAGATGAGGAAACTGAGGCAAAAATGATCCAGGGTTATACATCTAATAAATAAATGAGGAAGAATTTGAATTCAGATCTTTCTGAGTCCAAGACCAGCCATTTATCTTGTACGTCACCTAGCTGTCTCAGCTTTGATGGGATACAAGAATAGAAGAAAGTTCTTGAATCATGTGACTTGTGGATTTAGTAGGTAATAGGGAGCCACTGAAGATTTCAGAACAGAAAAGTGATATACCCAGAACTGGGAATTTGATGGATTATTTTTGCCAGCAGCTTGAAACCTGGAGTGAGGAGAAAGTAGAGTCTGAAAGGAGGTTGTTAAAATAGCCCAAATGAGTACTAATGAGGACCAAGTTAATGAATGTGGTGGTAGGAGGAAGAGATCTTGAGAGGGATTTCTAGGTATCTGATTCCATTCAATTCCATTGGAGATAGAAAGATGGAAAATATTGCAGTCATTGCTTTCAAGATGCTTATAATCCAGTAGAGGACACACAAACACAAACAAGTAGGATAGAAGCTAGAATCTAATAAGAGAAAGGGGAGGGTCAGGATATGAGACTTTGAGGAGGGAAAAATGTGTTTGACCTGGTGACGTCCTAAAGCACCTCATGAAAGTGGATTGTCTTTGGATATGGGTGGAAGGAGCAGCAGCGCAAAATGGAAATCTCTTAGCTATCAGACTAGAAGATCCTGCTTTAAAATCCTAACACAATAATTTGTTACCTATTTGACCTTTTTTGCTGGTGGTGGTGCTGTTCAGTTGTTTTTTAATCGCATGTTTCTGACTCGTTATGACCCCTTTTGGGTTTTCTTAGCAAAGATATTTGCCATTTATTCTCCAATTCATTTCATAGATGAGGAAACTGAGGCAGAGTAAGTGGCTTACCCAGGGCCATACAGTTAGTAAGTCTATAAGGCTGGATTTGAATTCAGAAAAATGAATCTTCCTGACAGTACTCTGTCCACTAGCTGCCCATTATCTCTCTGGATCCCAGTTTCCTCCCCTGCAAATTTAGGGGATAGGATTAGCTACTGTCTAAAGTCCCTATCAGCTCAAAATCTGTAATCCTAAAACTGGTCAAATACCATATAGGGATTTGATACCATATTTTTACCTGGCTCCAGGTGAAATTTGTGAGGTCTCTGAGGGTTACATAGATTGATTTCACAGAGACTGAGGTTATTTTTATTGATAGAAATCCCAGTAAGAATAAGCTACTCTACTGCTTTGATTTTAAAAAACCTTTTAATTTCATATTTCAAAGTCTTTAGAGCTAGAAGGGACCTCAGAAGTCATCTTATATTTGAATGTGTAAGACACCCTCTTGGAATTTATGGAAGGCAATAAAGAAAGCCGCCACCTCAAATCCAACTCAGGCCATCTGCTAATGGGGATTCAAGTCACTACTCCATTTCATAAGAATATTCAGTCAACAAATCTTGATTACATACTTACCATGTGCCAATACTTTGCTAAATAGAGCAGAGACACAAAAAAGGGCAAAACCATGGTCCCTGCCCTCCAAGGGTTCACACTCCAAACACAGGAGAAAATAGAAGATATAGACAGTAAAAATGGAAGGTGATTTCAGGGGAGACACTGGTAGTGGGTGAGATTAGGAAAGGCCTCCTGCAGAAGGTAGGATTTGAGGTGGGTCATAGAGTAAGCGCAGAATGGAAATGAGAACAGAGAATGTTCTAGGGAAGCAGAGAATCAAAGAAAGGGCATGCAATCAGGCAATGAGGTACCATGTTTGAGGAGCTGCAAGAAGGCAGTGTCATTCAACCATTAAGGACATGGAAGGGAGTAAAGCACAAGAAGGCTGGAAAGTTACAAGCGAGTGAGAGTGTTAGGGTCTTTGAGTTCCAAATAGAGGATTTTATATGTGATCCTGGAGATAACAGGGAACCACCAGAGTTTACTTTTCTAACAGGTCCTATGGTAAAGATTACAATGTATTGAATCATGTATTCATTCAAAAAAGTCTCCTACTGTCTCTAATAAGCTAACAATACTAGGAGATTTGAGGATCAAGAAGATCAATAAGATATATTCCAACTTGCTTCAAGCCTGTAGTCAAGTAGAGGACAAAAGACACACAGGCACACAGGCAAAGTTAAATATCAAGAGATAATTTAATTTATCTTAATTCTTTACACTTGCATAACACTCCCGTTCATTTTATATTTGAGTTTCACCCCAGCCTTGAGAGGTAGCTATAAGGTAGGTGTAAGCATCCCTATCCTACAGGAGGGGAAACTGAGACACAGAAAGTTAAAGTGGCTTTTCTGAGGTCACGCAGCTGTTGAGGAAGCAGAAATGGAGCTAGAACCCAAGTCTTCCAGAATTAAGTCCAGGGTTCTATTTTACCCTACTGTCTCCAGATTGAAGCTACAATATAAAAAGGCTTTATAAGTCAGGTTAAAGATGGATTGAAGGGATGGAAAAGAAGAAGACTTTGTCTTCCCCCCAGATCCCTGCACTGTCGGGCTGATGCCTCAAGGTTGATTGGATGTACAAATGAACAAAAGTCTAGCTCATTGGATGATAAATTTAGTGCTGGAAGGGCCCTTAGGAGCCACTGAGTCTAAGTGAGTCTGTTCGTTCCCCCTCGCTACCGCAGCCCAGCAGGCTCTGGATGCTCTCTCACTAACACAAAGAGCATAACAAATCCCCAAACCCCGCCAAAAACCACTGAGGGAATGATCCACCCTGGCCCAAAGGAGGTCATTCACAGCTGCCCCCCACTGGGCAAGCAGGCAGCTCCCGGCAGCTGCTCCAACAGACTTAACACATTACTGTTCCACCAAAACAGAGCCCCACATGGAAACTTGAGAAACGGGCATTTTTAAGTTTGATATTTTTTTCCATAAAAACAAACTAGGACCAAGATAGATGGAAAATCGGGCACCAAAAAAAAAACCCTGCCAAGCATAAATAAAGTCTGATGATAAAGGAAAAATGCAGCTATGAATATTTAAAAAGAAACTGCTGGAGGTGTCATAGTAGGAGAGATTTTGAAAGCTGCCAGGCTCCACTGCATTCATGAAGTATACTCCATTTGGGTAGTATCCCTACAAGCCTACATACACAGTCAGGTGTAGAGAAAATGTTCCAGTGGTCATCAGAAGCATTGGGATCAGCCATCAAATTAACTCCTACCTTCAAGCAAATCACATTCTCTCTCCTGACCTGTTTTCTCATCTGTAAAATGATAGGATCCCATTAGATGATCTCTCAACTGAACTATTGGTTCAGAATGATGGAAAGAATTCCAGGATGAAGAACCAAGGTTTAAATCCTTGCAGAAGGTTCTAGAATGCAAGACTAGGGATCAGGAGAGATCCTGGAGGACCCTGAATGTTAGACAAAGGAATCTGGAATTTACTTAGTGGATAATAGGGAGTTACTGAAGATTAGTGAGCAGAGGAATGACATGCCTAGAATTGTGAATTTGATGGATTGTTTTGCCAACATCTTGAAAGCTACCTTGGAGTGGAGAGAAAGTGGAGCCTGAAAGGGGGCTGTTAAAATAGTCTAAATGAGTAATAATGAGGACCAAGTAGGTGATAATGAAGGTGGTGGTAGGGGGAACAGAAAAAGGAGGGCAGATATATACATAGCCCTGGGAGCTGCTGCACAAGCATGATCTTTGAATTCATGGAAGCTGGTGAGGTGATAGATTTGGAACTACAAAGAAGGACTTCAGGGATCATTTAGTTCAACTCATTCATTATGAGGACAGCTAGATGGCACAGCGGATAGAACACTGGGCTTGGAATCAGGAAGACTCATCTTTCTGAGTTCAGATCTGACCTCAGACATTTACTAGCTGTATGACCCTGAGTGAGTCACTTAACTATTAGCCTCAGTGACCTCATCTGTAAAATGAGCTAGAGATGGAAGTGACAAAACACTCTAGTATCTTTGCCAAGAAAATCCCAAATGGGGTGACAGAGAATTAGACACGACTTAAATGATTCAACAATAAATTCATTATATAGAATAGGAAAGAGTTGCTTTACAGAGGTCCTTGACAGAAGCAGAAAGAAAAAGTGACTTGTTCAAGGTCATCAGCTAGTCTGTGGCAGAACAGATGGTTTTGCTTATCAAATTGGCAGATGACACAAAGCTGGGAGGGATAGATAATACAGTGGGCGAGAGCACAGAGATTCAAAAGGAGCCTGACAGGCTAGAATAGTGGGCCAAATCTAAGCAGAAATTTAATAAGGATAAATGTAAAACCTTGCATAGGTTAAAAAAATCCTCTTCCAACATATAACATGGGGAAGGAGGAGGGACACATGGTTAAAGAACAGCTCATTTTTAAAGGAGTTTGGGGACTTTGGGGACTGTAGGTTGAATAGGAAGAAATGAGGAGAAATCAGCAGTTATGAAGCTCAAATTACGTACAAGGCACTGTGCTAAGCATTTTGCAAATGTTATCTCATTTGGTCCTCACAACAACCCTGTGAGGTAAACACTATTATTATCACCATTTTACATATGAGGAAACTGAGGCAAACCCAAGGTCACACAATAGCGTCTGAGCCTCAATTTGAGCTCGGATCTTCCTGAATCCACGTTCAGTGCTCTATTAATTGAGTCAAATAAAATTAAAAACTCATGCAATTGATTGCATTCAGAAAAGGGTAGTAACCATTGATAAGGAAATGATTGCACCTTGCCCTGGTCAGACTACTTAAGAGGTATTGTGGTCACTTCTGCATACCACATTTTTTAGGAAGGGCATTGAAAAATTAGAAAAATATTCAAAGGCAGGAACCCCGAATGTAGAAGGTCCTTGCTTGAAAGAATTGCAAAGGTTTAACCTGGGGAGGAATAGAGTTAGGTTAGCTGTGATCTGAAATAAAAGTCATATTCTGGAGGTGGTGTAGTGGACTTGAATTCAAATCCAGCCTCAGATACTTCCTCGCAGTGTGACCCTGGGAAAGTCACTTAACTCTGTTTGCTTCAGTTCCTCAAGAGTTGGCTGTGACTGAAACAACTCAACAATAACACATAGCTCCATTTGGCCCCATGAGGTTGAGGTTGGAAAAATGGGCTCATTCTACAGAGGGGAAGATTTAGGTTCCATTTAAGGAAAAGCATCCTAACAAGTAAAGCTATCCAAATGTGAAACAGACTGCCCCAGGAGGCTAAGGGTTACCCCTCATTGGAGTTCCTCAAGCAAAAGCTGGATGACTGCTTATGCATATTGTTAAGAGGATTCCCTTTTTTGGTATGTGTTGGTCACTAAGGTCCATTTCAAGTTCAGCAACTATATGACTCTGGGAAATCAGAGGAAGCACTATCTAACGATTAGACCTGTTTTCCTCAGTTTCCTCATCTCTAAAATGAGTTGGAAAAGGAAATGGCAAACCACTTCAGCATCTCTGCCAAGGAAACCCCATATGAGGTCATGAAGAGTCAGACATGACTGAAAACAAGATGGCATCAGCCACTGAACAATGTAATGAGCTTCTAGTCACTGGATGTGTCCGAGCAGAGGATCAATGACCACGGAGAAGCTGTGCTGAGTGGGAGCTTGGGGCAAATGAACTCTAAGACCCCTTCCAACACCAATGTTCAAATGAAACAATTCTACTTGTTGCTTTTACCCAGGGCCTCTGCTCTGAAACATTCATCCGCCGGCATCAATACGGTTATAGAAAGCTGCTATGGTGATTCAGAAGAAAAGGCTCCGTTCACATTTTCTGTAAGATCTGCTTCCCAATTAAAGCCAGTGTTAACTTTTTCTCTGTGAAAAGAAAAGAAAAAGACATGGACGGGGTGCTTACTTACCCTAATGAGTGAGCTCCCTGCTCTGAATTACTCCAAAGCCAGACACCCGCCCGAAACAGTATTCACTGATGCAGGGTGAGCATGTGGACTAATTTAAGTGGAATAAAAACATATTTTTACATGCTGCCCTGACACCAAGACAGGCATTTTTTTCCCACAAAACAAGTCCAATAATTGTACTGAGCTTATGCGGCATTTTCTAGCCAGGAAAGGATTTTTCCAACATTGTTAACTCTTTTCTGGGCTGCTTTATTTAAGGAAAGCACAATAATATAGAGTCAGAAAACATGGATATGAACTCCAACTTTGCCACTTACCAGTCAGGTAATTTGGGGCAAGTCACTTCCTCTGAGTATCAGTTCCTTCATCTGTCAAACAAGGGAGTTGAAATACACTACCTGTGAGGTCTCTTACAATCTAACATTTCATGTTGTGTGCCCCAAGGCTCCTTCAGGCCCAATCACTCCATCATCCTATTTGCTCTGCAAGTTCTTTGGTCCTAGGACAGTGTCCGAACCCCTGAGTTAAATGGAATGGGAATGGGGGAAGTGGAGGGCATTGTTCTGGAATTTGTCTGGAGCATCAATCCTTGGTTTTTTTTCCTAGTTCTCCTGCCTGAATCTTCAACTGTCAACCATTAATTCTCCTTTAAACCTTGCCCAGAGATGAGCCCCAGCTCAGGAAGACAGTGGTAAACAAGCAAAATGAAGTAAGAACCACTACTACCACCCCCAGTTCCCTCACCCTATAAACATCACAAAGCAGAGAACTTACAATTCAGAAAGGCTTGAGGCTCTGCCACATCTAGTAGCCCAGAGGTCAGTTGTTTCTAATTACCATCTCTAGGGAAGAGACTGAAAGCAGTACATTAAATACTGTCAGTGATGCTGGTGATCTGGAAAGACTGGCTGCTCTGTTCTGGGAGAAAGTTCTCTCTGGCCCAGAAATGAAATTATAAAATTCCCAAAGGCCTCAAATTCAAGAAGATTTGTATTCATAATACCCAGGGACATAGCAGTTCAATCCTTTATTTTAAATTTCTTTTTTTTTAGCGACCAGGTATTTATTTTTTCTCCTTCCTGCTTCCCACTCCCTCATTCCATGAAAGAAAGGGGACAGGAAAGGGGAGGAGAGGGGAAGAAAGGAGAGGGGAGGAGATGAGAAGGGAGGGGATGGGAGGGGAGGAGAGGACAGGACAGGACAGGAGAGGACAGGAGAGGAGAGAAGAAGGGGAGGGGAGGGGAGGGGAGGGAGTAAAGGAGGCAGGAGTGAAAAAAGGAAGGGAGGAAAGGGAAAATTCTTGTAAATCCTTATTTTGCAAATACACACAAAAAGGTCCTTCATTGATGTTATTTAAAAATTCATATCTAATTCTGCATTTTAAATTCATCATCTCTGTGTCAGAAATTGGATACTGAACTTCATCATATGTCCTCTGGAATCATGGTTGGTTATTGGTCAAATTAAAGGTGCCTCTTAGTTTCCAGTTCTTTGTCACCACAAAAAGAGCTGCTATGAACATTTTTGTACATATGGATCCTTTTCCTCTTTGATTTCTTTGGGGATACAAACATACTCTTGGCATCATTGGGTCAAGGAGTTCACACAGTTTAGTTATTTTGGGGGAAAGCAATTTCCAAATTGCTTTCCATAAAGCCTGGACCAATCCACAGCTCCACCAATAATGTATTTATGTACCCATTTTCCCACAGTCCCTCCAGCTAATTTGATGGGAGTGAGGTAGAACCTCAAAGTTGCTTTATTTGGCTTTTTTCTTATTATTAGTGACTTGGAACATTTTTTTAAATAGTGATAAATTAGATCTTTTTTTTTCTATTAAAAACTGCCTCTTCATATCCTTTCACTAAATATTTATTAGGGAATAGCTCCTGTTTTTCTAAATTTGAATCAGTTCCCTATATATCTTGAATATGAGAACTTTATCAGAGAAACCTGCTACCAAGATTTCTCCCTTTTCTATATCCAGAGAAAGAATTACAGAGCCTGAATACAAATTGAAACAAACTATTTGCTCTCTCTTTTCTTTTTTGTTATATTTCTTCTTTCTCATGGTTCATTCCATGGGTTATAATTCTTCTTTACAACATGACTAAAGTGAAAATATGTTTAATGTGAAGGTGTATGTAGAACCCAAATTGAATTGCGTGCCATCTTGGGTGGGGAGGGAAGGGAGGGGGAGAAAATTTGGAACTCAAAAACTTGTGGAACTGAATGTTGTAAACTAAAAATAAATACGTGTTACCTGTTGTCCTCATTTCAATTACATTAGCTTTGTTTCTGCAGAACCTTTTCAATTTTATGTAATCAAAATTATCTGTTTTATCTACCTTCTGTACTTTTCTCTATCCCTTGTATGGATAAAAACTCTGCCATTTGTAGATCTCAAATATAATTTCTTCCTTGTTCCTTTGTAAGTCCTGAAAGATGATATGAATCTTATCTGCTATGATTAAAAGCTGGGTACCTTGACCAAGTCACTTCTCTTTAGACCTGTTTGTTTGTTTTTTTCTCAGCTAAAAAATACAGGGCTTAGCTTAGCTTATCATCGAAGTCTCTTCCAGTTCTGAGGGTCCTTGCTTCTTTGATTCTGTGAGCCACCTTCCAAGAAAGGGTTGTCACGCCCTTTCTTCTTTCTCTCCTCCTCCTTCTCCGGATTTTCTTGCCACTGTCTTTCTCCTTCTCCTCCTGATCTGGCTACTAATGTCTAATGAGCCTACACACTGATGGCACACCAAGCTCATGGTAACTGGTATTTTGAGCTAAGCAGCGACAGGGCAGGATTAAAGAACTTGCTGCTTCACGATTTTGATTTCATGCCACTTCCTCAGACATGACATACAGTTTCTATTTAAATGTTCCGTCACCTGAAACTCAAAAGGGTCAAAATCCAATTCCTCTGCTTGACTCCAGGTCAGCTCCCCTGACTTCCCTATTTCTATTGATATCATCACTGTCCTCCCAGTTACCAAACTATTCAAAACTATTTTTATTCCTCCCTCCCTCTTTCTCATCCGTCACATCTAATCAGAGATTAACAAGGGGTTTAAGGATCTTCTAGTCCAAGTCCATCATTTCACAAATGGAAAAACTGAGACTCAGAGATAAGAAGTGACTTTAAAGGCACACAGTTAAGATACAGAACTAAGAGTTCATTCTCACTCTCCCGATTCCAAAGCTTTTGCTCTTTTCATTGTATCTTAGACCCTTCAGGCAGATCAGTATCCCAAGAATTGTTGTTCGTCCTTCATTCTCGAAGAAGACCATGACATCAGGAAGGTGATGCCATGACTTGCAAGTGAATTGGATTTAAGTGAGGGAGGGCTGTACAAAGTCACCAGCCTCACTTTCTCCTCTAGAGTCATCTGGGTCCCATGGCCAGATACAGATCAGGATAACTGGAGATGGCCCCCTCCTGACAGTATAGACCTGCTTATGTCACCCTCCTTCCTCCCCACCATGCAAAAAAATTTCGATGTTTGTCCCTTTGCTCACTGAATAAAAAGCCCAAGCTCAAACTGACATTTGAACTCTCCATTGACTGAACTACATCCAATCTTTCCTAACTTTGTCTCCTATTATTCTTTCTTTTTTTTAGAGGCAATCAGAGTTAAGTGACTTTCCTAGGGTCACACAGCTCTAAGTGTCTGAGGCTAGATTTAAATTCAGTACTTCAACTCCAGGACCATAATGCTATCATGCACTGCACCATCTAGCTGCCCCTGTCTCCTATTATTCTAGAAGACAAAGCCTCTATTCTAGTGAAATCAGACTCTTCACAGATTCCCAAGCATTCTTTTCACTTTCCTACCCCCCACATCTTCGCTCATGCCATCCCAACCTTAATATTCTAAAATCTCATAATGCTAAGATTCTAAAACACTATGATTCAAAAACAACATTTTTTTCTGTAAAGTAACTTAAACGATTAACAGAAATGCAGGTCACTGATGATCAATAAACACATCCCAGGCAATGTTTACCTTTGTGAACCAGCTGCTATGATCAATTATACATTTGGAGGTCAAATTCCCTTTCAAAATAGGAAGACACTATCGTAGCTCATAGATTTATTTTTTCCCTATTTTTAGGCTCAGGCTGCTTATATTCAAGGAAAGCAGTGAGCAAATTAAGATAACCAAGTGGTTTAGTGACAGTGTTATTTAAAACCTTCTCCCTGAGGAGGCTTCTTGAGCTCAAGAAAAATGCCAGACCCTCAAACCCCAAAGACTGCATAATACATTTTCATATTTTGCATTGTTTAGGAATGGAGTGAGATACAATCCTCACATCTGAGCTAGTAGAGACCTTGAGGGTCCCGCAGGCTATACCCTCCCAAATGACTAAAAGAGGTTTAGAAAACAGGAAATCATTTTCCTAAGGTTGCATTAAATTAGTTGCAGAGCTAGAACCCCAAACTGGGCCTCCATTTTTCTAGTCTGAACATCTTTCTACTATGTTCTATTTCCTTCTTTTTGTTAATCAATTATTTGAATCAATAATCACCATAACTACAATTTTCTACTGAAATGTTACTCTTAATCCTCATGGTGGCATGGAAGTAATCCTGGTTTCTTGAAGGTTTTGCCAGTGAAACCCAAGCTCTAGAAAGTTCTTTTAAGCAAAAAAAAAATGAGATTACAGGTCCAACAACAAATTATAACTGTAACCCAAGGATCAACAAGCTAATGGTTCTGAAGCTTGTCCTCTGAAAGCAGATTGGCGTTGTGACGGTCCTCAGGGGTCTCCTAGTCGAAATCATACATGAACAAGACTCCCCTTTGCAACAAATTCCAAAAGTGATTACCCAGGACTTTCTTGAAGATCTCAAGTTACTAGGACACTTCTAATTCTTTAAATTGTATACTTATATCAAGTATACATTTTCTTCTTTGCCCCTTATATCCAGTGTCTCTAGTTCAGCTTTCTTGGATCAAACATCACTATTTATTCCCTTTTCCTAATTATCATATATGCATGTGTTTTCCTTACTCTTCCATTAGAATGTAAGCACCTTGAGGTCAGGGACTATCTCACTTTTGTATTTGTTTCCCCAGCATGTGAAGAAGTAATATAGCATGCTGGGTAAAAGCCTGGCTTTTTAATAAGGAAGATTTAGGTTCAAATCCCACCTCTAACACCTACTAGCTATATGACCATGAGAAAGTCACCCACAACTCTCAAGACTCTTAGTTGCCAGCCGTCACCAGTACAGATAGTTTCCTCATCTGGTAGTTCCCTAGACCAATGGAACCAGAGGTTGTCTCTAACCCTAACCCCAGTTCTAAGCTCTTAGCTCATTACCTGAAACATAGTAAATACTTAGTAAATGACTTTTTTTTTCATTCATCCATTCTTCCCTATGGCAGTCCTTGAAACACTGAAATAGAACTATCATAACCACCTTAAATTTTCTCCCCTCTAGGCTAAATATCTCTAGTTCTTTAAACCAGTCTTCATATCCTGTGAATTTGAGGCCTTTCATCATCCTGGTGGTCTTCTCAGATGGCTCCAGGTTTATGAGTATCTTTCCTAAATAATTTGGTGACCAGAACTGAACATGATACTCCAGGTGCAATCTGATCAGGGAAGAATACCATCATCACTTAGTCCTGGACACTAACTTAATGAAATTTAAGTTTAAATTAGGTTTCTCATTATCATATAACACAGTGGACTCATATTGTCCCCAAAAAGCTCAAAATCAGTGTCTAATGACCACTATTTTGGACTTCCTCAGTTGTAAATTTGTATATGTGTGTATATAGTGTATGTATGTATGTATGTGTGTATATATATATATATATAATATAGTGTATGTATGTGTGCATTGATATAGACATATGAAGATGAATGTATATATATACATATACATATATATGTATATATACATACATACACCTTTATGTGTCTTCATAGAGAGGTAATTAGATATATCAATAAATAGAGCACTAGGTCTGGAGTCAGGAAGATCTAAGTGCAAATCACTCCTCAAACACTTACTAACTATATGACCCTGGATGAGTCACTTAACTTTTATTTGCCTTAAATCCACTGGAGAAGGAAACAACAAACCACTCCATTATTTTGCCAAGAAAACCCCATACAGGATCATGAAGAGTAGGAATTGACTGAACACCAAATATACGTGTGTGTGTGTGTGTGTGTGTGTGTGTGTATACACACACACACATTTATTTATGTGTATATGCTTTAATAGCCTATATATAAGTTTTAATAGAACTGCATTAAGACTGTTGGAATGCTATACATAAATTCATAGCTTCAGAAATCTAATAAGGTATGAAGGAGTTGTGATCTGTATTGGTAGAAAGAATAGATCTTTTGAAATGTATACTCACATATACATAAGAAAATAGATATACATGTATATGTATGTGTATGTGTGCATAAAATATGTGCAGTATCACTTATTAAAGAAGTAGTAAAAAAAAAAGTAGTCCAAAAAACCTCCTATTTCCCAGTAAAAAGACCATAGCTACATCTTTCTTTGATGATCTAAAAGGCATTTCAGAAGCTCTCTGTGCCTTTAGGTCTCCAATCTTTATATCAATTACAGTTGGACGAGGAGAGTTTCTCCCTTGGCTTCATTTATCATCTCAGTGCTGATGATTCCTAATTCTGTATACCAAGCCCTAGCCTCTCTTCTGAGCTCAGTTTCATGTCTTCAGTCACCTAGTGGATATTTCAAACTGGGTGTCTCACAGGCATCTCAAACTCCATCAACATATCCAAAATTGAAGTCATTAACTTTTAGCTTTTTTCCCTAAATGCACCTCTCTTCTTAACTACCCTATTTCTATCAGAGGCATCATCATCCTTGTAGTCACTCAAGTTTGCAACCATGGTGACATCCTTGACCCCTCAATCTCCTTTGCTTCAAATACCCAGTCAATAGCCCAGTCTCACCATTTCTCCCTCCACAAGCATGTGTGCTTTTCTCTATTCCCACAGTCACCACTCCAGTTTAAAGGTCTCCTCCCCTCTTGCCTAGGTTATTACAGTGGCCTCTAATTGGTCTCCTTGTCTCAAATCTCTTGCCTTTCTCATCTTTCTCAGAGCTTCTAAAGTGATTTTCCTAAGTCTGTCCATGTCACTTCCCTATTCAATAAGCCCCAATGGCTCTCTATTGCCTCTCTGATGGGGGAGGTGAAAATCTTTAAATGTATTTTCCCATCAAATTCACAGACACCACCCTTGCCCCCTGCCCCACTGAACTCTATCCATCCAGTAGGGGTTTATGGATCCTTGGTGAAGGCTCATTTTTAAAAAGCATTTAAAGCCTTCTATTATTATCTTATCGAACCCACCTTTTCTAATTTACTGTGGATAACTCCCCTTTCTGAATTTTACAGTCTTCTGATAAGATTCTCCATCTTCTGTCTACATGGCTTTACTCTGTCCTTCCATGCCCCACCTCACTCATGCCCACTAGGATCCCATTTTTACTTCAAATCTCTGCTAGAGAGACACTTTTCTACCCTGCTGCTAGAGCCCTGCCCCTGGAGGGTGGGGGGAGGAAATCTCTTATATTTATTTTTTTCTATATGTTATATATATTTGTGAATATTTAATCTCCTATGATAAAATGCAAATTCCATAAGGGCAAAGGAATGCTTCATCTTTTTCTTCATATCCCCAGTGACCTACACCATTCCTGGCACTTAGTAGGTATTTAATAAATATTTGTTAATTGATCAAAAACAAACGTCAGAAAACAGAGTGTTTGTGAGTGTATTGTATCCTGACTTGTTGGCACTGACATCCAGAGATGGATGACCCTGCCATTTTCTCTGTGCAAATGTGGTCAAAAATCCTGGTGGGTGACCTCAAGGAGTCACACTACAAATGTGAATACTGAGTAGAGCTTATTGCCATCCTTAATGGACCCAACAACTGGGGCCTTGGACTGCTCCTGCAACAAGGCATGCTAGAGAGGGAAGAAGAGATGCTGTGCTCCTTACCAAGGACCTCGCTCTCCCCATTCCTCTGGACTCTCTGGTAACCATGGTAACCAGGCTTAGAGGTTGAAAAGTTCAAAATAATTCGTCGCCAAGCAGGAAGTTCTGTTGGCATCACCTGTCCCGATCTCAAGGCATTCAAGGACCATGTGGTGGCACAAATGCTTCACGCTGTCCTGCAGAACTTACTATTTCCCCTACATCCCTATTTATGATGATTCCTTGCATGTATTGTATTAAAATAATCATCATTCTTATGAATGCCTTTTTGATTGGACATCTCAGCATTCCCCATCAGGTGAGAGTCCCCATATCTCTGAGTTCCAGGGTCCTGAAACCTCCAACATAAGGACATCTTTCAGAAGGCAGAATGGCTCAGACGTCTTCGAGAATGCATACCTATCGCTCACCTGGTGA
Organism: Pseudochirops cupreus; assembly: GCA_028627135.1. Lineage (NCBI taxonomy): Eukaryota > Metazoa > Chordata > Mammalia > Diprotodontia > Pseudocheiridae > Pseudochirops > Pseudochirops cupreus. Next base: position 322,207,096 of record CM053583.1, on the reverse strand, counting down.
AACAGGCATCACTGCCTAACTTTGGCAGCTCAGCAGGAAGACCCAACACACAAGGCTCCCACAAGGACACACAGCACAAAGAAAGGAGACACAGACCAAGGAAAAGTCATGCAGGAGCATGAAAACTCTAGAGATTCATTGTCCCCTTTAAAGAGGTCTCACTTCTTGGACCTGGCTTGTGGCTCAGTAGATAGAATTCTGGGCTTTGAATCAGGAAAACTTACTAGCTGTGTAACCATGGGCAAGTAAGTTAACCTCTGTTTGCCTCAGTTTCCCCAATTGCAAAATAGGGTAAAAATAACATCTACTTCATAGGGCTATCGTGAGGATCAAACGAGGTAATATTTGTAAAGTCCTTAGCATGGTGCTTGGAACATAGGGGGCACTACATAAATGCTTATTTCTATCCCCCTCCCGACTTCACCCAGCTCCTCTCGCTCCTTCAAGGAAAGCTTGACCTTTAGTGTATGATTTACAGCAATAAATAGGCTAGCCTATAACTTCCGGTAAAGAAACCCTAGCAGCAGACAACTCCCAAAACAGGAGAGAAGAGAGTGCCTTCTTCAGACATATTGTGCAGGGGTGCTTTCTGGCTTTCTGCCTGTGTAGTTCAACTGTTCCACCTTGTTGTTTGTGGTGACAAATGCCTTTCAGCTCCTTAACTCACTGCCTCTGTTCACATTCCTTTCTCTGCCTAGAACGTTTTTCTCTTCATATCTGCTTGTCTAAATCCTACTCGTCCTTTATGAATCAACCCAAATGCTCCTTCCTCCATGACACCATCCTTGATCCTTCCAGCTAAAAGTGCCCTGCCCCTCCTCCTGACTTCTAAAGCACTGTGTGTGTGTGTGTGTGTGTGTGTGTGTGTGTGTGCGTGCGTGCGCACACATCAGGGGTTCAAAATCTGAGGTTTTAAAAAAATTTCAATAATTCAAAATCTTAACATAAATGGGTTCCTTTGCAATCATATGTATTTTATGAATGTAAAAACATTATTCTGAGAAGGGATCCATAGGCTTCACCAGAACGTCAAAGGGGTCCATGATACAAAAAGGTGGAGAATCCCTGAGACAAATACAGACAGGTAACAATTGATCGATAGATAATCAGTCGTTAAATAGATAATAGATTATATGGCTAGTTAATAAATGGAAAATGAATAGACAGATAATTTACTAAATATTATTATATTCAAGGCACTACACTCAGCACTGGAGATATGAATACAAGCCTGCTAGGTATCCGTGACTTCAAGGAGCTCATATTCTACTAGGGGAAGACAACACAACACATAAAGGACCACTGGAAAGTGAAGTGGGAACTCTGACAGTCATCAAAAAGGGCCCACAATGATTCCAAGGGCAGAGGCCATTGTTCCAGCACGGAGAAGGTAGAGATGATGACCTGAGTGGAGGAGGAAGGGTAGGAGCATGGCTAGGAAGTCAAGTTCTATCATCCTTGATAGGATCATGGGATCTTACAGTTAGCTCTGGGAAGGACCTTCAAAGTTACCTAGTAACTTTGCAGATCAAGAAGCTGAAACCCATAAAGGGCAAGCTAATTCTAAAAATAGTAAGTGGCAGACAGGGTAACTGAAACTAGTTCATAAGATTCTACATCTTGAACTCCTTCCTCTAAGCTATCAGAATACAGGAATTCTGTTTTATTTATCTTTTCAATCACTCATTAACTCTACATCAAGCAACAAGTATTTATTAAATACCTAATATGTGTCAGGAAAGAGGCATCATGTTATAGTGGATACAGAATATACCTAGAAGTCAAGAACCTTGGATTTGAATCCTGCCTCTGACACCAACTGGCTGCGTGACTTCAGACAAGTCACTTAACCTCTCAGTGCTATGGGCACCTCCAGTCTAAGACTTTATGCTGCAGAGAAGATGCCATCTTGCATTAATAGAGGGGGTTACTTTATCTGGAGTTCTCTACCTCTATGAAATGTGATGAAGAGACATGGGTCAAGTCCTTCTTCAAGTACCCTGTATATTTTGCGAGGTGCTGGGGATTCAGTTACAAAGAGATATACAATACCTGTTTCTGTTGAGTTCATATTCTTTTGAGAAACAAGAGATATAGGCATATAAGTATAAATAGAATATGTATAAAGAGAATAAACACAATAAATATGTGGTAGTTGGGAAGGGAAGGCATCAGAATCTGAGCAGATAAGGAAAAGCTTCATAAAGAAGAAGGTACCTGAACTGGGTCTTGAAGGAAGAGAGATTCTATAAAGAAGAGGTCAGAAGTGAGTGCATTCCAGGCAAGGGGGACAGCAAGTACAAAGGTGCAGAGAGGGAAGGTGAAAGTTCATGTGTGAAGGACAGAAGAAAGCTAATTCAACTGGGTCACAGAGTGGGCCATAATGTGCAATGAGGCTGGGAAGAAAGGTTAGAGCCATGTTGTAAAGAACTTTAAAAACTAAATGAAGGAGTTTATATTTTATCCTAAAGGCAATATGAAGCCTCTAGAGATTACTGTTCAGGAGAATGTCATGGTAAGAGCTAAGCTTATAGCAATGACTTTGGCAGCTGTGAGGAAGATGGATTGGAAAGGTAAGAGATGCAAAGCAAGGAGACCAGATAGGGGACTATTGCATAAGCAAAGCAAAATGTGTTAGAAGTCTGAATTAGAGTGGTGTGTATGTGAGTAGAGGGCAGGGGTCAGATATAAGAAATGATTTGGAGTTAAAGAGGCAAGATTTGGCAATGGTTTGGACAGAGGGGATGAGAAAGAGAGAAGAGTAGAGCATTCTTCAAGGTTACAAGCCTGAGGGCTTAATAGAATTGTGGTGCCTTTGACAAGAAGAGAAAAGTTTGTAAGAAGAGTTGTTTTAGAGGTAAAAAGACAGTAAGTTCTGTTTTGTACATGTGGAATTTGAGATGCCTCTATGACATGGAGTTTGAAATATCCAAGACGCGGTTGATATAGGTGGTACTGAATCTCATAGGACTGATTAGGGCTGGATATATAGAAATTATAATGAAACCCATAGGAACTGATGAGGTCACCAAGAGAGAATGTAGAGAGATAAGAAAGGAGAGCTCAGGACAGAACCTAGGGGAAAATCTAAATGTGGTGGTGAGGAGGGCATCACACGGATGACGAGCTAACAAATGAGGCTATGGAGTATTTAGAAAGACTGGAAAAGAAGATCCAGAAGAGTAGTTTTATTTAAGTGTTGAAAAACATGATAAATGTTCATTTAATAGTTGTCATTTGATCTTCATGATAACCTGGGAAGTGGGTGCTATGATTATCATCCCTGTTTTACAGATGAAGAAATTGAGGCAAAAGGAGGTTAAGTGACCCGTCCAAGGTCACATAGCTAGTAAGCATCTGAGGCTGGATTTAAACTCAGGTCTTCCTGACTCTAAGCCTGATTCTCTAGCCACTGTGCCATCTGGCTGCCTCTAGATGTATATATGTATGTATGTGAGTATGTTTGTGTGTGTGCGTGTTCTATATATCCACAGATATCTATATCTATCTATAAATCTATATATATGTATGTACGTATGTATATATGTGTATATATATATATATAGATAGATAGATAGATAGATAGATATAGATATATAGATATAGATATTTGCATATAGAGCAGCTAGATGGTGCAGTGGATAGAGTGCCAGGCCTAGAGTCAGGAAGACCTGAGTTCAAGTCCGGCCTCAGACACTTATTAGCTGAGTGACCTTTTTGCCTCAGTTCCTGATCTGTAAAATGGGCTAGAGAAGGAAATGGCCAAGTACTTCAATATCTTTGCCAAGAAAATCACCAAAAATGGTCACAAAGAGTTGGAAGAACTGAAATGACTAAACAACAACAGTGTGTGTGTGTGTGTGTGTGTGTGTGTGTGTGTGTGCGCGCGCGTGTGCATGTGTAGATTGGAGAAGGAAGAGAGAGGCCTGAGGCAGGGAGACCAGTTGAGAAACCTTTACAAAATTTAGGTAAGAGATATGTGTATATGTATATTTGAGGTGTCTATGTACACATATGTATATACTCTGCGTGTGTGTACGTGAGTATACACAGGTTGTTCCAAAGTCTTGATGCAGTTTTAAGTTTTAGTAGCTTGGAGGAACTAAGACTTTGGGGACATCCTGTGCATAGTTGGGTTAAGGAATTAATGGGTGGATGAATGAAGCATAAGCTATTTTTTTTCTCCTACTTACAACCCTTAAGCATCCAATACAGAACCTACTGTTCATTAGACTGAATTGATTTTAATCAAGCAGACAGGAAGGGTATAGACTTTTCATTTGTGAAAATCAGAAGTGGAAATAAAACCCCAAAGGCAGGAGGGAACAGTGGATGAAACATTGGTCTTGGCTTCAAGAAGACAAGGGTTCCAATCCCAGCTCTGCTCCTTATTAGTAACTAGTGACCTTATGCAAGTCACTTAACCTCTTGAAACCTGCATCCTCCTTTATAAAAGGAGAGGCCAGATTGCTTTTTCTCTAAGATGCCTTCTAACTCTAAACTCCTGTGATTTGGTGAAATTTAACTCCAGTACAAGGTCAACAGTGTCCAATCACTTTCACCCTTGTTAAGATGTCCCCCAATCCAAAGTCATACATTTCTTCCTCTCAGAAACAGCAGAAAAGGGACAGATTCTAATTAGTTGTATTGCTTATATTTGTACTTAGGAAAAGCAGAACTATCCAGAACAAATCTATCAACTCTCAATGATTTTCTCTCGGATCAGACAGCCAGTATCAATTAGACCCCCAAATAAAGGTAGGACTTTACTCAGGAAGCCACAGACAGGGATTCAACTTGTCTTGCTTTTAATTGTTCATTTATTTTCCCCACATACAATGTCAATAACCCCAATGCCGGTCTCACGCAGGAATGTCTGTTCCCCAGGGACGCTGGTTAAAGGAAGTGAGCTGTGTGGTGTAGAGGTTACCATGGTAATTATGCATCAACCATGGGCAGCTTCTTCCCAGTGAAATCTCTCGTTAGCCATCAGCCAGCTAATTAGAACAGCCCTTTAGCACTTGCTCATGTTTCTGGAACATTTCCTTCTGAAGAACTCAGGAGGGGGGGTGGGCACTTTGGTCAGCTCTAGCGAGGCTTCGTTAGCCCCCACAACACTGGTGAATTATAAGGAGAAGGGATTGTGAGTCCTTGGATTGTGAAGGTACCATAACACCTCTTCACCCCAGTTCAAGAAGCTAATAACAAAAATGAACGTGGATTAGGCTCTATAGGCTAAAGAGCAAAATGCAAGGCATTAGAAGAGAGACAAAGTTCAAATAAAACACAATTGTTCAATCAACAAGTATTTATTCATCATTACTATGTACCATAGGCTGGTATAGTGGATTGAGTGCTGGGTCTGAAGTCAGGAAGACTCATCTTCCCCAGTTCAAATATGGCCTCAGACACTTGATAGCTGGGCGACCATGAACAAATCACTCAGCCCACAGTTTCCTCTTCTGCAAAATGAGTTGGAGAAGGAAATGACAAATCACTGCAATACCCTGGCCAAGAAAGCCCCAAATGGGCTCACAAAGAGCTGGACGTGACTGAACAACAAATATTATGTGCCAGGCGCCATGCTAGACGCTGGGGATACAAAGAGAAAGTGAGTTTAATTTATATATACAAAGTATATACACAGAGTAAATGGAAGGTAAACTCAGAGGGGCAGGCACGAGCATCTGGGGTGGGGCTAGGGGGGAGGGGGAGGAAACAGGGCTGGAAAAGGCCTCCTGAAGGCAATAGCACTTAACTCAGGGGTGGGAACATCCTCTAGGTCCTCAAATGTGGCCCTTATTTAGTCAAAGGGCTGCACTTGAGAACCTAGAGGGCCTCAAGTGGCCTTGAGGCTCTAAGTTCCCCACTCCTGACTTATCCTAATCAATTGCTACCTTCATAGAACTTATAGTCTAGTAATAGGATATAAGACACCAATTCAGAGAACTGTAATATACAACACTATTGGCCAATAATGGGCCCCAGCCCAAGTCTCATTGTCTTATAGTTTTGGTTTTGATAGCTCAGACTGAGTGTAACTACCAATTGTTTCTGTTCTGGCATAAACTTTGAGGGTCTTCCCTGCCCTGACTGATTCTCTTGTGAAGGCAAAGTAGGCCATCTTTGACCTCACTTCTTACCTAGCCTTGGCTACTGAATGGGTGTTGCCTTAGACAAACTGAGACCTGGGAAAGACTTTAGTTCAAAAAAGCCACTGTCTCCCACTACATGGGGGCTGTCTCCAGGCATCCTGACCTTTGTCTTACCACTGGACTTCAAATGACTCTGGAGGAAAGAGTGAGGCTGATGACTTTGCACAACTCTACCTCTCTGAAATCCAACTCACTTGCAAGTCAAAACATCACCCTGCGGATGTCATCGATCCTCTTTGAGAACAAACGATGAGCAACAAGAACAGTATAGAACACTACATGATAAGTACATTAGAAAGTTACAAACCGTGGGACTAGAGACCTCTTGAAGGCTGTTGTGGTTGTGTGTGTTGTGTGTGTTGTGGAATATCAGCTGGAAGAATTCTTTTAGAGTGAAGAACTAGAGGCAGTGGGTGGAAGCTGACAAGAAGTAAATCCAGGCTTGATAGAAAGAAGAACTCCCTCGTAATGTGAGCTGCCCCAAAACAGAACATGCTGCCTCCAGAAGCTACAGAGTTCCTCCTTACTGATGGTCTTCAAGCAAAGACCGGATAATTACTTGTTAACTATGTTGCAGAGCAGATTATTTTTTGAGGCAAAGGTTGGATTCAGGGACCACTGAGAGCTCTCCCAACTTTGGAATTCTATGATTGGTGAAGTGAATGGAGCACTGGGGAAAGCTGAGTTCAACTCCAGCCTCAGACAATTACTAGCTATGTGACCCTGGACAGATCACTTAACCCTATTTGCCTCAGTTTCCTCTTCTGCAAAATGAGCTTGAGAAGGAAACGGCAAACCACTACAATATCTTTGCCAAGAAAACTCCAAATGGGTTCACATAGAGTCAGACATGACTGAAAAATGTCTGAACAACAATACATTATTGTATTTCAATATAAGTGCATTCCTTTGTAATCTTACATATTTTACTTTAATTCATTTAAAAATTTTATTCTGAGAAAGGGTCCATAAGTCTCACTAGATTGATAAAGGGCTCCAGGACTCAAAAAAAAAACCCCCAAAAAACAGTCAAAAACACCTTCTCTAGATTATCAAGACAAAAACAGCATCGTGCAGTCTCTATCTTACATTATACCAATCTATGGTATGTTATAGCCTTTTTATTAGACAATAGATTCCTGGAAAAAGCTTTTGTATCTATAAGACCCAGCTTGGTACCTGGTACATTTTAGAGGGAGGAGTCTCAGCCTGTGACTTCATTAGTACAAGTAAATCTCAGAGGAGAAACTCCTTCCACTGCTACTAATTATCCACTATCTGTAACTTAGAGCTGTCTAGAGACACTGATAATTTGAGTGGCTTCTCAAAGAGACAGGACTTAGAATCAGGCCCTCTTTACTCCAGAGACAGCTCTATTCATTCACTCTATTCAGTCACTAATCCATACTGCCTGGTACATAGTAGTTGCCTAGGAAGGAAGAAAGGGAACAAGCATTTATTAAGTACCTAATATATACCAGACACTGTGCTAAGAGCTTTACCATTATCTCATTTGATCCTCATTACATCCCTGAGAGGTAGGTACTATTATTATTCTCTGTTTTGCAGTTGAGGAAACTGAGGCAGACAGAGGCTAAGTGACTTGCCCACGTTCCCACAACTAATCAGTGTCTAAGGCCAGGTTTTAATTCAGGTCTTCCTGACTCTAGTCTCAGTAATATACTCAATAGGTAGATAATAGTACTGGTGGATAGCACAATGAGTAAAGTACTGAGTCTGGAGTCAGGAAGACCCGAGTTAAAATCTGACATCAAACATTTACTAGCTGTGTGACTCTGAGTAAGTCACTTAACCCTATTTGCCTCACTTTGCCCATCTGGAAAATGAGCTGGAGAAGGAAATGGCAAGCCATTCCAGTATCTTTGCCAAGAAAAGGCTAAATGGGGTCACAAAAAATCAGATGGATCTGAACAACACATAAGCCCAACAATATGTGTGCCTGAGCTCATGTGTTGTTGTACAGTCCTGTCTGACTGTGCTAAGCACAGGTAAGGCCTGACCTCAAAGAGCTTACAATCTCATGATAATTTTTTAAAAGTAGTAGATTTGGAGTCAAAAGACCTGGGTTCTAGTCTTGATTCTGTTACTTCTAGAATGACCTAGGGCAAAGTATTTCCCCTCACTGGGACTCAGTTTCCTCATTGGTAAAAACAAAGTAATTACACTTGAGATGATCCCCAAGAGTTGTTCCAATTCTAAAATTCTGAGATTCTATGAAGTTACATGCCATATAGTGAAAGTTCAAATGGGACAGCCAGTGGACTCAATATTCAGTCCCTAACAATGGAACCCCAGTGTTTTTGCCATGACTTGGCTCTTGTAAACTGTTGGGTTTTCTGATAATTCACCTTGATATGGCTATAGTGCATTGTACTTTGAAGCTTGTGTATGGACCTTTATGGACCTTGAATCTTTGATGGGATGAATAGTCCCCATAAAACCATTTCTTGCCATCTTAGCTTATACAGTTCTGCCTCATGCCTTTCTATAAATCCTTCATGGTTGATCTATCCAATGTGCCAGCGGGAGGGGGAACAGAGTTAATGTTTGTTTTTTTAATAGTTCGTGGTCCTACATGCAGTATTTAGGCTAGGCTACCCATCTGCTATCCCTAGCTGTAGCTACACGACCAGAACACTTCTTTTTCAGTCATCTATGTCTTCATAAATGTTTTTTGTATCACTTCCTCCCAAATAATCACAAAAAACCAATAGCAATATGTCACAAAACCTATAGTGGGATTTTACATTGTCCTTTAGGTCACCTATCCCAGTGATTCTTCTGGGCCTCCTCTAGGTCTGACATTCTATGATCTAGGTCCATGAGGCCCCCTGAGCTGCAAGTTTGTATGTTCATCCTACATGTTTGGGATATGTTTTCTCTCCCACCACTACTAGCCTCCAAATATGCATTGAGCTATTCCTACGACTGACTTTTATGGCAAGGATGCTATGGTAGTCAATGATATAGTTTTCATTTGTCTCACTGAAAAAAAATGCTGTTGAGGTTTAAATAATTTGGTCTTCAATAATACTATTCATTTTTTTTCCTGCAAATGCATCAAGTTGTTTTTATTTTGTTTTGCTTTTGTGGGGGAGTGGGGGAGGAGTACACAGGAAGCCCAGTTGAAAATTCAGATATCTTTTCACTGGGCATGGGAAACATTCCTGTCGTGCACTTCCCAAGAGCCTGGAACTACCAAGGCATGAACAGAAGCCCTACTCTGAGACTGCAAAAGTTACTTTTTATGTATATTTTATTTTCCACACTCAGTCCGCTAACTTTACCATCCATACCAATAAGCTTAGTCCTGCTGGTACTTATGGAAAGGAGCAAGCACTTGTTAAATATCTACTCCTGTGCTAAGTGCTTTACAAATAATGTCTCATATGATCCTTACAACAACCCTGGGAGGGGAGTACTACTATTATCCCCATTTTACAGTTGAGGAAACTGAGGCAGACAGATTAAGTGACTTGCCTAGAGTCACATCAGAGGCTGGACCTGAATTCAGGTCTTCCTGACTTTAGGCTCAGTAACCTATCTACCATGTCATCTAGTGCAATCTCTGCCTATTTTGTCCCGACCTTACCATGATGCTGCCTAGACACTGGCCCATCTGACTTAGTGGTATATCTGTTTCCTTAGTCCTATCAACTTGCCTGGAAAAGAGTTGCTTGTTTTCACCCACCATGGCAGGATAGAGGACTCCATGTACACATACCAGTCACTAAAGGAGAACAAACCATGTGAGGTCCTTATGCCAGACAGAGACAGGAAGACGACTGGAGGCTATACCAAATGAAGATGGGGTGAAGGAAGTACGGGTGTTCAGCCTTGAAAAGAGGAAACTTAGGAGGGACATAATGGTCATCTTTAAGTATTTGGAGAGCTGTCATGTAGAAAAGGAAATAGCCTTGTTCAGCTTGGCCCCAGAAGCCAGAACAAGGAGCAATGGGTGAATGTTATAGGGAGACAGATTTCAGGTACAGACAAGGAAAGGTATTCTGACAATTATAATGGTCCCATGACATCGTGGTTTATCGCAGGATACTATGTAGTCCCCATCAATGCAATTCTGCAAGCAGAGCCTGACTGCTCAACTGGATAAAGGCTCTGTAGGTGGGAATTCTCTGTTCAGGTTATGGTTTGGACACAACACTGGCTGAACTCCCATCTGTCTCTGGGATTCCAGGATTCTATGATTTTGAGAAGCCTTCTAACTAGTGTATCAAACCAGCTAATGTCACATGCCATGGCAGCTCTGGCCCCATTGTTCTTGTGTGACCTAGGTTCCCCAGGAAAGCAGAGTTTCTAACAATCCTAGAATGAGGGATCATCTAATATCTAGAGAAGAGATTCTTAACCTGGGGCCCACGAACTTGTTTATATGTATATGTGAATTGATCTATAGAGAGAGATAGCTCTACACACACCCACACACACACACACACACACACACACACACACACCCACACACCCCCCCACACACACACCACATACACTCATATACATGCATATAAAATATATGTATGCATATGTCTGCATACATGTATACATGCGTGTACACATACATATATATATATATAAGCTTTACTAGATTAAAACTGCACTAAGACTTTTGGAATGCCATATATATCTATATATGTATATATAGATATATATGTATGTATGTATATGCACACATATATTTAGAGCAATCTTTCTATGTAGACCAATTTCCACATACTTATATACATTATAT
>CM053583.1:322177337-322195676 GCA_028627135.1 Pseudochirops cupreus | reverse complement strand
TGTACCCCTGTCTCATAACACATTGTAGATACTTTATAAATACTTGTTGATTGGTTGATTGATTGATTGGATTTGCTGGGAGAATTAGTTGCTATTCCTGTTGAAGGAGCACTTTAGGGCTGTTTCTTGGACTACATATCTTAGCTCAGGACTCTGCACACAGTAGGTCTTTAATGTTTGTTGAACTGTATTAAAACTGTGATGTTTAACTCAATTCATCACACATTTATTAAGGACTGATTGTATTTGATACATTGTGCTCAGAGTTAGGGAAACAAAGATGAAACCAGTCAAATTCTGGCTTTCCTAGAGCTTATATTCAGTCTATCAGGAGCATAAGACTAATGAACAGATATTGGTGATAAACCTGTACTACATGTGCAAGATAGTAAACCAAAATGCCATGAGAGATTTGAAGGAGGGAACTCTTGTGGCCAAGGAAATCAGGATTCATGGAAGAAATGGCATATGATCCAGGACTTGAAGGAAAGGAAGGCTTTATATCAGGTAGAGAAATGGGTAGATTGTAAAGAGGAAGATGGGGGGAAAGGATGGAGTGAGATTATGGAATGGCAAGAAGTCCAGCCTGGTTGATATATAAAATAAATGGAAGCAAAATAGAATGATGGAAGATTTGGAAAGTTAGAGATGTGCATTGGCCATCTGCAGGACCTGCTGAGAAAGCCTTGCTGGTGTACTCCCATTCAGAAACCTATCAATGTGTTGTTTTCTTGAGACATACATTCTGATTTTGAATGTGCTATTTGTTGGTCTATATGTTCAACAATTCTTGAAAGCATTGAGAGACCAGGTTTCATAGACTTGGAAATGGAAGGGACCTTAGCTGTCATATAGTCTAATCTTTTCACTATACAGATAAGGAAGCTAAAACCAAGGAGTAATAAGTTTCCACCAGTGTGAGGTGGCAGAGACTGACTTTAAACCCTGATCCTCAGTCTTCAAATTCAATGTTCTTTCTACTATACCATGATTGTGATCCTAGTGCTTGAAGAAGAAAATGAAATGAAAAAGCATGAGTACTTAGAGCAGTCATTGGGTACCCAGGTGGCACAGTGGATATAGCAAGGCGTCTATAGTCAGGAAGACTTGGGTTCAAATCTGATCTCAAATACTTATTAGGTGTGTGACCCTGGGTAAGTCACTTAACTTCTATTTGCCTCAGTTTCTTCATCTGTAAAATGAGGATTATGATAGCATTTATCTCCTAAGATTGTCGTGAGGATCAAATAAAATAATAATTCTAAAGGGCTTGGTACAGTGTCTAGCATGTATTAAGTACTATATAAATGTTGTTATTATTATTATTATTATTATCTTCAACCATTCCAGTTTAGGAGTTTCTTCTACACCACATCTGTCAGCTTGCAGGAATGATAAGGGCAAGACTGGAGAAAAGAAGCTAGGTGATTGGTGGTGAGAAGCTGACTCCTACTGTGGTGTTCAATTCACTTTTAACACTTTTATTAAGCATAAAGTATATGCCAGGAACTGTTCTGCTCTCTGGAGATTCAAAGATGTAAAATGATAATTTTTCCCTTAAAGGAGTTTAAATCTAATAGAGCGAATGTGTATGATACAAATTAGGTTGTGAGAAAGAAGGATGTATTTAAAGTGACCTAGGAAATTGTAAGGAGGGAGAATCAAGGAAGACCTCATGGAGCTTAGTGGTACATTGGATAGAGTACCTTGGAGTTCAGAAGACATGAGTTCAGATCCTAACTCAGACCCTTATTAGCCAGGAGATCTTGAGCTAGCTGCTTATTCTTTCTTGGCCTCAGTTTCCTCATCTATAAAATCGTGGGGTTCAGCTCAATAGCCTCTGAGATACTTTTAAGCTCTGTGAGCCTATGTGTGGGTGGCACTTAAGCTAAATCTTTAAAGCAGAGAAAAATTTTATAGCTAAAATAGATGGATAGAGTGTTTGAGACATGGGGAAGAGGGCAGTCTGTGTGAATGTGTGGAGGCAAGAGAAGGTTGGATGAGTTCAGGGAACAGTTCCTTCTCTGGGCAATAAAACTGGACAGGTAAACTGGAGGTTTTTGCTTCTGTAATAAGTGACTGGTGGGGAGTGTGCTATGCCAAAATGGGAGTGAAAATAACTCATTAACTCCGTGAAAGTATTGGTAAACTTTAAAGGCGGTTGGAAATGCAGCTTTGGCTATCCCCACAGTCTCATGTACCACAGGGATGTGTCTACAATGACAAAAGAAGCTGCTTAATTTCTGTCAGCAGTCATTAACATCATTTTGGAACTCCTTTCATTTTTCTAGCACATTTCCCCATCCCCACACTCTGTTGGGTGTGGTCTCAATGCTTTGATAATCATGAATAATTCATGGTGAGACATCAGTCACTCACAGAGCCAGGAAGGGTGACATCTCTAATGTGGCATCAGACATTCCCACCGCCCCCAATGACAGATCCCCTTCTGTTAGAGCTTGGCGGATGCCATCAGAGGAGGGGCAAGTTCATCAATTCTTCTCAAGTCACTGTGATGGCTTCCCACAAAGAATTGACTTCATTGGGATTTATGAGCTCGATCATGATAACAACACCTGGCTCAGATACAGGACACTTCTCATGGCCATTGTCCACTAAAATGGGCAGGTGGCCTTCCTGACAATGACAGAGGCCAAGCCTTTACCTGATCAGACAAAAGAGTTGGGGCTGTGGGATTCAGGACACCAGATGGGGAGGTGGTTAATCCAGGGTTCTGGGCCAAGAGACTGTGCCAATAGAAAGACTGAAATAAATATCCTACCCGGATCTGTCTGGAAAAGAGTCAGTTTGGTGATCACTGACAATACAATCTCAGTGTAGCAGCTTGGAATCATGAAATGTGAAAGCTGGAATGGACCTCTGAGATGATCTATTCCCACCTACTCATTTGAAAATGAGGAGACTGAACCTTAAACCTGTTCCCTAAGGTGTCTCATCCAATCACAGAACCAATCAATCAATCATAAAGTTTTTATTAAATGTTCTCTGGGCCAGGCACTAGGATCAACAGAGAAAGCAAATTAAATTGTCCCCACCCTCATGGAGTTTACATTCTATTGGTTGTATATACACATAAATGTATATTCAAAATATATGAAAAAATAATTGGGGGGAGGGATTTCTGAAGGATATCAGAAATGGTTACCTGTAGGAAGTAGTGTTTGAAGTGAGCTTTGAAAGAAACTAAGGATTTTAAGAGTCAGAGATGAGAAGGAAATGCATTGCAGATGTGAGGACCAGGCTGAGCAAATGCAGGGAGATAGAGAAAATGTACTGTATGATGGACGGTTTTTAAGGGACAAATATGTAATAAGAGTAGAAAAGGAGGCAGAGATTGTGAAGGGCTTTAACAAAGGCATTTCTATTTTATTCTAGAGGTAATAGGGATTGACTGGAATTTATTGAGAAAGAGAGTGATATGGTCAGCTTTGTTTAGGGATATCATTTTTTGCAGCTGGATGGAGGATAGATTGATGATGGAAGAGGCCAATTAAGAGGCTTTCAGTAGACTATGCAAGAAGTCATAAAGACCTGAACTAAGGTGATGGTTATATGAATAGAGAGAAGGGAGTGTATGTGAGAATGTTCCTGGAGGTGGAATTGGGAAGACTTGGCAACTGATTGCACATGAAGGCTGAAGGAGAGAGCGAGGCATCAAGGGTGACTGAGGTTGGGAATTTGGGTGACTGGAAAATTGATCATACTCTTAACACAAATAGGGAAGTGTGAAAGCGGGATTAATTTTGAGAAAAGATAATAAATTGTAAATAAACCAGTTGAAAGATCCCTCTTTATATTTGTAGTCACTGGACCATTTCTTAAATAAAACAATTTCTTTTTGTGAGAAATTTAAGAAATGTGGGTATTTCATTTTGTTCCTTATTTCTTGAGGTTTCCATCTGAAAATCATGTCCATCTTTTTAACACCAATATCTTACTGTCATTATTGCATTGCAGCGAGGCATTTAACGAACACTACCATTTCTGAAGAATTAAAAATGATTAACATCCAGGGGTCAATGGGAAAGTTCATGATTGATGTGAACAGGATGCAACACCCTAACAAATAAGGAACTAGGAAGAATAAAGGATGCTGTTAAAGAAAATGTATTATCAGAAAAGATGGATTGGTGACAAGGTAAAAGGGGAATTCAGTAAAGCCCAAGTACTCCACTACCATTCTCCCAATGTGAAGAGAAGGAAAGAAAGGCTCTGAGGGTGCTAGTTGAAACCCCCTTTGGTGTTATTATAGAAGGTCATGAAAATGACTCAAATAGACTGAGCAAGCACAGATGGGTTGAAAGCTATATTATTGAGATCACAGATCCATTGGAATATTTTCTGCATGATATCTTACTTTAATACATGCATTTAAACCTAGGGTTCGGCACCTCTTCATATAGATTTCAAAGTGCATTCGTATCCATTATGGGTAGAAATCAGAGGTGAGTAGCCATGGTTTGCAGGTCAATCAGCCCTGGCACTTTCCTCCCTGGCTTGTGAAGGAATACACGTTCACCCGAGTCAGAACTTCACCCAATGGCTAATAACTTCCCCACTTGACTAGCTTGCTGTGGTACAATTAAAATTCCCATAATGGCCGGTATTAACATATGTCAGTCATGCCCTCTGCACTGATACATCAGGCCCGTCTCTCGCCACAGTTTGGGGTCTTCCCTGGGCACGCACCAGTCTCACTGTGAATCTGAGTCTCCTCAAGCATTGCCCACTGGGATTTTACTATTTAATTCCCCTGGGATAAAATGAAAGAAAAATTAATCCAAGTGAGATTAAATAATAAAATGCATTTCACTCTCAAGAGTTTTAAGCATTAAATCTTTGCTTCCAAACTCTCTGGTATTCGGTGTGTTCTGCTGAAAAATAAGTAAGCAGATCTGGGTTCAATCTGAGGAAAATTTCCTAATAATCAGAGTTATCCAAATTTGGAAGTTCCCTATCACTTGGATCTGTAAACTGAGACTGGATGACCACCTGGTTAGGATGTTGCAGAGATATTGCTTCAGGTAAGGTGTGGATTGTATTATCTTCAATATGCCTTCCCAAATGGAAACTGTATGAATTTGGTTCAATTTTCTCATTATAGAGGCTAGAAAAGGCCAAGAGAGAGAGAAACAACTTAGCCAGGGACATACAGATAAGACAGAGCTGAGATGGATTTTGAACCCAAGGCCACGAATCCAAAGCCAATGCTCAAAGTCTGCCTTCCCTAGTCCCCAAGATCTGGTGTTTAGAGGGAAAGGACATGCTGTCTCTCAGACTTCCACATCTGCTTTATTTGGAAAGACTTTTGTTTACCTCCAAAGAACTATACATGACTAATTATCATGAAAACCAAGTTTCATCATCTAGTGAATGATTCAAGGTCTAATTCATCTTAAGTGGTAGGGCTATGATGGGCAGGCATCTATCCATCAATGTTTTTGGGCCACCTGGACTAACATACCTTAAGAACCAAGAAATTCCCAAAGCAGATTAATCTGCACTGGGATAGAATGGAGGATTGAAAATTAAAATTTGACTAGAATGAAGGAAAACAATTGAAGTACAAACACTACCAGCTTGCCTCAGGAATGGGAAATTAGAAGGTCACCAAATGATACCTCTTAGTGGGGACAGAATCAGAGAGCTGGCCAGTTTGGCCAGAGAAGGGGTCAAACAATGTCCACAATCAGCAAGGCCTTCTGCCTTTCCAATAGCTCTGACTTCAGTGCCCATTATGGAGCTTTCCAAAGGCTCCAGCCAAACAGTGATTAGAATGGGAGTCTTACATGAAAAGACTTTGCTCCAATTACTTCCACAAGCTTATTAATACCTTCCTAGCTGCCAGCCACGTCCATGACCTTTCCAGCTACATCTGTCTCCAAAATCATTCCCAAACATTTGGCTTTTTTTTTTCTTGTGCTGTGTGTGGCATCATGACTTTAATTTGCCATAGGCTTGGTCAGGCATAATTATAAATCTCTTAGAATCTAAAGATTTGGATTGGCTCCTGAATTTGCCATTTATCAGCTACATGACCCCGAAGAAGTCTTTTTCTTTCTCAGAGTCTCAGTTCCTGGCTAAGTCTCGGAAGAAATGCAGGTGGAATGCATGGAAATCAGGCCTTTGGATTAAGGATAGATTTCATCCAATTATATTCATCAAAGTGCCTCGTGGCTTCTAGGCACAGGAGACATGGAGGCAGTGTGGTGCAATGGAAGGGGTAATACTGGCTCTGGCATCAGTGGACTTGGATGCAGATTGCACCTTTGTGGCTTTGTCTGTGGCACCTTGGGCAATTCATTTAGTGTCCTTATGCCTAGGTTCCCTCACTTGGAACATGAGGGCATTTGACTGGATGATCTCTGATCCCCCTTCTGGCTCTGTGTTCCTATGATCCAAAGACAGATACATGTGACATAGACCCTAATCTCAAAGAGCTTACAATAGCTATTGTATATTAAGGGTTACAAAATGATGTACATATCTTATCTCATTTAATTCCCACAATATCCCCCTAAGCTGAGTGCTACAATGCTATCTCCATGCTTGTCAATGACTGAGATAGGATTTGAACTCTGATCTTCCTAGCTCCAACTCTAGAACTCTATTCATTGGTATCTAAGGATGTGGAAAGACAAATACACAAGTAACTAGGATCCAAGGAAAAAGGAGGCACGTGCCCCACAGAGGCTTGAATGGGATGCCACTTTCACAATGAAAGGGTGTGGGGTGTCACTTAATATATATTTAACAAATACTGTTGACTTAATTGGATTTTGAGAGACCTGTCCAGTATCAAACGTAGGCATATCACTTCTGCATTGCAGCAATATGTTGTGCCGTATTCTTTGTTAAGGCAGGCAGTGGACATAGGAAGTATTCAACTATTGAATGTTTATAGTAAGTGCTTAATGAATGCTTATTTATTATCAAATGCCGCTTAACTGTAAGAGGGGTTGTGTATGAGACTGAATGCTCACAAGTCACAGTTGCTTGGTCTGGGGAATCCCAGTTAATGGGGGTGTAGGCACCACTGAAAAAATGTCTGCCTGATATTGGGAATAAGGGAGCAGAAATATATGAGAAAGATGTCTTTCTATTTGTCTATTCATCTATACATCCACCTACCCATACATCCATCCATCCATTTATCATCTATCCATCTAATCTATTTACCTACCTATCTGTCATCCCTGTTCCCTTATTTCTCATATCATGCATTTTTGATATATATATGTAATTACATGTACATGTAGCTGTACAGCTATCTATGCTTGATGATAAAAGATTAGGGCTAGATAAAGGATGACCTTCTGCCAACTTCGTTTTAAAGCTGCCTGAGATGCACAGAACCCAGAAAGGAAAGGGCCTGGACAACGGTGAGGATGGAGAACTCGCTTGGGGGGAGGATTAGAGAAGAATATTGAATTCAGAATCAGAATTCTTCGGTTTAGTCTTGCTACCTAATGTCCATATTGATTATTTCATTTAGAACATTTAGGGATCCTAAGAGTCATTTAATCCAACCCTGTCATTTTACAGAGAAAGAAACTGAGACCTTGAGAGGCAAGTGACATATCCAAGGTCACATCAGTAATAAATAAGAGAGCTAGAATTTGAGTTTGGATCATTTTCCTTCAAATATAGGCCTTTGTGATCTTGGGTTAGTCATTTCCACTCTTCTAAAACATAACTTTGTTTTTTCTGTAAAAAGGAAAAAATGTATTCTATGATCTTTAAGATTCTTTTACCTCTAAATCTGATGATACCTACGATGGCACAGGATAAGGTTAAACTGTGCAACTGACAGCCAGAGCACCTAGACCCCACCTTGCCTCAACTTCTTTTTTACTTACCTCTGGAACTGACTTCTGCCGTTGTCCCTTTTGGTTTCTTCTTCAAGTTCTGAAAGATAACTTCCTCCAAGTTTGCTCACTTAAATCCTGACAGACCAGTCTCTGCCTTAGTAAAGGCCCCTGGCCTTTTCCTATCAGGTGTAATGGTTTTCTTCCCTGTGATTATACCTTTGCTCTGTTCTAATGGGTCCCTTGGTTATGCCTGGGCTCAACACCTCAGCTGCTAATTGCTTGCCCTTAACTTGTCCCGTGATTACCTCAAGGGGCTGTCTGAGGCTGGCTTTTGGATGCAGTTTGGGAAAGACCAAGATAGCTGACAGATGGCTTGCAGATGATCACTTCATCAGAAAGAAGGCCCACTTCACCTGGGGCACAGAGATTACCAAGGAGTTGTGGCATTCTCTTCAAAAAGAGAACTTTTTCTCTTTCCCTTTTCTTTGCACTTCTTTCTTCCCCCTTTTACCTCTCATCTCTTTCTTCCTCTCTTCTTCCTCACCTTCCTTCTCCTCTCCCTTTTTCCTTCCTTTCTCTCCTCTCTTCTTCTTTTCTCTCTGCTTTACCCCTCCCTTCTATCTCCTCTTCCCCCCTTTCCTCCTCTCTTCTCCCCTCCTCTCTCTTCTCTCTTGTCCCCTCCCTTCTCCCCAGTCACTACTCCCTCTCTCTTCTCCCTTCTGTTTCCTCCTGCTCTCCTCCCTTCCCTCTCCTCTCTGTCTTCCCTTCCCATGCTCTTGACATCAGGTCCTGTGATTCAGTGTTCCATGGCCTTGCCTTCTCACAGATTGATTTGGAATCAGAGGGTATGGGTTCAAATCCCAGCTCTGCCTATTAGTACCTGTATGGCATTGAGCTTACCATCCTGTCTGGGCCTCACGTCCTTCCCTCATCTCTAAAATACACATACTAATTACTCCTTCATATACTGGGAATGATTCCCCTCTTGCAAGCAAATTCAACTATTACAGAAGGTAGGTTATTAAAAGCATAAGAACGCCCCCCCCCCATAATTTTCGAAAGAACAGTTTTCTTCTTCCAATTTATGTGAATTCCTCATCTCAGACCCCTCCCCCCCCACCCCGACAGGCTTCTTCTTCTGCAGTTTCCAGTCACTCCCACTAGGTGTCTCCAGGCGTTGCTCTTGCTCTCATTACTTCTACTACAATTTCTCAGCACAGGAATACAATGATCTTGATTTTTCCCACTCTGGCGGGAAACAGGCTCTTAGGATCATGGAACCAGAGCAAGAAGGGACCTTTGAGGCCATTTGAATAATGTTTCTATTTTACAGGTAAGGAAACTGACACATACTGAAGTTAAATGACTTGCCCAAGATCGCACAGCTAGTAAGTATCAGAGGTCATGTTTGAGCCACATTGTATCATCCCCATCTGTGCTACTGTAATACTGTTATAGAATCTGCCTTTAGACTTCTTTATCTAGTATCACAGTAGGTCTAGTAGCATTTATTAAGTGCCTAATGTGCACTAGGCACTTGGGATGCAAAGAAAGGCAAAAGAATGTCCCTGCTCTCAAGAGCTTGCAGGCTAAGGGGGTAGACAACATGTATATTACATGTACAAACGTGCTATATATACCCAGGGTAAGGTAGAAGTGATCTCAGAGGGAAGGTACCAAACTTAAGGACTGGAAGAGGCTTCTTAAAGCAGATGGGAATTTAGCTAAGACTAAGGAAGCTGACAGTTGGGAGATGAGGAGGGAGCAAAGAAGGGAGGAAGGAAGCAAAGGAGTACCTACTACGTGCTAAGCATGGTGCTAAGTACCTTACAGATCCTCACAATAACCCTGAGAGGTAGGTGCCATCATTATAGTGTTCTGTCCCCACTGTGCACCTGACTGCTATAATAGATCTCAGTGACCAGAGATTTACTCTAGATGAGACATTTAGAGGCCTCTGACAACAACACTCATAATCCTTCAGCAGCATAGAAACAACTAAGGTTAGCATTTACTTAGAAAGACTAATTCATAAAACTCAAAAGCTCCCAGAGTTCCCTACCCCAGGCAGCTGTACCTCTAAGTGAGAGCCTTTCAGGCCCGTGCTAGGTTTCTCTACCCTCCCTGCTCTGCCCTGAGTGCAAAAGTGAGTAATGATATCTCTGTCTTTGACAGATAGCTCTCTTGATTTGGGGTCTCACCACAGAAAGCTCAGGGAACAGGTCCTTGTTCCTCTCTAACTTCAAGGAAGTCCTTGTCACCTACTGATTCCAGCTTCAGCTATGGCAACTTGAGATCCTTTCACTCTCTGACACAGGGCACTGGCATTCTGTCCTTGAAGGAGCACTTACCTACCTTAGGTATTAAGAGATAAGTAACTATGTGGGTTATCTAAATCATCCAAGGAGACACAGAATGAGGGACAGCTCCGGGAGACTTTAGGCTACATAGCAAGTGTCAGAGAAGAGATTTGAACCCAGGCCTTCCTTTCTCCCAGGCCAGCACATCAGCGTGTTACATCAGTGTTACATCAGTGTTACAACACACTGCTTCTCATAGATGTGCATATGCACATGTATTAAATATTCTTTCCTTTTTCTCTCCTCAGCATGAATATGGTAACGAGTGCTATGTAGCAGAAAATTCACTTTGATTTAACCTCCAGCAAATAAATCTTCACCAAAAAAGTAATATCTCCCCCTTCCGCAACCCCCCCCCCGCATTTTGTTTAGTTTCTGTTTTTTCTGCTCAACAAATAAACTAGAACAAAATGAATGAATGTGTCACTATTTCTGAAGCTTTGATGACTCAGACTCATTGCTTAAGTGTTTCTTTTGAATGAAATAGATTTATCTTTCTATTGTTCATAACTGGAGGTCATTTAATAGATGAAGCAGTTGTGTATTTTTGTGGAGATGGAGAATTCCACAGTCATGAGAGCAGTTTGAGGGGAAAGAGTGATCCAGGAAATGGGGAGCCTTCAGAACTAGAGAAGGGAAAATTCACCAGAAGGGGATCCACTTGATCCTAGTTAAAGTTTTCAGTTTTTCTGTTTTTTGTTTCAGTTTGACTGGTTGCTAGCAGATGTTTTTTTGGCAATCAGCGCTTCCAATGAATTCAAATGACATTTATTAAGTGCTTACTCTGTACAAGGGGCAACAAGGTGGCTCAGTCAATAGAGTACTTGTCATGGAATCAGGAAGACTCATCTTAATGAATTCAATCCAACCTCAGACATTTACTAGCTGTGTGACCATGGACAAGTCACTGAATCCTGTTTGCCTCAGTTTCCTCATCTGTAAAATGATCTGGAGAAGGAAATGACAAACCACTCCAGTATCTTTGTCAAGAAAACCCCAAATGACTGAAAAATGACTTAGCAACAATAAAAACTATGTACAAGATAATGTGCTGGGTGCTAAGGAAGCTAAAAGTCAAAACAATCCCTGCCATCACGGAGTTTATACAAAGTGATACAAAGTAATTTCAAAAGGAAAATCCTGAGGACAAGTGCCTACCCTTCCATCTCCCATCTGGCTGTTCTCCCATGTCCAGGGGGCACTTCTTCCTCATCCTCTGTTCTTAGAATTCCTAGTTTCCATCATGACTCAAATCAAGCACCCTCTCCTAAATGATGTCTTTTCTGATTCTCTCAGCGGTGAGGGTCTTTCTCCCCTCTCCCTCCCTGTGACCTTGTCATTACATTGTATATTGAATGTACTTCTACTTTACTTATCTGTCTACATTTTATTTTCTCCCAGTAGAATGTAAGCTCATTGAGGGCAGGGACTATTTTATTTTTGGATCTTCACAGCCTAATACAGTACCTGGCACATAGTGGGTGCTTGATATCCATTTATTTAATGAATGAATGAATGAATGAATGAATGAGAGATTGTTAATAACTTCAAGAATCAGGAATGTTGTTCTGTTCAAGGTGATGCCTGTACTGAGTCAAAGGTGAGGAAGGAGTACGTTGCTATACATATTAATTCCAAGCTTGTGGCATAGAGAAAGGTCCTACAAACTGCAACTCAGTTTGCTTAATAAACCTGGTGTAGGTCAAACTTTGTTTGTTTGTTTTTTATTAAACAAATTAAGAGGGGAAAGAACTTGGCATCTAGTTAGAAGACCTACATGACAGGCATAGTGGACAGAGTGCTAGCCTTGGAGGCAAGAAGATTGGGTTCAAGACCCACTTCTGAACACTAATGGTATATGTGACTACAGGTTAGCTTCTTATACTTTACAAGCCTCAGTTTCCTCATCTGTTAAAGGGGAGAGTTGGACTAGAGCAGTGGTTCTCAATCTGTGGGTTGCGACCCCTTTGGGTCTCAGGGGTCACTGGTGTCACAGGGGTCTCCTAAGACCATTGGAAAACACAAATTTCTGATGGTCTTAGGAACTGAGACACGGCTCCTCTATCCATCTCCAGGTGGGTCTGCCCACATGCAGATACGCCCACATACGAGTATTAAAGGGTGGCAGCATTAGGAAGGTTGAGAACCACTGGACTAGAGGAAGGCTAAAACCCCTTCCAGCTCTAAATCTATGAGCCTATAAACTTTTAAGACATGTTACCTCAGGTTAATCATTTTACCTATGTTTGCCTCAACATTCTCCCCTGTTATATGGGTAAAAGAGTACCCATACCTCCTCCCTCACAGAATCCTTGTGTGCAATATGAACTGCAAAGTGCTCTGGAGATGTGAGCTATTTATTCTCTGCTTTGCCAAAGACTGTTCAAGGGTTTCCACAGGTTTGCTAACTTCCCTTGTGCATCTTTGCCATTATTTGTCCTATGGAAGCTTGAATTGCATAAAATTTTGTGGGAAGCCCTGGCATCTATTGTGCAATTAACTTAAAACAAAAGATGTGTCTGCATTGGTTTTGGACATCCCAGATTCCCCTGGAGAAAGGCTGAATATCTCTTTATTAGGAGACTTGATTAGTCAGCATTACTAAAACTAGCCCAGTTCCTCATAAATGAGTTGGTGCCTTTTAAACTCAAAAATGCTGAGTTTTGGTTTAATAGGTCTTTGTTATAAAACTCTGACCCTCTAGAGTTCTTGCCTTAATTCCCTTGTAATCCTAGTTCTTAGAATCTGCAACATCTCTATTTCCAAGAATGTAAGTCATACTGAGTTGCTGAGGCCTTGGTGTTGCTGTGGGAGCCTTTGCTTTCTTGATTGATGGTATTTCTGGTGTGCAGGGTGATAAGATGAAGCTTTAGCTCCTAGATGCAGATGTCATTCAAACAACATCAAAGACACCTGTACAAAGAAGGTGGTAAGCATTTCTGAGAATGCCTGAGTTACTTGCCTTCTCTTGGAAAGGGATCTTTTGCCTCCCATGGAAATCAATTACCGAGGCCCCTTTCATCAAATATTGGCATATTCCATCCCATGTCTGCCTGCCCTTTTGTCCTCATCAATCAATTCATATCTGTGCTAAGCCTATGCTGGTGGGTATGATGTTGGGATGTGAAGGGCATAATGAAGGCTATCTGCCCCAAGGCTATCCTTTTTACCCCATGGTTAGGCTTTTCTTTTGCAACCTTTACCCCATCATACCATCCTCCTTGAGCCATGGAAAGCTAGAAGTAAGTTCAGTTGGAATAATTCCAGATGAATGGTTCTAGAGTAGCCCTCACCCCATCTCTAACCAAATTACAAAAGTCAGAGCTGGAGAGGATCTCAGAAGCTGTTTGTTCTGGTAAGCACCTTAGCAGGTTTTTGTTCTAAATTTGTTCTAAACAATCACTGACAAGTGGACCTCTGGCTTCCAAAGACCTCAAATAATGTATAGCACATAAGTGAGAAAGGTGGTATGGTGCAGGGGAAAGATGGCTAGCTCTAGAATTGGATTCAAATTCCACCTTTGATGCTTACTACTTGTGTCATCTTAGGCAGATCACTTAACTTTCCTGGGTCTCATTTCTCTCATCTGTGCAATGGGGATATTGGACTAAATGGTGCCTAAGGTCCCTTCTAGCTCTAGAGCTATGATCTGATGACACCTTGAGACAGCCCAATCCACTTTTGGACTGCTCTGATTGTTAGGAAATTTGTGCTTATATGAACCAAAATCTGTTTCCTTTTAACTTCCATTCATTGCTCTCAGCTCTCTCCTTTGGGACCAAACAGCAGAACAAATCAAATCCATCTTCCATATGTCCGTCCTTCAGATATCCAGGGGTGCTATGTTGCCCACTTCACCTCCCCCCCCTCCTCCAAATGCCCCCAAGTAGCTTTAAATCCTTCAGTTAGCTCTCATGGGCCATGTTCTCCAAGCCCCTCACCCTCATGATCATCCTCCTCTGGGGTGTGATTCAGTAAATCAGTGTCCTTTTTAGTCATCATTTACTTAACTAGTTCTGAAAGGCAGCATGGTGCAATAGAAGGAGAATTAACACTAGAGTCAGAGGACCTGTGTTCAAATCTCACCTCTGGTACTATCTAGGCAGAGAGGTGCTTCAGTGGACAGAGTGATGTTTTTGGACTCAGGAAATCCTAAGTTTGAATATGGCCTCAGATACTTACTAGTTATGTGACCCTGAACAAGTTTCCTCATTTTAAAAATGGTAATGATCATGGTACCTACCTCCTGGGGTTGTAGTGAGATAATATTTGTAAAGTGTTATGTAAAACTTAAAGCACTATTTAAATGCTACCTGTCTGTCATCATCATCATCATTGTTATTACTTGTGTGACTGGTAACTAGGGTCACAAAGCTAGTAAGTGTGGCATCTGGGATGTGAATCTGGCTCTTAGTACTCTGCCTTGAGCTCCTTTGCATCTGTATTTTCTCATACAAAGACTAGGGGTCACTTCATATTTCTTTCTGTCTCTTTTGCCCTTACCTGATGATTTCTGGGTTAGTTAGCATATTGGCAGTCCTTCCAATATAGCCATCAGATCCTCTTACAAGCACTCAGGCTCACAAGGCATCAAACACATAATAAATTTCATTATCATTGGGTTATGGATCTACAGCTGGAAGGAGGGAGAAATTAGGCCAAGGGATGCTGAGTGACTTGCCCAAGATCATACCAATAGTAAGTATAAGGGGCAGAATTTGATGCCAGATCTTTCAACTCTGGAGCCAGTGCCCATTGAACCATTTATTAAAGACTTGTATCAATAGTCTTAAACAGAGAAGAAAGAACAGAGCCCCTTAGGAACTTGGATTGAAAATTTCCTAGTCTTTCTTCTAAGATCTTCTGCTATTGGTCAGCCAATAAGCATTTATTGAGCACTTATTATGTGCCAGAAATTATGCTAAGTACTGGGGATAGAAATACAAGTAGATGAATGATAATTCCTGCCCTTTAAGAGCTTACTTTCTAAGAGAAGGGGAAGACAACATATAAAGTGGAGCTGAAAAAGGAGTGGATGAAGGCACTTGCATGGGAGTGTTGTTTTGAAATCAAAAGTTATCCCATAAAGGGAAAGGATGAGTGTCCTGGGCCCCTCCCCAGAGGGGAGAAAGAATCAGGTGATAGGGAGAGGGATGTTTCCTAGTGAGAAGGCGGAAGGAAGATGATGAGATTTTTGCTATCAACACAAATCTAGTGAGGGGGAAGATAATAATCATTTATATAGTCCCTACTATTAAGTTATTTTAATGTGCAATGTCCTGTGTTAGGTGTTCACTGTGAAGGGGGCAGGAGGAGGAAGATAAAAAAAAATCTTCAAGACAGCATTCCTGACTTCTTGGAGTTTATAATGCAGTAGAAGACAGCACCTGAATAAATGGCTATAATATAAAATAAAACACGATCAAAGCATGAGTGAGATATAATCAAAGTTCTAAGAAGAAGGAGAAGCCATCTCTGATTCTGAGAATGAGATGGTGGAATTTGAGCTGAGTCTTGGAGGAAGTTCCATTGGTAGAGAAAGGGCAAGGGAACAGGGTTCCAGGCATAAAGGGATAGTGTGAATCTTTCTGTTTCCAGCTTCTAAAAATTCTTTTACTTCTGCTTAATTAATTATCTTGTACCGAGGGACCTGGAAAGACAACTTTAAAATTTCCCACCTTTCCCCTCTCTGTTCCATTCCTGAACATCCCATCCTACCCAAGCCTCTCTAATTCCCAGTGGCTTTGCCTCTGTGTCTAGTGCATAATTGGGATGATGTGCCAAAAATTAAAATGCTCACTAATCATAGAGAGGCCAAATGTAGCTCCTTGAGACCTATTTTTCATAATGATTAATGGTGGACAGCTCCCTCCCTTCTTCACCTCCCCTCCCCCCAGCTCTTGTCTGTGATTAGTTTTCCATTCATTGTTGTTCACTCACTTCTCTCTCTGTTTTCTTTGAGTGACTGCAGGGGAAACTACTGATTCAGTCTGGCAGAATGGGGATTGGAATAACATATTCATGGAATCCTAGAATTTGAGAGTTGGAAAGTCCCTTGCCACCCATCTAATCCAACCCAGATCCAAAAGGAACTCTCATGCTAGCATATCCCACCAGAGTCATTCAGCTTCTGCTTGAAGGAGGAGTAGAACCTACCAGCTCTTGAGGCAGTCCATTTTACTTTGGGGAAGCTCTAATTATTAGGAACTCTTCCTGACATCAAGATGAAATTTGTCTTTTTGCTCTTTCCATCCCTCCTGGTTCTGCCCTCTGGGACTGCAGAGAACAAATTTAATCCTTCCTCCATGTGACAGCCCCTCAAGTACTTGAAGATGCCTATAACATCTTCAGCAGGCTGTCACATGTTACATTTGGAGTCAAAAGACCTGGGTTCAAATCCTTGCTCTGCACTTAAAATCTGTGTGACATTTAAGAAATTGCTTAACTTCTCTGGACCTCAGGCTTCTCCTAAAAGGGGAGATTTAAAACCTGTTCTTAGGTCAGGTCAGACTCCTTGTGACCGAATTTGGGATTTCTTTGGCAAAGATACTGGAGTGGTTTTCCACTTCCTTTTCCAACTCATTTTCCAGATGAGGAAACTGAGGCAAACAGGGTTAAGGGACTTGCCCTGAATCACACAGTTAGTAAATATCTGAGGCCAGATTTCAATTCAGGTCCTTCTGACTCCAGGCCCGTTTCTCTATGTAGCTGTGCTATGTAGCTGCCACAGGAGAGTTGAACTGGTTAACTCCAAATGTTCTTTCCAGGTCTAGCATTCTATGACTCTTCATTTTATGAATGGAGAAACTGAGTCTCAGAGGAAATGGCTTATCTCTTCTCCCCACTAAAGTCAGTGATATACAAGAACTTCATCTTCAGGCTCTTTGTTGAATGTTCTACATGTTACATTAAAACCACTTCTAAAATCTTCTCTAGGCTTCTCTACCTAGGAGCAGGTCTAGTTCTCCATTTCTATGGGACTTCATGAGAAAGGCTGGCCCCTTTATCTTGATTGGCAAAATCCTTCTGCTCTTTGCCAACTAGATTAAAAAGGCTGCCCTGGGAACAGTATTAGTATAGTTAGTGCAGCATCATGGAATGAGCTGGATCTGGAATCAGAACATGTTGCTTTGAATCCTGGCTTTGCCATTTATTCTCTGTGTCAACTTAGACAAGTCCCTTCCCTTCTATGGACTTAATTTTCTCTTTAAAATAAAAGGTTGGGATTAGATGGCCTCTGAGGTCCTCTCTTGTCCTAAAATCCTGTGTTCTTATGACCTAAGTTTTCCAGGCATGTCCCTGAGCGTCTAACCTCCAGCCCCCACCCCAGCACTCCCAGAGGGGCTGCTGAAAGAGCAGTAGTTGCTTGGATGTGTCAGCTCCTAGTCACGCTTGGAAAGCATCGGTTTCTCCTCTTGTTTGCCAATTAGCCTCCCTTCTCACTTTTCGTAGCCTGCTGTTGCATTAAGATAAGCTGCTCGCTTTGCCCATTGATGCGTCCAGCCTCGACTCTCACTCCAGCACCCTCTCCAGGGGCACCCGCTTTTCCTGAAGCTAGCTCAGGCAAGTGGGATTGGAGTGAATTTATGAGAGAGTTCTGGTCCTGTAAACAAAAGTACCATGAAACTCTTTTCCAAAAGGAAGCAAAGAATCAGCTGCAGCAAGCTGAGCCAAGGGACTTGGGCCGGGAGGTGGGAAAACAAGGGTTTGAAGATAACACAATATCTTCCATTTCTTTAGCATGTTAAGATTTATAAAGTACCTTCCCTACAGCAACCCTGTGAGATAGAAGAGCTTTATAACTCAGGGATTATGAGTTTCTGGGGCCTGCTGCCCACACTTTGAAGAATGGGGTATGAGATGTACAAGGCAAAAAGCCACTCCCCATAGATAAGTGGTGAAAGGATATGAACAGACAGTTCTCAAAAGGAGAACTGAAAACTGTTAACAACAATCATATATATATATATATATATATATATATATATATATATATATATATATATATATATATATATATATATGTATGTGTGTGTGTATGTGTGTGTGTGTATGTATGTATATATATATATATATATATGATTGCTACAAATTTCTAGTGAGTCTAAAGAGTGTGCCCATATCCAGTCCAATAAAGATTTATTAAG
>CM053583.1:322158917-322176837 GCA_028627135.1 Pseudochirops cupreus | reverse complement strand
AGAGTAACTCAAATGGCAAAAGAGGCCCAAAAAGCCAATGAGGAGAAGAATGCCTTAAAAAGCCAAATTTGCTGATGGAAAAAGAATCTCAAAAGCTCACTGAAGAGAATAATTCCTTCAGAATTAGATTGGAGCAAATGGAAGCTAATGACTTTATGAGAAATCAAGATGCTATTAAACAGATCCAAATAAATGAAAAAATAGAAGACAATGTAAAATATCTCATTGAAAAAACCACTGACCTGGAAAATAGATCCAGGAGAGACAATTTAAAAATTATTGGACTACCTGAAAACCATGACCAAAAAAAGAACCTAGAAATCATCCTTCAAGAACTTCTCAAGGAAAATTGCCCTGATATTTTAGAACCAGAGGGCAAAACAGAACTTGAAAGAATTCACTGATCACCTCATGAAAAGGATCCCCAAAAGAAAACTCCTAGGAATGTTATAGCCAGGTTCCAAAATTCCCAGATCAAGGAATAAATATTACAAGTTGCAAAGAAGAAACAATTTGAATATTGTGGAAACACAATCAGGATAACCCAGGATCTAGCAGCTTCTACATTAAGGGATCAAAGGGCCTGGAGTATAATATTCTGGAGATGAAAGGAGCTAGGATTAAAACCAAGAATCACCTACCCAGCAAAATTGAGCATAATGTTTCAGGGGAAAATATGGTTATTCAATGAAATAGAGGACTTTCAAGCATTCTTGATGAAAAAACCAGAGCTGAATAGAAAGTTTGACATTCAAATACAAGAAGCATGAGAAGGTAAACAGGGGAAAGAAATCATAAGAAACTTATGAAAGTTGAACTATGTACATGCCTACATGGAAAAACGATAATTGTAACTTACGAAACTTTTCTCAGTATTATAGTTGAAGGGAATATAAATGTATATATATGTATACATACACATATGTTTATATAAGAGGGCATATATGCATATGACTACATTTGTGAGTGTGTGTATATATGTGTACAGGTATACATAGACAGAGGGCACAGGATCAATTGAATAAGAAGGGATGATATTTAAAAGGTGAAATTGAGAGGTGGGAGAGGAATATAATGAGAGACAGAGAGAGACAGAATGAGGTTAATTATCTCATATAGAAGAGGCAAGGGATAACTGTTACAATGGAGGGGAAGAACAGGAAGGCAAAAGGGAATGGGTCAACCTTACTCATTGAATTTGGCTTAGAGAGGGAATGACATACACTCTAAATTGGGTATCTTGCCCTACAGGAGAGTAGGGGGGAAGGGGATGAGAGGAAGGATGATGAAGGGGAGGGCAGGATTAGGGGGAGGGTTGTTAGAAGCACACACTTTTGTAAAGGGACATGGACAAAGTAGAGAATAGAACAAGTGGGGGAAGGATAGGATGGAGGGAAATATAGTCATTCTTTCACAGTATGTCCATTGTGGAGATGTTTTGCATAACTATATATGTATGGCCTGTATTGAATTACTTGTCTTCCCAGTGGGGGTGGGTGATGAGGGAGGAAGGGAAAGAATCTAGAATTTAAAGTTTTAAAATCAAATATTTAAAAAATATGTATATTATTATTATTATTATTATTTACGTGCAACTGGGAAATAAGATATACAGGCACTGGGGTAGGGAGATCCATCTTGCCCTACCAGAAAGTCAGAGGGGTGATGGGGGACAATATAGGAGAGAGAAGATTGGGGGAGGGGGTATACAGTGGGATTGCTGTTTTGGGGTGGTGGGTGGGTGGAAGACAGGGAGAAAATTTGTGACTCAAAATCTTGTGGAAATGAATGATGTAAACTAAAAATATTAAATAAGTAAATTTTTAAAAAAGAATGTCAATTGAAGGGAAAAGAAAATATAGGAGAAAAATTACTATGAGAGGTACAGAATATTGGGGAGAAAAGAGAAAAAAAGAGGATGGCAGCATGATGTACTGAAAATAACAGTAGACTGAACATGAGTCTTTGTTTTGCCACTAAATTAGTGATGTAGCCTTGATCAACTCATTTACCTTTCTTGGGGCTCTATTTCCTTTATAAAATGAATAGGTTGTGTCTGGCACATGCTTGTTGGATTGAAAATAAAATAAAGGGATTAGACTGGATGTTCTACTATAGACCTCTAAATTTAGAACTCAAAGGGACCTCAGAAGTCACCCAGTTCAACCTCTTCATTTTGCAGATGAGAAACTGAGGCTCAGAGAGGTGAGGTGATTTACTTGCCCAAAGTCACACAGAAATTAAGTAAGAGAGTGAAAATTTGAACACAGGCCCTCTGACTTCACTTTTAGAACTCTTTCTACTTCATCACATTGTTTTCCAGCTCTGGACATTTTATGGGTTCTGAAAGATGGTGTCTCAGATGCAAGAATCCTTTTTATAAATATAGACTTTGGAAGTATTTGGAAGTTGGTGGGATTTGGTGAGTATTATTTTGAATGGGACAGAACAAAGCCTTGGACTATTTCACCATCTGACCTCTGAAGCCATTCACTGTAGAGAACCATGGCCCAGTGGAAAAAGCACTGGACTTACAATAATAAGACTTGTATTTAAGTTACAGCTATGCCATTTGTTAGTTATGGAATTGTGGGTAAATCATTTAACTTCCCAGAGCCTGTCTCCTGTCCTGTAAAATGAGTGGGCTGGACTATATGTGGAAGGTCCCTTACAACTTTAACATTCTCAAATTCCATATTACTTGTAAGTCTAGAGGCCATGGCAGAGGATGGAAGGTCCTTTTATTTGTTCTTTGATTATACTAGAGAGATTTGGTTTGACTTTGGTTTTCTGACCACTAACATTTTCTCTCTTGTGTCTACAGAGGGAGGTTTCTGCATACCTCCATTGAGTAGGACATCCAATGGAGGAAAATTGGAAAGATAAGTTTCATTGTTGTTGTTCAATTGTGTCTGATCCTTTGTGACCCTATTTGGGGTTTTCTTGGAAGAGATACGTTTCTCATTCTGCAGATGAGGAAACTGAAACACACAGGGTTAAGTCACTTGCCAAGGGTCACATAGCTAGTAAGTGTCTGAGGCCAGATTTGAACTCAGGAAAATAAGTTTTCCTGACTCCAGGCCTGGCACTTCATCCACTGTGTCATCTAGCTGCTCCATAAATCCCAAAGTCCTATCACATGTTCATATTATGTAGTTGTGCCATTCCCTGTTGCTCATGGCTCTTCTCTTGTTCTGTGTTGTAGTGGAAAGAATTCTTAATTTGTTCCAGAAGACCTTCCCAGATTTGCTATTTATCACTTGTGTGATATTTCATCTCTTTGGGTCTCAGGATCTAATCTGTAGAATGAGGGGCTCATACCAGTTAATCTCCAATGTCCCTTTCAGTTCAATTCCTTTGATTGTTCAGTTAGTCTTGACCACTAATCCCTCCTGAGCACCCAAAGTGATAATGCTCAATTATCCACCTTTGTTAAGAGACACAATGGATATTATTTAAGTATGTTAGAGTTAGATCACCAAGGAGTTTGTGGTCCAGACCAAAGAGGTACAAACGGGGTCCATTATTGGTCTACTTCTTCCTCTCCCTTCGGTGTTTTCCACTCAGAAATCCTGTATGGTTTGAAGCACTGGCCTCTCAGAGTAATGGGCTGCTAGAAAAGGAATATAAGACTCCCAGATGAAACTGTTGGATGGGAAGGAGGCTCAAGAGAGAGTGGCTAGAGGGACCACATGGCCAGGCAGCTACATTTCACAGGCAGTTGTGTGACACCCAGTGAAAAGGTAATGAAAAGGGAGAGATTTCTTTCTGTGCCCATTAGACTTCCTTCACACAATTTCCAGATGAGAGGGGGCATCCTCCACGGAAAATGACAGCCTTACACCACAGGATAATTAAAACTAAGGCTAAAAAAGAGATACTTGTAATGTAATAGGTGCCAGTTGGAGTTCTTCAATCAGCAAATGAAAGAAAATTGGGGATCTATAAATAGCTAGATTGGCCAACAAAGTGCTCTTGGTGGAGGGGGGAGCATAAAACCTCAACATGCCATTGCCAGAGGAAAATATGTTCAATGTATCAGACACTTAAAATAAATACCGTGAGTTGAGAATAAATGGCATGATTAGCATAAAGGGAGTCCCTAATTAACCAGTGATAGTACATTACTATAGCCTTCAATTCATTAAATTGCATAATTACATGAAAACACTGTTGATGCTCTATTCAGTGTATCTGGTATTGTCTTCTCAATAATTAGTTCTATAATTGTCAGCTTGGCAGGGCAATTAAAAATGTTTAAAGACATTATGTCAGCTTTCTCCCCTACTCCCCACCCCATTGCCCCCCAGATGAGGTTGGGAGGACATTTCTGGAAAGATACTCTTTATCCAAGTCCTAGCTGCTCCATGCTTTTATGACTTTAGGAATGCAGGAAGATGTGAAAGAGGAGAAGACATGTGATGAGGAGATTGTTAATAAGATACTGAATTGATCAATTCTCTAGATTCCTGGAGATATTCCTCCATTTAATTGTAAACTAGATAATTCCAGAAAGGGAAAGACTTTTCAAGTGCTACCCTACTTCTTCACAGATATACAGATGTGATAGATAACCAATAGAGTTATGGATAGAAAGTAAAAGCTATATCTTCCCCCCAGAAATACATGGGTTCATAAAAGATGCTAAGAGAAAGAGTGCAAACATATGACAAAAAGTAAGTGTAGCCCTGCAACAGTGCTCCCTGCTGTCAGCCAATCCTTCCTTACACTCAGGGCAGTCAGGCTGGTTTATAAAAACTAGCAGCAGGGACACCTGGTGCTGGTGATCTGATTGTGATCTGACTATTTTTTCCTCAGTGTGATAACCTGAATTCATTATAACAGTACAGACGCTGTGCAGTTTTGTAGGTAGATACTCAAGTAGGAATATAGAGTCTAAGAAGCTCTTGACCCACAGTTCTCTGAGGATTCTGATCTGTCTTGCTTTGTGTATGTGTTTGTGTCTCTGCCCCATGAAATTTGGTCCTAGTAAAGTTCCTTGTAAAATAAGACTCTTAGGGAAGGCTTCTTCTTTTCTGTATGGTTGGAGACTGAGGCAAGCAATTGTAGTATCAGCTGGAGTTTGTCAGATTGCTTATTGAGGTAGCCAAGATCAAACTGTGGCTAACTAAACTAAGCTCTCTCTCTGTGTATTTGTATTTTGCCCATGTAGGTTATGTATATGGGCATAGGTCTGTCTAAATGTGTCTTGCAAGGGGGCATGAATAAAATTTTCTTCCCCCAACCTTTTAAGGGAGACTGAATCCTGCAGGTTGGGGGCAGGAAATTGAGACCATGAAGCTAGATAATCTTCCCTCCTCAGAGATAAGTTGTAGGCTAGAATTATACCCACACTCCAACTTAAATATTGTTAGTTTAGGGGAAATAGTTTTTAGGTTCAAGCCAGTCTCCTGATTACTACCTTTTAATGGGGAAAGGAATGACCTAAGCTGTATCTGAAGGCTTGACTCCTTTCCTACCAGATACCAGTTACACAAAAACCATCACACATAGTGAATAATGAATGAATCCATTTATCCAAGCTGATAGCAAACAGAAATGAGAGACATTATACAGATGATACTATACCAGGTGATACATAGAGTGAATGAACTTTATTGCTGGGAACAAGACACTTAAGGAGAAATAGTACTATCACCAAAAAAAGGCTCTCTCACACTTTTAGTGGAAATCATCTTTGTTATTAAATTATTGAATAGTTGAGAAATTTTGGTATTTTATATATAAATCTATAAGTGTAAAAATGTTCATAAATGGAAAATGTTTATAAAATATAAAGTAAATGTAAAACTGTTATGATGAGATTTGGGGAGACTGTACCCTTTGGGAGCAGTCAGGTGATGCATCATGAAAGACAATCTAATGAAGTGGACAGTGCTAGTAATTTGAATCAAGAAAAATATGACCTGGCATTCAACTCTGATTGTCAAATGAACTGAGGGCTGGAGATGCCCTTTCAAAAAGTCTTCAGTTCAAAAGGGAGAGTGTATTTTGAAGTAGAAAGAGACACAGAATTTTCTTTTGGACATTGAAAACCATCATGAGGCTGAGAGATTCTGGTGGAAGATAGTGGCTACCACTGGGATCTTGTGACCACTGACCCCACTGGTCTCAGCTGGGAGCTCATGACCAGAGACAAAATGAAAGTTTCATCCAAGGATATGACCAGCTTTACAAAATAACTAACCAATATATTTCTAGGAAACTGGATAGAACAAAGAGAAATTGGTTACTTTAAGGATAGGACTTTCAGGAAATAGCCATAGATAAGCTCCAATGGGGGAGTGAAGGCAACAATCACTGAGATAGGCTAGGATAGTTCTGGTGAGATCTATGAAAAACATTAATTGTTCAAGGAACTGAGTATACAGATTAGGCTTGATTTAAATAACTGTGCTCTAGACTTAGCCTTTGTGGTCATTATTCCTCCTTCTCCTTTCCGGTGTTATATCCTTGTCCTAATAATTGAGTTCCTACCTTATTTTTCTATGCCTCAGTCAATAGCTTAGTATTTGACTTATACCCAGTGGCAGGGAACTGAGACTACACAATACTGAATGTTACAGCTTTAGTACAAACTTTAAAATAATCTTATATAGCTCTAGTCTCTTGTGTTCACAAATGAAGGAGAAGCATCAAGAGAAATGGATTTGAAGTTAGAAGACATGGATATGCCGATGACCATTTGTATGATCTCATGCCACCTCTTTAACCTCAAAATCTCACTTCCCTTGTCAATAAAGTGAAAGAATTGGTCTAAGTAACATCAGAGTTTCCTTCCAGGTCTAAATAGTATTATTCTATGCTTCTGATATTAATAGACATGTGTTTGGGCTTTCAGGTTAAAATAGACAGATTCACAAAATATTAAAACAAGAAGTCATCTTGAAACATAAGTTATTAGAGCTGAAATGACCTGAGAGGTCATCTTGCCCAGCCCTCTCATTCTATAGAATAGGAATCTTGACCTCCAACCATTTGATGACATTTTCCCCAGTAGCAATAACTTAAATATAATTGGTTCTGGTTCTGGTAACTGAGCACATTAAAGTTTTCATAGTACCTTCCTAAACATGACCTCATAACCCAGACATTTCAAAGCCTACTATCCCCATATTACAGATGAGGAGACTGAGGCTCAGAGACATGAATTGAATTGCTTCATGATAGCACAGCTTGGATTTGTCAACTGGACATGAATCTAAGTCTTATATTGCCTAATTAAATAGTGCTTTTTTTCAGGGTGTATCTTTGCTGTGGACGTGGCTAGTACCTGGCTTTTCTAACTTTGACCCTAGCATTACTTCCCTACTAATTCAGTTTCAATACCCTACCAGAAAGATGAGAGTGTCCTAGGTTTTCAGCTAGTGAGTTCATTATCTAATCTTACTATAGAACTGCATTCCATGATTTCCCATGAGACCTGTAGTCTTTTGAGGTTATCATCTTTCCCAAGGATGATAAGAAAGGATGGAAGAATTAGGACAGAAATGGAAGCTGACCTCAAAGCATGAGAGCAAGCAATGAATATTGCAAAGAGGGTATTGGGAGCAATTCCAGTTTCCATTTCTACTTATTCCCTGTCTCTGGTCATTTAAGATAATGGATGTGAAAGTATTTCAAAAGGTTAAGTGCTTTATCCAAATGGAAGGCATAATTATTATTAGAGTTCATACCTTTGAGTTGTCATTAGTATAACAACTTCCAACAAATAAGAGAATATCTGGGGATTTGGGAAAGAGGCAGCCAGGAAGGTCTAGGACAAGGAATCCAGGCAAACAGAAGAGGTCTAATAGAATAGAGAGTCTGGCAGAGCAGATGAAAAAGACAGAAATGGATTGATAGTATAAATGGGGTCTAGAGTCATGTGCATCAAAGGATCAGCAAAAATAGCATTAGTCATCTGGGTTGGTGATCTCTGATTCTGAGGTAGATGGTCATTGGCTCTACCTTCTTTTATCCTTTTTGATGAGTGTGGGTGACCCTGGGCTCACAGAGAGTGATTGTAATGAGACAGAGGTCCAAGGCTTATGAGTAAAACTTATTCTGTCTGATGTAGGAGCAGAGGTGATACCACATATCAGGCAACTCTTTGTACCTGTTCATAAGAACTCCCTTACCCCAAAGGTACAGGGGGCTACACTATATCCTGAGAAAGGTAATGACTCCTTGCTTTGGTGTGTTCTTATATCCTAACTTCACTAGAGAGCATCAGGACCTCTTGGGGTGGTAGTGGTGGTGATGGTGGTGGATGGAGGTGTCTCCAGTGAATGTTTCTTTTCCCTTTATCTGCCATACACAACTTAGTCCTGCTGCTCTCTGTCCCAGTCAGACCCAATCTCAAATATCATCTCCAGGTCTGGACACTACAATCAGGAAAGAAAATAATAAGATGAAGTATATTTAGAGAAGGGTGATCAGGATGGTGAAGTCTATAGACTCTAATATACCAGAATGATTTGAAAAAACTGGGGACATTTAACTTGGAGAAGAACAGATTTGAGGAAGACAAGAAAGCTGTCTTCAAGTATTTAAAAGTCTTACAGAAGATGGGTTACACTTGTTATTCTTGTCTTTAGAAGGTGACTATAGGGACAAGGAGCTTAATATGAGGCAGAAAATCCTAACAATTAGAATGGTTCAAAAGTGGAATGGGATGCCTTGGAAAGTCAAATCAAGGTGTATTTATTAAGTGCCTGGTAGGTGGTAGACACTGTGCTAAGCACCAGGGATAAAAGGAAAGGAAAATAACGAAACAGCGCCTGCCTTCGAGGAGCTCCCAGTCTGATGGAGGTGTTGGGTTCCAGATACTTGAGGTTGCCAAAGGGCAGCCTTATGACCACTAGTGACTGATGTTTATAGAGGAGGTGTCTATTCAGGTATGGGTTGTACTATATGGCCCTGAAATCTCTACCAGTTCTGAGATTCTTTGATTCTCTGATTCTAGAGAAAGAACAGATTATTGGTGGGTTTTTTGGCTGGAGAACTGCTCTCATTCTAGCAGCATTACCTTGGAACAAAGGATAAAACAAATCTCTAACTGCAGGTAATTAATTCTCCTGGTGCCTTTGGGTATGCGTGGCTGGCCTGGCCCCTCATTTTGTTAATATCAGGTATTCAGCTGATAGGAATTTCTTCAGAACAATTGTAAGAAGGGAACATTCATGAAATATGACGCGGGTTGCCCTAAATCTCAGCCCTGTTTGGTATGTAAAACCTTTCATCCAACATGCATTTTTTATGAAAGGATTGAAAACCCAAGAAATAAAACATGGACTCTCAGCATCATTATGCACAAGTTATAGCTGTTCAGCCAAGAGGAACCAAACAGTCAGGCCCTAGGGAACAGAGCTTTTCCAGTGAGCAAGAAGCCTCAATCCATCTGCCTGCCCAGAGCCCATAGGGAGTAGTGGGCAGACCAGGAGGCTTAACTGAACTTGGGAAGAACAAGTCAGATATTGAGGGCCATGAGGCTCCTGGGTGACAGGGTCCTCAACCTCTGTCATGGGCACATCCTGAGGGGAGGGCAATGGTTTTAGAATTGTTAGCTCAGGTATGTAGCAAAACTGCACTTCAACTACTAGACTATCTCTAGCCAGTACCCTGCTGACCTTGTAAGTGCCAGAACCTTCTTGTAACTTGACAGCATGGCTGCAAATATATCCAGCATATCCAGAGGAACTTGAAAGGTTGATAGTCATATAACTTTAGCTGAATGGGATAAAAGAGTCATCAGTGTAGCTAACCCACCACTACCCTAAAGTGATAGGTTATAGAGGCCATAGAATGCTGGACTTGGAATCAGGAAGATCCAAGTTCAAATCTTACCTCCTGAACTGCCTCAGTTTCTTCATCTGCAAAATGATGGAACCTCTAAGGTCTCTTTCATCTCTAAATCTATCCTTTTAACCCTGCCACCAGCTAATCTTCTACGTAGAATAAAATGCAAAAATTGAAAATACCCTTCTCTTTTTGTTTTGCTATGATATGCCTTAGTGTAAAACTCCAGGTTCAGATCTACTGCCTCCAAACTGCCCAGAATTTTCTGTCTAACATTCTAGATCTGTAGGTTCATGGGATTCAGAGCTGGACAGGGCTGTAGAAATCATCTAGTTTCACTCTCTAATTTTACAGATAATGAAACCAAATTGTAGAGACATTACCTGATTCATCCATGGTCACAAAGGAAATTAAGCACCAGATTTGGGAATTAAACCAATGTTCTCTGTTTGCAGGTTCAGAGTTTTTTCACCATTCTAGATTGCTTTCACTCTGCCAGATTTCTCCACTTGACCTGCTGACAAGATACTCACTCTAATTCTAGGAGTGAGACACTGTGTTCAATTTAACCCTTATTTCTTGGGCTTATCTTTCTTCACTCTTCCTTGCTTGCCAAACACCTGTGAATCCCTGGCATGTTTGGGGCCTCTCTGTGCCACTGCAACAGGAAGATTCACAAGAGGAGGAAGCTTAGCATAATAGACAAACACACACACACACACACACACACACACACACACACACACACGGACATCTGTGTACCTAGACTGCTATGGTCATGTTATCTTAAGCCGTCAAAGATATTATTAATTTTCTCTTTTCTCTTCAATTTTTTCATACTCATAATTATAGCCAGACCAGAGCACTGACTATCAGAAATGTATCACTCAATATCTGCCTGAATACTCTGGTCAATTTCCCCTACCATCTGAACTGAAGTATTATGTGTTTCCCAGCCCCGAAAGGTTTTACTCTCCCCCCTGTAGTTTGACCATACTGTCCTCCTTTTTGTACGAGTGCTGGGTAAACTTTAGAAAAGATCAGAAAGGGCAATGCCACCATGGGTAGCAAAGGGCTGAGCCAATTTGTTTATTCTAGCTCCATACAGGGTTAGTTAGGATCAGTGTCATCAAAATCTCTGGACACATCTTTCAGCAAAATCATTGGCACAACTTGGTGGGATCATAGGTCTCTACTTTGTCTTGCACTGGGCCCCACTTCTTGCCCCTCTGCATTAGGGTGGCTTCTTGGTACCATTTAAACCCCCTTTGGGCTCTTGACCCCACTCTCATACTTTCCTTTCCATTGTTTCCCATGACCTATATTTTACAAAGGATGTTGGCCCAAGGATGGTGAGAAGCTCTTAGGAAGGAAATTCTAAGACTGTAAATAAACAAAAGCAATTCTAGTTAGAAGTTAATCGAACTCTGCCTAAAGATTATAGTCTAGATAAACAGGAAATTCACAGATCAACTGAGATTTTAAAAAGACATTTAGAGAAAGTAGAAGCAAGGGTAGATAACATAGTGACATGGTCTTAGAAGGACAGGAGAGCTAAAGCTTGGCATTCCGGTCTGACAGTATGTTAAACATGTCCAAAAAGGCCTTTTATAGATATGTTTGGGACAACAGGAAGGTCCAAGAAAGGAGAGGTCCGCTATCCCTAGTAGAAGAGATTATGATAATGGATGACGTAGTAAAGATGGAGCAGCTCAAATCTTTTTTTAATTTTTTAAAACTTGATTTCTTTGTTCACTTTTAGTTTACAAGATTCAGTTCTACAACCCCTTGAGTTTCAAATTTTCCCTCCTCCCTCTCTCTCCTCCACGGCAGTATACAGTCAAGTATAGGATCTGCAAATGCTTTCACATTAGACATTAGTCTGGTTATAAAGAAGGATTATAACTGATGGAATGAACAATGAGAAAGAGGAAACAAAACCAAACACGAAAAAGAAAGAGAGCAGGTAGTTTGCTTCAGTCTCCATTTAAACTCTGTTCTTTCTAGATCTTTCTCTGAATGTGGATATCTCTTTCCATCATGAATCTTTTGGAGTTGTCTTATAACTTTGCATTGCTGGGAAGAGTCCAGTCTATCAAAGTTGGTTGTCTGTAATTTTGTACAGATTTCTCCTAGTTCTGCTCTTCTCACTTAGCATCAGTTTGTATAAGCCTTTCCAGGTAAATATGAAGTCCATCTGCTCCTCACTTCTTATAGCACAATAGTATTCCATTACATTCATATACCACAACTTGTTTAGCCATTCCCCAATTGATGGGCATCCCCTTAATTTCCAATTTTTTGCCACCACAAAAAGAGCAAGCAGCTCAAATCTTAATGCTTTTGTTTTTTGGATCAATGAGAAGGATCAAACAAAAATGGCCCAGAGGGAGTTTAACTTAGCATTTTGGTTAAACATGAATGAACTACTTGTTACTTGCAAGGCAATGAGCTGGGTGCTGGGGGCAGAAGGACAAAAGCAAAAGTCTCTGCTTTCACTTTACTGGGGGTAAATAATATGTATATTGATATGTAAGCACAAAGTCATTGGGATGGGGAGAAAGTACTTTACTGGGGAATTAGGAATTAGGGAAGGCTCACATAGGTGGTAGAACTTGGCTTGAGACTAGAAGGTAGAAATGAGGTTCTACTAAGAGGTAGAAATGAGAAGAGAGTGTATTCTAGCCATAGGGGAGAGAGACTGTGTGAATATGAAAGATGACATTTTTAGCTGGGGAAAAGCTACTGGTCCAGTTTGACTGAAATGTAGTATGCATTGAGGGGAATACTGGGAGCACAGTTTGCAAAGGTAGGCAAGAATCCTTTAATGGGGGCTTTTAAATGCCATGCTGAGGAGTTTGTATTTTATGATTTATGTCTTGATTTTATGGGAAAAAAAGAAAGAGGGTAAAGTTTGTAAATTATGGACCTATAAGCATGTTCCTGGAAAAATATTAGAATACATTATTAAAGGAATGGCATATGAACATAGGAAAAAGGAAGGAATGGTCCTTAGGGGCCAGGAAGGCTTTTCCTAGAACAGTCATGCCCGACTAACTTCATTCCTTTTCTTGCCAAGGTTAGAGCCTGGAAGATAAGGGATCTGTCATAGTTATAATATGCTTGGATTTCAGCAAATATTTGGAAAAATCTTTCATCCATCTTTGTGGCCAAGTGTGTCACATTTCACTCATCCCACAGGATTCTTCAGTACCCTTGAGGGGGATTGAGGAGATTTAAGATCTCTGCCATTGTCTCTAGCCCTCACCAATAGATTTCCTTCTATTGTAGGGGGTAGGTCCCCTGTACCTCAGTTCCATTCAGCCTTTAATAGTTTGAAGAAAATTTGCTTCTAAAGGTATAATAACAAATAGATATAATTCCAATGTGTGTGAAGCTTACTTCTCCCCTTCTTGTATCACCTCATTTTCTAGGGAGAGGAAAGGAATTATGTTTATAGTTTAGCTCAGTTCCTGTAGAGCACACACTCTGAGTTCCAAGTTCAAGCTCTTTCTGGGCTTGAGTCCCAAGCTCCCTAGCTTCTCAGGGCTTTCTTATTGGGCTGACTGGCTGAAGCCCCAAATCCCCTGGAATTCTGGCTACAAGGTTGTCATGGCTTGACGTCTTGGTCCAGTGGGTCTGAACTGCCAACTACCCACATCACTGCCAACACCTGAAACTGAGGACAAATGAAAAAATATATCCCAGAAACAAACACCCCTAGACCCAAGAGAAGCCTTGGAACCAAGAAGAAGAGGAAGAGCAGAGAAAAAACGTCCTTCTCATTTCACCAGTTCAGTTCATGACACTAGAAATGTGGGTGAACTGTGATCTTCACCCTCTGGATGAAGATTTGTCCCTACAATTTAGGGGGAAACAAAGTTTCCATAAACCAGAGCAGGTCCAGCAAAAGTTCACCATGTCAGTGAGAGGATTGTGGGATTTGCCTTATAAGATTTTTCTCTGGAGAAGATAAGACTTGGGGGGCAGTCATGGTAATGTTTGAAAGGAGAATTGATTTGTTCCACTTGGTTCCAGAAGGCAGAACTAGAAGCGCTGAGTGGGAGTTAGAGGCACATTTAGGTTCCATGTAAGGGGGAGACTTTCTGACAACTGGAGCTGTCCACAAATGGGTAGGGCTGCCCTGGGAAAGCTCAGGCTCTTCCTCCCCCCACAGGTTTTTAAGCATAGACAGGGATCAACATTTGTTGCTGATAGTTTGGGTGGTGGTGGTGGTGGTGGTTAGTTTAGTATAAGTTATAGAATTATGTGGTTTCTGAGGTCCCTTTGAATCCTTTGATCCTATTGTTTTGTGAGATTCTACTAAAGCAAAACACACTCTTTTCTCCTCAGTGAATTCCAAACTGGCTAGATGGCAAAGTGGATAGAATGTTGGACTTGGGTCAAGAAGCCCTGTGTTCCGATCTTGATTCAAACACTACTAAGTGTCTGAGGCCAGATTTGAACTTATGCTGATGAACCTTCCTGACTCCAGGCCCAGTTATCTATCCACTGTGCCACCTAGCTATGCCATGTGTAATGCATATGTAAACCTTAAAGGGCTCTATAAAAGCTAGCTGTTATTACTATTAAAAATATATCTTTCAATATAGGATTCCCATAGGTGATGCCACCTTCATTGATCTGAGATCCAGTTTCACACAGGACTCTATAGGAGCAGATCTCCCCAAATTCTTCTTGCTGGCTTCTCTTGCCTTATTATCTCTAATACTTGGCATGAAGGCTTTTGTTAGGACAACAGGAGCCCCTTTAACTCTTT
This sequence comes from Pseudochirops cupreus, assembly GCA_028627135.1. Lineage (NCBI taxonomy): Eukaryota > Metazoa > Chordata > Mammalia > Diprotodontia > Pseudocheiridae > Pseudochirops > Pseudochirops cupreus. The sequence goes on along the minus strand of CM053583.1, from coordinate 322,162,256 downwards.
AGAGTAAAATAACCAATCTGGATGATTGTAAGTAGACATTGAATAAAAAGTACTTGGAGTATTTTCCTGGCTGTACTATTGAACAGATATGTGAACTTGTTCGAACAAGTCACTTAAACTCTGCACCCCAGTTTCCTCGTCTTGAAGTCACAGGGCTAGAGGAACTGATTCCTAAGATCCCTCCCAGGACTGACAGTCTATATTTTAAGATCTCTCCCAGCTCTGACACTTTTTGTCTTATGGTCCCTTCTGGCTCCAACAGTCTATGTTTTAGGGTCCCTCCTGCCTCTGGCAATGGGGTGATCCTATGATGCTTTCAGGAGAACTGGAAGAATTCACTTCCCTGATACTTGACTTACCCACAGACTTAGATACAGCCTGATATGGTTGGATAGGGAGCATAAATAACGCTCCAGGAGGCCTCAATTTCTTCCCACAAAATATCAGTTTAAGCATAAACACAATACATGGAAAATGAGTCTCTTGAGATAATTGAGTTTCTGATTATTGTACTACAGGCATTGCCAATGTAATCACTGACTTTCAATTCACAAATTCTGTTTGTTGTTCCTTTTGCGAGACAACAATATATAACATTTTCTACTTACTCTAGGTAGCATAAACAAATCACTTTCCTTCATATTGGCCTTTCACCAATAGGACTGTTATTGGATGTGAGACTGTTTATGTTAAAGGACTGGATCGATTCAGCCAAAAAAATCACATGCTGCTTTTTTTTAGAGGCATTAGATATTAACAAATATGTGTTCTGATGGAGTTTCTAAGTTATGAGGTTGGAGAAGGCTTCCTTATCACCCAATGTGTACCAAGTGGCTTGGACAGGGCCTACATGAGGTAAGTGAGACAATTAGAGTTCATGGAAGCAGTTTGATGTGGTGGAAAGTATAACACTGACCTTGAAATCAGAAGACCTGGTTTTAGGCCTAGCTCTGTGCTTTTCAACTGTGTGGCTTTGGGGAAAGTCACTATTTCTCTGGGGCTTAGCTTCCTTGCCTTTGTTTTCCTCTCCTATAAAAAGGGGCTACACACCTGCCTTAGGCATCTAGTTGGCACAGTCGATAGGGTACTGGGCCTGGAGTCAGGAAGACTCATCTTCCTGAGTTCAAATTTGGCCTCAGAAACATACTAGCTGTGGGACCCCCCAGGCATGTCACTTAACCTTGTTTGCTTCAGTTCGATCATCTGTAAAATAAGTTGGAGAAGGAAAAGGCAAACCACTTCAGTATATTTGCCAAGGATAACCCAAGTGAGGTCATGAAGACTCAGACAGGACTGAAAAATAGCATATATCTGCCTTATGTGACAAATGAGAAGTTTGAGAGATATAGTTTCTGGGTAATTAATAATTAACTTTTATTATTTATGGCTAGCAGATAATGAATAAAATATGATCATTTGACTTTCTCTAGTAAACCAAGGGAAAGTATGGTGGTTATTCAATGTGTAAATATCTTTTGGAGAATGGGTGTTCCCAACAGGTAGAAATCAACTCTGGTTAATAATCAATGAGAGAATAAATATTATGAATATTATATTAAGAGGTGGGCTTATTCTAATGAGACTTACTCATCTCTACCCAGACCACCCCTACCTTGGGTAATCTAGACAAAAGGGACCTACCCAGTCCTGCCTGAGTATAAAACAATGGGCCAGAATTCACCTAGATTAGATTCTCTTCATAAGGTCTTCCAGTTGGATAGAACCAGAAGCATGTACCCAAAGGATTTGGGTAATCTCATCGATTAGGATTGCTTATCACAAGGATTGGGCTTTGAATGAGGAAATAGAGAGGGAAAATCCCCTGGATCTCCCCAATATTAATTGGCTATTAACATAAGAGGAAACAATTATTTCTCTCACTTGTATAAGTGGTGACCGTGAGAATTAAATAAGGGTGTTTATGTGGACACGAATGGGGTAGTAATAATAGCTGACATTTGCATGGTGCTTAAGAGTTTATATCCATTGGGTCATTATGTCCTACTAAACCTGTGGGCTAAGTTCTACAAATAGCATCCCCATTCTGCAGAAGAGAAACCTTGAGGCTCAAATGATTAATTTTTTTAATCTCAGACACACAGCAAAGTATTAGATATGGGTTGTTAACTTAGGTCTTTCCTGATATCAGATATAATGCTCTAGCCTTTGTAACATGACATATCACAGTTATATGAAAGGCTCTAACAGTTATTTTTATTATCATCATCATTATTTCATTTTGAAATAGTTTATCTTCCTCATCTTCTAGGGGTAGAATGCCAGGTCTCAGATTCCATAACCTTCACCTATTTGCCTACTCAAGAGGAAAGTACAGAAGAAAGAATGCTGAACCTGAAGTCAGAGGACCTGGTTCCAAAACCCAACTGCCACTAAAAGTAATTTAGTTGTCAGGGCCTCAATATCCATATCTATGCAATGGGAGTGAGGTGGGGATTGCAATAGAAGATCTCTAAGATCTATTGGCAGCTCTAAATATTTTGTTCTATAACCATTGTCTATTCCTTTTAAGATTAGTCAGAGGTCTTGGTCAACTTTAGATGTCAAACCAATGCTTCTACAAATTGGAGCTGGAGGGAACCTTAGAGCACCAAATGTTAGAGCTGGGGCAGTGAGATGGCTCAGTGGCTGGAGCACTGGGCATGGAGTCAGGAAGACCTGAGTTCAAATCTGACCTCAGACACTTACTAGCTGTGTGATCCTAGCCAAGTCACTTGATGCTGTTTGCCTCAGTTTCTTCATCTGTAAAATAAGCTGGAGAAGGAAATGGCAAACTATTCCAGTAGCTTTGCCAGGAAAAACTCAATTGGGATCATGAAGAATTGGACATGACTGAACAACAATACATTTGGCAGGTGTGGGGTGGTAGAGAATTTTCTTCCTAATATATCTACTGTGGTATGTCCACCAGGAGAAATCTAGACACATCAGTCTCTGGCACTCCTTAAAGGATGTTGTAACAGCAATCAATTTAGCAGATACTTAGCGCTTAGTAACTTAGGGCTAAGTATGGAAGGTGTGAGCTCTGTGCCCTGTTGAGAGGGCATGGACTCCCCTGTTCCTGACATGGCAGGAGGGGATTGGCTGAGACAGGAGGCCAGTGTGTGTATATAAGAAGAGTTCTAGAGACAGAGAGACAGAATTGGGAATGTTCCTCTTGGTGGCTCCTGGTGGAGGAAAAATCGTGGAGCCTGAAGCCAGCTAAGAGAGAGAGAGAAAGAGAGAGAGAGAGAGAGAGAGAGAGAGAGAGAGAGAGAGAGAGAGAGAGAGAGACTTTCTCTCCCAGCATCTGGAAGCTGAAGAACTGAGTTGGAGTTTTTC
>CM053583.1:322120744-322149480 GCA_028627135.1 Pseudochirops cupreus | reverse complement strand
GAGATTCTTTTTCCATCAGCAAATTTGGCTTTTTAAGGCATTCTTCTCCTCATTGGCTTTTTGGGCCTCTTTTGCCATTTGAGTTACTCTGTTTTTTTAAGGTGTTATTTTCTTCAGTCAGGTTGTTGACTCTCTTTTCATGATTTTCTTGCATCATTCTCATCTCTCTTCCCAATTTTTCCTCCACTTCTCTTATTTGGTTTTCAAAATCCTTCTTAAGCTCCTCTGTGGCCTGTAACCAGTTCATATTTTTCTTGGAAGCTTTTGGTGCAGGAGTTCTGACTGTGTTGTCTTCCTCCTGTTCCATGCTTTGATCCTTTTTGTCCCCCCAAAAATCTAAAGTTGGACTGCTGTGCTTGCTTTGCTTCCTTTGCCTAATCATGTTGCCAGTCAATTATTTGACTTTTGAGGTCTTTGCCACAGTAGAACTCTGCTTCCAGAGGGGAGTACTTTGTCTGAAATCACTGGGGTTTTTACAGCTGCTGGAGGCTGCTGTCTCTCCAGCCACCAACAGCTTTGGCTCACAGGTTACACACCTCAGGACCACCACCCAAGACTGTGATCCAGATCCAGGCAGGTCAAGGCAAGATCGCTTGGCCCCCCTGTGATCTGCAGGCTGGGAGCTCTGAAGCAGCCACATGGAGGCAGCTGCAGGGCCACTGCTTCTTCTACTTCTGGCTCTGGGGGTAGAGGGCTGGACCTGCTCCTCCCTCCCTGCCAAATCCAGCCTAGTTCCACTGACCTTTTACTTTGTCTTTGACATTTATGGGTTGATAATTCTGGAAACCGCCACAGCTGCTGGTGATTCACTCTCCAAAATGCTCCAGCGGGTTAGTTGGGCCACCCTGGGGCTAAAACCATGGGTCTGGGTTCAGCTCCCAGAGTGATGCAATGAACCCTTTCTGTCCACCTGCCAGGCTGTCTTCAGCAGGAGATTTGTTTTTCTGTCACTTTGTGGGTTCTGGAGCTCTAAAATTTGTTTAGAGTCATATTTTATAGGTATTTGAGGTGGTTATGGGGGGAGTCATGGAGTTTTCCTGCTTTTACACCGCCATCTTGACATCAATTGACTTTCAAAATAAAATCTCCATAGCCTGACAAGCATTCTCTCTAATATGGTGTCACCCCCTCCTTTCCAGTCTGCCCTCACATTGATTTCTTTATTCTTTTGACTCACCAATCAAACTGGACCACTTGATGTCTTCCATTCTTACACTGCCTTCTTTTACTTCCTTGACTTTGTTCTTTCCATACACCATGATTAGAATTAACTGACCTCCATTGAATATTCACGTCTGCTTGTTCTTTTTTTCTTCTTCATATGTCCTTTATTTTTAATTTATATATTTATAACAGTCAAAATGACTTATTCACTCAAAGTCATTCTTAAAATAATATTGCTATTACTGTATATAATGTTCTCTTGGTTATACTCATTTTGCTCTTAGTTATTATTGTGAAAGTCTTTATTTTTTATTTTTTATCTTTTTTTCTATGTTTTTTATGTTTTTCTAAGTTCATGGAGCTCATCATTTCTTACAGCACAGTAGTATTCCATCACAATCATATATCACAACCAATTTTTTTTCCAGATGCCAGGCCTGGTGGTGCTTACCAGATGTGATCCCAGGCTACTGCTTTGGGCAAGGAGGAGTAAGTGCATGTCCAGTGAGTGTGATATGGTAGGGAGTAAGAACATTTTCTGGATAGCATGGCTAGGTGTCCTAATTGTGGCTTAGGGGATGAAAAGAGTCCCTGAATTTGAGCCCCAAGACAGAATTCTGAAAATAACAGTAAGAAGGACCTTTGGCATAGGGCATCATGTTCAGTGTTCTAATCTCTTCTTTCAAAACCTGCCCTGATTCCCCTTAGAACACCTTCTTCCCTATAATGTCTCACATAACACATTGTATATAGCCTCTTTCTTTTCTCTTACTTTTGAATTAGTATTACATTTCTTGTGCCCATGGCTCATTCTTCCTATTCTATTATAAGTTTCTTGAGAGGAGGAACTCTGTTAATTATTTCATGCCAAAAAAGACCTGTACATAGTTGGTGCTTGTGTTTATGAAATGAATGCTTTTTCTGTTTCCTTTTTTTTCCACTGCCCTTCTGCATTTCTCTCCTTTTCTCTTCCTCCCACCTTTTTCTAAAGCTTTATTGATGTCTTTTCTTTTTCACACTACATTCACACTACTTCCCCCCTTCCCCAACCATCCCTTATACAAAGAAAACAAGCAAAGCAAGTCAATGACAACCTCTAATTGTATGTGCAGCACTTTACAGTCATAATCTAACATGTCTGCCCCTAGCAGAGGGAAGCATTTTCTCATCTCGTCTTCTGCAATGGAGAATAGTGATTGCATTTAATCTGAAACCATATGTCTTTTAATATCTTTTGATTACATTATTGTATCCACTATGTGTCCAGATTGTTTTCATTCTAGCTCAATTCATACATGCCTTTCTCTGTTTCTCTAAATTCCTCATACTTGTAGATTTCTAGTATAATAATATTTCATTACTTTCATATACCACAATTTATTCAACCATTACCCAATCAATGAAAATTTATTGTGTTTTCAGGCTTTTGCTACAACAAAAAATGCTGCTGTGAATAGTTTGGGGGCATTCTATTTTTTACTTCCCTGAGGCAAATACTCAACAGTGGGATTGCTGAGTTAAAAACACATAGATTACTTAGTGACTCTTTTTATATAACTGTTTTCTAGAACTACAGGACCAATTTACATGACAACAGAAAAATTGTACGTCTGTCTTCCCACAACCCTTCCAACATTAATTATTTCCATTTTTAAATCATCATTGACGACTGTATGAGTATTATTTGAAATCTTAAAGCTGTTCTAATTTGTATTTCTTTTATCGGTTATTTGAAGGATTTTTTCATGTTGTTTATCATTTAAATATTTTTAAACCTCTTCATCTTTCTTTATTGGCAAATGACTCAATCTTAAGATCTTAATCTTAGGCATCTCTCAGTTCCCTAGATCTCTTTGATATCACAATTTTATGTGAAGGGTATTTTCCCACTTGAAAGCTTATCTTCTTATTCTAGTTTCATTGATTTTGTTTGTGTGAAAGTTTTCTTTTTACTAAAGCAATTGAAATTGTCTGTTTTATCTTTTTGAATCTCCTCTATCCCTTGTCTGATTATGAATTATTTCTTTAAATATACCGTGAAAGATAATACCTCCCCTTTTCTATTTTTATAAATGATATGATTTTGTGCATTTATGTTGCTCAACCACGTAATTTAGTATGTGCTACAAAATACAGGAGCATTTTGGTTTGTTTATGAGTGTTTTTTTTTTACCAAACTCCTTTATTATTTTCCTAGAAATTATTATTGAATAACAACAACAGTCCTTCCCCCCCAATACTTTGGTTTTACTGAATCTGGGCTTCTGTGTCTCTTGGCTTCAACGTATTTATTTTCTTACCTGTTCCACTGATACGCTTTTCTATGTTTTCTCTTTTTAACCAATACTAAATATTTTTTTGATTATTATTGCTTTATAATATGGTTTGACAAGATCTGGTATTGCCAGGCGCTTTTCATTCCTACTTTTTCTATTATTTCTCTTAATATTGTATACCCCTTTGTTCTTCCCAATGAATGTTATTATTTCCCACCTCTTTTCTCCCCACTTTATTTTTCTGTTTCCTTCTTCCAGTCCCTTTCTTTCCCTATCCATCTTTCTGTTTCTATCTTAACTAGCCACAATATGAAACTAAAGTACATAGGTGCATGTATTTTTGCTGTTTTATGATGAGAAGTTGCATCGCACATTTCAAAAACAGTTTTAAAAAAAGAGTTAGTTGTAAGTCGCTTTTTTAAATGCTTTACCCTAAAATCAGGGGTGAGGAACCTGCAGCCTAAAGATCACATGTGGTCTTCTAGGTCCTCAAGTGGGGCCCTTTGTCTGAATCCAAACTTCACAGAATAAATCCCTTTAATAGAAGAATTTGTTCTGCAAAACTTGGATTCAGTCAATAGGCCACAGCCAAGGACCTGGAAGTCCACATGTGGCCTTGAGGCTGCAGGTTCCTCACCCCAGCCCTAAATAATACAACTCATCAAATGAACAAGCATTTAAGTAAATACATAACAAATATTTAAGAGATGAAGTTTAAAAAAAAACTGTGCATGCATGTGTGTGTGCGTGTATGTGTGTGTGCGTGTATGTGTATGTAAAGCAAGAGCCTAGAACCCCAATTACTTAATTTCTAAGCCAATGCCCTTTCCTCTAAAACCCTCAGGTTCTCTTCCTAGAGTATGGATCTGTCTCTTTGATACTGAGTTCCTTTGCATCTTTCTCATCAAGTGGTGCATTACCTGTAAACCAAAGCTTGAGTGTACTACTCAAAACAATCCTGAAATGATCTTGTTGGCTTCAATTTTGATAATTTAATGGCAAGTCATAAATGTATCTGGTTATAAGTTGAATTTATTTCAATGAGCACTTAATGTCAGAAGATCAAGGTTAAAATCGACTTCCCTCACCACTGCCAACATCCCCCCAAGCTCCTTGGTAAGCCATATTCTTTTCCTAGGCTTCAGTTTCCTCATCAGATGTCATTTATTGGTTGGGAACAATTCTGTAGATAGTGTATGAAGTAGGGCATTCCTCTAAACCTTTATCATTAAATACTTTCTATGTGTAGAGCACTGGACCTGTATCTGAGGAAGATACAAAATTTAGATATGTAGGACATGGCCCCTGCTTGCAGAGAGCTTGTAATCTAGTTGCAGACAAAATATAGGAACATTTTGAGCTATTATTTCAATTTAACAAATAATTAAGTGTCTTCTAATCATGAAAGGCACTATGCCAGGCACTATTAACATAAAAGCAAAAATGAAAAATAGCCCCTGCCCTCAGGGAGATTATATTCTATTGGAAAATATAGTCTGTATATAGATAAGTAATATATTTTGAGGAAAGGGGAAGTAGAAGGATGTGAGTAAAAGCAGTAGCACCTGAGGAAAACCTTGAAAGAAACCAGGAATTCCAAGAGATGAGGACAGACTGAATTCTTAGGTATGGGGATCAGCCTATACAAAGGCACAGAAATAAGAGATGGAATGTTAAATTTAGCAAACTGCCAGTAGTCCAGTTTGGATAGAACATAGAGCTTATAAAAGGGAGTAACATGAAATGTCTGGAAAGGTAGGTGGCAGACAGATTGTGAATGGCCTTAAATTCCAGATAGAAGAATTTATATTTTATCCTAGGGGAAAAAAAGAGCTGTTGGTGATTTGTTTAGTGGTCATATGATCAACATTCTCAAGTATTTGGGCAGTTGAGTAGAGAATGGACCAGAGAAGAGAAAGACAAACAGCAAGGAAACCAATTAAAGGAGAGGGTATGAGGGTCTGAACTAGGGTAGTGGCTCTGTGGATGAAGACGAGGATAGATTTGAGAGCTAATACTGATATTATCATATTGATAATTCATAGCAATCAATTGGATAACAGGATTAGGAAAAGGGAAGAGTAAAATATTCATAGTTGTAAACCTTAGTAACTGGTAGGATGATGGTATCTTTCAAAGAAATAAAGTAGTTTGGAAGGCAGAGTAGTTGTAGAGGGAAGATGATTTATGGTTTGTGACGCTTTGAGTTTGAAATTCCAAAAGGACATGAGAAGCCAGTCTAGTAGGCAATGCATAGGTTCACAGACATAGGTCTGGAAGCCACCTGGGAAGTTATCTAGTCTAATCCCCTCCTTTTAAAGAGAAGGGAATCCCCAGTACTTGGCAGAGTGTCCAGCATGGAGTAGGCACTTAATAATTAAATTAAAAGGAATGAGATTGAAAAAGGTTTACTAACTCAAGGTCACACAGCTACAACATGGCAAAGCTGGGATTTGAACCATGGTTCTCAGACTCCAGATCCAGCATGGGACCTCCGAGGTGTTAGCCTGATAGCAAGAATGAAAGGTCACTTCCATATTATGTCTAAGGAGTAACAGTGGCTCATGCACATATATGGATACCCACAACACATATGCAAGCTTACAACACTGTGAATTAGATTTAGCAGTATTGGAGTCATGTGACTCTCCTGGACTGTAAACTCTATAAGGATAGCATCTGCATTTGGCATCTCCTGTTGGCTCTATAGGGCACGATGCTCTGCACGTAGCCAGTACTAAATGAATATTTATTGAAGGAATGATGTCTATTTTTTTTAAAAGCCCACACATAATGAACACATACATACATACACGTATTCATGTACCTCACACTCCCCCCCCAAATATATATATGTACATATATACGTATATATATGTACATATATGTGTGTGTGTGTGTATACATCAAAGCAAAAAGGTCAGGAGTTGAAATGATTTGAAATTATTGAAGACTTGTCCTTCCAGAGAACAACCACTAAGCAGAAGCAACCTGTGTGGAAACAGGGAGATAGAATGAGAAATGCACTTTGATATTAAACAGTATCTGGGGCATCTGCTTTTAGGGAAGTAATATTGAAAAAGAGAAAAACATTGCATGATCTGCTGAGATGCTCCTTTGTTTCCTGATCACAAAAGCAAACCCAGAGTAAAAGCATCGAAATCTGCCACCCCCAAACCCCTCTCTCCTTATCCCCCAGCACTGCATTAGGCTTCCAAGAAAAGAAGGGCTTCTTATCTCACTGATCTGCTGTTCTCTGGGAAAGAATTTCAGTTTCCAATAATGATTTCTAAGCTGTTTACCAACTCCCCCTTTCCTCTTTCTCTGCCATCTTATATATTTTTCACCAGCATTACAGCGTGGATTATTGATAGCATCTTCCCACCCTGGAAGCCTTTTTTTCCCCTGCTCATCTTTTCTCCCTTCAGGAGATATGAGGAGCAAACACTAAGGTCAGTACACAACGGCCAGTTCTGAAAGAAGACCGTGTCCCCTGATGAGAAGGGAGTGAGGTGTTCAGAGGCAGGCTGGGCCCGGAGGCCAGAGCAATATGGCTATAGGGGGAAGGCCAGAGATGCACAAGCAAAGGGAGGAGGTCTAGACGAGAAGAGGTAGGCAGCAGTAGGGGGGACTAGCTCCAGGAAACAAAAATGAGTCAGAACACAATTGTCAGGATGACTGTCGGAGGTCTGGGCAGGAGGTAGAGTGTTGTCACAGAGGCACATTAGCAGGCAATAGGCATCAGAGTTCAGGGGCGAGAGTCCAAACTCTAGAAGTATTGAGAGGGGTAGAATCTCAGCTGTATAAGGGAGCATAGGATCTCCTAACCCAGGGGTTCTTAGTCTGCTGTTTGTCATGGACTTCTTACACAGCTGGGTGAAGGCTATGGTCCCATTCACAGGAAAATGCTTTTAAATGCAAAAAAGTACATTGTATTTCCTATACAAAAGAAATATATAAATACATAGAAAAATACGAAAGGTAACTATTGAAGTAACTCTATATACATGCGTGTGTGCGTGTGTATGTGTGTGCGTGTGTGTGTATGTGCGTGCGTGTGCGTGTGTGCATGTGTGTATGTGTTTGCATGTGCGTATGTGTGTGTATGTGCATGTGTATATGTGTGTGCCTGTGTGTGTATGTGCGTGCGTGTGCGTGTCTGTATGTGTGTATGTGTGTGCATGTGCATGTGTGTGTATTGCGTGTGTGTATGTGCGTGCGTGTGTGTGTGTCTGTATGTGTGTATGTGTGTGTATGTGTGTGCATGTGCATGTGTGTGTGTATGTGTGTGCATGTGTGTATGTGTGTGTGCGTGTGTGTGTGCGTGCGTGTGTGTGTGCGTGTGTCTGTATGTGCGCGTGTGTGTGCGTGTGTGTATGTGTGTGCGTGTGTGTGCGTGTGTGTGTATGTGTGTGCGTGTGCGTGTGTGTCTGTATGTGTGTATGTGTGTGCGTGTGTGTGCGCGTGTGCGTGTGTGTACGTGTGTGCGTGGGTGTGTGTGTGCGTGTGTGTATGTGCGTGCATGTGCATGTGTGTGTGTGCATGTGTGTGCGTGTGTGTGCATGTGTGTGTATGTGCGTGCATGTGTGTATGTGTGTGCATGTGTGTGTATGTGTGTGTATGTGTGTATGTGTGTGTGCGTGTGTATGTGTGTGTGTGCGTGTGTGTGTGTATGTTTGTGCTTGTGTGTGTCTGCGTGTGTGTATATGTGTGTGCGTGTGCGTGTGTGTGCGTGTGTGTATGTGTGTGCGTGTGTGTATGTGTGTATGTGTGTGTATGTGTGTGTGCGTGTGTGTGTATGTGTGTGTGCGTGCGTGTGTGTATGTGTGTGCGTGTGTGTCCGTGTGTGTGTATGTGCGCGCGTGTGCGTGTGTGTATGTGTGCATGTGTGTGTATGCGTGTGTGTGCATATGTGTGTATGTGTGTGTGCGTGCGTGTGTGTGTGTGTGCGTGTGCATGTGTGTGCATGTGTGTGTGCGTGTGTGTGCGTGTGTGTGCATGTGCGTGTATGTGTGTGTGTGCGTGTGTGTGTATGTGTCTGCATGTGTGTGCGTGTGTGTATGTGTGTGTATGTGTGTGTGCGTGTGTGTGCGTGTGTGTGTGCATGTGTGTGCGTGTGTGTATGTGTGTATGTGTGTGTGCGTGTGTGTATGTGTGTGCATGTGTGTGCGTGTGTGTGCGTGTGTGTGTATGTGTGTGTACGTGTGTGTATGTGCATGTGTTTGTGTTTATGTGTGTGTATGTGCATGTGTTTGTGTGCATGTGTGTGTGGGCATGTGTGTATATGTGTGTATGTGTGTGTGTGTGCGTGTGTGTGTATGTGTGTCTGCGTGTGTGGATGTGTGTGTATGTGCGTTTGTGTGTGTGCGTGTGCATGTGTGTGTGCGTATGTGTGTGTGCATGTGTGTGCGCGTGTGTGTTTGTGTGTGCACGCGTGTGCGTGTGTGTGCATGTGTGTGCATGCGCGTTTGTGTGCGTGTGTGTGTGCGCGTGTGTATGTGTGTGCGTGTGTGTATGCACATGTGTGTATGTGTGTGCGTGTGTGTGCGTGCGTGTGGTGTGCATGTGTGTGCGTATGTTTGTGTGTGCGTGTGTGTACGTGTGTGCGTGTGTTTGTGTGTGCGCACGTGTGTGTGTGCGTGTGTGTGTATGTGTGTGTGTGTGTGTGTGTTTTCCTGTCCAAGTTCATGGATGCCCTGAAATCTGCTCACAGACACTGTACATCCTAGGTTAAAAATCTCTAATGTAAAACTAACCAGAGCCTGGGGAAAAAAATACTTCCCTAACCCACAACATACACAACAAGTAGAGATCAATCAATCGTTTGAAAACCTCTACTAAGTAGAAGTCCTCTCCTCCCAAGACAACCCACTCCACTTTTAGATAACGCTAGTTGTCGGGAAGTTTTTCCAAATCAAGGGTCTTTGCAACTTCACCCCGTTGTCTCTGATTCTGCCCTTTGGGGCTAATCAGAACAAGACTAATTTCTTTTTCTATGTGATAGACTTTCAAACATTTGAAGACTGGGGGATGACCTTCCTCCTTCCCCAAAATTTCTGTGAGATAAATATTTCCCATTCTTTCCAATGGTTTCAAAGACCCTCTCCATCCTGGCAATCCTCCTTTGGACATTTTCAAATATATCAGTGTCCTTCCCAAAAATATAGAGCTCAGAACTGAACACAGTCTTCATTTAATATACATTGAAGTTACTTATAACAGGGGACCCCTTCAACTGCCCATGATGGTGTTACAAGGGAGTTATTGTTTACTGGAGGAACCTTTGGGACAAGAGGATCACGTGGGGCATCATGCCTGACATCAAGAAAGACAAGCTTGTTAAAGGAAGAAAAGAGGAAGGTAGCTCCTTGGGGAAAAATGGAAGAAAGAGATGGGGAGCTGCATGGGAATTAAAGTGCTGCAGTGCTTTTGAGCATCTGGGTGGAGAAAACTGAGCTAGAGAAATCTAGTAGAATGTACAAAAGAGGGAAAGTTGGTACTAAAGTCCACAGTGGGTACATTCAAGTCTAGAGGCCAGTTGTGATACAGTGGAAAGGAACACTGGATTAGGAATCAGAGCACCTGGTTTCCAATCCTAGCTTTGTATGTGAGATGGGACAAATCACATTTTTTTTTCTGAATCTCAATTCCTTCATGTATAAAATGAATAGAGTGGACTTGATGGCTTCAAAGAGTCCCTCCATATCAAAAATTTATAAAACATGAGAGCAACTACACATGGAGGAGACATGGTAACCAACAAAAAGTTTTTTCATCTTGTTCATTTGCAGGATAGTTTTTTCCTATCCCTTCGTAAATTTTCTCCCGCCTCAGGAAACATCAAAACTGGTCTATTTGTTTATGGGAACACAGAAAAATTTGACTTACTTAGTTCTCCTACATTATTTACACTTTTGTTATTCCTTAATTAAAAGGTTTTGTAATTGGATTTGTCATTGTGCATTGTCTGGAAATAGAAAATATCATGCTGACTGGGGTGCCAGTTATGATTTGTGAGACTATTTACCCAAAACAGCCTACAGAGAATATTGGAGAAAAAGCAAGAGGCCCCAGAGTCAGAGTTCTCAGAGTTTGGGGGGATCCAGCTAGATGTGATCTGACAAAGGAAGAGAACAGCCTACCTCTGAATCTCTGTAGTCCTGAACGCAATTTGTCTCTCAAAGCAACCTAATGTTGAATTTGAGGATTCCCATATCACACAGGTCATTCATATTGAGAACGGAGGTCACTAAAACTCATAGATCTTTTCCAGGTGAACTGATGACAAGACGTACATATCCTATTTTGTATTGCGAAGGTGATTTTTTAATCGCTGAAATATATATAGGACATCCAAAAATCCTAAGGTAGTTTTAAGCTTCTATCGGTTAAAACTGCATTGATGCTGGGGAGAACATATATTCATATATTTCCAAATACATGTATAGATATATGTACATATATAAATATATGTGTATATACAATGTATAAACATGAGATACCTACACATATAACATAATTTCCTAATGTATGCAAATTATATATACATGCATAAATACACACATATATAATATTTGTCACATATGTATCCCTATCAAATGTAATACTATAAGATTTAGTCCAAATTTCCATCTTGTTAGGATCTTTTTAAAAGCATCATCCAACATGTTTATTATGCTTCCTAGCTTTGCATTTTTGGTAAATTCTATTAGCATGACATATACACCTTTGTCGTTGATTAAACATATGCTCATACTTCTATGTACATATGTGTGTATATTTACGTCTATATCTATGTCTCTCTGTGCACATATATACAAATGCTATACAAACATATGCACATACATGTGCATGTGCACACACACAAGTGAGATAGTGGAAAGAAACCTGGTTCAGAACAAGAATGACAAGAGCTCAAGTCCCAAACTTGCCCTGGTTGTGTGTATCTGGATCTTTCAGTGTCCTAATAAACTCTTTAAGATTCCAAATTACAGAGACTGGTAGAGAGTTTTCTTATTAGGAGCCTGTTACTTCAAGAAAATTATAGACTTAGTCGGAGACACTCTTCCAAGCTGACAATAAAGCATTGGAATCCATTCGACCAGCTTGAAATCCACCTATTTTCCTTAATAGTGTCTAATAAGAATGGCTACCATTTAGATAACACTCTCAAGTCTGCAAAGCACTTCATAAATATTATCTCATTTTATCCTCACAACAGCTTTGGGATGTAGGTAGTATTATTAGACCCGTTTTATGGATGAAGAAACAGAGGCACAGAAAGGTTCAGTGACCTGCCCATGGTCACAAAGCTAGTGAGTATCTGAAGCCTAATTGGGGCTGAGCTCTTCCTGACTCCAGGCTCAGCACTTCATCCCCCAGTCCCAATACAACTAATATATAAGAGACTGTTAAATGTTTAAAAAAATTAGGTAAATGCTATCTGTGGTATTCCCTGATTTCCCAGTCTAGTAACCCTATTAGAAAAATTAAATAATGGGAATTTGGGTCCCCTGAGCAACAAGATGGTAAACTAAACATTTTTCCCAATCCCTATGACCTCTCAGACATCTCCAAAACAGAAATTATGTGTCAAAGATAAAGCAACTTCAGCTGATTTCGTTATCTAGAATACTCAGAATCCAAAAGATTAAAAAATAATAGCAAAAGCCTGCCAGTGGCTGCAACCCAGAGGCACCAGTGCTGGGGAAAGCAGGCTCTACCAGTTTCAGGCCAGAGACCTGAGAAAAAAAGGGAGTCCAATAAGCCACCACAACAGGACACAGTGCACTGGGGAGGCTATGTACACCAAGTCCAGAAGAAAGAGCACAGCACCCAGGAAGGGTCAGTTCTCACCGTCTAAAGATCACTTATGGCAGAAAAATTTTGTAAGCAAAACATTTCTTAAGTTTGTAAGCAAAATTTAGGGATCTCAAAGATAGGATGCACAGAGACAACCTAAAGATCATTTTGTTGTTTTTTGGTCATTTTTCAGTCATGTTGGACTCTTTGTGGCCCCATTTGGGGTTTTCTTGGCAAAGGATATTGGAATGGTTTAACATTCCCTTCTCCAGTTTATTTTAGAGATGAGGAAACTGAGACAAACAGGGTTAAGTCACATGCCCAGGGTCACACAGCTGTTAAGTGTCCAAGGCCAGATTTTAATTAAGAACATGAGTCTTCCTGATGCCAGGCCTGGCACTGTACCACCTAGCTGCCCTACTAAAGAAGAACACTACAGACCAAAAACCTGTAACACTACAATGAAAGAAATAATAGAAGAGAATTGTCCAGAACTTCTAAACAGAGAAAATGTCATTCCAATTGTAAGAATTAATAGACCACAAAAAAAAAAAAAGAAACCCAAGGCTGCACACATAGTGGTTAAATTTAATCTAATTCAGAAACAAGTTCTGTAAACCATCAGGATCTTCGAATACAAATAAAAAGAGATTTGAATAACACAAAACTGTTCTGTATCCACTAGAAAAACAAAGATAGCATGGAATAATGTGTTCGGAAGAGCAATGGAGTTAAGGATACAGTCCAGGGTGACTTACCCTGCAAATATGGATTTAACTATATAGGACAAAAGATGGGCATTCAACAATAAAAAAGAATTTGAAGCATTTTTAGAAAGAAAATCAGAATTGAAGAGATTTTCATCTTGAACATCCCAAAACAACAGAAACGCAAGAGGAGTGAATAAATGCAACAGACAAACCAGTAACAGCAACAGAGTGATATATATAAGGAAACTAATAAGAGTTTTTGTTCTAAATGTATGCAAGGAGATAGAGGTGAAGGCAGAAATCTGATAGAAGCAACAGTGAAGAGGTAGATGGACACAAACTGGCAACACCCTGCCTACTGGTGAATGTTGTTTTTTTTTTTTTTGTGGGACTACATTACAACATAACGAGGGACATAAAAGGAGAGGGAGGGGAGCAGAGGGATGGAGAGGAGTGAGCAATGCACTGGGAAAAATCAGCAAATCAAGGACCAGCAATGAGGGGGCGGCAACTTCTCTGGTCTTAGAAAGAGAACAGCCTACATGAGAGTAGGTGAAGAAGAGAGGGGAAAGATTGAAAAAGAGGAAGAAAGGAAAAAGGTCTTATTTTGGAGGTGGGAGTTTGTAATGTTAAGGGAATGTGAAGGTCTTCCATGCCCCTTAATACGTAGATAGAGCCTGACGCGGAGCAAATCAGGATCTGGGTTATGGGGAGTTTCCAGTTAAGTGCTGGGGCAGGAAGATTTTTCAAGCTCCTCCAGCACTCAACCAATCAGATGCTGAGCCTTTGTTATTTATTCTGGGAGGCTGGTATTTTGCTTTGCGGGTTTGCTCATGAGGAGGACGTTGTGATTCCCCTGGAGGAGACTCTGAATAACTGTATGCTCGGGACCACCACCACTACCACTCCTACCCCTTTTTTTGTGCAGTCTTTCCTAGAAAAGCAGATAAAAGAACCTGTGCTAGCAGGCCTTCCTGGGCATGCTAGGGTGCTTACTACTACAGAGTTCCACTGATGAATGTTCCTATGTCTTAAGAGAGGTGGGCAGTAGAGGGAAATGAAGACCTTAATATGCTAGATGGGTTCAGGGTGATGGGGGAGGGAGGGAGGGCTTGGTGCTTGAGAAGTTGTTTTTTTGTTTTGTTTTGTTTTGTTTTGTTTTTATGGGGTGGAGAAAGGTGGAATGTCTGAGGTCAACTGGCCCCTAGAGGAGTGGAGAAGAGGGACACAAGGAGATTTTCAGGAAAATGTAGAAAAAAGGGTCAGCAAAAAGGTGTATAGATTAATGGTGAACTGCATAATCAGGGATGTGGTGGGAGAGGAGTCCTACTGGTGCTAGGTGGCAGAGTGGATACAGTACCAGACCTGGAGTCATGAAGACCTGAACTCAAATATGACCCCAGACACTTATTACATGTGTGATTTAATCTCTACTTGCCTCAGTTACCTCACCTGGAAAATGGACAAAATAAGAGCACCTACTTCCCAGGGATGTTATGAGGATCCATTGAGATAATAATTGTAAAACCCATAGCACAGTGCCAGGCTATATAAATGTTAGCTTCTATAATAATAATAGAGGCACAATGGAAAGTGTTCATGGAGTAAGACCTACAAGTCAATGACAGAAAGTACCTAGAAGGGTGATCCTAGAACAGATACCCTGGAAGCTTTGATAGCATGAAGAACACAGAGAAAAGAAATTAAATAATTATAGGAGTCATGAATCCAAGGATTGAGGTTCAGAGTAAACAGAAAGAGAAGATGGATAATGAAGAGAGCAAAAGAAATCCTTTTTGGAAAGTGGCACAAACGGTGACATTTTAAAACTAAGGAATGGGATTGGGAAGAAAGGAAGAATGGAGGAATATCAAACAAGAAGAGGGGAGCAGAAGTGAAGGGAAAACAGGCAATGGGAACAGGGCCACTTTAAAGAAAGCTTGAAGTAACTGAAGTGACCTAATACTGCATTTACAACAGAAGAGGCAACTTAAAACTGAAAAGCTTCTTCAAGGACAATATTACCGCGTCTGGGTCTAGGAAGTGGTCAAATGAGGAAAATTGTTTCAAATTTCTCTGATAAGGACTTGATATCATATGTAGGTATATGCGTAATATACGTATAATACATGCAGATGTATCTATATAACATTAACAAATATATGTATGACTAATAGCAGTCATTCCTCAATAGATAAATGCCCAGAAGATATAATAGTTCTCAAAATAACTACAAAGTATTCACAACCACATAAAAATGCTCATATCAAATCAAATGCTCAAAATCACAGATGATAAGAGAAATGCAAATCAAAACAACTCAGAGGAATCAACTCACACCTTGCAGATTTGCGAAGATGACAACAAATGACAACATGCAGTGTTGGAGGGCTTGTGGAAGGATAGGCACACTAATATATTGTTGGTGGAGCTACGAAATGGTACAACCGTTCTGGAAAGCAATTTGGAATTATGCAAATAAAATGACTGTGAATCAGAGGCTCCCTTACGGAGTTTAACAAACTCTAAGGAAGCCATTGATAAGTAAAAAATCCCCAGGTACTCCCAAACATTTATAGCAACATTTTTGTGATAGCTGAAAATTGGAAACAAAGTAGACGCCCATCAACCAGGAAATGGATAAATAAATT
Organism: Pseudochirops cupreus; assembly: GCA_028627135.1. NCBI lineage: Eukaryota > Metazoa > Chordata > Mammalia > Diprotodontia > Pseudocheiridae > Pseudochirops > Pseudochirops cupreus. The sequence continues at coordinate 322,133,877 of CM053583.1, read as the reverse complement.
GTGGTGTATGAGTGTAATGGAATATTACTGTGAGGCAGGAAATAATGTGCACGATACATAGAAGTATGGAACAATCTATATGAACGAATGCTGAGTGAAGTAAGGAGAGCCAGGAAAACAACATACAGAGGAGCTACAACAATTTAAAAGAAATGAAAAATGACAAACCAAAAAATCAGAAGAATATGTAACAAAATTATAAAGATTAAGTGGCGCTCAGACGAAGAGATATGAGAAGATATACCCAATCTAGCCCTTTGTGGCGGGAGGAGGTGCACAGATGTTATACATTGCACGTGTTTTCAGAATTTTTCAATGTATTTGTTATGCTGAATTTTTTTCTCTTTTTTTTCCTCTCTAAAAAATACCATTTGTCATACGGGATGGTTCTTTGGCAGGGGCAAGAGAAGGATACATGGGACGCTATGATCATATAAGAAACAGAAACTATCAATAGAAATTCATTTTTTAAAAAGAAAGTGATAACTAAAAACTGTCTTTACATGTAACTAGGGAAAAATAACTATATTTTTTTTTAAAGAAAGTTGAATGAATTTAGTTTGGTATGACCTGGCCTAGTGACACCATGTTGGCTCTTTATGACCACCACTTCCTTTTTAAGATGTTTACTAATCATTGCTTCAGTAATATGTCATCCTAGAATGTGTCCAGAATCGAGGTCAAACTCATTGGACCATAGTCTGCAGACTTCATTTTCTTCTTTAAAAAATAGGATATCTGCCCTTCCACACACAGCCTTATAGCCCCTTCTCCCGCTCTCTTCTCTTTCCCCTTCTCTTCTTTTTTCTCTCCCCTCTATTTTTCCCCATTTTCCCCTCTCTGTTCTCTCCCCTCTGCTGTCTTTCAAAGGTCATCAATTGTGGCTCAGCACTCAGATCTCCCAGTTCTTTCAGTGCCCTGGGATGTAGTTCATCAGAGCCTGAGGACCTGAACTCAGCAAAAGATGTGAGGTGCTCTTTTACTATACACCTAATTATCCTAGGTTTCAACTCTCAATTAGCCATTTTTGTTTTGCCCTTTCTGGTCCAAAGATCATTCTCCTTGGCAGACAAAACGGAAGCAAAATTGGAGTTGAGCAGATTTCCTTTCTAACTATTGTCTGTTAAATAGCCACATATACCTGCAGAAGCAATTCAATCCCTTCTTTGTTCCTGCTCTTTTCCCAAAAGAGATAAAACTCACACAAAAATACACACTTCCTTTTATGTGGATCAAAGAAAGGTTCCAGACTAGAGTCAGTCAGTCAGTCATTCAGTTAACTAACATTAATTAGGCACCTACTTTGTCCAAGAACTGTGCAGACCACTGGCAGTACAAAGACAGGCAAAAGACAGTTTCTGCTCTCAAGAGCTCCCAGTCTAATGGGAAGACGATATGCAAAGCACAGTATAAAACTGAGACACATACAAGATAAATTGTGAGATAGTGTGTAGGCTGGCTATTACCTGGGAGCAAGACTAATGCCATTTTGTCAAGATATCCATTTTTTTACCCTTCAATACCCCGAGGCAATACTTATGCAAGGTATGCAAAGCTTAGCACAAAGCATCAGCTACATCTGTCTGTTAATGATTTGCCCAGATATGATCACAGAAACCATGGGAACTGATGAGATTGCCAGGTGAAACAGTATAGAGGGGGAAGAAAATCCAAAATAGAGACCTGGGGGAACCCCAGGGTTAATAAGTATAACCTGAATGAGGATTGAGCAAAGGAGAGGGAATACCAGCATTAACCAAGGATCCAATACGGGGATACATTCACGTATTCAGTCGTTCATTCATTCAATAAGCATTCAGTATCCTTTATGTGTAGAGCACTAAACCAAGTTATAGGGAGTCAGATAGCACCCCCGAAACGTAACCTCCAGTCATTTATTGCCTGATACATTTTATGGCACTCAACAGAAAGTCAATAAGGAGTGAGGATGTGACTGCTTCCAGGAAGGGACTGCCTTTTTCATCATCATGTCCCCCACAGTGGTTAGCAAAGTGTCCTACTTGTGGCAGGCATTCAATAGACACTTGATCCTGGATTGATCAACTAGAGAAGGCATAAAGAAAAAGTGCCCAGAATGGGAATCAAAGGTCCTGGGTTCTATTTCCAAATCTGCCACCAACTTACCAAGTGACTCTGGCCAAGTGTCTCCTCTTCCTGCTCTGAGCAGGAACTTTCTTCACTTGTAAAATAACACAGACCAAATGAATGCTAAAGTTTTGGGGTTCTTTTTTCAGATCTAATATGTACTACATTCTAATGCAAAAAATTTTCTAGTACTAACACATCTAAGGCAGATAGCTGGTAGAGTGCATCGAGTGCTGGATTTGGAGTCAGGTAGACCTAAGTTCAAATCCTGCCTCAGATACTAGATCTGTGCAAGTCCCTTCACCTATCTGTGCCTTGGTTTCCTCATTTGTAAAATGAGGATCATAATAACAACAAATTAGATAATGTGTTTTGCAAGCCTGAAAGACATGTTCAGATGCTAGCTATCATACCCGTCATCATTATTGCTCTTATTATTATCCAGCTCAGAAGTTTTAATTTCTAAGGTATCTTCTAGCTCTAACTGATGTTGTTGAGGATAATTTCAAGTAGAGAAGATGCCTACAAAACTCTAGCTCTCATACTAGCTACTATGAACAAATACTTAAGTCACTTAAGTGAAAAAGTCACTTAATTCCTTGGAGCTGGTTCTCTTATCCGCTTCTTGTTGTTGCTGTTGACTGGAGTAATTTTATCAATATAGTGAGCTCCTAGTGAAGAACTTTCTCTATTAATAGTAGTCAGCACCTTCTCTATAATTTATAGTTTCAGTTGTTGGTCTTCAAAAGATGTGTGTATTGCCTTTTTCAAAAGCCTGTTCCAAGGAAAGCTCTTTGCCATCTTTAAATCACCATATAAATGTGAGTTCTTGCTATTATGATTCTCCAACTTGTTGTTTGTTCCCAAGGAAGTTGCTTTTTTTTTTGGTTTGTTTTCTTTTTGCTTTTTTTTTTTGGAGGGGGGGAAGGCAGGGCAATTGGGGTTAAGTGACTTGCGCAAGGTCACAAGGCTAATAAGCATGTCAAGTGTGTGAGGTCAAATTTGAACTCAGGTCCTTCTGACTCCAGGGCCAGTGCTCTATTCGCTGTGCCACTTAGCCACCCCCAAGGTAGTTGCTTTACCTCTCTGAGTATCACTGTTCACATCTGTGAAATGGCAATAAAATTTTCAAACATGGCCTCCTACATTAGGAGCCTCAGAGAGTTGAATATCTTTTTTTTATGTATTTTTAATTAATTTATTTATTTTGCTTTTTGGAGGGGAGAAGCCTGGGCAGTTGGGGTTCCCAAGGTCACAGGGTTAGCAAGTGTTAAGTATCTGAGGCTGAATTTGAACTCAGGTCCTCCTGACTCCAGGGCCACTGTTCTATTCACTGTGCCACCTAGTTGCCCCTGAGCTGAATATCTTTTAAAAAGAGCGGCCTCTAAAATGCGGGTCTTAAAGGTAGTCAGGATAAAGTGTGAAGGCCCAGCGTAGCGTAGTATGTATATGGCTGCCATGTTCTAAGAAGCAGAGGTAGGAAAATAAATAATTGAAACACTTTTTTTCCCATGAAGGTAATATCTTCGAAGTGGGTAGCCTCTTAATTCTTCATTGTTGAATTAAAATTGGGTCCTAAATTATTGATTGTATTTTAAATTTACTGACAGAAGCAGTTTTTAAAAACTTCTCGCTCTTTTTGAAAATAATTAACCTACTGAAATGTTTTAAATCTTTTAAAATATTTCCTATTAAGAGACAAAGTGATTGGGAAATAAGGGTAATTAAAACAGGCCAAAGGAAGCCCAGTTGGAAGAGAAATCATTCTCTGCTGTAAGCATTCTTACCCACTAAAATTAAGACAACCCCTCCCTCTCCACCAATCAATCCAAACCACACCCTCCCCCATTACATAGGGGAAGAGTAGAAAATTTTTGTGTTTTTAATCTTGCTTAAATACATGCTTTCCCTGGCTAATTCTAGCAGCCCTAGTGGAAAAATTCAGTTGGTCTACCAGGTGTTTAAGTACACAGCATTAAGCAGATGGTTTGTTTCAGGGCCTTGGCTGCTTTTTGACTGAATTGACCAACTGCTGTGTAACAGACAAGAATAGAAAAATACAGGCAAACCAGGCATAGAATCATGGACTATCTGAGTCATCACTAGGGTGGGGGAGCCCTGGGCTTTGCCTCAAGGTGCCCAATTTAGATTCAGAAACTCCTGCAGTCCTTCAGCAAAATAGAAACAACAGAGCTTAGCACCAATCTGTCCTGAAGAATTTATTAAAATAAAAAGCTACCTAAATGAGCTGCTTCTTTCCTCTCCTCTACCAAGTGTGTTACAGAGTTAGCTCTGCCTAGTCTTCTAATCTTCCCCTCCCAGTCTGATGTTATTCCAGCAAAAAAAATAATTTTTAAAATTGTTTCCCCAATACAACTTGGACTGTCCCAAGAGTAAACATTGCAGTTTGGGCTGTTGATTATTAAAGCTAGGAGAGAGCTGAGATTCTTAACTTTGGGTCCATGTCTTATGTTATATATGTATATGTGTGTATATATGTACATATATATGTGTGTGTGTGTATTATGTATATATGGGTGTGTTTCAATATAATTGTCTTCCTTTGTAATCCTATGTATCTTATTTTGTACATTTAAAAACATTATTCTGAGAATGAGTCTATGCATAGGCTTTACCAGACTGATGATTTCCACAGTGTGAATACTTACACTGAAAATTTAACTGGCTCTTAGAGCCAGTATGAACTGTCTCCAGCTAATTCCTGGGTTTATTAGTGTTTTTTTAAAAAAGGTAGAAATACTATTGGTTGATAGAATAAGACATAGAATGTCGGGACTAGAAGGGATCTTAGAACATAAGCCATAGAATGTCAAAGTTGAAAAGGTCTTAGAACACAGAACAAAAAATATCAGAGCTAGAAAAGAACTAGACGATAGAACATGAAATATCAGAGGTAGAAGGGGTATCAGAGCATACAACACAGATTGTTTAAAGCTAGAATGGACCTCCTCAGAGCTAGGTAAGTAAAGGAGCCAAGAGTTCTGTCATGAGATAGTGTTCTTCATGAAACGCTCTTTCTTCACTTTCAAAAACTCAGAACGTGGTAAATTTTTCTTGGATCACTGACTTCTCCCCTTTGAGTATTCACATACCCTAACACTAGGACATTGCAGTGAATTTATATTTTGGGTCAGAGAACAAAAATCTATTTCTATTCACAATCTCCTACTCCACCCTGGCTACACATGTGTAATGCGGGTAGACTGGCCTATGGGAGGTCAGTCCATGGATCATGTACAAGTATTTCTTTCTGAGTTCCAGTACCAGAATCCAGGACAAGAAATGGAGCTTTGAAGTAATCCTACTTCCAACCATATGTGATTGAGGAGTTTGTACTGATTGATAAACCAGAAGAACTGCTGACTCAGGAGTTCTTGAGTCAGAATTTGTGTGAACAAAAAGGGCAGCCTGCCGCTTCACCAGAGCAATAGTGGCTGACAGCAATGAGAGCTGCTAAAGAAAGACAGTCACTCAAGTTCAATAGCAGCTTCAAGGAGTATGACTCCCATGCCAAAGAAAAATGATGACTATGAACTCTAAAGGGCAGCTAGATGGAGTTAGGTACCAGGGGCAGAGAGGTGATGCAGTGAATAGAGTGCCAGGTCTGGAGTCAGGAAGGTTTATCTTCCTGAATTCAAATCCAGTCTCAGACACTGTATGACCCTGGGCAAGTTGCTTAACCCTGTTTGCCTCAGTTTCCTCATCTGTAAAATGAGCTGGAGAAGGAAATGGCAAACCACTCTAGTATTTTTGCCAAGAAAACTCCAAAACGGGTCATAAAGAGTTGGACACAACTGAAAAATTACTAAACCACACCAACAACAAAAACAAAGGTACTAATCCTTGGAGTCCATCAGAAAGCTTTTCCTAAGGAGAAGTCCATAAGGACTCTACAAAGATAGAAGAGACGTCCAGAGCAAGATATGGGAGGTACTTCTTTGTTATATGTATTCTCTATATCTGTTTATCATAACCATTGCCTTTAAATTTGAGCCCACTGTCCCCAGGGAACTTGTGTGTGTAAGAAGAGAGCACATATCAGGTTTGAGGAAGAAGGGACAATTGGTAAAAAACTGTTCTTATTCTACCTAAAACCTAATTAAGGCTACTTGCTGGTTATCAATGACAAGTGAGCTTCCATGGAGGCTCACAAATTACAGTATTAGACACCCAGTCCATCAGAGTTACTCATAGAACCCTGAGAGTGGTCATAGTTGGTGACCCTCTGGGAACCTGGCCAGTCAATTTCAATGGGAATTGGGGAAGGAGCCACACATTAACTACATCAGAAATATATCTGTGAAGCCTTTGGGAACTGAGTAGTTCAATCCATCATCAAGTAAGTATCAATGTTTTCCAATATCCAAAGCAGCTCATCCCCTCTTCATCTTTCCTCACTGAATAAGGGTCTTGTCTCTTTCAAAAACAAACTAAAACATTTTCTCAGCCTTTTTGCTCTCTTATGGAAATAGCTTTTGGGAGAGAGAAGCAGAGCAAGAAAGGTGAAGGTAGTGATAAGGCAAGATGGGGAAGAGGGAGGGAGAGGAGAAGAAGAGAGGTAAAAGTGATGGGGAAAGAAAGACATGGAGAAAGGAGACAAAGACTGTGAGGGCACAGTGAGACAAATGCAGAAAAGAAGAGAGAAAGAAGAGAGAGAAGAGAGAAAGGAAGGGAATAAGAAAGAAGACCTAAAGTGGGGAGAAAAAAAGGGAGAGAAGATATCTTCTAAGAGGAATTTGCCCTTTGGTCAGGGCATTGAGTCAGAATTGCTGATTTTATCCTACCCCAAGTCTTCTTGATGGAAGTAATTCATCTACCAAGCCCAGGTAGACAAGCAACACCTCTGGAACAAATTACTCTGACCTTTTGTTATTGTTTAGTTGTGTCTGACTCTTTGTGACCCCATTTGGGATTTTCTTGGCCAAGATACTGGATTATTTTGCCATTGCCTTCTCCAGCTCATTTTACAGATGAAGAAAATAGGGTATAAGGTTAAGTGACTTGCCCAGAGTCACAGAACTAGTAAGCACTGGAGGCTAGATTTGAATTCAAGTCATCCTGACTCCAGGCCCAGTTCTCTAACCACTACTCCACCTACAAAATCCTGTATCTCTGGGTTTCATCGCCGTCACCTACATGGAACACAGATACAAGTTCTCCTAATGTCCTTTGGAAGACCTACCCAATTTTTTCTTACCGGACAACATTAATGCCCCTTGTTTCCTTACTGTTCACAACTATGTAGCCTTTATACAACTATAAAATCTCACAACAAGATTTGACATTTATTTTAAGGCTTTAAACTTTTTACATGATTTATCTTATTTGATCCTCACTACAACTCCATGAGGTAGGTAATTCATTTGATAGATGAGGAAAGAAAAGTTCCAAGACAATCAGTGATTTGCCAGGTAGTGTCAAAGGTAGGTATTGAACCTAGATCTTCCTGATTCCTAGTCCAATACTCTAATCACTATATCATAAAGAGAGTTTGCTCTAGCTTTCGTGACAATAATTGATATAATGGTATGTATCTCATAGGATTGTTGTAAGATTCAAATGTATGTATATGTATATATATATGTACGTATGTGTATATATGTATATGTATGTATATATATCTACATACACATAAAGTGCTTTGTAAACCTTAGAGCACTATATGAATTTCTAGTGAGTTATAATTATTATCAATTATTATCATACAACTCACTAAAAGTACAGCTTTATGTGCACAGTAATAATGTATCTTACTTCCAAAAAGAACTTTGTTCTGAAGAAATTGTATCAAATTTTTGCAACCAAGTCATAGGACCATTGCTCTGGAGCTGGAAAGGACCTTAATAATTGCTAGTCTACCTGCTCCATTTTACAAATGAGGAAATAAAACACCAACAGTAGCAAGAACAAAAAAGTTATTTTGTACCTTAAGGTTTACAAAGCACTTTACACATATTATCTCGAATAAGCCTCATGAAAACCCTGTGTTAGGTGCTATTATTATCCACATTTTACAGATAAGAAAATCGAGTCTCAGAGGAAGGGAAATGATTTGATCAGGGGTTCCACAAGTAGGATGTGGCAGAGCTTGGATTTGAATTCAGGACCTTTGCTTCCTAAATGACTTAGAAGAGTTCTTTAAGCTCTAAATCAATGGTTTAATGATTCTATGTTCTGTGAGTTTCAGTCAAGGTGCTGATAGGTGATTCATCCCATGCAATATGGAAAAAGTTTAATCTGGTTCTGCTTGCCCCAAAAATGCGTAACTGGGCATAGTGGGCAGAAGCTACAGAGAGAAAGATTTAAGCTAGATGTAAGGGGAACTTCTTATAATTAGAGCTGTCCAAGAGTGACAAGGCTACCTTGTAGGTAATCATTCTTATTATTAGAGGTCTTTGTATTAAATCTACGGTATTAAAGGGAGATCCATATTCCACTGTAAGTGGGACAGGATGATCTCTGAACTCCCTTCCAAATCAGAGATTGGGTTTTTCTCTAACATCAGAACTTTAACAGATGACTTCATTTATTTTGATGATGGAGTCTCAGGCATCAAGGGTGCGGAGGAAGGTGATTTGGGAGGAAAGGAGCTGTCTTTCAGAACTACCCTAAGAGCATAGCATAAAGAACATTAAGAACTGGAAGAATCCTAAGTTTGTAATACGTGCAACCTGTTAGAACATAGAACATAGGGTTTCAGAAAAAGAAGGGACCATAGAGACCATCTAGTCTAACCTTCCCCTCTCCCCCCTTCTTTAGAAATGAAGAAACTGAAGTCCAGAGGAGGTAGACCAAGAGTCTTGATCAAGGTCACTAGAAAACATAGGCAGCCACCTCTATGTCCAGGTGATCATCTTATACTGGCATAGCTCACAGAGGAGCAGGTAAGCAGGTCTGACATCTCCCCTGAAGGCCAAAGGATAGACAAAAACCAATGACTCTCTCTCCAAGTATCCCTCAATAGCATCACACCAGGGAAATTAATGGTACAGTAAAGTAACATACAAGACAAATATTATGTTAAAAGAAGCTGTAACATTTAACAAGAAAACATATACTTTGGTTATAAACCCATTTCCTGTCCAGAATATTAAATCAGCCACAAGAGAACACTCTACTCCTGCAGATAGATTTATTGTTCAGCATAAGATTCCAATCCAGAGCACCAGGTAGGAAAATGGGTTTATGAGTACATCTCTACTTTGAATTTCCCTGGGATTTGGTTCTTTCCCTTGCTAACAAGGCATCAGAACCGTATCACTGACTCCAAAGACAAGAAGATTATTTTGAAAGTGGCCCCCACACTTGTTCACACTGAAGACAGAATCTAGAGAATGAGCTCAAATTGAGAGTTTAATTTCAGAACTGAAGAAGAATTTCTTAGGATTAAAGTTGGAAAGATTGGTGAATTTTCATTTCTGGAGACAGTTGAATTCCTTTCCTATTGATCATACCTTGATAGAGGTGTGGGATGAGGAGGAGTCCTCCAGGGAACAATCTTAAAGTAGTCACTCAAAGATACATATTCAACTCAGGAAGGAATGGGAGCATCATGTAAGGAAAGAAATAGGAACACGATTTTCATTTTTGCATTATCTTCCATTCCTCACACTCCCTCACCAAACATATTCAGTCAGTTAGGGGCTCTTAACATTTCAACCTCCATAGGCTCTCTCCCATTCCTTTCCTGGGGCACCACTTTCACATATGCGCTGTCTCCTGTAAGTATCTTGAGGACATAGGTTGTTTTTACTTTTGCCTTTGTCTCTCAAAACAACTAGCACAGTGTCTGGAACATAGTAGATACTTAACAATTTTTTTTTCATTCATTCATTCATTTGTTCCCTCACTATGTAACTTGTCCACCTGCTTTTTTGGTCTTACTTGTCTTCAGAACCTCTTTTTGGCCTATTAATCCTTGTCAATACTGCAGTCTGTTTATACTGATTATACATTTTTCCATTGCCCTTCGAATCACCTATAATTTTAACCATATAGCAATACTGGGAGAACATTAGTTTCTAAAAGATGGACTTGGTCACATGATCAACAAGATGGAAAAATAGTTGTTCTCTACATAATTCTCCAACCTAAAAATCTCTGAAGAAAGAAACCCACGTATCATTCTATAGTAACTTAAGATGATTCTGTAAGATAAAAAAAAGTAATAATACAAAGTAAAAGGCTCATGAACTAACATCACAGAACTTACTTAACTACTTAAACCTCCCCATCACTATTCCCATCCCCAGCTCACCTCCCAATCTGGGTGCAGTCAATTCAAGGACCCTTATGATCTTGCGTTTCAGAGTCCAGTTTCTGGGGGCCACTGCCAGTTTGTCCACAGCAGAGACTTAGTCTACCTTGACCCCAACATATACATGAACATATACACACAGGCACACGCACACACACACAGGCGTACACACACAAACACACACACACACACACACACACATACATGCACACCTTATAAGAAGCAGAAGACACTAATTCTTCCACAGTCACATAAAAGAAAGGGAATGTAAATGAGTTAGGGAATAGAGTTTTTAGAAGACAAAGAAGGACAAAACCAGGTACAGAGGAACAATACTAGAAACCTAGCTAAAGTCAGTTTTCAGGTCTTCCATATTTACTCTGGGTAGGGACCCAGTTAGGTACCCACATTCCTCAATCTGAGATGGCAGAAGAGGCACAATTTCGTGAGCCTACAAAAGAGAAAACGTGAATGGCACATCAGTAGGATTTTTAGCTGGACCAGAGGGTGAGAAAGTAAAGCAGAGATAAATTCCTGGGACTGAAAAGAGATCATTAAACAACAGCAGGAAAACTAAAACAAAAACAAAATGTGCACGAGAGAAATAACCTTTAAAATAATATATTAGGATTGAAGTTAGTTTGAAAATTCTAGCTCTTTAAAGAATAATTAACAAAGACAGATTAGATAAATTGGAATACACAATGAAAGATCCCTCTAAAGCAATAGAGACTCTGAAAAACAGAATCACAGCTCTAGAATTCAAAAATATTGAAACTGAAGAAAATCTGTCAAAAGAGAAGCAAAAAGCAGCAACTTTTAAAGAACATGACATCTACACCAGCCAAGGGAGTGGTGGAAATAACTTAAAGATGATTGGCCTGCAAGGGAAAAAAATCTTAATACCATAGCAAATAGAATAATTTAAGAAATATGCTGAGAACTTTTGAATATAGAGACGTCACTAATTGATCAGTGGAGAAAAGGGACCAGGACAGGAATGGAGCAAACAAAAAAAAGCTGTAATAGAAGGTTCCCACAGTGTAAAAAGGATATATATTTATCTACATTAAGAGACAGGAATATTATAATGAGGTTGTCTGGGATTCTGGGAACAGTAGAACACCTTTGAACAAGCATTATACTTCTTGGTTTTTTTGTCATTTTTTTTTGAAGGGGGGAAGGCAGGGCAATTGGGGTTAAATGACTTGCCCAAGGTCACACAGCTAGTGTTAAGTGTCTGAGGCTGGATTTGAACTCAGGTACTCCTGACTCCAGGGTCTGTGCTCTATCACTGCACCACCTAGCCACCCCAAGCATTATAATTCCTAGGACTGCATCCTATACCAGCAGAGGGAATGCAACATCCAGAAGAATGAGTGGGACAAAGATCTAGAGAGAACTATTTAAAGGTCCTATAGCAGTGGAGTGGTTACAGTAACAGAAGAAAGAGAGAAAAGGAAGGAGAGATCAAAAAAGAAATGGTTACTAAATAGATTCAAAGAACTTAGGACAGGGAAGGTATAGTGAAGCAGGAGGGAGAGCCTATGGGATCTTAGAATAAACTAACAGCAAATTAGGGTAATCAAAATTAATTGCTGAGACAAAGTGCTGACTTAAAAAGAAGAAAAGAATGAAAATCAGTTTAAATATACCCTTTCTCCTCCTATTCAACCCTACATCCAGCTCATTGTTCATCTATATTAATACACTGTTCTAAAATAGTACACTGGTGGATTAACCCACTAGATGGCCCATCTAACAAGTCATAATCTAGACAATATGAATTCTTCATCTATTTTTTTCATCTATAGAGGGCTAAAATGGTTTTCTGAATTATGATACATTTTATAAATGGGGTTCTATAGTGTTCCAGAGCCCAAAACAATCAGTACAATATAATCCAATAGACTGAGAAAACCAGGTGAGGGGGGCAGAGCCAAGATGGCAGCGTAGCAGCAGCAACATATAGCAGCTCTCACATAGCCACCCCAAAATACCCATAAAACAGGACTCTAAACCAATCCTAGAACCCCAAAACGCACACAAAGATACTTCCCACTAAAGTCAGCTCGGCTACGAGGAACTATATCAGCACTGCGAACCGAAACCAACCTGCCCTGAAGCCGCGGCTGTGCCCCAGGGGTGGCTGGATGGGAGGAGCAGAGGAGCCTCTCAGGTGAGCGGATTAGCAGCAGCTGCGAGTTGGGATTGTGAAAGGGGGAGATAAGCAGTCCGGCCAGAAGGCCTCCAGAGCGGAAAAGCAAAAGGCAGAGGTTTTGCACCCGCCTCCACTGTAGCTTCTCGCCCATGGCCTGCAGAGGCAGGGGGCTTAGCGATTGTGCTCAGGTCAGTACTCTCGCGTTGAGCGGCCTGGATCCGGATTGCCGTCTTGGGCCTCCATCTTGGAGTCTTCGTTATCCAGTCAGCCGGAAGTATTTAGGAAGAGTCCCAGCATCTTCCTGAGAGCTACGGCAGCCGGGAGGACCCCAGTGATTTGGGACAGAGCTTTCCCTTCTGGAAGCAGAGACCCACAGAGATTTTAAAAAAAAAATCACGGTCTGAACAACCATGAGTAAGAATAAGCATAAGAAGCAAAGTAAGAACAGCTCCCAAATCCTTGATTCCTTCTTTGGGGAAAAGAAAGATCATGGGAGAGAGAGGGAAGAGGAGAGTGCAGCCAGAGCACCCCCACCAGGGGCCTCCAATAAACATGAAGAATGCCTTAAAGCTAGAGATGAGCTGAAGA
>CM053583.1:322077274-322120244 GCA_028627135.1 Pseudochirops cupreus | reverse complement strand
TGACATAGGAGAGAATAGACTGGGGGAGGGGGGATGCACCGGGATGGCTGTTTTGGGGCGGTGGGTGGGGGAGGGATGGGGAGAAAATATGTAACTCAAAATCTTGTGGAAATGAATGATGCAAACTATAATAAAATTTTTTTTTAATTTTTAAAAAAAGGAAAAAAAAAGAGAAAACCAGGTGACATGGTAGATAGAGCACAAGACTTAAAGTCAGGAAGGTTTGAGTTTGAATGTTGCCATTGAGAGCTAATAAATATGTATCCCTGGGCAATACATTTAACTTCTCAGCCTCAGTTTTCTGATCTCCAAAATTGGGATAATAATATAGCATTTACATCACAAGTAGGGTAACTCTCCTTATAACAACCTTTGGGTTACAACAATGTCCATTTGTTACCTCTATTTGGTATTGAAAATCCTCCACAATCTAGTAGTACCAACCAATGTTTCCAGACTGACTTCACATTCTACCCCTAACCTTCTCACTATACATTTCAGTCAAACTGGCTTACTTGCTATTCCTTATATATGAGGTTCCATCACCCACTCTTATGCCTTTACTCAGGTTATTTCCATTTCTGGAATGCCTTCCTTCTGTGTTTCAGATTCTTTGAATTCCTGGCTCCCTTCAAGGCTCAGGTCAGATCAGTTACCTTCTATATGTCACCTTTCCTCATTAGTCTCTTCCCCTAGTTATTACTTTTTCCTCAAACTACTTCATATAGATCTTGTACTGATTTATCCATGTACAGATTATTTCCCCCAAATTGACTATCTCCCCGTTCCTTAAGAGCAGTAACCACTTTTATTGTTGTTATTGTTGTCTGTATTGACTTTATACCCTCGGTCTTTGCGAAACGTCTAACATCAAAGCTCAATAAATGCTGATTGAATTTAATTGACTTTCAACTCTGAAATTCTCAGACTCTGTGAGCAATGGGTAAAAGTTATAAAGAAGCAAGTTTACTTGGCTTACTAGAAAATCTTTCTAACAATTAGATCTATCCTGAAGTGGAACAAAATGCCTTGGCAGGTGAGTTCCTCTCTTCCTGGAGGTCTTCAAGAATAGCATGGATCAACACTTGTTGAAAATAGTTTATAGAAAAAATTATTATGGAGGTATGGAGTCAGCCTCCTGGCTTAGGGTTTTGTGATTTTTGTCCCTCCTACCCACTGTAAGCTAGAGTCAGACTGGGTAACTATCTACTCCCAAAATACACATTATATTCATACACTTCAGTGCATTCCTTCCTTGTTCTCTGTGCTTGAAATATCCTTTTTACTCTCTTCATCTGTTGAATGTTGATTCATCATTTAACTTCCAATTCAAATGCCACTTCCTCTAGCAATCTTTTCCTGATTTCCCCAGTAAATATTGGCCTTCCCTTCAGGGCTCACAAAGAACGTTTTTGTAGCTCTCTAGTGCTTGTCATATAATATTTTTGCATTATATTAATCTGTGTTGATATCGTATCTTCCCACTGGACTGAAAATTCCATGAGGACAAAAATTATACTGTGTTTTATCTGAAATTTATGTCTCCTCTATCTCAATTCTCTGTACCTAATAAGTATTCAATAAGTATCCATCAATTTTTATTAAATAAGACCTTTTCTGAAGTTCCCACCTTGCCTCAGGTAATAGTTTATTCCCCTTAAAATATTACTTTTTATTTATCTTGTGGAGCAGCGAGGTGGAGCAGTGAAAGTCAGTAAGACTCATCTTCGTGAGTTAAAATCTGGCGTCGACCTTTACTAATTGTGTGATCCTGGGCAAGTCACTTAACCTTATTTGCCTCCATTTCCTCAACTATAAGATGAGCTGGAGAAGGAAATTGCAAACCTATGTTTGTGAAGAAAACTCCAAATGGGATCATGAAAAGTTGGACACAACTGAATAACTACTACTACTACTACTACTACCACTACTACTACTACTACTACGTATGTTTTGTATAGAGAATATAAGCTCCTTGAGGTCAAAGACCGTTTTTTCTTTGCATCACCATTACCTAGCACTTAATAAAAATGATATATATTCTTTTTTCTTTGTGTATTAATCCTTCAATCCTCAACCACCCTGTCATGTAGAGATTACCATTCGCCTCATTTGATAGATCAGGAAAGTGAAAGGGAAGGTGCCTTGCCGAAGGGTGACACAAGTAGTGTATGTGTTAGGATCAGAGTTCAGCTTCTCCTGGATCCAAGTCCAGCACACAGCTTTATCCAATCAGTGACCTCACTACCTCTAGAAAACACTTAGTGAAGCAAGCCAGTTTGACTGAATTGTTGAGTGCAAAAGATGAGAGTAGGTTTGTTAACTGAATGAATGAAAAAGCTTTTATTGGATGTTAAGCATTGCAAATACGAATAGAAAAGTATGATACTCCCTGCACTCAAAAAGCTCACATTCTCATGAGGGAAACAGCACATATAGAAGGTTAATGAAATAATTCGCTCACATTTATACAGTCTTAGGTTTTTCAAAGCTCTTTCCCCAAAGATCTTGAAGGTGAGTCATACAAGTATTATTAGCCTAATTTTTTAATGATGAGGGAACTGAGTTTCAGAAGAGTAAAGTGACTTGCCAACCAGTACCTATAGCAACCAGGATGAAGGCCCATATCACCCAACCCTAGGTTCAGCACTCCACAATCTTGGGCTGCCTCTGCTCTATTAAATACAAAATCTTTCAGCAAAGCATTACAGGAACAGTAAGATTGAGCTCAATAGAGAGGAAAAGGGAGGGCATTAGTGGAGGGATGCAGATTCGGATATGGACAGCAACAGTGAAGCTCTGGAGTCTTCAAAGATGGCCTCTCCAGCTCCAAGGGAATGTTTGCATAAGGCTCAGAACCTTTTATGTCACCACACTCCCTCCCTTGTGATGCAGGGCCCCCCAGTCCATCTGTGTCTGTCTGGGGAGATAAACACAGAGACAGTGAATAAATGTAAAAACTCAATTAACTCAGCCCTTGGAATATCATCTGGGAGAGAGGCTGACATTGTGAGATGTGGAGAACAAAATGGCTTTCAGAGAGCAGGGCATGGACCCCCAGGAAAACTTCTACGGCACATGGCCAGACCATTCAGTGGTTCCCTTGCTCCGAACCCCTTTCAGTTCCTCCCAGCTCAGCCCCAACCCCTCAGACTTTCTCTGAAGCAGTATCTCCACAACAACAAAGCCTCATTTGGCCACTTAGTCAAATCCCTTGTCAATTCAGTGGAAAATCGTTTTAACAAGTGTCCTGAGTGGATTACCAATCTGGTAGTCAAAATAGTTTCTGTGGTTTTTCAGAATGTAGACTCCGCTAGAACTTTTTGAGCCTAAAATAAGGGACAGTTGGATGGGATGGGAACTCAACTATGGCATGGCCACCATGAAACAGAATGGGACCTGGAAACTGTGAGGTCTTTATGCTGATGACTGGCCACTGCTGAGGACTCAGGAGACCAGTTGTATCGCCATCAGGAGAAATAGGAGCAAGCCCCAAGTTGATATTGTTGCCATTTGTTGTCTTGCCTTAGTTACGGCTCTGACAGTTATCCTGAGGGAGACAGCTTGCATGTTGAGAGAATTTTGAAACAAAATGGAGTGAATATTCCCCTCACCATCTGATCTAAATGCCTCAGATCGGCTGTGTCAAGGTCGCCATCCACCCCTTGGAAGATGTCAGCATTGACAACAAAAAGGATGGGGTTTGGGATCTCTAAAAGCTCCTGTCTGCCAAGAGAAAAAAAAACAAAGTCCACCTAAAAAATCATTCCATCAACAAACATGTATTAAGCACTTCCTATATGCCAGGAGAAAAACTGATCAGAGACCCCTGGGGTACCTCTTTAAATCCAAAAAGCCTCAATAATTATGGGCTAGGCCTGAGAAACAAGCTTTGATAGCTCCAGTTTAAAAGGCATCAGAAGCCCTCTGGTGACTATCAGGGCTTTTTATTCTACCAGAGTGCTGTAGCAGTCCTCCCAAGAGCATGAGAATCTTATAGACCAGGATATTTAGCCTAGAGATTACTTAAAGGGGAGATGATGGCTGCCTTCAGGCAGTCAAAGGCCTGCCATATAGAGGGTTGATTAAATATTATGTCTGCCCCTGAAAGGTAGGACTTAAAGCAATGGGTAGAAGCTGCAGTCAGATTTCAGCATCATATAAGGAGAAATTTTCCTCAAATTAGAGCCATCTAGACATGGAATGTGCCACTTCAGAAAGTGATAAATTCTCCATCACCAGCCATTTTCCAGCAGAAGCTAGTTAAACCCTTCTTGGGTACGTGATAGGCCAGATTTTTACAATAGGTGACCTGCAAGGTTCCTTCCAGCTCTAAGATTCTACCTAAATCCCCTACAAGACTAGAAACTTTAAGAGGTCAGAGGCCATGTTTAGATAAACTTCAGATCTCCCCACAAACCAAGCACAGTGCTCTGTACCAAACAGGTAGGACAGGGGCTAGAGCTCTAAGAGAAAGGACCATCATACCAACTTTGGAAAGGAAGGCCAAATAGAAGGGGCCCTTGGGCATGGCTCCAAGGTCTGCCATAAAGAATCTACAAGGACCCTTCTAAATCTTACTCCATGATCAGGATGGGTTGTGTAAAAGAGTCTAGGAAACTAGCTAGTCGATTAATCAACAAACAAATATTAAGTGCTGTCTACGTGCCAAGTAGAGGTCGAGTCAGAAGGCTCTCTCCTCTCCATTTATGTGAAGCACTGAGAAAGACAAATCATAGTCTGAGGGTCCAAGGTCATGTCAGGGGGTTCTAAAGAGCAAGGTCAGGGACGTCAGCTAGCACCTCCAAACTCTTTTTGTCCAACTGATAAGGAAAGGTCTGAATGTCCAAGGCATAAATACAATTATCATCACGTGAGGGTTTTGGGAGCACTTCAGATCTCCCTCCTCACCTTCCATTGCATTGATGGTTCCTCTGTATTTAAATCATCCCTGCTGATCTCTGACTAGCCTCCATCATTCTCTGGCATCCTTTAAGAGACACTTTGAGGTGGAGAAAGGGAAAGAAATCCCTCCGGGTTCAGGACTAGAGTCCTTGTCCTCACTCACAGCATGGGTGTCATCTCCCAAAATTGGTCAAGGCTCTTAATCATACAGGGCAGTTCTCTGGAATGTGTGCAGAAAGATGAGCAGCAGATGGGCAGCCTTCTCTAAGAAACAGGACAGTTATAGTGAGAAGAGAAGAAACAGGAATTTTAACTGGTTGGGAATAAAAGTAAGAAAGGGTCAGTCACAACACCAAACAAGGGATGAGTTTGTTTCAGTTAAGTGAAAAGGGGAACAATGGAGTAAGGGACTGGGTGGGGGGAGGGTAGAGGGGAAAGACTTATATGGGGGACCCGGTCTGCTGGAGGGCTTAAACCTGCCAGGTGAAATGAAGTGTAACTGTCAAGGTTCTGAAAGGATCTGGCAGCAGATCAATATCAATGTCATAAGGGGAGCAAAAAATTCCTATTCTCCAAAGGCAAGGGGGAGAGAGGGGAGGGATGTCAAGTGTGCAAGGAGAGAAAAGCCAGAATTCTTGCCTAATCTCTTCAAAGGCTTCCTAGAGCCTGCACCCAGCCTTATGAAAGCAAAGGAAAACTGAGAAGACAATTACACATTCTCCAGTAATGAAGGAGTAGAACTAAGAATCTGGGGTGGAACTAAGCATAGAAGGACAAGATGGTGTAGCACAGAGGTTCTCAAAGTGAGTGATACCACCCCCTGAAAGGCTCTGGAATATCTGGGGGGAGGTGGGGTATAGTAGTCTTGGGAGCAACTGAGTGACACTAAATAAGAATAAGGAGGTGGTAGAAGCATAAGGAAAGAAGATAATAAAATTTTGAAAACTGTTCATACATGGTCCATCTGTTGCATAATAGACTTAAAGTTATAGTGATTACATTATTTTCAAAATAAACACACAAAATGTAAGTTATAACCAATTGGTGGTCATGTCCACCAACAAGTCTTAATAAGCAAGTGTTGGCAGGTGAGTGTCACTCATTGTGGGGGATTCTCGCATGCATCAACAGGAATATGTGCATGTGATGACTTGTTTACAATACGATACTATACAGTTACACGACACAACAATGCATCATCAAAATTTCTATGCAGGAAAATATTCCACAAATTTACAATAAATTATGCATCATTTTTTTAAATTTATATATTTTTTTGAAATGACTCAAATTTTAAAAAAACATTAAAGGGTTAAAGAAAGTAGATTTCAGGAGGGCAGGACACTGATTAATTTTTTTTTAATAGGCCAAATAAGTTTCAGAACCTCTGGTGTACTGGGATCAGATTTAGGACATTTGTATTCTATTCCGAGCTGGACCACTAACTCTCCATGTGAAATGGGGAAGTCACTCCCTAACTCTGGATATTAGTTTTCTCTTCTGTTATTAGCCTCACTTTGTAGATGAGGACACTGAGGCTCAGAGAGGTTGAATTGTTTGCCTACAGTTAAACATCTCCTAAACGTCAGAGACAGGATTTGAACCTCAAGTGTCTCAACACTAAGTCCACTGTCTTTTCTAATTTTGTCTATATCTCCACTCCCCGACATGACAGATACTTAATAAATATTAGTTTGCTTGACATACCACAATGGGCCCCTGGAGAGAAGTGATCCAAGGGTCAAATGGTCAAGATTAATGCCCTTTACCAGCTGTTTTCTACAAGTCAAACAAGTGGTTCTCCCATGTGGTGGATCTTTTTGAGCAGTTAAAGCAGATGTCTCCCATTTCTGGACATTTTCTTTGGCTGTCTCCCATGCCTGAAATGCTCTCACTCCTAATCTTTACCTACTGGTTTCCCTAGCTTCCTTCAAATCCCAGGCAAAATCTCATCTCCTTCAAGAAGCCTTTCCCAACCCCCCTTAATTCTAAGCCCTTCTCTCTGTTAATTATTTCCTATTCATCTGGTATGTAACTTTTTTACGTAATTGCCTACATGTCATCTTCCCCTTTAGATTGTAGCATTAGACTGTGAGTTATTCAAGGATGGGAATAATCTTTTTATTCCCAGCATTCAACATAGTACCTGTCACATTCTAGGTACTTAACAAACGTTTGTTTACTGACATCCAACTTCCTGGCATTCATTCAAAACTGCCATGACTGCCATGTGGTCCTTGTCCAGGTTACTTAACTTATTTAGAACTGGAACCTTTACATTTTTGGCATTGCTATTACTCCCTCTCACCCTCAAATCCAATGCCCTACCAATTACATAAAATTGTCAAATTTAGAATATAATCCTAAGTCTGGAAGAAGCATTCAAACAGAGAACATAAAAAATAAGAGTAGAAAGGAACCTTAGATGCCACCTAGTATTCAACCTCTAAATTTTACATATGAAGAAAATGAGAAGCAGTCCAAAATCGATTGACCTGACCATGGACACATTAGTAGTAACTAACAGCTGAAATTGAGACCCAAGTTCTTATATTTCATATTAAGTGTTCCTTCCACCATATCTCCTCAATGAGTTCTTCTATAAAAGAAAGATGGACTCCATACCCATCTCCTCTCCAACCCACCCAGGGAAAACAAACCTGAGTACTCTCAGCCTAGGAAGGGGTCTTAATGAACCCTGCCTTTACAGGGTGAATTCTTTTTACTCAGTTTGCAGCACAAGTAAGAGTTGATTCCAAGCAGTGGTGGTGAAGCCCTCTTCATCTGAACAGCTCTGCCAGCTGGTTTTATGAAAAGAATAAAATGTCTAGGTGAATTTAATGCTCATAAATCAAAAAATTTAATGGGATCATCAAGGATAATACCTGAAAAACTCCCTCCAAACAGCATTAAGGACGAACCTAAGACCGCCTCATCCCTGACCAAACATCCCTCCAACCACTGCAGCAAGGATGGATGATGAGACATCATAGAACCTCAGAATCTTAGTGCTAAGAAAGTTGTTGAAGATCATGGGTGATCAAGTTAGAAGGAACTTTCTAGGTTAGCCAGGGAGAGGAAGTGAATTTCTAGCTTTCTGATCTTGAGTAAAGGGCAGAACAAACTTTCAGACTCAGGTCCTATGTGACCAGGTTCAGGGTTCTTTCTTCTATGCTTCTGCTGTCTCCCATAGGCCAGCCCTTTTATTTTACAGCTGAAAGCACTGAGGTCCAGAACTGGCTACTCCCCAGGTCATGCAGAAATAATAAGAGCAACTCATATTTATATAGAATTTTAAGGTTTGCAAAACTCTTTGCATCATCCCCTCACTTGATCTTTACCACAACCCTGTGAGCCCCATGCTATTATTATCTCTATTTTTCAGATGAAGGAACTGAAATTCCTAGAGGCTAAGTGGCTCAGGGTCATCCGGCTAGCAAGTATTTCATGCAGGATGTCAACCAAAGTCTTCCTGGCCTCAGGGACTGTCTGGATTAGGATCCAGATTTCCTGACTAGGCTTGCAGTATTCTTTCCATTACATTCTGCTGAAATGGATTTGTAATGCTGTAAAGGGAGTCTTCTTTATATAATAGATGGGATCCTGATAGTTCTATATTTATTTTCTTCATAATCAAATCATGTTTTCCCATTGACATGCAATAGAGTTTTGTAGATTGGATCTTCATTCATTTGTGCATTAAGCAGCTAAAGGCCACAGAGCTATAGAATTCAAGGGCAGAGGAGAATTTACTGTTACGTTGACTAACTATACAGTCAGGATTGTAAAGGAGGGATGTGGAGCCAGAGCAAAGAGGATGGACATGCAGAACAGGAAGTGATCCAGGTACTGCTAGACAAACAACAGCTTTAGCAGGAGAGTTTGGGGAAGGGGTATTGCTATTATAAAAGAAGATTTTAAGAGCTCGGTTTTGAAGATGAAATAGAGAAGAAAAGACATTGGGTAAGGAGGAGATGGGGCTGAGCTGAATAGGGATGAGAGCACCTGCTTAGATTAAAGTCCTTTCCCTGGACATTTCTGAATGGTCAGAGTTTGGAGGAGCAGAAAATTGGGCTTTGCTAACTACAGGGCTAGGGCGAATTCCAACATGGCAAAAGCTTAGGGGGTGAATCAGCCCCATGACTCTAATTAAAACATTGGCATGATAAAGACTTCACAGATACTACCTCCCAAGTGATCCTATGGATTCTAAACTCCTCTGCCCCTAGTCTTTCTAGGAAACAGCTACCACTTGTAAACAAACAGCTACTGCTAAACATTCTTATCTTGAGAGAGGAAGAATTTTGTTCTAATGAGGACACCACTTCCTGGGAATCCCACAATTCTGGGTCTACTCCTGGTTCTGACATTTATGTGATCCGTGTCACCACCTTTAATGGGGTGGTGACCCTTATTAGCTCTGTGACTTTGGACAATTTAATCTGACAAGTTCAAGACATGGTGCTAAGCATTGGGCACAGAGAGACAAAAAAAAAAGTGAAGAGCAACTTATGGACACTCTCTTTGTTCAGTTTCCCCACTCTGGAAAAGGAGAGAATTAGAATCATCTCTAGATTTTTTCCTGTTTTGTCATTTTTTATTATTAGATACATATTGTGACTAGGAGGTGCAGTAGGTAGAACACTGAGCCTGGAGTCAGGAAGACCTGAGTTCAAATCCAGCTTTAGATACTTACTAACTGTGTAATCCTGGGTAAGTCACTAAATTGCTATTTGTCTCAGTTTCCTCGACTGTAAATAAGGATAATCACAGCACCTACCTCACAAGATTGTTGTGATGATCAAATAAGATATTTGCAAAATGCAGGGCCCCAAGCCTGGCACACAGTAGGTGCTACATAAATGCTTATTCTTTTAACATACTTGTATGTAAGCTCCCTGAGGACAGTGATTGTTTTTGTTTGTGTTGACTTTCTTGGTATTCTCAGTGCCTAACACAAAGCTTGGCATATAATAAATGCTTATTGATTGATTAATGGTGCAAAGTTACTTCTGGTTCTGATGTTTTATTGATCTATTATGTATCTTTATGATAGGTTTGAGTTCTTTAATTAAGGCCAACAAGAATTGTGGGTGAGCCCTTATCAGGACCTTTCTTGCTTTCTCTCTCACTCTCACTCTCTTGTTCTTGTCTTTGTTCTTCTCAATCCTTCTTTCCCCAGGCCTGGACTATATACATGTATGCTAACCTGTAGACACGCACGCAATGCGCACACACACACACACACACACATCTTTTGTGCTGCTCGTTTCCCTATCCAACCTTGGGCTCCACTGGTAACCTAAATCCTGCTTCCCACCCTTCTAGGAAGAAGAAGAAGAATACTTACTTATACTGTGATATACATACTTCCAAAGACCTTCTTACATTCATGTTCACAATCTCTTTTAAGCCTCAAGCGGGTAATAAATACAAATTTTGTTATCTCAATATTGTAGATGAGGCAAATGGGGTTGATATAGATGAAATGACTTTCCTAAGTCACATACTGTGGTGATGTGGTGAAGCTAAATCTTGAACTCAAATCTTTTCATTCCAAAGAGGCTTTTTCCACCATCCCATGGAATCCTGTACTAGATTCTGGGGAACAGCCAAGAAAATCCTAGACTGTTAAGAGGTGGTCATTTTTTGGAAGTCATTTAACTTATTTACTTAGAGGAAATAGGCCCAGAAATGGGTAATAGCTTATCTAGGATAAGAGCCAGAAATCGAGAGCAGGTCTCTGGCTTAGGAAAAGACTTGGTCCCTTAACTTCAGAAGCTCAGCCTATTTCAGGAAAACACACACACACACACACACACACACACACACACACACAGAGTGTTCATGGCCAATATTTTATAACGCCTTGTCATAATTTGTTGTATAGATGGTAAGCTCTGTAGCAAGCCAAGAAAGAAAGAGATACAAAATGAAACAGCATATAATTGGAAAGTAAATGAGGCTGTAAAGACAGTAAGGGTATAGGAGGTCAGGAGCATTTCCCATTACATCAAAGGCTGGGTTCCTTTATCTGCTCCTTTTCTAGGGGAGCCTTTATAAGGCTAAACTCTAAACATATCCTCATTTTTAAGAGGCACAGTTCCTAAATGTGGGGGCAAAACAGGGGGGCACGGTATGTGCACTGAAGAATACTATTTTAAAAAAAAAGATTTCACAGAAGAGAAATAACCAACTCATTTATTTTCCTTCCAAATCAGAAAGAAGATGAATGAGAAGTGTCCTTTCCAATTTCTATCTTCAGTGACTCTCAGCACATCCTGAACTCCCTGATATTTCTCATTCACCTGTCTCTTCTGTCAGGGTCCAACAGTAATTCTCTTGTCCATGATATGCAGCCCAGTTATCCCTTGTTCTTCACCATCCCTAGAAATGAGACAGTCACTCCTATTTCCATGGTACTTTATAGTTTACTAAATACTTACCACATGGACAGCCCTATGAGTGCTAGTTAGTGCTATTATTCCCATCTTACAGATAGAGAAACTGAGTCTCTAATAGGTCAAATGACTTGACCAGGGATTAAATTATAGGGTCTGGATACAATCCCAGGACTCCTGACTCTGTTTCAAAAGCTTTTTCTACTTCAGGACTCTCCTACCTCTAATATTCTTGAATGTTATGACCCTATTTCCTTGAGAGATCAATGATTAGGGAAAGAACAATCCAAGAAAACTCTCTCATCCTGAATTTTGACTCCTAGTCCAATCAATACACCATGCTATCTTTCTCAATAAAACCAGAAGGAAAGGCAAAGTCAGAGTGGCACCCCAGGATAACCATATCTCTTCCTGTACCTGCTTGGCTAAGAGCCAGATGTTACCAACTTTTAAAATGTGAGAATGTCTCCTTTCTCCATAAATCTCAGCATAACCAAAGATGATACATGAGCTAGAAGGGTTTCCATGAATGGATAATGACAATTCTAATATGGATAAGGTCAAGACTACTCAGACTTGATTCCTAGTCAATACCATCCATAACATTTTACTAAGGCATATAAGAGAAATTTCAGGTCTATTCTAATTCAAAGTCAGAACTGGTGTGTTGGTCAACAGACCCCCTTGTTGTAGAAGGGCCTGTTATCTTTCTAACCACAAAGGTTAGACCCATGACCCAAGCAACCACAAAATTGCAGCTCCATCACTTGCTTGGGAGGCTGAAGTTGCTGTTTAGTATTTAGGACAAACAGAAAGGCCAGTTTCATACTCAGTCTAGCCCCACTCCTGCATTCTGCATTTTAGTCAAACAGATTTCTCCTTTTCTCAATTGTAGCCTGACTCTCCCACATCTACAAATTTCCTCCTTATTGTAATCTTTTTTCTCTCCATTCCTCGTCTATATTAATGGATAGTAGAGAGTCAACATGGAGAATCCCATAGAGAGTGGCCTCTGAGTCATGAAGACCTGGGTACAAGTTTCACCTTTGACAAATGCTGTGTGCCATTCCACAGATCATATAACCTAGTAACTCTCTTAGACTAAAAATTGCAGATCTGATTCTGGATCTAACTGGTAGAGAAAGTTTCTACAGGTCCAGTCAAAATAAGAATAATAATTTTTTATATAGTTAATCGTGGGTCTGAACCAAATGTAATGGCTAAAATTTCTACAACACTTTAAATTGGGTAGCCTTGAGTAGGTCATGTAAGCCTCTCAAAGCTGTTTGGTAGGAGTGACAGTACTTTCAAAAGGCTATGGAAAGAAAAAGTGTCACTTTACTGAGACAGTGCCTATCTCAGAGGGATGTTGTAAAAATCTTGAGACAACATATGTAGAACACTTGGTAAACCTTAAAACACTATGTTAAAAAAATGTATTATTTTGGTCTGGTAGGGAAAGAGTGAGATATGACTCTTAGAACTATAATCAATACCCATGCCAAGATCCCTTCTCTGATCTCTAGGTATTTATTACAAATTCCACAGTGGTAGTCATTTTGGGAAGACTGGGAGGGGATTGAAGAATGGTGCTGAGAATCATAACCTCTTCTTTCATTAGGAGTCTGGTCTCTTACTAGTGTCATTTTCCCAACCCTTGGGAAGTTACAGGGAAATGCATGCCTACTCTGAGACTGGAGGTAGTGTGAGAAGACAGTGTAGTGAAGAAGCAATACACAGGTATACCAGAGTAGATACCCATACCTTCTTCTCTTTTTGCCCTTGAGATTTGCTTAGACTTCCTTCCACACCATATGGGAGTATGAGCACAACTGGCTGCTTCACAGTGAGGGCTGACAGCTGACTGTCAAGTGGTCCAGCTGTAAAGGATATTGGAGATGACACTAAGATCACTGTGCTCTGGTCCACAGCTCTATGGACTCCCTAACCAACCCTTCATGTATGGAGCATAGAAAACTGGGCCAGTTGGGCTGGCTCTTAAGAGCCAATTGCTAAATTTTCAGTGTGAACATTTACACTTTGGAAATCAAAAAATACTACAAATCAGGACTGGGCTTATTGTTTTGTTGATTGATAAAATGTCTGATCACATCACCCTCCTCCATTACACTGCACAGATTTTCCAAGCATTCCAATGAAGCAGGAGGAGATTTCAAGATGATTAGGCAAAATACTCCCCCGGAATGGAACATTTGACAGTTTCTCTGCAATTTTATTATGTTTCACATACCAATTGGCTAGAGAAAGGTCAATTGCCTGTGAATCATGAATATAAAGAGGGTTGAAAGCAGGAAATTTCTCAAACTTGGGGTGGGGACTACAGCCATAGAGATTTCTATATTTTAATAATCCTGAGCAATATTTCATATCATGACCTAGATTCATTCAGAACCTGGCCAGCAAGGGCTTCTCTTTGTTCATCTCATTGAAGCTATGTCACTTGGCAAGGCTGGTTGCATGGCTTGATAGTTTCACAGAGGGCTGCATCAAGGTTGTTATAGCTCCCCTGGGCTGTGGATACATTACCTACTAGGCAAAATTATCAATAATAATTGCTTGGTGATTAATGACAAAGTGACACCTTTTCTTTCCATAGTCTTACAAAAGGCTACAGCTAGGTGGTGTAGTGGATAGAGTGCTAGGCCTAAAGTCAGGAAGACTCTTCCTGAGTTCAAATATGACCTTAGATACTTACTAACTGTGTGACCCTGGACAAGTCACTTGATCCTGTTTGCCTCTGTTTCCTCATGTATAAAATGAGCTGCAGAAGGAACGGCAAACCACTCCAGATCTTTGCCAAGAAAACCCCAAATGGAGTCATGAAGGTCAGACACAACTGAACCAACTCACCACCAAAAACAAAAGGTAGGATCTGAGCTGCCTTTGTTACCATATTACCTCTGGAGTCACTTGTATTACCCACCATTTGGAAAAATCTCTCTTTATATCCTTGTGGACAAAAAAAAAAAAATAAAGCTGTGGCCTCCACATGTACACAGATAATTAATGCAGAGTGGGACTTGATAAGGAGATGTATGGATCAGCATTAAAAAGAAAGATAATAAAAGGGAGAGATCATGTTCAGCTGAGGGAATTAGAGAAGGCTTCATGGAGGAGGCATCCAAAATGAATTCAAAGGCAGAAATGGATTTCAACTGGCTGGAAAGAGGAAACACTATAGTTTTCCTATCACCCCCAAATGAGAAATCTTCATTCTCCCTTAGACCACCTTCATTCCTCCCCTTTCCTCCCTCCCAGCTGCCACCACCAATACCACACACAGCTTTCAGCACCTGCAGAGAAGTCTAGAATCCCGTGGAGGGAAAGGACATTGAAGATCATCTCATCCAAAGCCCCTCATTTGGCACATGAGACAGCTAAGACCTAGAGAGGGGATCAGGCAGCACATAAGTGTCTAAGCCAGGACTAGAACCCAGATTCCATGACTCCCTGAATGGCTAATACCAAGTCTTCCCTGCTTCATCCTAAGTCCAATACTTTAGAGAACTCAGAGTAGTCAGAAGAACAATTAATTTGAGTCCTGTCTCTGATCCTGTGTAACCCTGGGCCGTGGACTACTCCAAACATCAGCATCCTCACATATAGAATGAGAGGTTTAAACCATAACTCCAGAAGACCAATGATGAAGGACATTACCTGCCTAACAGAAAGGTGATAGACCCAATGTGTAGAATAAGACATAAATTTGGGGCACAGATAAGGTAAAAATCTGTTTTACTTGACTATGCATATTTATTATGAAGTTGTGTTGTTGGGGTTTTTTCCCTTTAAGGTAAGGAGTAGGGGAGAGGGGAGAGAAACAGACAGAGACAGAAAGACAGACACAGAAACAAAGACAGAGGAAGACAGAAATGGGGACTGAGAGAGACAGAGAGACACAGAAAGAGAGACAGACACAGAAAGACACAGAGACAGAGACTGAGAGGGACAGAGAACAAAAGACAGAGACAGAGAGAATAAATGCTTGTTAGTAAAAAAATTAAAAATAAGATGAGAGGGCCAGATTAGATGATCTTTGCAGTCTGTTCTGACTCTACTTTTTTGTGTCTCAGCTTCCTTCTCCCCGGCCCCATCCTTCCCCTCCTTCTTTTTCCAGATATTAACATACTTCAGGGTTCTGAACAGGTACAAAGTGACTAGAAATAGAGTGACAGGATCACTGGGCAGAGACACAGCTTATAAACAGTCTCCAGACTCCCACATCAGTGAAAGGTTTGACAGGAGAGAATATGGATTGGCAATATTGCTTGGTCCACATTTCCTGGGGAGAATTGAAGCCATCCTTCTTAAGAATGGCCTCATAGATCAGGGAGAATGCCTACATCAACCACCAACCAGAGGCTATGTGGCCCCCTCCCTGCTGCCCCTGTCACCTTACTGATCATTTCCCTCCCCCCTTAGTTGTCGGCAGCTCATTCAATAATGGTAGGGTAAGGAGGGGCAGGGAGAGAGGGAAAGACCAAACCTGAACACCCGACATCAATTAAGACTCAGAATACTATAATCTAAAAACTCCCCCAACAAGAGAACTCATGCTAAAGTAATAGAGATTATTGGGATGGAGATTTTTTCCATTTCAAAATAATCTCAAAACTTTTCATTTCAAAACCATCAAATATTGAATCTGGAAGAGATTTCCCCTCTTCCTATCTAATCCAACCTTTTTAATGCCCTCATCAGAGGTCATGCAAAACATACCTTGGCTGGGTATGTTGTGATTCTTTTTCAGACATAGATTGGACTAGATGTCCATGGAGGAAAGTTCCAACTATAAAATCCTATAAGTCCATGAATCTAGAATATATGTAGCTATCCTTAATTCCATTTTACAGATGAGTAAATAGAAGCACAGATAAAATAAGTGACTCATGGGAAATATAATCAGGAGAACCAGGATTAAAATCCAAATTCTCCTGATTCCCAATTCAGTACTTTTCCTACTATTCTACATACTCATTTCCTCCCAGGGCCTTCATTCTCACTAATAAAGCTCCTGAATATTCTAGAATAGACAACAGCAATAACTGACATTTATGTATCACTTTAAAGTTTGCAGGGTGCTTTATATGCATTACCTCATTGCTGTTCATCCTTTGTTCTCAAAGAGGACCAATAATATCATGAGTATCACAACAATCCTAGTAAGTAGATAGAATTATACCCATGATACAGATGAGGAAACCAAGGCCCAGGGAAGTTCTTGGTTACACAGCTAATAAGTGTCAGAGGTGGAATTTCAACTCGGGTCTTCCTCACTGCAAGTCTAGGACTCTATCCTCCTATGGGGCACTGACTCTAAGATGACAATAGTAAGTAACTATAGCTGATACAGTAGTCCAGTACATACATCATCTAATGTGACCCTCTCAGCAACCCTGTGAGTTAGGTGCTATTATCTCTACTACACAAATGAGGAAACTGAGGCTGAGGAAGTTTATGTAATTTGCCAAGAGAGAATCTGAAGTGGAATTTAGAACCACATCTTCCTAACTGCAAATCTAGCACTCTACCTGGTAATATAGACTGAATAGAAATCAGATCACTGAATGTTAGAAATGAAATCGAATTTAGGGTATAGAATACTATTAGAATAGAAATGTACCTTAGAGGCCACAGTCCAACCCCTTTATTTTATGGATAAGGAATCTCAGTTTCTTTTTTTTTTTCTTTTTTGCAAGGGGGAAGACAGTTTCTAAAAGAAGTGATTTTCTCCAAAGTCCCATAAAAACTGAGTTGCTGTTTTGTTGTTTGGTCATTTCAGCTGTGTCCAACTCATCATGACCCCATTTGGGTTTTCTTGGCAAAGTTATTGAAGGAATTGGCCATTTCCTTCTCCAGCTCACTTTACAGATGAGGAAACTGAGGCAAATAGGGTTAAGTGACTTGCCCAGGGTCACACAGCTAGTAAGTATTTGAGGCTAACAAATAGGAGCCTTTCTAACTCCAGGTCCAGAAATTCTATCCAATGTGCTACCTAGCTTCCTGGCATATCCCTTAATCCCTAATCTAGGGGCTGTCATCAGAAGATAAGGGTCATCCAAAGAAGAATGTGCTACTGTCTTTCAAACCTTGAATTAGACACATGACCTGCTCTCTGTATTTACAATTGAGAAAGCCACTCCACTGCACACAAAGCACAAAGACATTGAAGTAAACTATAGACAACATCGGAGTGTAGCAGGAGAGTCTGGAAAGATTCTACAAAAAGCTAGTCTGCAAAGAGGGATTGGAACAAGCAAAAAGAAATGGGCTGCTCTGTATAGGGGTTGATAATGGGGGGTAGGAATCAATTATCTGGTTATCCTAAGATGGAATTAATGAAGAGACTGATGTAGCTCATTTCTAGCAGGGACAGAAGGATGAAACATTTGATGATGATGTAGGGGACTGTGGATGAACTAGAGCATTAGAAGAGACACCAAATTTCACATTTCAAAAAAGCAACAGGAAATTAAGGCTTCAGATGGAGCTGACAATGGGTTCCTGAAAATAGTAGATTTCCTAAGCATCTATGGAGTGTTCAGGAGGACTAGCACCTCCCATGTGAGAGCTTCCCAAGTTCTTTCCAGGGCTGCTTTTCTACCTTTGGTGTCCACCTGGCATTCAACTCTTATCTGTGACTCCAAGAAACTAGGGCATGTCCAGTGGCCATGCTCCAGTAAACTGTCTCAGTTGACAGGTTAAACCAGGTTTAGGTTAACTGACAGACCTCAAACCCATCAGTGAGTTAGGGAGGTGTCAACCACAAGCACGTGAAGACGTCCCCCAGTGGAATGGGTGGATGAGAATAATCTGTTTAGCCATGAAGATGGCAGAAGGAGGCACTGTGGAGAACTTAGAGCTTGGTCAGACATGGAAGACAGCAAGGTCATCCATCCATTGCATCCCAGGCCATCACCAGTCATTCTGTCACTATACTTAGATGATTCAGGAAGAGAGAGTGAGGCTAATGACTTTGTGCAACTCTGCCTCACTACAATCCAATTCACACCCAAGTCAAGACATCACTTTGTGATGTCATTGGTCTGCTTCAAAAATGAAGTACAAACAACAAGATTTCTAAAGAGGTTTCAACTGAGGTCTAGCCTGGAGTTGATACAAGCAAAAGTTGATATAGGTATTATTCAAAGGAAGTGCTAAAATTAGAGCTCTAGTCTTCTCTAATACTGCTCTAAGTCTGCTCTAGTTCTAATTTGGTAAATCTGAGCTGTTGGCCCACCCCATCGGGTCTGGCTCATAAACCTCATTGCTTCAAGAAGTGGACAAAAGTACGGCCCCAAAGTGCAGGTCACAACCCACTCATGCCTTTTCATTCTGTGTAACCCCTTTTCACGTTCTCCCATAATAGAGATATTTTTGTTCAGTCTTTAAAACTTATCACAACACGGCCCCTCCTACCTCTTCAGATATCCTACACATCTCACCCATCCACATACTCTATAATTCAGCTATCTTGACCTTCATGTTGTTCTTCACCCGTAACACATCTATTTCTGTTTCTTTGCACTGTCTAGCCCTCTACTCCAGAATCCACTCCCTACTCGTTTTGGGCTCTTGAAATGGCTGGCATCCTTCAAGACTCAGCTTAACCACCACCTTTGTCAAAAAGCTTTTATGCAGGACCTAAAACCTTTCCAAAGGACTCATGATGGAAAATGCCATCTACTTCCAGAGAAAGACCTACGGAATGCAGAGCAAAGCAGATGATTTTCTTTTTTGTTTGTTTCGTTTTCTTTTGTTTTGTTTTTTCTTTCCAATGGTTTCTCCCATTTGTTATGATTCTTCTATACAAAATGACTAATGTGAAAATATGTGTAATAGGAATGGATATGTAAAGCCTATATTTGATTTTCAGGTCATCTTGGGGAGAGAGTGAGGAGGGAGGGGGAAAATTTAAACTTATGAAAGTAAATGTTGAAAACTAAAAATAAATAAATTATAAGAAAAGAAATTTTAAAAAATTTTAAAAGCTTTTGCGCATGTTCTGGGTTGTCAATGCTTTTCCCTCTAAAGCAGTGGTTCTCAACCTATGGGTCGCAACCCCTTTGGGGTCAAACTACCCTTTCACAGGGGTCGCTTAAGGCCATCAGAAAACACATATTTCCGATGGTCTTAGGAACCAAGACATCGTCCCTCTATCCATCTCCAGGCGGGTCTGCCCACATGCAGATATGCCCACATATGAGTATTAAAGGGTCATGGCATTAGGAAGGTTGAGAACCACTGCTCTAAAGTAACCTTGTTTCTGCTTTGTGTCTTGTATTATGTTGTCACTCCAAAGGAATCTAAGTTCCTTTTCAGCCAGGGATTGTTTTGTTCCTGTCCTGGTATTCCTATTACCTAGCTCAGTGTTTGGTACATGGTAAGAGCCTAATAAATGGATGATTAATAATTCTCCATAGGCCATCTACCCAGTATTATAGAGGCCTTCTTCAAGATCTGAGATTATGTTGGTACAAAGACAGCACGTGGATTGCTCATCTATTATCTGCTCTTGATACAGAATGGGCCCAACTCCCTTTCTAGTCATATATCTCCTAGATGTTATCTTTTATACCACTTCTTTTAGGCAAGTCAGTCTTGGCAATGAATGTGCTGTAGCCGTTATGCCTCTCTAATGCCCTTTGGGCCACCCTGAAATTTCGATTCTTCAAAAGCTGTGACATTTCACGTTTTTAGCTGTATATCCTCAGTGAAGAATACTTGTAATTTTAAAAGACATTTTTTTTGTCATAGAGAATAGATTGGGATTATTGAAATCAATTTCCCCAAATCATCATCATCATCACCATCATCATTATAACAGCTAATAATAACTGGCATTTATATAGTGCATTAAGGTTTGCAAATATTCTCATTTAATCTTCACAGCAACTCTGGGAAGTAGGCCCTATTATTATCTTCATTTTACAGATGAGGAAACTGAGGCAAATAGGGTTAAATGACTTGCCCAGGATCTCATAGCTAGTAAGTGTCAAGACTAGATTTGAACTCAGGTTTTATTGACCCCAATCTTGTGCCTTATGCCACCTAACTGCCTATTTTACATAAGGCTTATGTTAAGATCAGCATTCCTTGACGTAGGCAACAAGAGGAATAACCTTAATATGTACAAAATAACCTTATATGTACAAAATAGAATCCATTAACTTTCCCCCTAAATCCATCTATTATCCTAAGTCCCCCAGTTCTGTAGAGGAGAGTACCATCCTTTCAGTCACCCGTGATCACAATCTAGGAGTCATCTATAACTCTTCATTTTGACTCACTTTCCACATCTAATAGGTTGTCAAGTCTAACTACTTCTTACCTCCCACATATCTCATCTTTCTCTTCTCCACTCACACAACCATCACCTTGAAGTCCTCCTCATCTCTCACCTGAATTATGATGACCACTTAATTTGTTTCTCTGCCTCTGGTCTTGTCTCTCCCCTATGCAATCCATCCTCCATGTAGCTTCCAAAGCAATATTTCTAAAGTACAAGCCTGACTCTGCCACATACCTCCCACCCTGGCACAGTAGCCACTGTGGCTCCAAACTCCTTTACATGGCATGTAATTCCTTTCACAATCTGGCTCTAACCTTTGATTCTCCATCCCAATCAAAGTGGGCTGCTTGCAGTTCTTTGTATATGTACTTCCTCCTCTGACCTCCATGTTTTTATACAAACTCTCCCCCAAGCCTGAGATGTTTTCCCTCCTCACTTCCCAATTTTGAAACTTCTCACTCCCTTCAAGGCTCACCTCTTGGGTTACTTTCTATAAGAGACTTCGTATTGCTAAATTGTTAGTGCTCCCCCACTTCCAAATATGTAGGAATAGCATTGAGTACACATCATCAGTACTATCTTCTCTGATACTAGAATTGTCCTAAAGAATCTTTCCATGAGTTTCCAGAATCTGAATTTAGAGCCTAATACTTCTGTTCAATTACAAAATACAATTATTTTATTTTCCTGCAGAATAGAAGTTTAAAAAGAACAATGGTAAAATTGTGGCCTCTCTGAGAAGCATTTCTATCTCAACTTCTTCAAATAAAAATGGAGAAATATAATAAATTAGTATTGCAAGTAAAGCATTTTACTTACTTCTTCTTAGATATAAACCTATTCCTACCTTTCTTAACAGGAAGCATCACAGAACCATTACTTCACTTATTAAGGATAAGAATGCCAATGCTCTTCCAATGTCAGCTAGTCATGAGTTTATGTGCTTAAGCATTCACAGCTCATATGATTAAAAAAAATTGACAAATACTTAGAATAAAACAATATATTGTCTGAGAAGCAAAAAAAATTCTCAGGGGTATAAAGATCAACTTACAATTGATCCAATACTTTTTTAATAAGCTTCACCAATGCATTATAACATTTATTCTGCCTTTGTTGATTATCACAAAACCTTTGACTCAATTCAGTATTCATGGCTTTTTTGTAGTATAAACATATACTATAAACTCAAGTATATTGAAAATACAATGCCTATATGTAATGCATATATATAAATTTTCTCTATTTTGAACATGTCAACAACATAATAATGTCTAGAACAATATCAAGTGTGGCATTTTTGAGGGAATTCATTTTAGTCTACTCTGGCTCTGCCTCATTAAATCCATTATCATCTCTTAAATAGAATGAAGTATGACTTCAAATTAAAGAGACAGTCAAACAAATGCATCTTATTAATCATTGGATGTACATGGATAATATCAAGCTTTATGGTAGCTTAAAAAAGCCACATTGAACATTTTCATCACATGGGGTCTTTTAAAACAAATATTGTCAAATTATCATCATTACTTGATAAAGGTAAAATTCTTAACATACACCAATTAAAGATGGAGACTGGACACTTCAAGCTAGAATTCAGAGTTCATTTGGAACCAATACATGGAAATGATATCTACAAATTCCCTGGTCTTCTCTAAGTAAGACACATCAAGCATCAGGATATCAAAGAGAACGTTGTTTCTGACTACACTGAGAAACTAACTGGAATCCTGAAATAAAAGCCGAATGAGAAGAATGTGTGTAAAGCAATTAACACCTATGCAATACCAGTTTTAATGTACACTCTCAGAACTGTAAAATGGACCATAACAGATTTGGAAAACATCCTAATAAAAAGCATAATATTTCAATGAAACAATTCCCTAAGACAGCTAAAGAAAGTTTAACACTTCTTCCCCAAAAAGAGAAAAATAAGAAGAGGAACAATAGAAATCCCCAGAATATATTGTCAACAGATCAAAACTGCAGAATTACTTTTGGAACAAAATAAATATCAATTCGTTAGGCCACAGAAAAGGTAAATAAAAATTGATTTCATTGAATTTGTCAAATATGCCCAAAGTTGTACGCCTCCAAATGGAATCTATGAAATGATTACTATCCAGTAAAGGAATTAGGAGCCCCTTCATAGGTAACTAACACGTGAACCCAGCCAATAAGGTAAGAAAGAAGTAGCTAACAAACGTGTACAATGCAAGAAAATAGTAGAAACTGTACAACATATTACTAAACACTAGTTTTAAAAGGCCTCATTTTTTGGTGAAATATGAGGAAAAGGTCCTTGACTGAGAATGTGTGATGCTGTTGAAGGCTTAGAAAAAGACCAGAAAAGGTTTGTACCTCAAGAGATCATACAAATAAGAAAAAGGACCCACGTGTACAAAAATATTTATAGTAGATATTTTTGTGGTAGCAAAGAATTGGAAACTGAGGGGAAGCCCATAAGTTGGGGAATGGCTGAACAAGTTGTGACATATGAATGTAACAGAATACTGTTGTGCTATAATAAATGATGAGCAGATAGATTTCAGGAAAACCTGGAAAGACTTACGTGAATTGATGATGAGTGAAATGAGCAGAACCAGGAGAACACTGTACACAGTAACAGCCATAATGTGCAATGACTAACTTTGATAGACTTATCTCTTCTTAGCAATGCAAGTATCCAAGACAACTCCAAAGGACTCATGACTGAAAATGCTGTTCACATACAGAACAAGAACCATGGAGTTGGAATAAAGATTGAAGTATATTATATTCTCTCTTTTTTTCCTTTTTTTATTTATTTCTTCTCTCTATCGGTTTCTCCCATCTTTCCAACATGACTAATGTGAAAATAGGTTCAATATGAATGTATATGTAGAGCCTATATCAAATTACTTGCCAACTTGGAGTGGGAAGGAGGGGAGAAATTAAGAGAAAATTAGGAACCCTAAATCTTATGAATGTGAATGTTGAAAACTAAAAATAAATAAATTTTAAAAAGAAAAATGCCAGAGGGTTTAGAACATCTGCTGTGGGGAGTAGGATAATGAATCAGTTTTGGAGGTTTAGAATGTTTATCTTGTTGCAGTGAGGACCTAACTGAGATCATGTAACATATTTGTAGTAGACCCAATCAACAGCATGTGAATGGGTACAAAGAAAGCAAATAGTGGGCACTATCTAGAGTTGAAGTTTACAAAGCATGATCAGCATTTGAACAAAGGTGCAGTGGATTTAACAGTGAAGTATGAAAAGGAGTTGTGTTGGTTCCCTAAGAACTGAGATAGTTAAGGAAGGCCAGTGCAAAGCTGATAGCCTAAGAAAAAAAATTGGGGAGGTCAAGGTAATAGAAGTAATGGTGAAGATAAAGAACAGGAAAGATAGAATTATGAAAGACTATGATGTGATCAAGGAAATCCAAAGTTTGTGAACAGGAAGTAGAATTTATGTGTGCAGCAAGATACTGGTTAGAATTATTTCTGTGTGCAGCTGAGGTGTAATAGAGGCACAAGCCACAGGAATTGAATAGATTGCAGAATTAGGAAGTTATGGTATATGAGGGATCATCAATGTATATGTTAAAATCCTCTAGAATGAGGGCATGAGTGAAATGTGAGCAAGGCATTGAACTTATTGAGAAAGGAAGGAGAATGTCCTTGGGGTCAAAAGATAACAGTCAATAAAATCCAGATAGGATGATAAATTTGGATACCATGAACCCAGAAGTAGAAAAGGTCACTTAGAGAATATGGTAGGTAGAGAGTCTGGAAAGGGAAATTAGGAGCAATGAATATTTGGATTCCCCTACCATGACCAGTGAGGTGGAGAGTATAAGAAAAGAGTATCACTACTAGACAGGGTGACAAGGTGTCATCGTTAAGAGGGAGCCAGGTTCCTAAGCAGCCCAAAACACGAAATAAGAAAGGAAGTGTTTTAAAATGAAATGAAATTTGTTCATCATGGATCAGATATTCCAAAGGGCAGGCAGATCTGGAGTGGGACCTTGGTGGGAGGATGGTAGGGTTGAGGTGCACATGTGTAAAGAAAAAGAAAGTTGAAAATGGGGAGATTTTGTACATCAGCACCCAGGGATTCAAAATCACTAGAATGTGGCAAGTATAAGGGAATGGGGATATACTAACCACTGTGGAATGAATCCAGGCCAAGTATCAGTGGTTGAAGCGTGGTATATTGAGAGAGGCAGAAGATTAGACTGTACGGGTTCTTCACTGATGTTCAGCCTGATGACAGGTGGTGATACGTTGTCTTGTAAGGCCCAAGGAGGTCTGCTTCAGAATAGGAAGCAGTAGGAAGAGGTAT
This sequence comes from Pseudochirops cupreus, assembly GCA_028627135.1. Lineage (NCBI taxonomy): Eukaryota > Metazoa > Chordata > Mammalia > Diprotodontia > Pseudocheiridae > Pseudochirops > Pseudochirops cupreus. The sequence continues at coordinate 322,095,296 of CM053583.1, read as the reverse complement.
GAATGCCTGATTAGGACATGTGGGTGCTTTTCCTACCCTGAAGAAGGGAGCATGAGGTAGAATAGGTCTTGCCAGGAGAGAATATCATGGAGCTAGAGATGGTATTGGGCAGGGCCTGATTGTAACAGAAGGTGGACAGTGAACCCCTGTGTGTTGCACTGGAGAAGGGCCTGACCATCTTCTCTCCCAGTACTGTAAAGAAGGATCCAGTGGAAAACAAGGAGAGGTCTTCCATAATAAGGTATATTATCTGCCTTCACTTAAATCCTACTGTCATGTTTTGTGGCATGGAGGTGATCCTAGGTTCTCAAAGCCTAGTTGGTTTTGTCCGTGCCAATAAAATACTTGGTCTTTGAAATAAGTGAACTGCCCAATTGATTTCTTCATTTTGAGAAAAGGAGAATCTTTTTAGTGGAAAGAAAAACCATATTTTTTGACAATTTTTGTTCTAAACCAAAGTTTTTGCTAAAAAAAAAAATGGCTTTCTAAAGTCGAATGGTTATTTTGGTTCAAATGTGAATGTATAGACCATACCTTAGATTGCCTGTAGGTTTTGATCTGACTCAACTGGTCGATTGTTTAGCACTGGCCAGACATCAAAACATCATGTGCTTCTGTGATAGTCATAGACTCTTAAAACCCATTGGTCAGGGAGGAAACTTAGACTACAAAACCTAGAGTGTTTGTACTACAAGGACTAAGGATATGGAACATCAGGTAGCTGAGCTAGAAGGAATCCTAGAACTTAGCACATAGAATGTTGGAGCTAGAATGAGACCTTAGAAATCCAAGAGTGGGAAGAGACTTCAGAAGTTACGTAGTCCAAACTGAACCTCACATGGATCTTAGGAGAATCAAATGAGTTAACATATGTAAAGTGCTTTGCAAATCTTAAAGTGATATATAAATGCCAGCTACTATTTTTATTACATAACATAAATCTCTTCCACCATATCCTTGGCAAGCAACTTTCTGGTCTCTATTTGTTGACTTCTAATGATGGTGAACTCATTACCTCCTGATGCATCTTATTCTGCTCTCTTAACAATCCCAATCCTCATACCAACCCTCAGTATGTCTCTCTGTTGCTCCTACCCATTGCATCTCATTCTGTACTGTTTGACCTGAATAGGTCTAATCCATTTGTACTGCAGTCCTTCCAATTTTTATCTTTGTAAATTTTAGAGATGAGAAATGATGCCTAGAGAAGGAAGCTGATTTACCCAAGGTCACATGGTTAGTCAATGGCAGAAGCAGTACCAGAACCCAAGGATTTGGACTACTAGTCCCGTGTTGTTATCCCTGTACTAGACTGACATTCTCATATCAGCATGGGGGAAGAGGGGCAAGTCCAAGTGAAACATTTTGGAAGGGAATAAGGCATGCAAAAACCCAGCTTCTCTTCCCTTTCCCAAGCTAAACCCCAAGTTTCTTATCTCATATCCCTTGTTCCTTCTTGATTGATTGACTGAGTGACTGATCAATTCCCCTGGGCCAGGAGGCAATGGGCCAGACTAGTCAAGCCAGTTTCTTTTTGAGGCCAGGCATTCCACCAAGCAATCACGCCCTTTCCAAGTTTCTCAGGTGTCCCTTGTCAGCAGGACTCCACAGGCTAATTAAAAAGGAGGCACACACCATAAACTTTATTGTGCAGCCAGGCTTGTTTCCCCCAACTCAAGTTTCTGCTGATTTTTCAAAGAGTTGATGAAGGTGTGTGCATCTCTGTTGATCACTGATGCATCACAGAAAGGGAGCCAGAGTGTTTAATTAAATGTTATTTGAGGAATAAAATTCAGCCCCTCCGCTGACAACGCTGAATATTAAAGCATCAATTTCCTGAAGGAAACCTGCCTTAATGAGATTCTCCAAATAAATGGAGGAAAAAAGAATATATTAATCCCAGCTGCTAATGTCAACTCCATCAACATTTCAGAGACATCCTGATCAACAAAGGCTAAGGATGTTGGTTTCCTAGGGGGAAGAGGCGGGCAGGCAGTAGTAACTACAGCCCAGATCAGATCAGAATTCAGAATGCAACAGCATTCCTCAATGGCTGGTCACTTCCCCAAATATGAAGCAGTGAGGGTATTAGAATCAGAATCTTATGGCTGTGGAACCCCACTTAGTAGAGAGACTGACTTCCTCTCCCAATCTAGAAGCAGGCACTGAGCCTGGATGTACTTCTCTACCTGTGTGATCTTGGGTACTTTAATTAACTTCCCTGGACCTCAGTTTCCTCCACTGTAATTAGAAGCCTGGCCTAGATGACCTCCGAGGTGCTTTCTTCCAAGATCTGTGATCCTATTCCCTTCTGTACACATTCACTAGCAGTCACGTGATTTCACACAGAGGGAACAAGTCAACAAGCATTTATTGTTTACTATATGCCAAGCATTATGTTTATAATAATAACAGTTTTTATTTCTAGTGAGTTTTATGATTTACAAAGCATTTTCCTTGCAACAGTCCTGTGAGGTAGGTAGGTAGAATTATTTATATCCCCATTTGAGAGACAAAGAAATCTTAGGGTCCCAGGAGATGAAGCAACTTGCTCACAGTCATGTAAGTAGGGAAGCAAGGGCTTGAATTCTCTTTCCGTTATGCACTGCTTTTCTCTCTTTCCTAGTCTAGGACATTGCTCTGCATATAACAAGTGTTAAACAAATGCCTATTGAGTTGAATGATATATTGAATGGAAAATTGACCCAGATGGACAATGTTTACATAAGGATGAGGCAAGAAAGAGTAGGTATCAGATGCAGAGGTCAGAATTCACTTCTCCTTTATTAATACCCTCCTAAAGATATGATAGCCTTTATAGCCTGTGCTAATAGCATCTAGGGTCAAATATACTTTGTTCTTATAATTAAAAGATCTTCTGAAGATGGCTCCCTAAATTTCTCAATTCCAATTGTCTTCCAAACTAATTTAGCAAAAGTTAACAACTTAACGATTGATTAGGTAGATAATCAGGGACCATCTTTAGGAATTCCTGGATCTTAAAGGGTATGGGCCTGGGAAATGGGGATTGGGACTTAGGGCTGTTGCTGAGGGGCTGTTCCTAAGAGTTTTAGGGTCCAAGGTTATACCTAGGGGAGGTGAAGTCCAGGGCTATCCCTAGAGTATGAGAAGGGGGTGGGATGGGGCTGAGAGGTAATAGGAGGAGATGTGGAAAACTAGGATTATCCAGGTAAGAGACAAAGCCCGGGGCTATTTCTAGGGGATTTGTTGCCTAGGGTTGTCACCAAGACGTGTAGGTCTGAGATTCGAGATTCAGGCCTATCTTTAGGGAAAGTAAGTGTTCAGATATCTCCAACTGGTATAGTGTTGAAGAGTTATGAGGGTCTAATCCAGAGCTCCAGAGTTATGACGGTGTAGTCCAGGGGTGGGGAACCTGAAGCCTTGAGGTCACATGTGGACTTCTAGATCCTAAGTGCAGCCTTTTGACTGAATGCAAATTTTACAGATCATTCAAAAGTCTGCACTTAAGGATCGAGAAGGACACTTGTGGCCTCAAGGCTGCAGGTTCCTCACCCCTGCCTGGTCTGGTCTTTCTCTAGTGATTCAGGGCAAATCACAATGTATGCTTACCACACACTCCCCATTACCTCTCCAATTAGTAAAAAGTTCAAACAAATCATCAGAATAAGTTGGAAGAAGTAAAGAAACCACAGAAGGGCAGAGCTCTGGTAAAGGAGAGAGCTCTACCCTGCTTTGACTTCAAAGGAGATTAAAGGCTCTTTGTATAGAGAAAGCCCCACCTATTTTCTAGTTGTGACAACTCCTTCTCTCCACTAGCAACTTCTTCTGATGCTGCCAACCTTTATTGGGGGTGGGGGGGTGTATAATAGGGAGGAAGAGAGAGATTTAAGACTTCAGCATACCCCATATGTCACTTTTGAAAATTATATTGGGGGGAAAGTGTGCAAAAGGGAAAGATTGGAATAGGAACCAGGCTCTACACAACAGGACCAAAAGGAAAGTCACAGAATAATTCTAGGCAAAAGGCCAGCCCCCTTGCTTTGGTCATCTCATACAGACAACCATAGGATTTGATCTCATTTTCTTTAATTATTAAATTTAAGTGGGAACAGAGCTAACATTTTTCTCCTTATAAATCTTCTAATATCCCTGTATCTAAAGTCCACAGCACTCATCCTATGCTGATATTACATGTCTTTTGCTCAGAGCGATGTATCTAATCTGCTAGTTTGCCTAACATGAAGAAAGAAGTCATAATCCAGCTCTCTCCAGAGGGGATGGTGCTCTCCCAAGGAAGGGACATTCTGTCCTTCCCTGTCCTCGGAGCTTCCTATGTTAAGATTCTTGCCACATGTAAGAGCTAAGGTTGCAGATTTATTAGAAGTCAGATCAAGGATAAAGCCTGTGGGTACTATGCAGTCACTGGGAGGTGTAGAGAGGAACAAATCTCTTAAGTCCTAAAGAAGCCCACACTTCCATGTCCTAGTTCCATGTGAGATGTTGGAAGGGGAACAAAGGGAAGTGGTGGGATTCCTAAGGAATTCCTCAAATACTTCCCCACCTCACAACTACTGAAACCTTAGAAAGCAGGGTACTACAATGGAAAAGACATGAAAGCTGAAGTCAGAGGATCTGGATTCAAGTACCACCTTTGATGTAAATTACCTGTGTGACCTTGGGTAAGTCACAACCCTCCTTGACTGTGGTTTCCTCCCATATAAAATCAGCGAATTGGACTATATCACAGCTGCCTTTTCCCATTCTATGATCCTATTCCACCATGTCCACATTCCCTCACAGTCATTCTAGGCCCACTGGCTTCCCTGCTAGCCTGAGCTCATACCCTTTGGGAGCTCTCTTTCCGCATATGGGGACCACATGGGGCTTTGAAAGTTACCATTTTGATAGAAAGATTAAGATGTTGTGCTCTTACCACCTTTTTTCAAAATCATTTTCAGTATACAGTAGAAGGTCAGAACCATATCTTAGGGCCTATTGCATGGTTGGAAAGGGAGATCAGTCTCTGCACTTGACCTAGTTCTCCCCCAGTCCCAGTTTTTAAATCAAGCTTCTCTGTCTGTTCTAGACTAATAAGCAACCTGCAGAGAATTCTAAGCATTTGAATACTTTCACACCCACCAGATCCCTCTCACGCTCTCTCTCTCCTTTATACCACTCTTCTCTTCATCAACTTCTGAGACATTCCACCAGAACAATAGTCCTTTCTCTGAAAATACCAAGCTCCCCAAATGCCAAAATACATACTTCCAAGGGCTAGTCTCTATTGCCACAGCTACTCAAACAGAATCATCAAGGGGATGTCTGGGGAATGAATAAGAGATCAGAGCAGCCACATAGCCTTAAGAACATAGTTTATTTCTCCATCTTGCTGACATTCCTGGAGTTTCATATTCTGGGCTCTAAACGGCCAATCCAGGAAGTAATACCAGTTCTTAAGAAAAAATTCAGCAATTTCAAATGTTTTTGTTGTTGCTGTTCAGTCATTTTAAATAACGTCTGATTCTTTGTGACCCCATGTGGTATTTTCTTGGCAAAGATACTGGAGTGGTTTGCCATTTCCCTCTCCAGTTCATTTTACAGATGAGGAAACTGAGTTAAACAGGGCTTAAGTGACTTGCTCAGGGCTACACAGTTAGTAAGTATCTGAGGTCAGATTTGAACTCAGGTCTTCCTGACTTCAGGCCCAGTGTTCTATCTAGCTGCCAATTTCAAATGTTCCTAACAAGAGCTAGCATTTATGATGTGTTAAGTTTACGAATATTATTTAATTTGATCCTAACCACAACCCTGGGAGGAGGTGCTATTATCCCCATTTTGCAGATGGGAAAACTGAGACTGAAATCAAGCGACTCACCCAGAATCACACAGCTAGTAAGAGTCTGAGGTTAGATTTAAACTCACATCTTCCTGACTCCAGGTCTGGTGCTCTATCCTCTGTGTTACCTAACCACCTGTCCACGCTGAGTATTGAACCCATTCTCCAATAGGATAAGTAACTATTGATTTCATGAGCCATTTCCAAGCAGGACACAGGTTATGTCTAGGTCATATTATGGACATGTTAAAGCCTCCTCAGGAAAGAAATAGCCACACCTTCTTCTTGGGACCATATGGACCCAAATAGCTACTTTTCAGCCTTTTTTTTAAAATTTCAACTGGGTTTTCAGATGTCATGTTCACAAACATGAACATAGCCAGAGTAGGATGTTGAAGCGTCATAGCCCCAAGTCAAAGACACAGTGGAATGTCCAGATGTGATTGCATATATATCCACAGAAGAATGTTCCAATGCCCTGAGTCTAGTCATGGACACAACCAAAGCAAAACAATTAGCTGTTAACAGTTTATGGCAACAGTTAGATGAGATTGTTTAGTATTCACAACCACAGATATGCATAAACAAGAGAAATTTTTGTTGCTCAGTCGTATCCGACGCTTCATGACTCTGGGGTTTTCATGACAAAGATACTGGAATGGTTTGCCATTTCCCTCTCCAGCTCATTTTTTTACAGTTGAGGAAACTGAGGCAAACAGGGTTAAACGACTTGCCCAGAGTTACACAGCTAGTAAGTGTCTGAGGTCAGATTTGAATGGTCTCCCTGATTCCAGGCCCAATGCACACTCTATCCACTGCAAGCACTTTGCTGCCCTAAGCAACACAGAATAGCCCAGTTTAAATATTCTTGTTTGTTTGTTGGGAGATATAATATGTACTAGTTTGGTCACACTCTGGACACTGCATAAATTTTTATGAAGGAAACATTCTGATATTGAAACATTCCTAACATTCTCAAACCCTAATAATCTCTCAATGGATCCCAATCTCTTCCCTAGCTGTTATCTAATTCAGGCTACAATTGAAACCTAAATAGTGTAAATGGAAGCTCTTTGTCAGGGGATTCAGGGGATCATTGGTAAGGGCTCTGTTCAACTCTGGTCCTCTGCAGAGGCTGGTCACCTGTCACTTAGGACTCTTGTGTGACTTTGGCTACTTCTGTTGCTCTGGCAACTCTACCCTAATCCCTTTTGTTTGTACAATCAGTCCCATTTGGCTCATTAGATCTTTAATTAGCCATGTTAAATAATGCTAAAGCCCAGAATAAGTTGAGGCTGGCAAAGAATGCTAAGGACACAAAGAGATGTTGTTTTCATTTTTTTTTAATTTAATATGTTGGGGACAAAGAGTAGGACCAAAGAAGGGGTGAGACTGCTACTCAGAGTCAATGGGGTGATGATAATGGACAATGGGGAGAAAGCTGACTACTCAACTTTGATTTCTGTTTTGTCTGGTAAGGAGAGTGATCCTTGAACTGAGAAGGAGAAATGTAACTAAATTGTTGTGGCCAGTACTTTGCCCCTCTCTGGGGTGAAATTTAGAGACCATCACCCTGGGGCATATTTCCTTTAGCAGGCTGGCCATACCCCCTTACAAAAGTAACAGAAATTTCTTGTTGAGGTTCTGCTGAGAAGGTAAGAATGTCGACCTAAATTCACAGGGAGTTGGAACCAAAGTGAGGAAATGCTGAGTAAGAGATAAGTCTGCCCTCAATGAATTCAGGCTAGGATGAACTACATTCTGAGATACTAGAAGAATTAGAACTCTGATTAATTGAAATATTATTAGATCTCAGAGAATTAGAAATGTGTCCCAGGACTGGAGAAAGTAAATGTTATAATTTTTTTAAAAAGGAAAGATAATGGAATCTGAAAACTATGGGCCAGTGAATTTGACTCCAATCATTGGAAAACTTCTAGGGGAGAAAGAGAAATGATATCTATGTTCCTTTCTCTGAGTTTAATAATCATTTGCATATGGAAGAATCAAGAAATTTGGTGCAGGATTGGCAAAGATATGAATCAGTCAACACATCAGAAAAATGCTACTAAAACATTTTTATTTTAAAAAATAAATTGATAAAGTTGCTTATTCAATACTTATGGACAAGAAGTAGATGTGTGGACTACATTATAACACAATCTAATGAATTCAGAACTAGCAGAATGACTGAAACCCAAGAATAGTCATCAATGGATCAGTGTAAACTTGAAATAGAATCGAGAAGAGTGGAATATCCTGGAGATCTTCTTGGTTTAATAGCTCCATTAGTAATTTATATTAAGGACAGCTAGATGGGGAAGTGGATAGAGGGCTAGTCGTGGAATCAAGAGGATCTGAGTTCAAATACGGCTTCAGACAATTACTAGCTGTGTGACTCTGGGCAAGTCATTTAACCTGTTTGCCTCAGTTCCTTATCTGTAAAATGAGCTGGAGAAGGAAATAGCAAACCACTCCAGTATCTTTGCCAAGAAAACCCCAAATGGGGTCATGAAGAGTCAGACATGACTGCGACAGGACAACAACAACAACAACAAACAACTTGGAATAGAATTGAGTAGGGTGTCCTAGAGATCTTGGTTCAATAGCTCTATTAGTAATTTAGATGAAGTAGAAGAAGATATATATACCTGTCAGATGTACAAATTAGACAAAGCCAGGAAAGATAACTAGTACAGTGCAGTCAGAATTACCAAAGTTCCCTGTAGTCTAGAATCATGGGACATATTAAATAAGATGAAATTTAATGGAAATAATGTAAATTTCTACAAGTAGGTTCAAAAAGTGGGTTCAACTTCACAATTATAGAATGAGGAAGGTACAGTTTGACAAGTTTGTGGAAAGAAAGATTTGGACAAGCTCAATAGAAGTTGATAGTGTGACATGACACCTCCTCCTGAAGGTTAATACTCTCCTTGGCTGCATTAGCAGACATTAAAAAGAGCATAAAACATCCTACCCTACCACTTCATTGTGGTGTGATGACCCTGAGCTTCCAAAGACCCACAAGAGAATATGAAGCTTTGCATATGAGACTGTTATCAGAAGACCAATCTTAAATATGAAGATAGCTAGCCAGTACTACTCTGTAGTAAAGATATTGCAGTGATAGAAAAATGGAGATAAATAGTTTCCCCCACCTTTGAGTAGGTGATAAACATTAACTGTCAATATTCAAAATGTAAGATCTTTGTCCAATTGATATTTTATTGGAAGAATTGAACAATACCAATGTTGACATTTTTGTAATAAATGAAACTAAAGGCAGTAAAAGCTAAATGGAAAGAGAACTCACAAGCTCTCCCAGGTGAGGCAAGCAAAGAAACTTGGCAGAGTTAGTTTTGTCATATGCCTAAAAGTAGTAAGAAATATTATTTCATCAGGAATTTATTTGGTCTTCCTATTTTTCATTAAACATGATGACTGTAGGCAAACTATCTCTGCCCTTGTTATTAATTTTTCCCTTCATGCTACCACACACAGTCCTTCACTTTCTCACCTAAAAACTGTGTAAGAAAAACTGGAGAACTGCAGGTCTGCCTTGTTCATGTTCACAAACATTTAGACCTCAAATAAGACTGTGCCGCTCATATATGCTTACCATGTAATAATTTGCATTGTGGGTATTTGTTTTGGCCTTATTTCTCTACATGAGTGTCAGGTTACCTCGTAGTGGCAAGGAATATCTGAATTTTGTAACACATCCAGTACCTGGTATAGTTTTATGCACCCAGTTAGGTGCTTAAGAAATGTTTGTTGAATGAATGAGCAGATTAATAGATGAATGGATGGATTGATGTGGATGAAAAGATGAATGGATGGATGGAGATGCAGATGGATGGGTGGATGAATGGATGAATGAACTCATTTATTAAGCTCTTACTATGTGCCAACCACATTGCTCTATGCTAGTGAGATAATCCCAAAAGAAAGAAAGTCTCTGTCCTTAAGGCACTTGCATTCCAAGTGAAGGAGGCAACACAAAAAAAGGAAGTGCTCTATGTAAAGTCATGATTCTCCTTCCAGATGGGATGGTAATGTTGAGTTGATTATTGCTATTTCCAGAACAGGAGATGGGAATGGACTGAGGAATTATACATGGCAGCATGGCAGGATGTACAGGGAGAAGCATAGTCTAGAGCAGGGTTGGGGAACTGCAGCCTCAACGCCATATGTGGCCATATAGGTTCTCAAGTGCAGCCATTTGACCAAATCCAAATCTCACATGGCCACAGATTCCCCACCCCTGGTAGGGTCTGAGTCAGCCAAATTAATAGGTTCTCACTAACCAGGACAATATAGCCCCAGTAGAGAGAAGCTTAGCCCCTCCAGGGCATGGTCTCCAGAGGTGCAGCTCAGAAGATGCCACAGCAGCAGCAGCAGAGTGGCATGGCAGGAAGACAGAACTTGGTGAATGAATTACCTATATTCTGTCCACATGGTAACTAATCCATGACTAATGCTGCCTCTCATTTCTCTACCCCAGTGGTCAATGGCCTTTTCAGTAGAGCTCTACATTTATCAATTCTGTCAACATGGACAAAATGGTTTGAGAAACGCTGTGGAGTTTCTAAAGGAATGGCTTTTGAACTTGAAATTTTTCAATTCAAGATTGTTACTCTACAAAGAATAAGTCATTTCTTTATTGTGACTCATGGATGAGAAGGAAAAGTCAAAGATACTTAGAACTGTCCTTTCTCTTCTGAGAAGGGACAGGGGAAATTTCAAGTAGAAAAAAAATTTGCATAGTGAAAATGGCAATGAATTTGAAATCAGAGGTCTAAAGTTGAACCCAGCTTTTAAGGAAGGAAGGAAACAAGCATTTAATAAGTACTTTACAAATATTAATTCATTTAATGCTCACAACAACCCTGAAAGGTAAATGCTACTTTTACAGATTAAGGAAATGATGTAGACAAAGGTTAACTGACTTACCCAGTGTCACACATTAAATGTCTAGGGTCAAATTTGAACTCAATTTTTCTTGACTCCAGGCTCAGTACTCTATCTGCTGCACTACCTAGCAGCTTCCACGTCTTAATCAATTGTACCATGTTGCCTCTAAAATTGAAAGAAAAAAAGGAAGAAAGAAAGAAGGAAAGAAAGGAAAAAAGAAAGAAAGAAAGAAAGAGAGAGGGGAAAGAAGGAAGGAAGGAAGGAAGGAAAGAAGGAAGGAAAGAAGTAAACAGTGGTGAGGATGCTAACTAGCTATATGATCTTTACAAGTGACTTCACCTCTCTGGCTTTTGTTTCCTCACAAACTAGGGATAAAGGCAACATCATCTCTTAGGTCCAAATCCCTACCAACACCTTAGGACTTGCGGTAAGTACAATAACAGTAAATGACTTACTTTGTGCCTTCATTTTACATTAACTCTACCTTCGGTTCCTAATGTGTTGACTCCTCTTTCAGTGAGTGGTTTAGAGGTGATAATACCAGTGTTTGAAAGGTCCTTTTCAGGCAGAGGCTCTGAAATAGCTTAAGAACAAATATTTACAAAATGCAAATCATTCTGATAAGTGCCTGTAATTCTACCTATATAGGTAGAAAGCTATAACACCACATAATATAAAAGAAAGAAAAAGATGAAAAGTCATTCCCCAACAGATAAGTGGCCAAAGGATAGGAGCAAAGTTTTCAAAAGAATACGAACTCTAACCAACACAAGAAAGACTACTCTAAATCACTAATAAGAGAAATGCAAATTGAAACCACTCTGAGGTATTTCCTCTTCTCCAGTAAATAGGCAAATATATAAAAATGGGAATAGTCAGTGTTGGAAAGTTGTGGAAAGACAAGTATACTGATGCATTGTTAGTGGAGCTCTGAAGTTGTCTAATCATTCTGGAAAGCAATTTGTAATTATGCCAAGCAAGTGATGAAAATATCCATATTGTTTGATCCAGAAAGCTCACTAATTGGTCACCATACACTCTAAGGTTGTTGTTGTTGTTTGTCCTTTGTTCTTGAAGAGAACAATGACATCAGGGAGGTGATGTCATGACTTGCAAATTAACTGTATTTAAGTGAGGGAGGGCTGGTGCAAAGTCACAAGCCTCACTTTTTCCTCTGGAGCCATCTGAGTCTATTGGCAAGATACAAATCACTATGACTTAGAGATAGCCCTCACCAGGACAAAGCCAGAAGGCAGAGTTTCCTGTGCATCAAAATACTTATAGTAATGCTTTTTTTGTGATCAAAAAGAACTGGAAACAAAGTAGATATACATTGATTATAAGCTAAGCAAATGAACTATAGTAAATGAATGAAATAGAATTATCATCACACCATAAGAAATTATGTATGTAGGGGGAAAAGCCAAGATGGTGGAGAAAAGCCAGGAAGTTGCCTGAGCTCTCCCCAGTTTCCCTCAAAAACAACATTAATCAAACCTCTAAGTAGATTCTGGAGTAACAGAACTTACAAAAAGATAGAATAAAACAATTTTCTAGCTTAAGATAACTTAGAAGAACTTCAGGAAAGCTCTGTTTCACTTGAGTGGAAGGGGAGCACAGCCTAGCACAAACAGTTTCCAGGCAGGCTAACAGGAGTCTCTTAGCTAAAGTACAGATCAGTGCACAAGGCCTCTTGGTCCTGGCTCAGCATGCTAGTGGCACAGCTGTCTAGTTGTGAGGCCTCTAGCCCCAGGACAAAAGGCAAACTACCCAGAACCCAGAGCACAACAGGCATGACTAGGCTGGGTCACCATAGTACAGTGGGTCAGCCACTAGCTCCTGAGACCTTGATGCAGAAAACCAGTGACCAGGTCAGAGGTTTCCAGCACAAGAAGCTTGGGACAGTGCCCCCTGTGCCCCTGGAGCAGAACTCATCTGTAAAAGTAATGAAATAAGTTTAAAAATGAAAATAAAAATTCATTCAAAAAGAAAAAGAAAAATTACAAAAAGGAAAAGAAAAAAGAAAAAAAAGCAGACAAGAGCCCTGACCACAGAAAACTACTATGGTATCAAAACACAAACTTGAAGGGAACAACAATATCAAAATGCCTAAATGTGATGATTAAAGGGGAATATGAATTGGTCTCAAGACTAAAAAGCCTTCTTGGAAGAGCTTAAAAAAAAGATTTTAAAAATCAAATAAGAGAGGTAGAAGAAAAATTGGAAAAAGAAATGAGAGTTATGCAGGAAAGAGTCAACAACTTGGAAAAGGAAGGACTAAACTTGATTGATGAAAACAATTCCTTAAGGAAAAAAAACCCATTATCCTACAATATGTTGTTTACAAAGAAACACATTTGAACAAAGAGATACACACAGAGTAAAAGTGAAAGGCTGTAGCAGAATATGTTGTGCTCTGGCTGAAGTACAAAAAAAAAAAAAAAGAAAGCAGGGGTAGCAATCCTGATCTCAGGCAAAATGAAAGGAAAAAAATAGATGTAATTAAAAGAGATAAGGAAGGAAACTACATTTTGCTAAAAAAGGTACCATGCACAATAAAGTAATATCAATACTAAACATATATGCACCAAGTGGTATAGCATACAAATTCTTAGAGGAGAAGTTGAGTTACAGAAAGAAACAAACCCCAATGGGGGACCTCAATTTCCCCTTCTCAGAACTAGATAAGTCTAACCACAAAATAAACAAAAAAAAAGAAGTTAAGGAGATGAATAGAATTTTAGAAAAGTAAGATATAATAGATCTCTTGGTGAAAACTGAATGTGGGTAGAAAGGAATATACCTTTTTCTCAGGAATACATGGCACCTACATAAACACTGATCATGTTTTAGGACATAAAAACCTCACACTCCAATTCAGAAAGGCAGAAATATTAAATGCATCCTTTTCTGATGATGATGCAACAAAAATTACATGTAACAAAGGGTCATAAAAAGACAGATTAAAAGTTAACTGGAAATCAAATATTCTAATTCTGAAGAATGAATGGGTCAAACAACAAATCATAGAAACAATCAATTATTTCATCAAAGAGAATGCAATAATGGGACAGCATGCCAAAATTTATGGGATGAAGTCAAAGAAGTTCTTATGGGAAATTTTATGTCTCTAAATGCTTACATGAATAAAATACAGAAAGAACAGATCAATTAATTGTGTATGGAAGTTAAAAAGCTTTTAAAAAAAAAGAACAAATTAAAAATCCCCAATTAAATGCCAAATTAGAAATTCTGGAAATCAAAGGAAAGATTAATAAAATTGAAAGTAAGAAAATCATCGAACTAATAAATAAAACTAAGAGTTGGTTTTATGGGAGAAAAGTAATGAAATAGACAAATCTTTAGTAATTTGATTTTTTTAAAAAAGAAAAGAACCAAATTACCAGTACTAAAAATAAAAAGGGTGAGTTCACCACCAATGAAGAAGAAATTAAAGCAATAATAAGGAGCTATTTTGCCTAACTGAATGCCAACAAATCTAACAATCTAAGTAAAATGCATGAATATTTTTTAAAAAAACATAAATTGCCCAGATTAACAGGAGGGAAAATAAAATACTTAGCCCAGTTTTAGAAAAAGAAATTGAAAAAGTCATCAATAAACTCCCTAAGAAAAAATCTCCAGGGTTAAAAGGATTTAAAAATGAAGTATACTACACATTTAAAGAACAATTAATTACAATACTATATAAACTATTTGAAAAAATAGGTAAAGAAGGAGTCCTACCAAATTCCTTTTATAACACACATATAGTGCTGACACCTAAACCAGGAAGAGCCAAAAGAGAGAAGGAAAATTATAGACACATTTCCCTAATGAATATTGATGCAAAAATTTCAAATAAAATATTTGTAAAGAGATTATAGCAATTTATCATGAGGAAAATACACTATGGCCAGGTGAGATTTATACTAGGAATGCAGGGCTGGTTCAATGTTACTATCAGCATAATTGATCAATAATCAATAACAAAACTAACAGAAATCAAATGATTATCTCAATAGATGGAGGAAAAGCTATTGGCAAAATATAACACCCATTCCTAATAAAAACACTAGAGAGCAAAGGAATAGATTGTGTTTTCCTTAAAATGATAAGTCCTATCAAAATGATCAGCACATATTATATGTAATGGGCATTAGCAAACATTATATGTGATGGTGATAAGCTAGAAGCTTTCCCAGTGAGATCAAGGGTGAAACAAAGATGTCCATTATCACCACCATTACTCCATAATGTACAAGAAATGTTAGCTTTAGCCGCAAGAGAAGAAAAAGAAATTTAAGGGATTAGAATAAGCAATGAGGTAACAAAGTTATTGCTCTTTGCAGATGATATGATGCTATACTTAGAGAATCCTTGAGAATTTAAAAACTACTTGAAACAATTAGCAACTTTAGCAAAATTGCAGTATATAAAATAAACCCACATAAACCATCAGCATTTCTACATATTACCAACATAGCCCAGCAGCAAGAGAAGGTAAGAGAAATTCCATTTAAAATAACTGTAGACAATCTAAAATATTTGGGAATCTAGCTGCCAAGATAAATCCAGGAACTACATGAATGCAATTACAAATACTTTTCACACAAATAAAGTCAAATCTGAATGACTGGAAAAGTATCAATTGCTCATGGGTAGAAGGGACTACTATAATAAAAATGGCAATTCTACCGAAATTAATTTACTTATCCATATCAATCAAACTACCAAAAAGTTATTTTATAAAGCTAGAAAAAAATAATAATAAAATTCATCTAGAAGAGCAAAAAGATGAGAATATCAAGGTAATTAATGGTAAAAAAAATGTAAAGGAAGGTAGCCTAGCTGTACCAGATCTAAAACTAAGTTATAAAGCAGCACTCATCAAAAATAATTGGTACTGACTTAGAAACAGAGTGGTAGATCACTGGAACAGGTTAAGCATCCAAAACACAGTAGCAAATGACTATAGTAATCTACTGTTTGATAAACCCAAGGATTTCAGTTTCTGGGGTAAGAATTCACTATTTAGAAAAAAAATACTGGGAAAACCAGAAAATAGTATGGCAGAAACTAGGCATAGACCAAGATCGCACACTGTATACCAAGAAAAGATCAAAATGGGTACATGGTTTAGATAAAAAGGGTGAAATCATAAGCAAATTAGGAGAAAAAAGAATACTTTACCTGTCATATTCATGGATAAGAGAAGAATGTATGACCAAACAAGAGATAGAGAACATTATGAAATGCAAAATGGATATTTTATTACATTAAATTTAAAAGGTTTTGCATAAACAAAACCAATGCAAAAAAGATTAGAAGGAAAACAGAAAGCTATGATACAATTTTTACAACTGATATTCCTGATAAATGAGTCATTTATAAACTACATAAAGAACTAAGTCAAATTTATCAAAATACAAGTCATTCTGCAATTGATAAATGGTCAAAGGATATGAACAGGTATTTTCAGATGAAGAAATCAAAGCTATCTATAGTCATATAAAAATACTCTAAATCACTATTGCCTAGAAAAATGCAAATTAAAATAACTCAGGTACCACATCACACAAATCATATTGACTGATTTCCAAGAAAAGGAAAATGTTAAATGTTGAAGAAGATGAGGGGAAAATTATTCATTGTTGTTTTTTAAAATTTTTCAAAATTTATTTGTTTTTAGTCTTCAACATTCATTTCTACAAGATTTTGAGTTATAATTTTTTCTCTCCCTGTCTTTCCCCTCCCCCCACCCCAAAATAGCAAGCCTACTTAATACCCCTTTCATCAATCTGTTCTCTCTTATATCCTCCTCCTTCACTACTCTAACTTTCTAGTAGGGCAAGATGGGTTTCTACACCCCAGTACCTGTATATTTTATTTCCCAGTTACATGTAAAAAAGCCATTTTTAAATATTTCTTTTTAAAACTTTGAGTTCCAGATTTTTTTTCCTTTCTTCCCTCCTCACCCACCCCCACTGGGAAGATAAGCAATTCAATATGGATTGTACATGTGTAGTTACCTAAATCATTTCCATAGTACTTATATTGTGGAAGACTAACTATATTTCCTTCCATCCTAACCTGCCCCCAACTTATTCTATTTTCTCCTTTGACCCTAATCCTTTTCAAAAATGTTTGCTCCTAACTACCCTCTCACCCAATCTGCCCTCCCTTCCATGCTTTCCTCTCTTATCACCTACCCCCCTATTTTCCTGGAGGGTAAGATCGCCAATTGAGTGTGTATGTTATTCCCTTCTTAGGCCAAATTCAATGGGAAGTAGGTTGTCCCATTCCCTTTCACCTTCCTGCTCTTCCCCTCCATTGTAACAGTTTTCTTGTGCCTCTTTTATATGAGATAATTTGACCTAATCTATTGCTCCCTTTCTTCTTCTCCCAATAAATTCCTCTCTCATCTCTTAGTTTTATTTTTTAGATATCATTCCTTCATGTTCAACTCATCGTGTGCCCTCCATCTATGTATACATGAACATACAAATGCACACATTCACATACATATTTACACACATACATCCTCCTATACATACATACACATGTATGTATACATATATATGTATATATACATATATATATATATATGTACATATATATTCCCTTCAGCTAGCCTCATACTGAGAAAAGTCTTATAAGTTACAATTATTGTTTTTCCATGCAGGAATGTAAACAGGTGTTTTAATAAGTTCCATATGATTTCTTTTTCCTGTTTACCTTCTCATGTTTCTTTTGCATCTTGTATTTGAAAGTCAAATTTTCTGTTCAGCTCAGGTTTTTTTCATCAAGAATGCTTGAAATGGGGCAGAGCCAAGATGGTGGCTTAGGAGCAGCAACATATCGTAGCTCTCACATAGCCACCCCAAAATACCCATAAAATATGACCCTAAACTAATCCTAGAACTCCAAAACACACACAAATATACTTTCCACTAAAGTCAGCTTGGCTACGAGGAACCATATCAGCATGGCAAACTGAAACCAGCCTGGCCTGAAGCCCTGGCTGAGCCCCAGGGGCAGAGGGACGAGAGGAGCCAAGGAGCCTCAGGTGAGCAGATTGGCAGCAACTGTGGCAGTGTTCAGAACTAGGTCAGTGGAGCTTGCGAGGTCTTGGGAGAAAAGTGATCTGGCCAAAATGCCTCCAGGGTGGGAAAGCGAAAGGCAGAGGTTTTGAATCCACCTCTGCATTGCAGGTTCCACGCCCTTGGCCTGTAGATTGCAGGGGGACTAAGTGATTGTTCAGAGGCCAAGTGACCTCACGTTGAG
>CM053583.1:322060857-322076774 GCA_028627135.1 Pseudochirops cupreus | reverse complement strand
ATATATATTCCCAAACCTATTCTACTATATATATATATATATATATATATACACACACAGAGCTATATGTATATATATATGTATATATATATATATATATATATATATATACGTAGAGCTATGTAGATATAGATATATATACACATATACATATATACATACATATATATATATATATATACATTCCCAAACCTATTCTGCTCCTGATCTTTGTTTTTATGTATACGCATATCTCTTGTTTCCTAGCCCTCCTGCCTCCTCTACCTTACTTTTACCCACCATCTTGCCCTCCTATGACTTGTCTACCCCCCTCCAAGGATCCCTCCCCTATCCTCCCATTCCCATAAATCTAAACACCCTTCTATGTCCCTATTTACCTATTCTCTCCCCGTCCCATCTAAAGATCCCTCCCTTGTCCTATCCCTTCTCCCTATGCCCCTACCATTTTATTTCTTCTGAATTTAGAAGATTTCTATACTCTTTTAAACGTATGTGTATTGTTCCCTCTTACACCCATTCTGGATGAAAGTAGGTACCAGAGCTAGCAGCCTTCCTCCCCCATCCGATTCCTAGGTATCGACTCTTCTTCTTGCACTTCATTTGTATAAAATAATTATTCTTTTTCGCTATTTCTAAATGGTTTTACCTTTTAAATTCATATCATGCACAGGTTTTCCCCAATCTTTCTTGTGAACTACCCAATTATTAATAAGAATCTTAGACATAAATTTTACATTTTGCATCTATAAAGAGCGAAGAGTCTGTCCTTATAGATCCCTTATAATCAGTCTTTGTTATGTACCTTATATTTATGTTGGTTCTTGCATGTTGAGTCATCTATTAGGTTCAGGTTTTTTTAAAACAAACTCTTGAAAATCTGAGTTTATCAAATGTCCATTTTTTTCATTCAAGATAATAGTTAACTTTGCTAGGTATGATATTTTTGGCCAGAGTCCCAGTTCTTTTGCTCTTCAATATGTTTTGTTCCAAGACCTGCGTTCCTTTAATGTTTCTGCTGCTAGGCCTTGTGTAATTCTAGTTGTGGCACCATCATATTTAAATTGTTTTAATCTTGTTGCTTCTAATAGTTTTTCCTTGAGTTGGGGATTTCAGAATTTGACAATCGTATTCCTATGAGTTTTCCTCATAGGATCTCTTTTAAGTGGTGGTCAATGAATTTTTTCTATTTCTACTCTCCCTCTCCCTCCACCCTGTTCTAATGCTTCAGGACAATTTTCTTTAATTATTTCTCATATTATTATATCAAGATTCTTTTTTTATCATAACTTTCAGTTAGTCCAATTATTTTTATATTTTCTCTTCTTGATCTATTCTCCAAATCTGTTGTTTTTCTTATAAAATGTTTCACTTTCTCTTCTATTTTTCATTATCATATTTCATTTAATCATTTCTTGATCTCTTATAATTTCACTGACTTCACTTTGTCCAATTCTAATTTTCAAGGTGTCATATTCTTCCTTAAGATTCTGGATCTCCTTTTCTAGTTGGTCAACTTTTCTTTCATACCCTTCTTTTTTTCTTGGATTATTCTTATTTTCCTTTTTAGTTTTTCCTCCATCTCTGTCATTTGATTTTTAAAGTCTTTTTTAAAGTCTTCTATAAATTCTTTTTGGGCAGGTGGCCATTTGATGTTACTCTTTGGGGTTTCTTTACTTCAATTTCTTCCTCTGAAGATGAACCCCAAATAATCTCTATTCCCATAATAGTTTTCTACAGTTGGATTCTTTTTCCTTTGCTTGTGGATTTTTTGTGGTTATAGCTTAGTTATTTGTGGTCACCTCAAGCCCTGGGATATGGGAAATGGTGCCTCTTGCCCCAGATCTTCAGTTCTTCCCTCTAGCCTGAAAATAGTTAAACCTCCAGCCTCCTGTAAGTGCCCACAGCCAGGGGCTTTCTGCTCCACAGCTTCTGCACTCAATGGGCATGTGCTGGTTCATTCTTGCCCTCACTACTCTTTGCAGCACAGCTCGTCAGCAGAGGTTCCTTCAATCTTTCCAGGTTCAGATAGCTAACTCCCCTCACTATTCCCAGGAATAAAAGTTCCAGTGACAGGGCAAGCTTCTCAAGCCAACTATCCCCAGGGCTTGCTGCTTGTTGTTTAAGAGGCTAGCTGCTTGCTGATAAAACAGAACCTAGCCTGCAGGTGTTTACTCTTCAGAGGGATCAAACCTCATCCTGGGATTTTTCTTCTGATCTTCTCAAATTGTCCCAGGAGGACCCTGGTTATGCTGTTGTTTTTATTTATCTCCACTCACACTTTGTTCACACTAAGGTGTTATTTTCACTCATTTGTGGGGAAAGATCTTGAAAGCTTGGAATTTTCTGACCTTTTCAGGCCATCTTTCCAGAATCCTCTCTAAATCAATAACAACTGGAAGCACATACCATCCCTAGCATTTATGAGCTAAATGACCATGGGGAAGTTTCAATCTGAGTATTCCTATCCCTAAAACAAACATACTAGTCCACCCTTCATGGTGTCATTATGAGGCTCAAATAAGTTTATGTGAAGTGCTTTATACATCTTAAAATGTAGCAACATCAGTAGTTATTGGTTGTTGTCAATTCATCCTTGAAGAGGACCAAAATGACATTACTATGCTAGAATCAAGTTTCAATGTGTCTGACTGTGGCTGATCAGACCAATGTGAGCTTGGAATGCTGTACCACAGGTTGGGCACAAATAGTCCATGTGAACATTTGGGGTGGATACTCTAAATTTACATATCCTGCATTTTCTTTGAGCTGTTTCAATTCTGCTTTGCTCATTGAGCACAGCACCTTCTCTGATGTGGGCACGCCATGCTGAGGGGTCCTGTGCCAGTGTCTCCCAGGTCACACAAACAATTCCAAAGTTCTTAAGAGAGACCTTGAGAGTGTCCTTTTGACCACCATGTGAATGCTTGCCATGTATGAGTTCTCTATAAAATAGTCTTTTGGGCAAGTGTACATTTTGCATTCAAACAATGTGGCCAGCCCATCAGAGTTGTGCTCTCTGAAGGAGAGTTTGAATGCTTGACAGTTTAGTTTGAGTAGGGACCTCAGTATCTGGTACCTTATCCTGCCAGGTGATCTCAGAATCTTCCTAAAACAATTCAAATGGAAGCAATTCAGTCTCCTGGCATAGTGCTGGTGTATTGTCCAGGTTTCACAGGCAAACAACAATGAGGTCAGCACAATGGCTTTCCTTCAGAGTCTTCCAAACACTGAGCTAGCTCTGGCAATGTGTGCATCAACCTCATTGTCTATGTGTACATCCCTAGAAAGTATACTACCAACTACTAACACAAAAACCTGAAAAGAAATACTAAATAATTAGAAAATTCTCCACTTGCTGTTACTGATGGTTCCACATATGGATGGTGCCGTGGTAGCTGATGGAGCACCTGTGTTTTCTTGGTGTTAATTGTTAAGACAAAAGTAGCACAAGCAGCAGAGAACTGATCTACCTGATCATCTACTCATCCACCTAAGAGCCAGTGTGGCTTCAGAAAGTGCTGAAGAACAGTCGATACGGTGTTTGCTGCCTGACAACACCAGGAGAAATGCCAGGAGCAGAACGGAGGTTTGTACACAACATTTGTAGATCTTACCAAGGCCTTTGTTACTGTTAGTCGTAGGGGCTTATGGAAAATTATGTCAAAATTTGGTTGCCCAGAGAAGTTTATCAGCATTGCATGTCAATTTCATAATGGCATGCTTGCCTGGGTTCTGGATAATGGAGAATGCTCTTGTGCTTTCCCAGTCACCAATGGAGTGAAACAAGGCTGTGTGCTTATTCCCATGCTTTTTAGTATGATGCTTTTACTCATGTTGTCAAATGCTTTCATTGATGGAATGAACATGGCATCAAAGTCAGCTATGACACTAATGGTAAATTCTTCAACTTGAAAAGGCCAAGACCAAAGTGGAGGGAGTGTTAGTGCATGATTTTTTAATTGCAGATGATTGTGCACTCAATGCAGCCTCTGAAGCTAAGATGCAATAAAGTGTGGATCAATTAAAATAAATAGTTTTATTAATAATAATAATAATCTATAGTTAATGGAGTCATGCAACATACTATAAAAACAATGGATTTAGTTGGTGTCTGGAGACCACAATTTTTATCCCAGGTATGGCACCAATAAGTTGTGTGACCCACAGCAAAGCCACTCATCCCCTTTTTGAACTTCCATTTATTCCTCTGTAAAATGTAAGTGGACAAGAATAGCTAGTATTGGTTCAATGTTCCACATGGCAGGAGGTGTCCAGAGGAGTACCCCAGTGATCTGAGCTCGGTCTTGTGTTCTATTTCGAGCGTTTGGTCAATGATCTGAATAAAGCCATAAATGCAGTACTCCTCAAATTTTCCATTGATGTGAAGCTAAGAGAGACAGCTAAGACACTAGGTGGGCATCAGGATTCCAAAGAATCTTGATATGCTAGAGGACTGAACTGAACCTAATAATTTCTCCCTAATTCAATAAGGAGAAATGCCAAGTCTTACAAATGCATACAAAAAAGTCATATTCACAAAGATTAAACAGGGGAAGCATAGTTAGACAGTACGTATTATGAAAAAGATTGGGAGGTCAGGGTTAGTGGACTGCACTGTCAAAATGAGTCAACAGTTTGACATAGCAACCAATGCAATGCTGAGCTACATTCAGAGGGACACAGTTTCTAGAAATGCATCTGAGCCAAAAAAATGATAATAATAAAATTTGTATTATACTTTATGGTTTAATTATGTGATTAACACATGCAGCTAATTGCCCCAAACCTCTGCACTCCAGGTTTATGTGAATGGGGTTCAATCTAGGGAACATTCCACCCCAAAAGGAGAGTTTCTTTGTATAATAACAGTATCTAGAATATAGTTGACATATATGTCTTTATAGGTACTGGCTAAAGAGTCACCAAGTCCTGTACAATCACTCAAGGTTACAATGAATATATATAATACAAGACAGCCTTTATTTCATTGTCTTCTTTTATCCTCTCAATGAACTCTAATGTTTGAGTAGTGTTAAGTATCAATACTATCATTGTTTCACAGATTAGAAAGTGGAAGTTGAGAGGAGTAATGTAACTTATACAGAATCCCATGGCCACAGTCCAGGATTCAAACCAAGATCTTCTAACTCTCAGCCCTGTGATCTCCTCAGCTCATATGCTGGTGATGAGCTCACTTGGTAACAAGTCTCATGACAGTTCCCATTTTTCTCTTCCCTTAGTATAACCCAGAATTGGGGGTTATTATTGCAGTTCATTGTATTTTTTTACTTTAAAAAGTCAAGATTTTATTTGTAAATTCATGACAATTCATTTACAATTACAATTCACAATTTACAATTCCAATTCATTTTGTTTGAAAATAAGTCAGTAAATATTTATTAAGTGCCTACTATGTGCCAGGCATTACGTTAATTGCTAAGGAAACAAAAAGAGGCAAAAGACAGTCCCAGCCCTCAAAGAGTTCATAATCTAGCAGAAATAATCTCCTTAGTAATTTTTTCAGAACTTTGGGATATTTTTTCCTTCTTTATTTGATATTCTAACACATGCTGTGCATCTGGATCACTTATGACTCACTTATGACATAGAAAAGATTATAATACACTAGGAGGGATAGTCTTACTCTCTTGGCTCATAACCCTCACCCTGGAAATCTGGAACACATAAGCATGGCACTCCATGGTATACTAAGACCAGCTTCCCACTTGGAAGCATATATTTCACAATGTTACAGGGGAAACTTTTGTTACAATGAAGAAAACTAGAAACCATGAAATGAGTGACTATTTTGTCCGAAAGAAGTCTGTATGTAAATACTCAGGATACATTTATAACTAGGAAACCTGACACCTGAGGAAACGCAGGTAAGCTAGACAGGAAGAAGAAAGGTGGAGAGTGAGAGTCAATGACTCCCTTCCTCTGCCCTTCCAAGATTCACTTTCTACCCTGAAGCACCTAAGATTAGGATTCCTAGGTTCACGAACTTCAATTTTAGACCAATGCAAGAAGTATAACTCTGTCTCTGTCTCTGACTCTCTGTCTTTGTCTCTCTCTGTCTCTGTCTCTGTCTCTATCTCTCTGTCTCTGTCTGTCTCTGTCTCTGTCTCTGTATGTGTGTGTGTTTCTGTCTTTTTATCTTTCTGTGTCTGTCTCTGTGTGCCTCTCTCTCAGTCTCTCTGGCTATCCATCTATGTCTGTGTCTCTATGCCTGTCTGTCCTCCTCTCTCCTCCCCTCCTTTATTTTCTCCCTCTCTTTCTCTCCTCTCCCCCCCGCCTTACTTCAGTTTCTTTCTCCCCATTCCCTCCTCAATTCTTTAGGAAGACAAAATAGCATGCAACAGCAGCACCTGCATTCTCTCAGGCAGGTGCCAAGGAAGAGAAACTTTTGCCCATGTGCGGTTCCCTTCCTATCCTCCTCCTCCCTGCCACCTCTCCCCCCAAACCCCTTAATGTACAGAAATGGAAATATGTGGCAGAAGCACATGACGTGATTGGTCAGATGGCCTTGGAAGGGGACTTTCTAGACATAAAAGTTCCTGCTACCTTCTGCCTTTCTGTTATCCTTCTCTGAGAAAAGAGTAAATTCTAGTAAAGGAGAGTTTATTAGAATGGACCCTCCCAGCCAGTGAGATGACAGCCTTAAGGCATTGATAGAGTTTCTGAAATAGAACCACCAGACAGAGCAAACAGCCTGAGGGGAGAAATCCTTGAAGGAGACTTTCCCATTCCTGCAGGTTCTCTTATCAATACCCATGCAAGAATTTCCAAGTTCAAGAGTTTGAGAGTTTCAAGAGTTGCCAAATTCAAGAGCTTAGGGATTCTGGAGAGCAAATAGGACTTGAGATGCAATATACTTCCTAAAGAAAGATAATTCTCCATAAATAGTGCTTGTGTATCATCCTACTCAGAGAGCAAAGCCAGTGGGACACTCAGACAATACAGATCTTCTGGAAAGATAACTGCATTTTCAGAAACACCCCCTACCAAAGTATTTCTTTTATATCTGGGTTGAATCTTAACCATAAGTCTATGAAAAATAGTGTGAGAATTTGCAGGACAGGGAGAATCACCAGAAAGTCAAATGGTTGGCCTGATACCAAGCCTAAAGGAAATTCCCTTCTAAGGAAAACTGATGGATTTTCCCCAATCCACAAATAGATCAGCCAGAAGCATTTTTAAGTATACTTGTAATGGGGACTATGCTAGGCCCTATGGATACAAAGACAGAAACGAAACAGCCCCTGCCCTCAAGGAGCTTATATTTTATCTATGTGTACATATAAATATATGAAACAGCACGTACACATATAAATATATGAAAAATATATACAAGATAGTAGTGAGGAAGAGGGAGGTATTAGCATCCAGACAGATCATGAAAAATTTCATATAGTAGGTAGTATTTGAAATGAATTTCAAAAGAAATTAGAGATTCCAAGAGTTAGGGGAGGAGTAATTACCTGGCACAGCCAATGCAGGGGGACATAACTTCAAGATGGAATACCATGTGTGAGGACCTTCTTGCTGGAAGGTCCAGTATGTGACTGGACCCAATAATGTGAGAAAAGCAGCCATATATACTTAGACTTGAAAGGTGTGTTGGAACCAGGTTGTAAAGGGCTTTAAATACAGAATAGAAATATATATTTAATCCTGAAGGAAAGAGGGAGATGTTGGTCTTTATTGAATAGGAAAAGACAAGGCATAATCAGATCTGTGCTTTAGGAATATCACTTGGTTAGCCATATACAGGATGAATCAGAGATAGAAGACTTGTGACAAGGATGTTAATAAAGAGATCATGACAATAATACAGGAGAGAGGCTTTAAGAGCCTAGAATAGTATAATGGTCCTGTGAATGGGAGTAGAAGGGGGAAGACAGATATCAGAGATGTTATAGAGTAAAATCTCAATGGTTATATATATGGATGAGGGCAATGAAAGAGTTGAGGATGATTCTGAAGTTATGGAACTGAAAGATAGAAGAATAGTGGTATCCTTGACAGGAAGGGAGATAGATTTGGGACAAGGGAAGAAATTCAGCTCTGTTTTGTACATGTTGAGTGTAGAAAGGCTCTAGGACAGTCACTATAAAATCTCCAATTGAGAATTTTATCTGGGAACTTTCTGTGTTTTTACATCTGTTTATGTTGTAAGGGTTTTTTTTGTTTCTTAAATATTTTTGGTGGGTGTGAGATAATGGCTGACTTATACCTGATTTGCACTGGATACTTTGAGTGCTTTTACAGAAGCTAGAGAACTTCCAACTTCCAGGTTGTGTCACCAACAAGATGGAGGAATTTTCTCTGATACCCACAACCTCTCAAATCTCTTCAAAACAGAAATTATCCACTAAAGATAAAGCAATTTCAACTGTCTCTATGGTCTAGTATGTTAATAATCCAAAAGAAGATTTAAAAGATGAGCTGATGGCTACCCTGAGCTCAGTAAGCACCCCAACCCCACTGCTCACCATGCTATTAGCATCGAGGCTACACTAGCCAACCCAAGGACCCAACACACAGACTTGCAATAAAACTCAGCTCTGTACCCTGGTCCCCTTTCCTTTCCCTCTTTCCAGTGCCATGGATATCCAGGATCTAGGCCACAGATATTTACTCATATCAGGATAGACAGCTGATGCTATAGAACATTCCAGGCTATGGAAGTTTGCTGGGGCTTTGGCGGCCAGCACTTACAGCAGCAGCAACAACTTTGCTACAACAGATCCCTGCAAGAGAGTGAAGGAACAGAGGAAAGCGGTAGGGTATGTGTCTGGCCTTGGAAGAGAGATCAGCTCCCTACTCCACCCTACTCTTCCTCCCATAGCCTTGGAGACCCATACTATAGCACAGCCAGTACTGGGGGGAACAGAGGAACAGAGGAAGCAATACAGGACACTGTAGTGGGAGGTGGCAGGCAGCAGGGTATTTGTTGGTTGCGCAGCATTCCACTAAGCCTGAGAGAAAGGGTTCAGCATCCGGGTGGAACCAATCACATACCCCTAAAAAGTCACTTTGGACAGAGGCCTAGGCCAGTGAACTATGAATTCCCCATGTTGAAAGAGGCTGAGATGCTTTGAGATCCTGCCCCCAGGGAAACCACCATGAGAGGAAAAAGAATCAGAAAGTGAACACTAAGGAGAAATAAGGAGGAAAAAAGCTGGAATTCCCAAAGATCTTAAGAAGGAAAAAAAAACTAAAAGGCTTTGAACAAAAGCAGATAAATCAACAGGGATACATTAACAGCAGAAGGAAATATGGCCTCCAGATCTAATATATGAGTTCAGGAATCTTTGAATAAATGCTGCAAAACAAAGGAAAATGATCCAGCACCTGATGAGATGGAGAATCCTGGGGAATTTGAGATTATGGAACCACAACAAGCTGTAACACTGTTCCTGAGTGTTTAAAAATAGAAATGAGCATCATGAGAGCAGAATTTATGGTCTGCACAGCAAAAGTAATTGACAAAATAGAAAAACTTGAATCTGAGAAGGCAAATGCCACCAAAGAAACAAAAGAGAGAACAATAGAGTTGGAGTGTAAATTCACAGAAGTGAAGGACTGGACTATTTAAAGAGGAGAAAACATATTAAAAGAAAACATGCTTATAGGAGCTGGACCCAATTATCCACATTTGGAGAAACCTAGACAAAAGCTATGTTATAAATGTACTAGATTTTCTTGGAAAAACTCCAGGTAGGAGCAATGATCTAATCAAAGAAACTGATCTTAATTCATCTGGCCCCCAGGATTGGGCACGGTCCATGTGAGCCTAGAATCGTGGGGGACTTGGACCACCAGTCACACACAGAACCATAGAATCTCTGAGTTGGAAGAGACCACAGCAGCCACCTCATCTAACCCATACTTGAAAAAGAATTACTTCCTAGCCATTTCTAAACCATGCATCTCCCACACTCACTATTTTCCAGCTGCCCTTCATGAATGGTCTTCACCCATTAAAAGATGATTTCCTGGAGAGTGGGAATGTCTTGCTTGCTTGTTTTTGTATCCCCACCACTTACCATAGTATCTATCACATAGTAAGGGCAATGAATAGAAATGATAGGGGGAAAGATAAACTATTATTACACATGCTAAAAAAATTTTAAATTAACATATATATGCATATATATTATATATACTTGTGTGTATGTATGTGTATATATGTGCATATACATATATTCATTCATTTTCATAAATAGTCACTGGTAAATCTACACATATTCTACTAGAATGGACCAATACCCCACGGGCCTACAACATAAAATACTGGGTACATTCAATGATTGAGTTTTAATTAATCATCGGTCAATTTGAAAGCCCTATAGTTGATTTTGACCAATCTCTAATGATTCCCTACAGAAACAGATGGCATACCTCCCCATGCTTCCAACACAAAGAGACACTTAGGAAGATAGGTTGCACAATCTTTTTCTTCTCTTCATGAAACCCCTGGGACTACTTTATGGAGCCCAAGAATCCACAGAACATGGTTTAAGGAAAAAGTGGACCACGTGCTCTTTAAGGACCCATCCAGCTTTGATATCCTGTGATTCTATAATACTCTCAAAAGAAGTATGGGCAAAGCGAGATCCATTATGACAAAGCACCTGAAGCAAACTGTGCAGGAGGTAGGAGATTCCAAGATAGAATGTTTTTAAGCCTCATCACCTCAAGAAGAAGAAAGAGTGCCTAAGAGATATCCTCTTCAAACCAGCAGTATCCATCTCCTTGTTCTGACAGCATGCTGAAAGGCATCACCAAAGATTCTACAGCCTAAGCATTGTCTGGGCTCTGATGAGTTCCTGGTGTATAATATATGTTATACATAAGGAAGATAATATATCCCTTCATCTCCCTTTTAATATTGCCATAAATATGTCTTGTGGGATAGATAATATGGATACATAGAAAGTAATGATAATGATATAATCTGAATGATAGGAGCTCACACATGTCAAAGAAGGTCGTTTCCCTTGTCAGAGTCTCATTATGGATGGAGTATTAGTTAGAGGGTGATGTCAAATATATTTTAAATTGTGGGAAACCTGGAACACTTAATTATCCTGCTTTTCTAATAAGAGAAAGAAGCGGATGGTGAAGATCAATAAGTTGATTCGGGTGCTTTATTTCAGCAGCTAGATTCACCCACTTGGGGGGGGGGAGGGAATGGGGTGCAGGCAGGAATAATGGTGATGGATTCTTTTGCAGAACCAGCCAAAGATGTTCAGGAAAGTATGTCGTGAAGCTTGTGTCTGTCACTCAGCATTTGTTTGCACAAAATCACATCAGCGCCAGCTTGGCTTCTGTCCATCAAGAGTGTATTTTGACCTAGCAGTCAAGGATGGAGACCAGTGATTTGTTTCTCTTGTCAAGGCAGCAGAGGTTTCTCCCTCTCCCCTTAGGAAAAACTGAGGACAGGGAAAGTTGGATCCCAAGCCTGAGTTATGGTTCCTATCCTATCACAATTGGAAATTCTGGGAAGTTGGGCCTTTCTATCCCTCCTCTAACATCCCTCTCCTATACTAGGCTGTGAGATCCTTGAAAGCAGGGAACTATCTTTTGTTTTTCATTGCATAGCTAGTACTTAGGACAGTGCCTGGGATATAGTAGGCACTTAATAAGATAATTACTATCTCCCTAAAATGTCATAGTTTTCCCAGCTAGAAAAAGACCATGGTAAAGATTAGTTAGGGAAAGGGGAAAATATTATGGTTTATCTTGAAAACCAAGGTAAGGAGCTTAGGTGATAAAAATCATCTTAGATTCTTAGTTGAAATGGTAGAAGTCATACTTTAGGAAGATGAGTCTGGCCAAGGTAACTAGGATAGATTGAAGGTAAGCCTGGAGGAAGAGAAAAGTTAGGGAAAAGTGACCCGGGCTTTAACACTGATGGTCTGTGTGACCTTGGGCAAACCTCTGGACCTCAGTTTTTCCTCGTAAAATGATGGAGTTGGAAGCATATGCTCATAGATTTTCCTATGAAAGGAACATTAGAGATCATCGAGCCCATCTCCCTTATTTTGTGGTCAAAAAACATGGATGCTTAATAAATGCTTGTTGATATCCTACAGGTAGCAATAGCCAAGGTCCCTGGGCCTTCTGGTTCAAAACTCAGGACACTTTGGGTTATGTTATTATTTTTTACAGCCAATTCCACAATTTTGCAATTCGCGAATAAATTGAGATCTTTACCTCACTTCTTCCTCCCATGTGAACAGAAAAGGAACAGAGGTTCTCTGGTTCCAAAATTATTATTTTGAGCAGAAATTGGGTTATAAAAGTCCAAACTCTGTATTTCTGTCCCTCAGCCATGCTTGTCTCTCATACAACTCCAAAATTCTGTGGAAAAATTGAAAGCTGTCAGTACTTCACAAAACTTTTCAAATACAGATGTAGCCGAAGTCCCCCAAGAACAGATGATCCCACATCTAGGGTCACTAGCAGACTTGATGGTCTTGAAGATCAGCTCCGGCTCTAAAATTCAATTATTCATCTCTTTTGCAAAGGACTATATGTAAGGAAAGGGGGACCCAGGCAAGGGAAAGGGCAGCAGGGATGCAGAAGAAGAGAAAGAATGGAGAGATTTTTAAAGGAAAAGACCTACCCAATTATGGTGACTAATTAAATGAGGAAAGGCAGGAGATAAAAGGAATCTAATAATAACCTAATTTTATACAATCAAATAATCACAATAATCATAAACAATGATGATAATATTTACAATAATATCCACAATAGTAGTGCTGATAATAATTCCCATTCCTGCAGAACATAAAGGAAGCACTTTCTTCACATCAACCCTAAGGGGGAGGAGAGTATAAGGTCAAAGAAGACTCCTTGTTTTGGAGGAAGGATGAACCCAGGTATGGTAGTCTCAATATCTCTAGTCATCTCTTCCCTTGGCTCCAATCTCTTCTAATCAAGTGTCTTTCTACTTATCCTGAACTCCTACAGCTTCAACCAAGGTTCTCAGGGCCTGTGACACCCTCCCCCCATTTTCCTTCTCAAAAGTCTAATTTCCCTCAACAACCATTCCCTTCTCCCCATCCTGACAAAGAGTAAAGAAACGCTTGAGCCTCATCCTCTGCCTCCAGGAAGGAGTTTGTTTTTTTTTTAAATAATTCCCACCAGAAGAAATCCCCTTCCCTCCTTTAGTGATTCATTCTGGGGTTTAGCCCTTTCCACTTTTTAATCTGATCTGGTAAGGGAAGAGGTACCTTGGAAAGCATCCAAAGAAAAAAACAGCCAAGTGCCAGTCAAAAAGCCAGCATGAGTCTTACTCATCCAACTCAGCCCCTCTAGTGCCCAGTCCATTTGCCATCTCTAAGACTAATTGCTCCTGTAGGATTTTTCCTACCTCCAGGTTGCCAACCTTCTTTACTGATCCACCCCCTGCTTTCTCTGTTTCACTTTTGCAGATGCCTCCCTAGTCAAGAGCAAGCAAAGGGCCCTGTCACTGATGCAGCAAAGCTTCATGAAGCTCCCCTTGGATACAGGGCACTGGGCCAGGCACTACAGGACTTTGCAAAAGTATCAGAAATCTCAGTCTCTAGCCTTTCAGCACTTAGAAGCTAATCATTATCATCATCTAAACTCATATTTTCATGATCTATTAAGGCTCATTATTTAGATCTAGAAGGGACCTTATAAGCCATTCAGTTCAACCCCTTCATTTTACAGATAATGAAACTGAGAATGAGAAAAGTAAAACGACTTGCCCAGGGCCTCCTAGCTAATTAAGCATTCAGGTTTTCCTGACCCAAGCCCAGTGCTCTATTCATTGGGCCACCTGGGCTGCCAAAGCATTTTCTTCACAAGAATCCTCTAAGATAGATGTTTTTAGGTAGCATAGTGGATAGAGCATGAGAACTGGAGTCAGGAAGACTTGAGTTTAGGAATTTGAGAAATCTGGAGGGAATTCAGTCTCATATATTTACTATTTGTAAGACCCTAGGCAAGTCACTTAATTTCAGTTTCTTAGCCTGTAAGAACTGGGGAAAATAATCACAATCCCTTCCCAAGATTCTTGTAATGTTAAAATGAGAACACATTTGTAAAGTGCTTTACAAACCTTAAAGTGACATATAAATGCTAGCTACTG
The DNA here is from genome assembly GCA_028627135.1 of Pseudochirops cupreus. Taxonomy (NCBI): domain Eukaryota; kingdom Metazoa; phylum Chordata; class Mammalia; order Diprotodontia; family Pseudocheiridae; genus Pseudochirops; species Pseudochirops cupreus. The sequence continues at coordinate 322,062,640 of CM053583.1, read as the reverse complement.
TAATTAACCTCTCCAAAACTTTATTCCCCCAGTTATGAAATGGCTTTAATAATGCCTATAGCTTCCAGGATTGCTGCGAGGACTCAATATGAAAAATATATCATTATTGTCAAATCAACAAACAAAACCCATGATGAGGTCTTGAATTCTCTGAATATTTCTCTCAATTGACAGATCAAAAAGGCACAACACATTATGAATACTGCTCTCAAAAGCCTCCTTGCTCTAAACCAATATTCTCAGCGAGGACTTCCTTGATTTCTATGCAAATGATTCTATAAAAACCTAGAATTGGGAAAGTTAGCATACATGTCCATGGTTGCCAATTTTCTCTTAATTACCTTGTTTTTCCATATGATTAGGGCTCCAAGATTTTGTTCCCCACTGCTTAGATATCAGTAAAAAATAATCAAATCAACAAGTATTTGTTGATTGCCCATGTGATATGCCAGTATGTTGGTGTCCAAGGATACAAAGACAAAAAGAAAATAGTCCTAAGAATTCACTGATCACCTCTTGAAAAAGGTCCCAAAAAGAAAACTCCTTGGAATGTTAGAGCCAGGTTCCAGAGTTCCCAGACCAAGGGGAAAATATTATAAGCAGCCGAGAAGAAACAATTTGAATATTGTGGAAACACAATCAGGATAGCATAGGATCTAGCAGCTTCTACATTAAGGGATCACAGGGTTTGGATTTGATATTCTAGAGGTCAAAGGAGCTAGGATTAAAACCAAGAATCTCCTACCCAGCAAAACTGAGTATAATGTTTCAGGGGAAAATATGGTCATTCAATGAGGTGGAGGACTTTCAAGCATTCTTGATGAAAAAACCAGAACTGAATAGAAAATCTGACATTCAAATACAAGAAGCAAGAGAAGTATGAGAAGGTAAAGAGGGGAAAGAAATCATAAGGAACCTATCAAAGTTCAAAGTTGAACTATTTACATGCCTACATGGAAAAAGGATAATTGTAACTTATGAAACTTATCTCAGTATGAGGATAGTTGAAGGGAATATAAATGTGTGTGTGTACATATATATATAGATATATATCTATATATATATATGTATGTATGTATGTATACATACATATATATCTATATAGGAGGGTATATATGCATATGAATACATATGTCAATGTGTGTATACATGTCTACAGGTATATATAGACAGAGGGCACAGGATCAATTGAATAGGAAGGGATGATATTTAAAAGTTGAAACTGAGAGGTGAGAGAGGAATATAATGAGAGGAGATGGGGAGAGACAGAATGGGGTAAATTATCTCATATAGAAGAGATGAGGGATAACTGTTACAATGGAGGGGAAAAACAAGAAGGCAAAAGAGAATGGGTCAAACTTACTCTCACTGAATTTGGCTTAGGGAGGGAATGATATACACTCCAAACTGGGTATCTTGCCCTACAGGAGAGTAGGGGGGAAAGGGATGAGAGGGGGGATGATGGAGGGAATGGCAGGTTGGGGGGAGGGTAGTTAGAAGCACACACTTTTGTAAAGGGACAGGGACAAAGTAGAGAATAGAACAAGTGGGGGGACAGGATGGAGCGAAATATAGTCAGTCTTTCACAATATATCCACTATGGAAATGTTTTGTGTAACTACACATGTACAACCTATACTGAATTGCTTATCTTCCCAGTAAGGATGGGAGACGAGGGAGGAAGGGAAAGAAATTGGAATTTAAAGTTTTAAAGTCAAATGTTTTTTAAAATATTATCATTATTATCATTATTATTATTATTATTATTATTATTATTATTATT
>CM053583.1:322038589-322060357 GCA_028627135.1 Pseudochirops cupreus | reverse complement strand
AAAAAAAAAGATGCTACTCAAAATAAAAAATATGCTCAGAGAGCATACATGGGGCAGGTGGGGAAGGGGCAACATGAACATATGTAGGTAAAAAAAAAACAGTGAAAACAGATACAAAATTATGGTTGGGGCACTAGAAGTTGGTGGGAGAAAAAACAAGTATGGCTCACATAGAAGATGGCACTTGAGATGAGTCTTGAAGGAAATTATTGATTTCAAAAGAAAGAGATGAGAAGCAGCAGAATTCCAGTCATTTGGGAACAGCCAGTACAAATGCACAGATAATATATGAGGGGATTGAAAGTCATGGGCATAGAACAACAAAAAGGTCATGTCCTCCTTTGCCTCAGATACCTTCCCTTCCTTCAGATATCTTATGAATCCATCTGTCAGAATTCTCACAATTGTGCTGCCTCTAGCATTGAAGTCCTCTAAGTCTGCTTGGTCCAGTCCAGTTGCTTTTCCATCCCAAGTGCCCCCACTGGTATCCTTTAAGACGTCAACAAAAAGTGAGGAAGAGATGCATTAAGGGATAGACTCCATGTTACAACTATGGGACAACATGAACAAAAATCACACAGGATAAGCAGGCATGATTATTTGCTATCAGTCCATCAATCAATAAACATTTATTAAGCACCTACTATGTTTTGGGCATTGTGTTGGTGGGAACATGCATACTTATGAGATCACAGATCTGTTGCTGTTTTACACAGAACATTAGAACTGGGAAGAGCTTTAAAACATGACATACAATGCTGGAGCTAGAAAGGGCCTGATTACAAATTCCATAGAGTCTCAGACTTGGAAGGAACCTCAAAGGATATTCAGTCTAACAAGCACCCTCAAAAACACCCTGACAAGTGATCATCCCATTGCCTCTACCTGTCAGCCTTTCAAATATTTAATATAGCTCTCACAACCTGCCACCAAGGTGTCCTCTTCCCCTTTCCCTTCTTTCACCCTCTGTTCAACCTTTGGGCCAGCCAGACTTCATGGGGCATCCTTAGTGTGAGGAAGACTAGCCATCAGAGGTGTCTTCTCTTTTTTCCTTCCCTCCACTCCTGCCCATAATGGGTAGGTAGCTCAAATCAGGTAGGCCAGGAAGAGTATCATGACTGTTCATACTGTTTGGATGAAAAAACATCATCAGTTCTAAACTTTCATGTGAGGTGGAAGGCCACCAGAACTTTGCATCTGCCTTGCTACTATGTCATTTCTTACAGCCTCTCTGACCTCCAGACCCCTGAACATTGTCATGTGTACATCCAATGCACCCTAAGGAGCCCTGCCTAGGTTTTGCCATCCAAACTTAGGACTTCTGGGCATCTTCATCTTCCCTTCAGCCAAACTTTTCCATGTATTGGCTCCCACAATCACAGGAGAATTGTGAGATCCTTGAAAGGGGAACCACCTCACTATTTCTATTTATATCATTAGCACTTAGCACAGTTTTCAGCACATTTGTTTTTTAGTCATGTCTGACTCTTCATGACTCCATTATATGGTTTTCATGGCAAAGACGCTGGAGTGATTTACCATTTCCTTCTCTAGTGGATTAAGGCAAATAGAGGTTCAGTGACTTGCCCAGAGTTATACAGCTAGTATCTGAGGTCATATTTGAACTCAGATCTTCCTAACTCCAAGCCCAGCGTTCTATCCACTGAATCGCCTAACATAGTCAATGATTATGAAATGCTTTTGTAGTCATTCATTCATGTATATATACATTCTCCTGGCCTAGCATTTCCTGTCCCTTTAACTAAACTTCTTATAATTATATCTCAGTACTCTTCACCATCATGATCCCCCTCCCACTGATGATATCCTATTTATAAATGTCCTTCCTAAAATATGGCACCCCAAGATGTACCCAGTACATCTGATCAAAGCAGAGTATAGCAGAGCCATCACCTCCTACCTTCTAGATATTTTGTCTCTCTTAATGCAGCCCAAGTTAGCGACCTTCTCATTTTATTGATGAAGAAGCTGAGTTCCAGGGAGGAGAATGACTTGCTTAGTCACAGATTGAGTTAGCAAATGATCCAGGAGTGGAATCAGAGTGTCTCATTTTCTAGATTGGGGCTTTTCACATTATATTACACTACTTGCCTCAGACAAACTGAGACTTGAGAAAGCTGTAAAGGCCAAGGTCTCCCACTACATCTGAGGTTATCTCCAACTGTCCTGACCTATGTCTCACCACTGGATTTAGATGACCCTGGAGAAGAGAGTGAGGCACATCCCTGCCTCATTTAAATCTAGTTCTCTTGCAAGTCAAGACGTCACCTTCTTGATGTCACTGGTCTTGTTCAAGAACGAAGGACAAAAAACAATGCACCACACTACTCTACACAACTGACAATGCCCTGCTTTGTAATCATATTAAGGAGGAATAGCAGATGGTACAATGGAAAGAGCACTGGATTTTAAACCAGAAGATTTGGGTTCAAATCCTAGCTCTGCTATTTGTTACCTATGTGATTTTGGGCAAGTCACTGAGCACCTGTGAAGGGGTTGAGCTAGCTGACCTTTAAGATCCCCTCCAACTCAAAATCTACGATCCTATGAAGAAACATGAGTTCCTTGGGATCCCTTGATGTTCAGATCAACAGCATATATTTTATTAGTAAAAAGAGATTCTCTTCTTATGTTCCAGTGAATAACTCTACATATTTTACTGTTTAACCAGGGATATTCTGTGCTTCCACAAGTTAGGGCACAGTACAATCTAGGTTTAATAACCTGTCAACGAGCACTTCTGAAGTGCCTATACTGTACCAGGCACTGTGCCAGGTACTAGGGACACAAAGACAAAAAGAAAATAGCCCCTGCATTCAAGATGTTTACATCCTGTTTGGGAAGCTAGTATGTGCATATGTAAACATATACAGAATATAAAGGATAGACAGAGATTGAGCCTGTGATTTCATAGATACAGCAAATTCTCACGTGAAGAACATCTCTCTATAAATGCAGAATGGATCTTTCTGCTACTTATGGTCTTAGAGAACTGCCCTAGAGCACTTAGAAGCTAAACAACTTGTCAATAGTCACACAGCCAGTCATACGTAGAATCAGAGGAAGAACTTGAATTCCGATCAGTCAATAAACCTTCGTTAAGTGCCTACTATGTGTAGGGCAGTGTGCTAAGTGATGAGGAGAAAAAGAGAAGCATCTGGAGGTTGGTAGATGAGTGCGACATACTCTTGGACCTCTTGATGAGATGTATGTAATGATTCTCAAAGGAGAAGAAAGGTTGCCAAGGGATGGTGACAAAAGGATAACCACCAGGAGAGTGTACTCAGGAATACCATGTCTTCTGGGGAGAGCCAATGGTGGGAAAAGGGGGGAGAATAATAGATACTGGAGCCAAAGGATCTAAGTTCAAATCTTTTCTGGTGTTTGCTATTTGTGTGACCTTAGGTAAGTCACTTGTCCCCCCCACGCCAGACCTTAGTTCACTTACTTATGCAATAAGAGAACAGGGCTAGCTGGCCTCTATAACTGCTTCCAGCTTTTGCCACTATTGCTTGGAGACCTTTATTCTCATTCAAGTGATGCCATAAATCTCAATTTCAAGTGTATGTTAAAATCATCTACTAAACTCCAGATCATTTGGTCTCCTTTCTCCAGAAGTTCAGTACCTGATTCAGAATCTTTTTCTCTACCCTCCTACTTTCAAACTTTAATATACATGTCAATGTCCCCTCAAAGCACGCTGGCCTCCTGATTATCCAAACTTCTAAACTCCCATGATCTCTACCTCAGCCATACACAGGGACACTTACTCCCTTCATATGATCAACACTCATAATTGTTCCATCTCTGAAACTTCTTTCCAGTTATAGGCTCCAGTTTCTCCCCCTAGCTCATTCCTCCTAAGGCTATTCTTTGTCCTTTGTGTTAGGTCCATGTGTATAACCTCACCTTAAAAGCAGAGGCTGCTCTTTATTTTTGTATTTGCATCTCTGGCACCTAGCACAGCACCTTGCACATCAATTTCTGTTACATTAGATTGGATACTGGGAAGGCTTTTTGACTGAATGTGTCAACATCATTATAAAGTCACACAGGTCTAAACCAAGCCAAGACATGGAATCCAAGAGATTTGATGCAAAGATCCCCTGCACCTTGGGTCATAGAATCATTGATCTAGAGTTGGGAAAAACCTGAAAGATTGTCTAGTTCAATCACTTCATTTACAGATGAGAAAACTGAGGTTAACTGACTTGCCTAAGGTCACACAGGTAATAGGTGGCAGAGGTAAAATTTGATTCCAACTCCTTTAACTTCAAAGTCAATGAACTTGCCACAATACCACACTGCCTCAAAACCAGCCATTCTTTCCAGGGGCAAGTCTTTGGCATAGTAAAATCAGCCCTAGACTTGGAGTCAACGGACCTGAGTTCAAATCCTACCACTTGTTATACTACTCTATGATCTTGGGGTGGTTCATTCCCATTTGGGGGCTGCGATTCCCTCATCTAAAAAAAATGCATAAAAGAATTGATGTCTAAGGACCCTCCCACCTCTAACTAACTACTAATATCTTATGATCCAATGACCTCTAAGGTCCTGGCTGCTTCAACAGTCGACAAAAATGGTGGTTGTCTTCTCATCTAGTGCCAATAAAAATAACAGAATGTTACCCCAGAGTCATACAGGTGCCCTGGAGGTAGCATGCTATTGTTCTCACCATTGCCTTTCCAGATCCTCTGCATGGCATTCTAAGAGAACATGGAGACCCAAGGAAACAGAGCTTGGACGGTTCCCTTTATCCCTGATAGCTGTAAGGAACTTGAGACCTTTATCGAAGTTAGGCACCACTGACCTTCTGCTGCATAATTACAACAATCTTGCCATTTTTATCCCATTGCCATGGAAATATTTCAAAAGCTAAATGAGGTAAGGTCATTAAACTTTGTAAAGAGATTGCTTTAGGTATTTCCAGACATCTATCAAAAGCTAAGTCACCATGACTGCTTATGGTGATAATGGAGCCAAGACTGGCAAATAGTAAATTGTTCCATTTTATATCCCTCCTGAATTTTTAGCTGAGGTATCTAAATTTCCTTTCATATCCAATTTGATGACTGTCTTAATTAAAGTCGAGATACAAGCAGGGTCCCCTTAATCTTTCCCCATGCTCTTGGGATGAAGGATGAGTCAAGTGTGTTTCAAAATGGCATCCTCACATCAGCTGCAGACACTGTTAATGGTTAATATAGCGGCTGTTAGTTCATTTCTAACTTTAATAAGAAAAAGGCAGGGCGGTAAGGTGAGCATTGTCATTGCACTGGCATTTAAGGTAAGATTTTGCAAGTTCCCTCTCATCCCTCCCCACGTGTCCCCAGTAGGCACTCAGGTCCATTAACTTTACTGGTTAGTATTTGAGAAGGGCATCTCGAGAAGCTAAGCACCATATTAAAAATGTCACGAAATATGCCCTGTAGTGCAACACTAATGTTGCTGTAGGAAGATAACAGGAATGATCAAAAGAAAGATTTTGCCTGTGTCGTGTGTGTTCACAGAAGGTTCCAGAAACTAGTAGAACTGCTCCATAATCCTTCTTATGGATAACAAACATAAAATCCCAGCAGTAGCTATTGAACCACAGTTCTTCTCCCTTTACTCTTCCCTGGGATCATGTGTTTCTCATATGATTAAACCCCTGTTAGTTTATTATTAATTATATTTATTAATTATTTTATTTTATTAATTATTTATTGTTAATTGCAAAATCACAAATTTTCAGTAACGGAGGCCATCTAGTTCAACCTGCACCTTCAAAATAATTCTTTTTAAAACATACTTGGCCAGAAATCATTAAGCCTTTACTTTTTTTAATTTATTTATTTTTAGTCTTCAACATCCATTTCTCTAAGATTTTGAGTTTCAAATTTTCTCCCCCTCCCTCTCTTCTGAGCCTTTACTTTAAAAGCCTCCCTGACTTTGGGAGGCAGGCCATTCCACTTTAGAATAGAGTTTGTTTTTTAGAGATAGGCAACATGAGTTATTAGTTAGAGGGCTGCCTTTGGGATCTCCAGCCTCTGACACACATATGAGCTGTGTGACTGGTAAAGTCATTTAACTTCTCAGAAGTACTGAGTAATTCACTAAGACTATGAGTGACAGAGGAAGTTGTGGTTGCATCGTTTCAGTCATGTCTAACTCTATGTGACCTCATTTTGAGTTTTTTTTTTTCTTGGCAGAAATACTAGAGTGGTTTGCCATTTCTTTCTCCAGTACATTTTACATATGAGGAACTGAGGCAAACAAGGTTAAGTGACTTGCCCAGGATCACACACAGGTAGTAAGTGTCTAAGGCCAGATTTGAACTCATGAAGACAAATCTTTCTGACTTTAAGCCCAGTGCCCTATCCACTGTGCCCTCTAGTTGCCCAGTACAGAGGAAGTATTGACATGTATCAGTAAAGGGATTTTCCCCTGCAAGAATTCCTTACACTCATAAAATTACTGGGCAATCAGATTTCTACCTCCCCCATTCCCAACCACACCCCTGAAAAAAATATTGGTAGAAAGATATTTCCTAATGTAAAATCTAGATTCGTCTCTTTGAAATTTCTTCCCATTACTCCTACTCCTATCCTTCGGGACCAAGCAGAACAAGGACAATCTTTGTCATAAGTAACAGTCCTTCAACCATATAGAGACACCTATCATGTCCCACCAACGTCTTCTCCCAGCCAGGTTAAACATTCTCAGTTTCTTCTGCTGATTGTTATATGGCATGAACACAAGACCCTTCATCATGCTGATTACCTTCCTCTGGAAGTTCTCCAGTTTGTCATCATCTTTCCCAAACTGTGCTGCCAGGATCTGAGTAAAATATTTCCAATGTGGTCTGATTAGGACTGAGTACAGCAGCACTATCATCCCCCTACTTCTGATCATACTACTGATCTAACTTTCTCAACTACCATACCACACTGTTGACTCATATTGAAGTCCACTGGAACCCCCAAATCTTTTTCCCCCAAGTTGAACTATCTAGCTACACTTTTCTTCTCCTTTACTTTTGAAGTATTTTTTTTGTAAATAGTAGGTTTTTCCCAATTACACATAAAGATAGTTTTCAATATTCATTTTGACAAAATTTTGAGTTCCAAATTTTTCTCCCTCCCTCCATTTCTTCCCCCCTCCCCAAAACAGCAAGCAATTTGTTATATGTAACATGCAATCATATTAAACATATTTCCACATTAGACATGAGGAAGAAACAGAACAAAAGGGAAAAACTATGGAAAAAACAAAAAAAAGAGAAAATAGTATGCTTTGATCTGCATTCAGACTCTATAGTTCTTTCTCTGGATGTGGATGGCATTTTCCATCATGAATCTTTTTCAAGTTGTCTTGGATCATTTGTATTGCTGAGAAGAGCTTAGTCTATCATAGCTGAACATTGCACAATGTTGTTGTTACTATGTACAATGTTATCCTGGTTCTGCTCACTTCACTCAGCATCAATTCATTATTTACTTTTGAAACTGATGTTTTGAGCCCAAGTTATTATTTCCCTGATACATTTTATCTTATTAGATTTGGCCCAATGAATACCAACACTCTCAGCCAATGGATTAGCCAGATCTCGGAGCTTTATATCCTCTTCAGTCACAGAATCTCACATTTTTTAATTGAACAACAACTTAGTAGATGCTTAATTTTGTGTATTTGATCTCTAAGTTCCCTTCCAACTCTAAAATCCTATCATTTTATGGGCCTATGTGCAAAGTGCTGTACCGGGAAGATACAACAAGAATTACATAATCTTAGAGTTTGGTTTTGGGGCATCTAGTCTAACTTCTTAAGCTAGTGAAAGGAACTCCCTGAAACATTCCTGATTGTTGGCCATCCAGTCACTCCCTGGTGATGCTTCAATAAAGGACAAAGGTGCACTTGAACCAGAAGAGGATGAGAATAAAGAAGGAAAAAGACCCAAACCAAGGAACATGGGACTTTGGGGGGGAACAATCTTTCTTTCTACTACAAAATAATAGAGGTTTATTAAATAATAAAATTGAAAAGTTTAGATGAAATCTAAAGCATAATATCTCATGTCCACAATTAGATTACAGCCACAGAGAAACTATACCATGCAAGGAAGGGGAAATTTTACTTATTTGAAGAACAAAATTATAACTGTGTGTATGTCACCTAAAACAATTATTCTCACATGACACCTCCCAAAAAACAAAGCCAAAAAATAAAATGATCTGCTCATTGAATCAATGTTCCTTGATGTTTCTTCATAGGCATGTCTACATTAACCCTAATCTAGACTTTTTCTGCACACAGCAGGCAATTAATAAATACTTGTCAATAAAAACATTGATTGAATTTAACCAGAATTCAAAAACCTGGCCAAATGGAAGCCTGAATCTAAGCCCAAAAACATAGGCCTTACACTTCCAAACCTGTCATTTAACCAGATTCTAAGCCAAACCAAAACTCTGGGCCCAATTGAAGTCCATTCTCTAAATCAAGACCTAAACTAAACTGTAAATCGTCCAGACCTTACAACAAGTGTAAGCCTTATGCCAACCCCAAAAGTGAATCTCATGTTAACATTAGCACTAAAGCTACTCCTTAACTTCACTATCACCCTTGTTGACATAGTTCTTGTTCAGTCTTTTCAGTTATATCTGACTCTTTGTGACTCCATTTGGGGTTTTCTTGGCAAAAATGCTAGAGTGGTTTGCCATTTATTTCTCCAGCTCATTTTACAGATGAAGAATCAAGATGAAGTGACTTGCCCAGGATCACATAGCTAGTAAGTATCTGATGCTAAATTTGAACTCAGAACTTCCTGACTCAAAGCCCAATGCTCTATCCACTGTACCACCTAGCTGCCCATCACTATCACCCCAGTCCTAATCAAATACCTAACCCTAGATCATAACCTAAACCCTAATTACAGGCTGTAATGGTAGGAGAATTTGAAGATCTTCCCTGCCCCTTGATGAGCCTCCAATGGAACACAAAAGGAGGGGTTTGATTGGGGGAAGGCTTATTTTTCAGGAAAGTCCGCACCTTTGGTTACTTTATAATTAGGCAGTGGGTCATGAAGGTTGTGATGTTCTCTGACCCTGAAGAAGGGTACATATACTCTGAGGTGAGGTTTTGCTTTGGGGTTCACTTATGGGAAGAGTTGTGTGATTTGGTCACATGAGACTCTGGGTAGCCATTGAGCCCCTAGCTTTGAAAACCCAGATGTTGGTGCTTCTCTCTCTGATAACTAACTATGTATGTATGTAATGGCCAGACAGGTAGAAGCCCTGTCTGTTGGTCCATTGAATTGTTTTTATTTCTCTGTATTTTTTGTCTGCTTGTAATTTCTGTTTGTATTTTATGAAGTTCGGGGTGCTGACTTTTTCCCCCGAACTAAGTGAATTATAAATATATATAAAATACACATATATACATATATATATATATATATATAAAATACACATATATACATATATATATATATATAAAATACACATATATACATACACATACACACACATATGTGTGTGTGTTTAATTAAAGATTGTTGACCTCTTTCAAGGCGCTTTCCTATAGTAAAGCAGATCAAAGAACCTGTGTTAGCAGCCATCCTGTGTATGTATGCTAGGGTGCTTGCTGTTACACAGGCCTCCCTCTAACTTCCACCCAGTTCTGAAGCCTAGCTCTCACACTGGTCCTAATCCTAACCTCAGCTTTAAATGCAGCCTTACTCTGATTTTAACCTTAACTTTTGCCCAACTTGCCACCTCAGCTTCTCCCTAATTTTCTACTGAATTGAATTCAACAGATAATATTTGACTATTTGGAACCCTTTTAAGCCTTCCCTAAGATTCTTCCTAATGCTTGGGAAGTCACTCCTGACTCAATAACCATCACAGAACTCCACCGGAGAAGGGGTCAAGCAAGCATAGAGTGTGTGACCAGCTTCAAGGCCCAGATGGCATTTTCCTCTAATAAAAAAAAAAAAGCAAAATATGAACCAAGATCAAAAGATTAAATCATGGGGGTTTTTTCTCCCTTCTTCTGTCTCCCTCCCTTCCCTCCCTACCCCCTCCTTCACTTCTCCCTTCTCTGCCTTGCTTCTGCAGGGAGAAAGAAAATCAAACCCTGGAGAGAATGATCAATGTCTGCTTGGTGAATTCCCTCAGAAACTGTGAAATTACATAAAAGGTTTGATCAAAGGCTCTGTCAGTGCCAAGCCATAATGACTTCTGTGATTTTCCTTAACAGGATTTTAATTTTATGTTTATTATTTGGGGACCGATAAAGCAAAGGAAATGTCTCTGCTTCCGAGTTCCTCTTTCATTCTCTCCTGCTAAGCTCTTCAGAACTTGGAAAACTCAATTGCAAAAGAAAAACACTTGCTTTGGGTTTTGGGCCTTGCTTGGTTTGGTTTTTTGTTATTTTGTTTTTGTTTTTTTTTCCCTTTCAGTTGTTGTTCCTCTTCCCCGGGCTTAGAAGCCGCCAGTGAACTTAATTAAAATCAATGGAGAAAAAGAATTGAATAAATCAAAACATGAATCTCTCCCAGATTCTATATAGCAGGACAGTGTTGAAGGGGAAAAAAAAAAGAAAGAAAAGACATTCTGTTTCTTCAATCCATCTGGAAAAGATGAAAAATAAAATATACTCTCACAGGGGATTTGATTGTGGTTTCTTTCTGCTGAGGCTATGAAACCAGGCATCGGGGAGGGATTGTGGGTGTGGTTAATCAAGACCTCCTCCATGAAGTCGTCCTTGGTACACCCCATTTCTCCCTTCTTTGGACAAGCTGAAGGAAAAAAACTGAGTCCAAGTTTTGACCTGCAGAGTTATCTTTGAAATAATAACAATAATACTGACACTAAGTGCTTTACATACATTCTCACTAGATCCTTAGCAACAGCCCATTGGGAATGGGAGGCGATGATAGTGTCTCCCTTTTACAGAAAAGGGAAACTGAGGCTAAGAGAGATTAAGTGACTTGTCCAAGGTCACTTACCTAGAGCTAGAGGCAGGCTTCAAACCTGTGTTTTCCTAACTCCAATTCCAATGCTCTAATCACTTCACCACTCTATATCTCTTTATTTAAATCTCTCATAGCATTTTGGGCCTTTTCTATTCATCTATTCCATTCTGTTTTCTATATGTGCATGTCTAATGTCCCCTATTGACTTGTGATCTCCTCAAGATCAGGGAGGATTCACTCTATATTCATTACTGCATTCCCCATGGTGCCTAGCACAGGGACTCACATATGGCTCTTTTTCATGCACATGTGGACACACACACACACATACACACACACATTTGTTGAATGAATGATAGCATTTCCATATCATTTTCCTCACAAAAACTCCATGAAGGAGATAGTTCTGGCAGTATTAGCCCCATTTTACAGATGAGGAGACTGAAGCACAGACAGGTTAAGTGACTTAACCAGAATAAATACTACTAATATTTGTACAAGCTGGGATTCCTAATTTAGGTTTTTCTGATTCTAACACCAGTGCTGTTGGTTTGTGGTTTGGGTTTTTAACAAGACAATCACCCTGACTAGAAGATGACAAACATCAGAACCTGCATGCCTTTCCCAGGCATTCATGAGTTTAAGGCTTCTCGGAATAGTATTAATAGTGGACCCCTTTTCTCAGAATGGCATATTTGGGAAAATCAGCCTAGGCTAGCAGGTAAAGATAGGAGGAGAAACAAAATACCATGAAACAAAGCTGGAAAGCGAAGCAAGAGACAGATTGTGCTATATTGAAAAATCAGGAAAAGGATTTTAAGTTTTATTCAGTGAGTAATAAAGATCCACCGAAGGTTTTTGAGGAGAAGGGTGACAGAATCTGCCCTGTGTATGCACTGGGAAGTCTCCATTGGCAACTGGGTGAAATCAAGAGTCCAATAAATGCACTGAAACCAGTTTAGAAGTCCATTACAATAATCCAGCTGAAAAATGATGTTAAATATTTAAATAGATTCAAATTCAATTCAGCAAACATTACTTATTTGCCATATCCAAGGTTCTGTGCTGTGCTGGAGATCCCGAGCCAGGGATTAAGACACCATCTTTGATGTCATGGCATTTATAATATTGTAGAAGAGAGATCGTAGCATTGACTAACACAAAGAACACTGAACTAGGAGCCAGGAGACCTGGGTTGGTGTCCAGGCTCTGCCACTAATTTCCAGTGGGTCCAAGCTGCAGTTTCCTCTCCTATAAAATGATGAGTTGAACTTAATCTCTCCTATCCCTTCTACCTTTAACATTCATGTGAGATAAGGTACATATTCAGAAATATTATCTCTACAAAAAAGAGCTGAATAAGTACAGAAGAGAGATAGACCCAAAGTGATATAAATGGACCCTCCCAACTGGAGACTCTGGGAAGGGTTATATGACAGCGGTAGCAGCTAATCACATGGAAATCCCCTCATAATACCTTCATTGGTTCAAAGCCTTGGTTGAAATATAATGACATAAAGTTCATTTTCACCTGCTCTGTAAGCTGAAGCAATTTTTTGGTCCAAGTTTTAACTGACAGAGGGAGGACAAAAAGGTGAGGTGAGAATATCACCACTGAAGATGGAGATAGGCAAAGATATGTTGTTAAGTGTTTAACAATCAGCTTTCCCAAAAAAAGGGTATGTAGGACACACTTTTAAATTCAACCTACATTATTTAATAGGTTTTCAATACAACAAATCATCATAATTATTATTATTAACATAAAGTGAGCCTTTTACCTGACAAAGGCTTTTTTAGAGAATGGGATCACCCTCCATCTTGGCTTCTGCATTTTGTCTGTTCTTGATTCATTTCTCAGAATGGGGTCCTTCCTTCTGGGGATCCATGGATTCTACTTTCCAGTTGGTTAAGACAGTAGAAAATGATTTTGTAGGAAGCACCAAGGGGAAGTCAGTCTTGAGGAAGTGGTGTATATATATTTTTACTTTCTTACTGTTTCCTCCAGCATCATTGCCTTTCAATTCATTGTTGGTAACAGGAAGCTTCACTCTCTCCTAACTGGTCATGCCCATAATATAACTCTTCTGTCAGACAAACTCAAAGAAGACCTCAGAAAAAATCTGTTGTCTGGTTTCTAAATTAAGGTAGCAGTGATACAGTGGAAAGAGGAGAAGACTTTATATCTGGCCTCTGATGAGTTCTACCTGTCTGCGCACTTACCTGTCCTGGGCCTCAGTTTCCTTATCTGAAAAAAGAAGGTCTCAGAATAGATAGCTTTTGAGGTCTCTTCTAATTCTGGGTCTATGACCCTAGGAGTTATAAAGTCTCCTAAAATACAAAGTATCAATATTTCTTAACCTCAATTTATATTTTTATTACTCTTGTCTAAATCAGACAAGGTACCCTTTGCCCATATATGATTTGAGGAAGGGGGTTTCTCTCCACAACCTCTCCTTGAAGTATCCTCATTTAACAGAGACTCCATGGAAATGCTTCCACTGAAGTTCATGGATTAAATATTACCCTCAATTTCCAAAGGTTAAATCAGTAGGCAATAAACTCTGACAAGTTCTTTTGTGCTAGAAAGGCTTCACGTAAAGGCCAAAGGATGGGTCTTGGATCAGTTGTCCATGGTGCAGTCTAAATGAAGGGAGGTGTAAAACCAGGAGAATGGCCTCAAGCTTATAAGTAGGGGTGTTTCCCTGTATTTGTTTATTTGTTGCTTTGATGGGGGAGTGGAGGGGCAGAACAGTTTATGAAAAACTGTCTAAGAAGGTATGAAAGCTTTGAGATCTGTGATGGTAGAGGAAGGACCTGTGTGGGTGAAATTGCATATCTTCTAAAGGATTCCTATATCCAGTATGGAACTAACGGAAGTCAAGCAAAAACACCCTCCTCTCCATCAAGACCCATCCTTATAGACGGAGTTACCCATCACCACCTCCCTAGTCCACTCACGTATCTGAAGAAGAACAATCAACGACCACACATGAAAAGAACAACCATCTTATTAATGAAAGGTTTGCCACCATAATGTCTAGAGCATGTGCCAATCTCTTCCAGATCAATTAATTTCTTAATCACACTTTTAATGGAGTAGCATGTTAGAGCCCATGTGGGAACGATGAATATTAGTTGTATTTAACTGCCAAAAGCTCTGATATCGTAAAGCCTGCTCACAGTTGCACAATAAAATTCAAAGTTTAATTGGTGGGTAACAAGCCTCTAGGCACTTGTCCCTTATTAATGCTGACAACAGTAATACTGTACATTCGGCAATGACAGCTGGCTACTTAGGAGAGTGCCGGCGCCTCCTTCCCCAGGAAGTGGATGTGACTAGCATGCCGTCTGGGCTGCCTGTTGGAGAGATTTAGTGTCCATTTCACTGTGGACAGGTTAGCTAACCCCCCAAAAAACAAGGTCTTTTCCATTGTATCCCAGATTCCAAAGGTAAGACAGAGTTGGGTAACAGTGCTCCGCACAAACCAGGGGGATCTATAGATTCGACTGAATTCAATCCAAACCCACTAACACTCACCAAGCAGCTACGTGTGCAGGTAGGTTGCAAGCTACTTGGGGACAGGAGCTGTTTCATTTTTTGCCTTTGGGTCCCTGGCCCATAATATTTACTTAACAGATACCTGTTGGTTGATTGATTGTAGAGCATAGACCTGGGGCTGGAAGAGAGAAAATTTGAGCACGAAAGCTTTTGTCTTCGTGTCTCTAATACTTTCCCCCTTCTCTCCATTCACAACCTGAGTTCAGACCCTGGGCCCTCTCCCATGAATTATTGCGACAGCCTTTGAACTGACAACCCTGAGAAAATATTCCCTCTGAGAAAGGATCCTTGCTCCTTAACCTTGTGCATTCCAAGGTTGAGGGAAACTCAGGAATCTAGAAATTTGAATCTAGGCCAGGGGTTGTATCCAGTCTAGCATCAATGCAGGAGTAATGATGATCTTTGGGAGTGACCTTCAGGACCTCAGTCCCGCAAAAAAAAACCTCATTCAACAGCCAGGCTGCCTTTGAATAGAGCTTAGGAACTGAGCTGAGTTTTGAATGTATACTCCCCTAGATTCTGATGTAGTGTAGAGGAGAGTATACCCTGAGGGTATTAGTTCATCCATTTGTTTGTACTCTATCTTTGAAGTAGATATATTTTTGTAAAAGCTACCTAATGTTAAAAATGAACTGGGGTCACTAGTCACAGGCCTCTAACAAATGGGGGTGGGGCACAACTGGTGGTGACTTGATCCAAAGGCACAAGAGAAAACATACCAACAAATCCCTCAGGGTGCCCTGGAACCTTGAGAGGCAGCATAGCCCCCTTGCCTTTAGAGAGTAAGGCCAGATCATACAAGTTACACAAGGATCAAAGATTTCTATCCAGTGTAGAGTCTCTTCTGAAGAAGACCACAGCATTAATAGGCAGTCTACATGAGTTGACGTGGGCAAAATCAGTCCTTGTCCTATGACCACCCTTGTGATGATTAGCCTGCTGAACTGAACTAGGCCAGTTCTCATGTGACAGATGCACTTCCCATTCCACTCTGGTAAGACCTCCTATGAGAACAAGCATGACATATGGCTATAATCAGATATCCATTTGGAAGTCCTTTCCAATAATGCAGACCACATAATCTGCATGCTTCCTGTCCATGTCCCCTCATAAGAGTGTAATAGGGGCATCCACCCAACATGCTCGAGGCATTCTTAGCATTTTCCTTATATCACAAGGGTGCCGATGTGAAAGCCGTCATCTCTCACCTTTTTTCTAGTTCCCAAAGAATTAAAAAGGAAGAATATGTAGAGGACAATGAAAAGATTCATGGTAGATGTGATCAGAGTGAAATAAATAACCACTGAAGAGATCTGAAGAACAGTAGTAAAAGATGTCATTGAGGAATGGTATGATAGAAAGAGAACAGGCAGATAACTATAATTCATAACAATACATGCAAAGTACACTGTAAGGGTTGAGGGTAGAAGCTATTACTGATAGAGGGAGTCTGGACAAAGTTCCTGGGACAAGAAGCCTTTTAGCTTGTCTTTAATGAATGGGTAGGAATTCAGACAATGAAAAGGGGAGGGCATTCAAACAAATGGGGATGGTATTCAAGGACTATTTCTGGGGAAAGGTCCAGTGTGGGGTTCACATTGCAAGTGGTTGTGTCATGCAACAGGGAAGTGTTTGAGGCCCGGGAATTAGTTGGGTCACATGGAGGTCAGGGCATATTGCACTGTCCCCGGCCAGGGGATACTGCATTGCTCAGGACTCTCTTGCATGGGGATACCCTCTGTTCCTGATTAGCGTCTCCACACCTTGGGGCCTTCATACCCTTGTAATTGCACTACCCCTCTCACAATTCTGTTCAGCTGGGCTCTATCACGTGTGGTAGGTGGGTCTGGGGTCTATTTAAGACCTAGGGCTGGGAGGTATCTTTGGAAGCCTGCCTTAGTATATGGCTTCCCCGTGAAGAGACCTTAATAAACTTTTCTGTTTAGACCTCAGAGCTGTGACTCTTCTGTTCCTGAAAGGAATGCTAGCATCATTGAGTTGTGTGGGAAACCGGTTGACTCTGCTGGTAAGTTAGGGCACTCTAAGAGAGAACCCTGACAGTCCAGGACAACCAGTTCCTGGCTTCTGGGAACTAGACCTAGAAACATCTTGTGTTCAAGAATAAGCGGGGAGAGAAAATCTGCATTCAGAGCCCTGTCCCTAACCCTCTTTCCCTTGTGATTTAAAACTCAAGACTCCATGACCAACAAGGGAGTGAATGCCCCATCGACTGTAAGTCTTCAAGCAGGAGTGGGAGAACCACTTGCCATAGATGTCGTGGAGAGAATTTCTGTTAGGTACTGTAAAGTGCTCAGAGCTTGGTCAGACATCAAAGTCACCAAGGTCAGCCATTGCATCCCAGGCCATCACCAGTCCTTTTGACTTTCGTCTTGCCACTGGACTTCAATGGCCTTGGAAGAGGGAGTTAGGTTGACAACGTTGTTCAACTCTGCCTCACTTAAATCTAATTCATGCACGAATCAAGATATTACCAGTGATGGCATTAGTCCTCTTTGAAAACAAAAGAAAAGCAACAACAAGATGTTCAAGTACAAGTTTTGCTGAGGCTCCTAAGAGACCATTCCAACTCTGAGGTTCTAGGATCCTAAGATTCAGTATATGTCTTATTTCCACAGCTGAATTTTAAACTGTTGTATAATAGGAAAGATCCCTGAATTTGGAGTTAGAAGACTCAGATTGACTCTGGACTTTGTGATTTTGTATCTGTGTGATTTAGATGTTAATCTGCTTTATTAGCCTCAGTTTCTCCATTTATAAAATAAGAGTTGGACTAGATATTTTTAAAGATCCTTTCCTGATCAAATGTTCTATTAATCTGAGTTCCTGAAGGTGAATAGGATTCCTGAATAGAATCCTGAATAGGAATAAGTAGGATTAAAATTGGGATTTTTTCAAAAATCAAGGAAATTTACAAGCTAAGTGGTTTAACAAGATGGAGCATCAGACTTGGAGTCAAGAAGACCAGAGTTTAAATCCCACTTTGCTCACTTACTAGCTATGTGACCTTCTTTGGCAAGCCTCTTAATCCTCTCTCAGCCTGTTCCCTTTTCTATAAAATGGGGCTAATTATAGCACCTACCTCATAGCTGGTGAGGTGGCAAGTCACTTTACCCCATTTGCCTCAGTTTCCTCATCTGTAAAATGAGCTGGAGAAGGAAATGGTAAACCCCTCTAGTATCTTTTCCAAGAAAACCCCAAACGGGGTCATGAAGAGTCAGGACTGAAAATGACTAAACAAACAACTCACAGCTATCATG
Source organism: Pseudochirops cupreus (assembly GCA_028627135.1). Taxonomy (NCBI): domain Eukaryota; kingdom Metazoa; phylum Chordata; class Mammalia; order Diprotodontia; family Pseudocheiridae; genus Pseudochirops; species Pseudochirops cupreus. Next base: position 322,042,536 of record CM053583.1, on the reverse strand, counting down.
TTGTTGTCATTGTTCCGCAGATATGCCATGAAGGTGAATAACTATAACACAAAACAGAACATAAAGAATGCCAAAAAGTGGGCACAAAGGAAGCCCTACAGGTCCTCAGAAGAGGCAAAGATTTCTCCGAGTTAGGCAAATTAGGAAAGGGGACTCAGAAGAGTGAGTTGGATTTGGGGAAACTACCCGTGGTCCAATTTGGCTGGAGCGCAGGGTATAGGTTAAGACTAGTGGGAGATAAAACTTAAAGGGTAAGAGGAGAGATTCTTGAATGCTGGGCTTGAGTTTAGGCTTTATCCTACAAACAATGGGATGCCATTTAAAGTGCACTAATGGGGAAGGGATAAGAAGAGCTATACATGAGAAAGAGTACTCTCATAACTTGTGTGGAAGGGATCAGAGGAGTAGGATCCACAGGTAGGGAGACCAGGACCAGTTAATATGATGTTGTAAACCCATTAGTTTGGGGAATTGAGACCTCTTTTTATTGCAAACCCCACTTCAATATTCTATACACACACACACACACACACACACACACACACACACACACACACACACTTCCCACCCCTTAATGCCCCACCAGCATTTTAAAATATTTTACCAAAATCCAATTTAGGCAAAGTCAAGAGGGTTCACCTATTTGTCTGCACACATCAGGCCTGCCCCAGATTGATACTAAGAAAATGGGAACATGAAATATCCCTGCAATTTTTGGGTGCACTAAGACATACACACTTAAATATTTAGTAGATTATAAATGGTTGAGAGCCTCAGTGTAACTTTTAAATATCCCCTTTTAATCAGATCGGACAGACAAATCATCCCCTGGGGGAGTGTCAGGCAGTAATTGTGGCCAGCATGATGAATGCCTACGGGTAGATATTTATGACCAAAAGGTATTAATGAAGTTATAATAGTGGAAACAAGGCTTCCACTGGTATCATTCCTTTTATTCACAATTAGTATTGTTGAGACTGCAGTGTCAAAACTACTAAATGGAAGGATGAAGAACAAGTCCTCCCAAATCCAGCATTTTCTCCTTCAATCTTTTCTGTACAGTCTGGCCAGGTTAATATCTACCTTTCTAGGGCTTTTTTTTTTCTTTTTGAGATTTGGTCTCCCTACCCCCGCTGAAACCCAGGGAAAGCATGGTGGCCATTCACAGGCCCCATCCCATTGCGTGTCACACTGGGAGTTTGACCTGTTCTGTTTCCAGCTGGGGCTCATTCATTCCTTTTTAGTCTGCCTGCTGGTCCCCTAGACATGGGAAGTTTAACATACTGATGCAGATCTTAATGTTCAGTCTCTTCAGTTGTGTCCGACTCTTCATGACCCCATTTGGGCTTTCCTTGGCAAAAATACTAGAGTGGTTTGCCATTTCCTTTTCTAGCTCACTTTACAGACAGGAAAACTAAGGCTCACAGGGTTAAGTGATTTGCCCAGGATCCCACAGCTAGCAAGTGGCTGTGGCTGGGATTTGAACTCAGGTCTTCCTGATTCCAGCCCCAGCACTCTATCTACTGTCCCTCCTAACTGCCCCAGGTGTAGTCAACTGTAGCAACTAACTCCTGAGCTCGAGGATCCCATCAACCTCAGCTTCAACCTCTCTGGTAACAGAGATAATTTCCTATTACGCCATTTTACACACTTGCCATTCCCATTAGATGTGTTCATCTATTCCTTAGAGAATTCTGAGCTTTCTTCAAAGCAATGTCCAGGTGACACCTCCTATACAAACCTTCCCTGACTCTCTCTAGTTATTAACACCCTCTCCTCTTTCTTCAAGAGAAATCACTTATCACCGTGTATATTCACAAGTCGAATTTACTTTCTTGTGTTCACATCAAGTTATTCCAGTACAATGTTGAGAACAGGCACTAGTTCCCTTTCAGTCTTTGTATCCCAAGTGTGTAGTACAGTGTTTGTTGATTAGAATCACATCATCTCCTGGTTGGAAGGGACCATGGAGATTCTGCAGTACAATCCTTTTACAATTAGGGAAACTGAGAGCCAGGGAGTTGAAGTGACTTGCCTAGGTCACAACTTCAGTATGTAGCAGAGCCAAGATTTGAATATAGGACCTCTGGCTTCAGTTCCACTGTTCTTAGCCCACTACACCCCATTGCCTCTCAACCAGCACAATTTGGATCATGTCACATTCCTGGGTCTAAAGGTCATCAGTTTCTCCCTATTGACTGCTGGATAAAGCCTGAATTTCTCTGTTTGACATTCAAAACTGTCAACAATGGGGTTGTCCCATCTTTCTAGTTTATATCCTTCTACTCTGCCTCCCTCGTTCTGAATTACAAAGATCTGGCAGAGAGCTATTCCTCTGCTTAACTCTCTCTCACAGCCTCCAGTCTTTCCCATTCCCATGCTGCTCACCACACTCAATTCAATTCAAGTATTATTATTTTTTTAAATATTTACCAAACGGGGCAGCTAGGTGGCTCAGTAAATAGAGAACCAGCCCTGGAGTCAAGAGGACCTGAGTTAAAATTTGACCTCAGACACTTAACACTTACTAGCTGTGTGACCTTGGGCAAGTCACTTAACCCGAGTGCTTTGCATTCCCATCTCCAAAAAAAAAAATTTACTAATATCCTTTGTTTTTAAATTACCCCCAATTGTCTCACCCAGAGAGTCATTCCTAAGGAGATTAAAAAAGAAAAAAAAAAGCAGTCCAGCAAAACCAACCACATATCAATAATTCTAATAACATATACGTGGCTTCATACCCATAAAATCCCCTCCCTTGAGGGCCCAATTTGGACATTATAATTACCCAGCATTTAACTGCAATCTTTTTTTGATTCTCATTAACATTGTGGTGATTTTATATAGTATTCCTGGTTTTGCTTATTTCATTTTCTCTCAGTTCATTTTACTCAGTTCTTCACATCCATTATTTCTTATAACACAGCAACATGCTATTCACTTGTTAATTGAGGGACAAGTATTTTTAGTGCCTCTTAAGTGCCAAGCAATGCTCTCTAGGCTGAGAAAACAAAACCAAAGAATAAAACAATCTCTACTTGCAAAAAGCTTACATTCAAATAAAGAAGGTGACAAGTACTAACAAAAATATATACACAGCACCTAAGGTTCATGCAAAGTAACTCAGTACAAAATAGCTTGAGAAAGAGGGCGCTAGCAGAGGAGAGATCAGGGGAGGCCTGACAAAGGTGACAGTGACTGGGCTACATGATAAAGGAAGAGAGAGTCTCCAGAGGTCACAGGTAAGGAGGGAGTGCCTTCCAGGCATGTTAAGGAGGACAGTGAAAAGACATGGAGACAGAAGACAGAGTGTCATGTGTGAGCAACACATGGAAGGTCAGTTTGGCCAGATATAGGAGCGTAGAAGTGTACTATCCAATGAGGCTGGAAGGATAGGTTGGGAGCAGATTGTGTAGGGTTTTACAGGCTAACTACAACCTATGGAAACACTCCCCAATAGAAGAACATTTGCTTTACTTCTTTCTATTTGCTACTTTTTTTTAAAAAGTGCTGCTATAAATATGTTGATGAATGTGAGGACTTTATTTCTACTTTTAACATCAATGGGGTATATGCCAAGCAGTGTTATCTCTGGATCAATGGAGAGGGACAGGTGGCTTAGTCACTTTCTTAGCCTATTTCTAAATTGCATTCCAGGATAGTAACAACAATTCCAATGCCACCAACAGTGTTTTAGTGTGCCTGTCTTTCCACAATTCCTCCAACGTTGGTTATTCCCATCTTTTTCATCCTAGCAACTTTTCCAGGTGAGGTTATAACCTCAAGTCACCAAATATTTCTTAATCATCTACTATGGGGGCGGAGCCAAGATGGCGGCATAGCAGCAGCAACACATCGCAGCTCTCACATAGCCACCCCAAAATACCCATAAAATAGGACTCTAAACCAATCCTAGAACTCCAAAACGCACACAAAGGTACTTCCCA
>CM053583.1:322020866-322038089 GCA_028627135.1 Pseudochirops cupreus | reverse complement strand
CACACACACACACACAACATGTGGATTCTTGGACCACTCCAAGAAGAAAATTGCCCATCTTCTTGACGATTTGTAGCCCTTCACCTGTGAATTCAAACTCTTCATCACTCCTCTCAAGCACCTAAGTGACTGATCTGGGAATCCACAATGACAGGAGCTGATCCATGAGCTATCTGGAAGCTTAGACCCAAGGGTCCTTGACCATCACACACTCCCTCTTGCGACCATAAACTGAAGATTGTCAGGCTTTCTAGGGACATCCTTGATTGTATCCATTTTCTACCTCATTCCAGTCTATCTTGGAGATGTTATTCCAAGTTCGAGGGAGGTCCATGAGCTCCCCTGGTTTGTAGGTATTGGCACTGGCCTCCAGGATGAGCTCACGGTACCTTTCCCCTTTTTGTCTCCATCTGCACTTGCTAGAATGGCTCCAGTTAGGCTATGTGTCCTTCCTTGTGCAGCTTTCTCTAAAGCACATAAAATCAAAGGACCTGTTCCTTTCAGATTTCATGGGAGGTCATGTGATTGGAGAAATAATTTATCCCCCTTTCCTCAGTAGGGTCATGAGAATTAGAGCTGGAAGAGTTCTCAAAGATGATCTAGCCAAATCTCCTCTGGTCATAGATGAAGGAAAGGAGACCCAGACAGAAATAACTTGCTTTAAGGTCATATGAGTAGCATAAAGTAGAATTGGTTTTCTGATGCTAAATCCAATGTACTTCCCACTCCAACATGGCCCAAGGCTTCACTTAGTCTTAGCAGTATCATGTGTTGGTTTGTTTAGCAAACCTGCAACTTCATGAGCAAAGGTAAACTCCCTCCAATAATGTGTCAAACAGAAGGTACTTGAACCAGAGATTAAAATGTAAATGGGGAAATGTTTAACAAAATAAATAAAATTCAATACAACATAGTTAACACTGATTTGTGATTTTCTAAGTCAATATGTATTGCTAATTGCATTGACCCTACTTATCTCCTATCCATCCCTCTCCCCCTTTTTCACAGATGAGGAAATCTAGGCTGAAAAAGGTTAAGTGACTTGCCCAATGTTATACAGCTATAAGTGGGGAAGAATTTGGATCCAATTCTTCTTGACTTGCCAAAAAGGGAGAAGGAAGGAAGGGAAGGAAGAAGGGAAGAAGAGAAGAAGGCAAGGAGGGAGGGAGAAAGGAAGGAAGGAAGGAAGGAAGGAAGGAAGGAAGGAAGGAAGGAAGGAAGGAAGGAAGAAAGGAAAAGAAAAGAAAAGTTATTCAATGTATAGTATCAATCCTGTATGAGATGAGGCAGGTAATTTATTTCTATACACACATGGCCACACACACGCACACACACTAATAGTGAATAAAGGAGACCCACAAGGGAACATCCACCAAAATAAAAACAGATTCAGAGACCTAAGGTATAAGTACTAATACTGTTTTCTGAAAGCCTGTATTTAAGCTTCACCAGAACGTAAAGCAGTTTTCAGGTCTGCCAATTAGGCATTTCACCTCTGCTCTGTCCAAACATCTCCTCATACATGTCTGTTATTAAAATGGGCAGGCTCAGGACAACATTTTGTCAGTGAACATTTCCTCCAGAAGTGTTGGTTTAGGGCTCTTCCCCTGCTGCCATTCAGTTTTAACCCAGAATGTCCAGACCTCTTGAACTCACAAGTTTACCCCCAAGCCTGGATGCATCAATCTCTATGTTGGAACTTGTTCACCTGGCACACAGTAAGTGCTTTATCAATGTTAGCTAGCTGACCAGAGGAGGTCAAAGTCCTAAGAGGCAGGCCCAAGCCAGGCTTAGACTTGGGTAAGTAGTACATGTTTTTTAGATGCCATGTGGGCATGAGGACAGCCAGCCCTATTCCCTACTCCTCAGTGGAAGTCTCTGAGTTACATGATTGCACTTGGAGAGTAAAAGTGAAAAAAAGGCCAATCAGAAGCTATTTTTTCTTTTAGCTGATAAAGTACCTTGTTCCCCTTCTACTCTCAGGGGGTGGGACATTTCAGGTCTTGCCATATCATAACGAAATGCCAAGTCCTCTCTGTACCAGACATCACATGGTCAGAAGCAGCAGAGAAGATGATCATTTCTAAAGGCCCAAGAAATGAGTCGCTATGTACCATAAATTTCCTGGAAGTTTCTAGGGAAGCTCCACATACTCCCTGGGATGCCCCCCTATCATCTAATTCAATTTCTCTATGCCTGCTTTTTGATGGGTGATGAAAGGATGGCTGTAGTAGAGAGACTTGCTCACAGTCATACAGCTAAGGTAAAAGCCAAGAGCTGGAGGTCTTCTGACTCTAAGACCAGCATACTTTCCACCTTGCCACAATGTGCTAATTTGGCAGTGGGGGAGAGGAGGCATGTGATGGAGGTGGAGCTTGTGTAGTAGGGAGCAGGGATCAGAGGTGATGATGTTGCTGCTTGCTGACATCCCCATTACCAATGCAGCCTCTGTTGGACTGGATTTGCCTTTCTCCTCCAAATACACCAAATGTTTTGTGCTGTGTTTAAAAGCAAACTGGAAAGGGGAGGAGTGCGGGAACCACCACCCAAGGAGAAAGCGATTTTGGCATTAAATAAAAGGAATGTTTTTATCCTGCAATGAAAACACTGTGATCTTGGAACACAATTTGCATAAACAGACAGTTTGGTTATAAACAATCTTAACAGTAACTGGTATTTACATATAGAACAACTCAGTCAAAATACAATTAAAGGCCCTGATGGATTGGAGAGTGTCAAAACATTTAAAAGGCTTCAAAACAGCTATTTGATTTACACCTCCTCTACTGGACCAGAAACTCCTCTCTGTTCCTCATGCTCCCATTTCCAAACAGCCCTCCCCAGCCCCTGCTGACAGACCCTTAGTATTCCTGCCTAGCACCCACCGGTGCTCAAGTGCAGGTGAGAAAGCTCTCTGTTGGAGCAGAAGATGCTGGAGATCCCAGGAGAATGACTGGAGGGTCAAAGATAGAAGGTAAAGCAGGAGGTCTCCCAATTCAGAATTTTGACTGCAGGTAGGACTTCCCAAGCCAATCAATCTTTTGTTAATGGTCTCCAGGAGGCTTCCTTTAAGAGTATATATCAATGATTAGCAATCCATCAGCCAGGAAATCCTTAGGTCTTCTCTGACCTGTGGTTGGCACCCCTCCAATTATTTGGGAAGGGTGTCAGCTCAGCTGGGGTAATCATAGAGACAGCCTGCAGGTGAAACTAGAACACAGCTTTACCATCACTTAACTACTCTAATTCTAGGATGGTTTGATGGATCTTGAGCCTAGACCAAGAGAAACACATGATCTCAGAACCATGCAAATACCCACGAGCACCTCCACACTAACCACAAAGAAGACCCTGGTGTCCCCACATTTTAGGGGTACTACTGTGCTGCTGCCCTAGATTCACTCACCTGACACCTGTCTTTATTGACACCACGTACTCCCTGCCTTGAATAGGCTGGTTTGCTCAAAGAAACAGCTTGGTTTTCTCTGTCTCATTTGCCTAAATACTCGGGCTAAATGGAGTTCTAGGCTATAATGCTGATGCTATTAGACTGCACCTTGCATCTTGCTCCCAGCTGATGTATGAATTCCTTGAACACTTTTACCTTCTAACAACCGCTACATGCAATCCCACCTGCTGCATTCACCTTTCTTCCCTTGAGCCCTGCAAGGTGCAGTTCTGATAGCACTAACCTAAATTTCCCAAATTGCAGTCTAGCCCATTTCCCCTACAGAGACAAAAGGCTGGCAATGTTTACCCAAGTCACTATGAGGGTGCAGATTCTATCTGGAAAGGCTTGGTACAGTAGAAAAAACACTGGTTTTAGAATGAGATGAGCTGAGTTCCAATCCCATGCTCACTATCTGTGTGACTTTGGTTAAATTGCTCCACCTCCCTCAGTCTCAGTTTCTTCATCTGTAAAATGAAAGGGTCGAATCAGACCCTATGTTCCATTCCAGCTATAAGTAATACTTCCCCATGGGCCTAAAGTTAGTCAAAATGCTGGGGGAGGACATAGAGAGGGAAGGGAACCAATCTATCTAGGATCTAACTAAGACATAAGACATGTCAATGACTGGAATTCTAAGCTTTAGCAAGTTCCATCCTATGTTGATTTTTTTTCATCCCAAGAATTTTCCAGATCTCTCCTCAGGAAGGAGAGCTGTTCCCATCACTGATGCTGTTCTGAGCAGACTAGGCGACCATATGTTGTGGATGAGATTCATGCTTTAATGTAGGGTCAGACTAAATGATGCATGTATGTACCTACATCTGTATCTGTATCTATATTCATATACACATCCACATCTACATCCAATCTACATCTACATCTATATTTATATCTATAGATCTATATATACATATATAATATATATGCATATACATGATGACACACATATATATACAAATATGTGTATGTGTGTGTGTGTATATATATATATATATATACATATGCACATATGTGATTATATCAATCTTTATAGGATCCTTTGAGGTTGCCAAGGACATATAAATGTTGGACATGTTCTATTGGGCAAGATGGAAGTTGCCATAGCATTCCCCCCTTGACTCTCAGGGAATTTGCCCTAACAATACAGTGATTGTGACAAAACTTTGACTAACTAGCTAGCTCTTTTCCCTTCTTTAAGGGAGAGGTGGGGCAGAAAGCATATGGAGAAAAACTGGGCCCTGGGAAGAGCAAGCACACTGGCACAAGAATGCATGTGTACATACTCAGGCAGGCATGTGAAGGGCCACTCCAGCATCTGGCAGCTGTGCCAGGGACTGAGAGGAGCATCCTAGGAAATTATAAAGGGGATGTGCCAACCATGCGACATTCAGTGCCAGCTTACAGGACAGGGACTCTGTGCTCAGCAGACAAGTAGTGGAGCAGAGGCTAAATAGCTGGAACTACTCAGGTTGCTGAGACCAGAGCTCTTGAAACCTCTCCCTTCATCTCTCTTTCCTGAAGAGGTATGCCCCTTTGCAGAATCTCCATTTCTTAGGATTTTCTTTACTTTTGTTTACATTTTTTTTCTCAATATGCTTAACCCTTGTAGCACCATAATGTGTCTTTTCACATATATGTGTGTGTGTGTGTGTGTGTGTGTGTGTGTGTGTGTGAGAGAGAGAGAGAGAGAGAGAGAGAGAGAGTTAATAGGAGAGGTGTAGGGGCCTATGGACCTGCAGAGTACATAGGAGAGAGAAGTAGATTCTAAAACTGTACTACATAGTTTGCCAGAGAAATTCTCTGAGGGCTTGTGAGCCATAGAAAAATAATTTTTAATTCTTATATTTTATAAATTCCTGGAGGAGAAGGGCAGAAGAGAGAGAAAGAGATAGACAGAGACAGAGGTAAAGGAACAGAGCGAGGGAAGAAGGGAGAGAGAGAGAGAAAAGAGGAGAGAGGGAGATCCACAGACAGAGAGACAGAGGCAGAGAAAGAGATATAGAAACTTTGACCCGAATCTTCATGAAGTTTTCTTGGATCCCTCCAGGGCAATAATGACCTGTTTCCCTATCAGACCTAGGAAAGGACTTAACTGACGCTTCTCTGATACATTTACACACCATTTTATATTAGAATGATTGGTGAATGTGTCCTATCCTCCCAGTAGACTGTTAGCAGCAAGAGGACAGGGACCAGGTCTCATTTATTTTGGTATCTCCACCAGTGCCCAGAAAAGTGCTCTATATACAAGAGAGCAAATAATACTTTGTCATATTTTGCTGAAGCATAAGTGGAGATCTGGATTTAAGTTGCAGTTCCCCCAGTTGTTGTGACCTTGGTCTAGTCTTTTCAGCCCTTGAGCTCCAGTTTCTTCCCCTGTTAGTTCCTATTTATACAGGATTCTAAAACAGTTGCCTTATGTGTAACACTTGCCCTGGGGGGCAAGGGGGATGATGGGTGTAGGAGGGATAGCAAAATTATGTTTTGCATGACTTCCTAAGTATAATGGCTTACCATTTCTTGCCTTTGGGTAGAGGAGTGGCAGAGGGAAGGAGAGAATTTGGAACTAAAAATAAAAACCATTTCAAAAGGGAAGAATTGTTATTTTCCCTGTTTTATAGGTTAAGATATGAAGAAGTGATTTGTCCAAGAGCTCATAGCTTTAAGTGGTAACACTAAGACTTATCTCACCTCCCAAGTTCACAGTGTGCTTTCCACTACCCAAGACAGAGATAATACTAACTGTACTGACTGCCTCACAGAAATGTCATGAGGAGCAAAGGAAATAAGGTTTGTAAAATGCCAGAGAAAACGTGTTAGTCATGCTCGTTTTCTAATCATTCCTTGAGAACCAATCAGATCAATGAAATGACCTAGTAGGTAAGTAAATGAGCTCAGGATGCTGATGACTCAACAGGAAAAAAAAAACCTACTGTAGATTTTAGACCAGTTCACAGAAACATAGAAACCATAACAAATAGGCAGGATTGCATTTGAGCAAAGTATAGAGTAGGTCCTTGAGGGAAAGGATGATTTCTCTTTTGTCTTTCTATCCCCAGAGTCTGAGAGGCAGAATATAGGGATGGAATTGGAGGCAGGAGGAACTGGGTCTAAGTTCTAGCTGTCTGACCATGAACAAGTGGCAACTTCTCAGATCCCTTTCCCAACCACCCCCAACCCAGGAAACTCTCTGAGATTATACATTACAAATGGGCAGAAGATCTACATTAATGGGGGGGGGGGGGCATTCCCACACAGATATTTCCCCATATAGATAAAATCAAAAATCTAGATTTCTCCCTCACAAAAACCCACCCTAAACCCTCAACTTCTAGCACAATGCCTTGTGTATGGATGACTTTCAACATATATTTGTTGAATTGAACTGAAATTAATTCTGTCTCCTCAAAAAGACTACAAGTTTGTCAAGGACAGGGAACCCCTTCTTGCTCTTCTGTTGCATTCCTCATAGTATGTAGCAAAGCACTGAACATACTATAGAGCTTCATTAATACTTACTGGCTTGATGGCCTGAGTTAAAGGACAAAGATATCACGTTATAACCTTTCTATGGGAGAGGTGGGATAGAGTGGAGGAGAGAAGGAAGCAGAGAGAGACAGACAGAGAATGGGGGGGGGAGGACAGAGAGAGAAAGAGAGACAGAGAGACAGAGACAGAGACAGAGAGAGAGACACTCCATATACAATGGACTCTTAAGGGAGAGAATTTAACTTACAAAATCACTGAGTCAAAGTAATAGCAAGTTACTATTACAGAATTTTATCAAGAAAGAGACATTAGAGATCATTGAGTTCAAGATTTGTGTATTACAGAATAGGTAACAAGCACAAAAATTGACCTGCCCAAGGTCACACAACATGATAGCGTCTGAATGTGCTTAGGGTCACCTGTTTCCCTGAAGGGAATTCATAGGCTTCATTAAACATGTGAAGGACTAGAGAAGGTCTGAGATATCTCATACAACTTGCTGGTATAGAAGATGAACTAAATGAGGCCCAGAGAGAGAGAATAACCTACCCAAGTACATACAAAGACTCAGTGATAAATCTGAGATGAGAGTCTCCTAATCTTAGTCCAATTCTCTTCTCACCAGGTCTAGTCACAGTCAAGTAATGAATAAGTAAGGGGAGGGTCTACTCTGATGAGGATTCATTTCTGGAAACGGAGGGAGCCTTGACTGAAAGCCGTGAAGAAGACAAGCCATCATTAGCAGTGATAAAGACACCAAATTAGTTCATAAGATCTCAGGCACAAAAGCTCATGCCCTGTTTTGTATTTCTTATGTACATCTGGAAGTTGTTCCCAAAGACATTTCATATCTTCCTTTCAAGGTCAGCTTTTGGGAAGCCTCCAAAAACTGTGTCCTTCTACATATGGCTTAAACTATGGAACTTTATTTATAAACTGCATAATATATCTCAGAGGACAGAAGCTCAGCCTTTCACATTTTATTACCGCTTATCCTCAGTCTCTGCCAGTTGATTTGCCCTGCTGCCTTCAAAGACTCCTTCTGTAGCCTTGAGTTCTCCCTCCCCTGCTAAGGAAGGATTCGAGGAACTCAGTGAAGTGAGATGCTTGTAATTTGTCATAATGTTTGTGAGAGCCCATTCTGAGAGTGCTGGGCACCCAGCCTGAAATACCACTGAGCACAGAAAGCCAAAATGAGAGCGTAAGTGATGGGATTGCTGACTAGGACCCGCTGTCACCTCAGCAAAACTCAGTTAGTGTCCCAGCTTCAGGCTTGCCTAGAGTTGGGGAGCTTTGAAAATTTGTCTCTCTGTCAATGGTCTCTGGAAAGAACTCCCTTCATTTTCTGATTTGGTAAGGGTTCAAGGTTAGCCAAGCACATCAGCCTAGAATTAGAAAATCACAGAACTGGAGAGTTGGGGAGGTCCTCTGAAGTTACTTGGTCCAATCCTGATTTGAAAAATAGTCTGCTTTCTGCTGGAATATTTCATTGTCGGGAAGATCATACCACTTGAGGCAGTCTGTCCCATTTTGGTAAATTCTAATTGCTATGAGATTTTTCTTTGCAATATCACAGAATCTCCCCTCAGTGACTTCTGCCTATTGCTTCTAGTTCATCCATCCATCCATCCATCCATCCATCCATTCATTCATTCATTCATTTGTTCCATAAAAATGTACTAAATACCCACTATGTACAAGGCACTGGGTATACAAAGACAAGAAAGAAAACTAATTCCTTTGGCAAAAGAATCCAGATCCTATTTCCTCTGGAAACACGTAAAATAAGTTTAATCCCTCTTTTGTACACATCACTTCAAATGCTTAATAGCTGTAATATCTCCCTTAAGTCTTCTCTTCTCCAGGATAACCCTTAGTTCCTTCAAGTGACCTTCATATAGAATGATTTCCATTCTTTTCCTCCTTTGGGGTTGCCTAAGATTTGTCTATGTCCTTCCTTAAATGTGGTGCCCAGAATTGAACAAAATAATCTAGAGCTGAGTTGACCAGGACAGAACATCTATCACTTTTCTTCCTGTGCAGGATATGATTAACATTAACTTTTTTTCCTCTCTTGTCACATTGTTGACTCATTGAGCTTGCATTCAGCTAAAGTCTCTGTATCTTTTTTTCATACCCATTTCTTCAATCACTTAATTTTCATTTTAAAAATATGTATTAAGCATCAGTGTGTTCAGAGCACTGTGCTAGACTTGGGGGAGAGATAACATTTAGAAACAATACTAGAAAAGGCAACACTAGATAAGAAACAAACACAAATAATTAGAATACAGGAGTATGTCAGGAAAGTACAAAAACCAAGTGTTTTCCTTGGCCTGGAGAGGGAATGTTATAACAAATTAAAATGACTAGAAAGGTCTCCCTTTTACTCCAAGATCATATATAAAATCTTACCTTTGGCTTTTAATGTCCTTCATAACCTGGTCCCTTCCTACCTTTCCAGGCTCCTTATACCTTGCTACCCTCCCCCTACTCTTCAATCCAGTGACATTGATCTCCTTGCTGATCCTCACACATTCCATTCCATTTCTGAGTCCAGGCATTTTTATTGGCTGTCCCCCACGCTTGCAATGCTCTCCTTCCTCATCTTTATCTCCTGACTTCCCCAGCTTCATTCAGATCCCACATAAAATTTCACCTGTTGCAAGAAGCCTTTCCTGATCCACTTTAATTCTAGTACCTTCCCTGTAATATTACCTCCAATGCATGTGTTTATGTATACATGTGTGTATCTTATTTGTATATAGATGTCTGTATATTATCTCCCCTGTTACACTATAAACTTGTCAAGGGCAGGGACTGTTTTGCTTTTCTTCATATCCCTAGGACTTACGGCAGTGCCTGGTACACAGTAAGTGCTTAATAAATGCTTGTTGACATCTTCCTGATGAAGTTGGCATTTGAGGTGGGTTATTGTGTAATTATATAGATGGAGACAGAGAGGAACAGTGAAGAAAGTTGTAGATTTGATATAAAAAAGGCTTGGGTTCAAGTCAAACTCCAGGTACTTACTAGCTATATACCTTTGGGAAAGCAAATTAATATCTCTGGTCTCTGCTTTCCTCATTTGTAAAATGGGAGGTTTGCATTTGATGAGCCCTAAGGTTCCTTCCGGCTATAATCTAAGGTCTTAAAATTATGCCTCCCCCATTCTGTACTTGTATAGGTCATTTTTTGAAGCCACGTCTACCATTTATGTTATCCTTGTTAAGTTTCATATGATTAGATTTAACACTGGGACATCAGCAGAGAGAAGTATGACTGGAAAAGTAGGTGGGTCAGTTGAGATCAAGGGATAACTAAAGGATAACCCATGTGCTCCATTGTTATCCTCAATGTCAAGAGATCTGGAGGGAAGCCATTAGTGTGCTGAGTGGATACCCAGAAGAAGATTAATGGAAAGACATGGCACCCACAGGATGAAGGGGCATCAAGAAAATCATGTAGCCATGAAGGTAACATATTTCAAATGTCTAAATTTAAGATTGGTAGGGAACTTGGAAGTCATCTAGTGCAACGTTTCTTATTTTTAGATGATGGAAATAGGCAACACTAGATAAGAAACAGAGATTAAAGATTAAAAAATATTGTTAACAATATGGAATTGTGCTGAGAGTGACTAAAATGTTCCTACCCTCAGAAACCCCATTACTAAGCATAAAAAAGACTCCATATGCTCCAAAATATTTGTAGTTGCGCTAGTATCAATGGACTGGAAACAATGATGTCCATAGACTGGAGAATGGTTTAGCACGTTGTGGCATCTGAGGGTGCTATAAAAACAATACATAAACTATAAACACATAAAATACACAGATATTATACCAAGAAGGATGAGAAGACTTGCATGAACTGATACAAAGTGAAGAAAGAAGAGCCAGGAAAATATAAACAAGCACTACAATAATGTAAATGGGGAAAACAGCCAAAAAAATTTGATACTTAATTCTGTGAAATTATAATGGTTGAGCCTGATCCCAAAGAAAATCTACGGAACACAGCATATGTGGCATCAGACTTTTTGAGTATTTTGGTTAGTTTTTATCAATTTTCCCCATGGGAGAGGGTAGAGGTGAGGATATATTTGAAAATGTAAAGAAAAAATAAATCAGCAAAACGTTACTTTAGCAAAGGACTTGCCCAAGGGCACATAAGAAATAAGCGATAGAGCCCCAGTTTGAATCCAAGTACTTGGACTTAGATAGAACTTTCAGATTTATAAAGTGATTTTCTCACAGCAAGTAAATTGTGTAGTATTGTTATCCAAACCTCAAAGAAGAGTTGAGAGAAGGGACCTGACTGGCTCATAGTCACATAGCTAATAAGGACAAGAGTTGAAACTCAAATCCAATTCTTTTGACACTAAATCTAGTGCTGTTTCTACTACATCACGGGTAATCCCTGAATTCTTATAAGCACTTGTTTGCACTATTCATACGGCACTGAGCACATGTTACTGAAACATTGTGCTTCATTTTGAAACAGGTAGCACTGGAATTTCTGTTTAATTTATTAATAAATGGATCAGTGGAGTCAAACATGGCACCTGAGGGCATTGCTGGTGCAACAACTGCCAAGTAAAGCAAACCCAGATTAAAGTACAAATGGAAGATATTTAACAAAATTAAAATATAATAGAACATAGATAATGTGAATATGTGCTTTTCTAAATAAATACTCATCTTGCAAGGATCCTTATATAAAGTTTAATGACCCTCTTCCCCTTTCTATTTGAGTCTGATACCACTGTAAATCTAGAAGACTACAATGAAGTTGACCCAACTGACCAGCCAGGTGTGTATAATGAAACAGCCATGCCTATGAGTTGATCTATGTGATCAAGCCCCTGAATGATGCTCAAAGCTAGAGCCTGATAGGGCTATGAAAATAACCAATCTTTGCCAGCTTTGGTTTCCTCCCCCATTGCTTTCTAGGGTTCTTATCTCAGATTATGATTTAAACTCATCATTATCCATATTGAAGGTCCATATTGATTGCCTTCCAATTTTTGTTGAATTGGTTTTATTTGTTCAATTAAAAACATGTAACCAAATATGTTCCATATTGCAAAGGTTGGTTATGAGATACATTATAGTAGTTTCCTTTTAGATATAATTGGGACTAGATGGTCATTTCAGTCCCTTTCAAAGCTCAATTTCAGTGATTCTGTGATTTTATCAAGTTCTGATACATAATTAGCTTAGTTCATGCTCTCATTCCCTCGGGATTTCAAGCTATTTTCCTACTTTATATGCTCACCCAAAAGGATTATTCACTCATACTAGATTAAATGTATTATTTAATACATGCTAAATGCAATTAACAATGATGACTTTGAAGCTCTAGAAAAGTGGAAATCTCAATTTTCTGCATCCATTCCTCTATGTCCAAAGGTGTGTTCCAGGGGATATCCAAAGACTATATTGGCAAGTAATTCTTATACTCCCACTCTCTAAGCATTTTGATCTCAAATGTTGTGTGCAAAGCAGTATTTGATTAAAGTAGGCTTCATACATTTATGTCTCACCATCTACATGGATTTATCTAGATACTCACTGACTTTTCAAGGACCTTTCAATGTCCTTCTAGTTGTCAGCTAATTGAACTGTTGTGTCTCACAGGTTGCTCTCCTCTGGTGTCTTCCCTATAAAGCATGGTTACTTTAATTTTTTTTTAATTTTCCTGCTCATAGTGTGAGAATGATCATAGGCAACTGCTTTCACATTAAATTACCCAGACAATCCTCAAGAGCATTCCTTGATTTTCTAAGGAGCCAAGATGTGGGAGGAAAAATGTAGAGGGCAAGAAAGAAAACATGGTCAAGTGGAAATGATACAATGTCATCATTAATTATCTTTACATTCGTTTTTTTTCACATGTATATGTCCTATCACTCCACTGAGACTACAGCTCCTCTAGGAAAATAAGTCATATTCTAAAGCTCTATATCTCCCCCAAAGGGATGTCCCTGTAGTAGATGTTCAGTAATTATTTACAGCGTTGATATTAACAATGGGGTTGATGCTATTGACAATCAGGATAACACTGGATTATGGCAATTATTGTTATTATTATGCTGCTGGTTATGATTTTGATGAACATGGTGAAGGTGACAATATGTTGATGACAACATTGATTATGTTGATGATGATGTATGGTGGTGTTTTTACATCTAATGTGGATGCCCCATATATCCTTCTCATCAGTTTGTTTCTATTACACATAAAGTTGACATATACATCACAGAAATTTGGTGAGATGTGACTTGTGTCTGAAAGATGACTTTGGAATGGTATATCTTATTCTAAAGAAATAGATGCAATAAATAAAGATAGCAATGAATATTAGGCAGATACATTAATGTCAGAAAACTCATGAATGAGAGAGGAAAAGCATTTGGGTAAAAGCTTAGTAGATGGTATTGGGTAAAAGAAGTGACATTATATTCAGAGTATAGTACAGGCCACCAGGCAAGAAGGAGGAAATAGATGATATGTATAGGAAATACAGATCACAAAGATGTCATGAAAACACATTAAAATAGTAATGGGGAGCTTAAACTATGTAGATAACATTCTTTAGTTCTCTATAGCTCAAAAGTAGAGCAACTGAGAAATTCTTGAATTTCTTTAATGAGAAGTTGACTTTCTAGGACAGACTCTGACCAATTAGGAAAAATGCGTTCTTAAAGTAAAGTAATGGTACTCTTGGAGAAATTAACTACTATATTATAGGGTTTATGATAGATAAGCAAGAGAAGGAAATCCCAGGTATAGTCCAACATATAACCTAGATTTTGGTAAAACAGATTTCAAAGAATTTAGGAAAAAGAAATGTAACTTCTCTGAAACAGTCCTTATGTTCTCTGTGTTTTATTGCCTTCCCTTGCATTTTCCACGTTACAAATGCCAAAGAGAGACAAAAGTATGAAGAGGAGAGCTACATGGGGATTACACTGGATGATTGCCAGAGGTCAAACTGATTATACTTTCTGACTAAACCTTTTTAAAATAATTTTTTCAATCAATAAAGATCAACCTTTTCTCCCTCTGCACCCTGAGCCCATTACCTCTCAATCAGGAAATGAGTAGTATGTTTCATCTTCATCTTAGGAATTGTGGTTGATCATTGCATTAATAAGAGTTCTTAAGTTTTTCAAGTTATTTGTCCTTACAGGGCTGTTATAATTGTGCAAATTGTCCTAGTTCTGCTTGTATTTCACTATGTATCAGTTCAAACAATTCTTCCCAGGTTTCTCTAATTATTAGTTATTTGGAGCATTTTTTTTCATAGTTATTGATATCTTTGATTTCTTCCTCTGAAAACTGCCTTTCCATTTTTTTTTTACCATTTATCAGTAGGGACTGGCTTTTATTCTAATACATTTGAATCAGTTCCCTATTTATCTTAGAAATGAGATCTTCATCAAAGAAACTTGCTGCAAAAGAAATTTTCCCAATTACCTTCTTCACTTCTAATTTTATCTGCTTTGGGGCTTTGTGCAATTTAAAATATAGATATACATATACATATACCCACACACACATAGATATAGATGTAGATATAGATATAGATAAAATCAAAACCATCCAACTTTTCCCCCTTGTGATCCTCTCTTTTTTATTGCAAATTCTTCTTCCCCACCTTTACTTCTGAAAGATATATTCTTCCTTGCTTCACTATTTTTATGACGTCACTCTTTATGTCCAAGTCCAATTTGGAAATTCAAACGATCACTTGAGGTGTTGGTCCATATTGTTTCTGCCAGATTCATTTGTAATGGCTGGACATTTAAAAGGGTGGCATGCAGTGCTTTGTTACATTCAATTTCTCTTGCTGAATGAATGAAAAGGCATTTATTAAGGTCTCACTATGTGCCAAGCACTGGAGGTAAAAAAAAAAAAAAGGTAAGATGGTCCATGCTTTCACACTCTAATGAAGGATGTAACACATATAGATGATTTCAGCTGCAAGTCATTTCAAAGGGCTCCATGGTTCTTAAGACACATCTACAAAGTATATATGAATATGTCATCTTAAGTGTCATTTCTACTTATGAAGTTGCTTAAGTTTGTGATGTTGAACTGTTTCACAATGCTGGTGGTAAGGATTTTTTATGGGTCTTCAGGAGCTGTGGTTATGGCACCCAGAGAAGCAGTTGCCAGGTCACATTTTCATTCTGGCTGCTTCACAGAATAGTGACTGCAAGGCCTAGGCTGAAAACAGGACTGGTAGACTGGGAGATGATAACACTCCAAGGGCTCTTGTGCTCACCTGCCTATCAATGGCAGTTGATAAGCAAGTTTCTCTGATGAAAGTGGTGTTGAAAAAGGTGGGGATCCTTCTCTAAAGTGACTTCTCCCATCAATAGTGCCTGAAGTCCTGGCCTAGAAGCAGGATCAGTGCATTCTTAGACCCAGGGTTCTGAGCTATCTTCATCATGGTCAGAGGGGACATTATGGTTAAGGAAGTAACAGTGGTTTAACCACTTGATTCCACCTCAGTGTTCTTTGCTGCTTAATCTAGATTATACTGCCTGCCCCATGAAGGGCTGTCAATTTGCGGTTAGTGGGGATCAATGACTCCTTTTCTTCCAAAGTTGCTTGTTTGAATGATAACTGCCAGGGCTGAGCTGAAAGCAAGACTGGTGGTCTAGGGTAAGCAACCACTTCCATTGGATTTACCTGCTCATTGATGGAAGTTAGCCAACAGTTAGCTGCTAGCACATGCCTCTTTCTTTACAGGAATAGATCTAGCAAAGGCTGTGACTGACTAACATCTCTGGGACCAACCTATTAAAATATCATGAAATCAGATTCATGTGCCTGCCACTTAAGAATTTACTGCAATTTTAAGAGAAAGAGATGGTATGAGCTGGAATGTAGTGAGATGGTTTTCCCATCCCCTTTGTAACTTTTAAGATTAAAGATTCTTGGAGGAGGGGGGAGGGAAGATGGAGCCAAGATGGCAGAGTAGAAACACAAACTTGGCTTGGGCTCTGGCTCCAAACAATTCCCAAACCTATAAAAAATGACTCTAGACAAATTTTAAAGTTACAGAACCCACAAAGTGACAGAGGGAAATAAATCTCCTGCTGAAGACAGCAGGTAAGCCAACAGGAAAAGTCTATCACAGCATGCTGGGAGCTGAGCGCAGTCCTGCAGGAGCCGCATGGTTCCAGCCTCAGGGTGGCCCCTACCAGCAGCTGCCAGAGCAGACTTTAGGAAACTGAATAACCAGCAGCTGTGTCAGCTTCCAGACTTCTCAAATGCCAAAGACAAAGTAAAATGTTAGTGTGGAATTTAGTTGGAACAGTGGTAGATGGAAGAGCACAATCTGGCTGCTGCCCTCAGGGTGAGAAGTGGGCAGAGATGTGGCAGCTCCACTGCCTCAGGAGCCCCTGGCCTGCAGATTGTAGGGGGACCAAGCAACCATTCAGAGAGTAATGGCTTTTGCTTTGACCTGTCTGGATCTGGATCGTGGTCTTGGGTGGGAGTCCTGGGGTATGTGACCAGTGATCCAGAGCTTGTGGGGGCTACAGAGAGGGCACCCTCCTAATAGCTCCAGCAGCTGAAAAAACCCCAGTAATTTGGGACAAAACTCTCTCCATTCTGGAAGCAGAGTTCTACCATGGCAAAGAGCTCAAGGGTCAAGTAATTGGCTGGCAATATAAGCAATCATAGGAAGAACATACAGACAATAGAATGCTTTTACGGGGACAAAAGGGACCAAGACATGGAGCATGGAGTGGGAGGAAGACAGCAAAGTCAGAACACCTGCATCAAAAGCCTCCAAGAAAAATGTAAACTGGTTATAGGCCATGGAGGAGCTCAAGAAGGATTTTGAAAATCAAGGGAAAGAAGTGGAAGAAAAATTGGGAAGAGAAATGAGAATGATGCAGGAAAATCATGAAAAGAGAGTCAATAGCCTGCTAAAGGAGACCCAAAAAATACTGAAGAAAGTAACACCTTAAAAAATAGACTAACTCAAATGGCAAAAGAGGCCCAAAAAGCCAATGAGGAGAAGAATGCCTCAAAAAGCTGAATTTGCCAGATGGAAAAGCAATTTCAAAAATTCACTGAAGAGAATAACTCCTTCAAAATTAGATTGGAGCAGTTGGAAACAAATGACTTTATGAGAAATCAAGACACTATTAAACAGATCCAAACAAATGAAAAAATAGAAGGCAATGTGAAATATCTCCTTGAAAAAAACCACTGACCTGGAAAATAGATCCAGGAGAGACAATTTAAAAATTATTG
>CM053583.1:321982773-322020366 GCA_028627135.1 Pseudochirops cupreus | reverse complement strand
AAGGGGGGAGGACATAGGAGAGAATAGATTGGGGGGGGGTTTATACAATGGGATGGCTGTTTTGGGGTGGTGGGTAGGGGAAAGATGGGGAGAAAAATTGTAACTCAAAATTTCGTGATAATGAATGATGTAAACTAAAATAAATAAAAGTTTTAATTCAAAAAAAAAAGATTCTATCAGCCCTGGAACTCACACCTCATCAGAGCCCTCTGCTTCTGGGGGCCCTCCTTCTGATTGGAAGGTAAGTAAAGAACTCCTCTCAGAAGTTCCATTTAAGTCCAGATCAGCCATCTCTTCATTCCCCACCTAAATGCATTCCTTTGGCATTCTCCATCATACCCTGGGACCAGGTACCTTCACTGCTCCTTCTCCCCTTTTCATCTTCCTTTCTTGTATCTCTTCCTTCATTAGGTTGTAATCACCATGTGGGCATGGACTTAATTATTTGTATCACCAGCACTTAGCACAGTGGCTTGCACATAGTAGGCACTTAATAAATGTTCCTGCCATGTCCCACAGACAAACAGTTGCATTGTCTGGAGAAGAGAAATCCAACTGACTCAACTGGGGCTGTAGGCTTAGAGCCCCCAAAACCCTTACTGTTGTCAAGCCATATGGCATAGTAGGAAATACATTAGACTTAAGAATCCCAACTCTGATATTTGTATGATGCTGAGTAAATTATGTCACCTCTCTGTGCCTCAGGTTCCTTGGTGCTATCGTGGAAATAATAGAATTTGGGACCATTTAATGCTCCCTGTAACTGAACAATATCTGCAAGACAGTCTTCCAGCCTTTTATTTGAAGACCGTCAGAAATGGAGATCCCACTATCTCCCAAGACAGGCCATTCTACTTTCACAGACATTAAACTGTTTCCCAAGGACTAGTAGAATCAAGAATTTACAACAGGAAGGGACTTAGACACCATCTAGTCCCAAATTTTCATTTTACCTTCTCAAATCCTATAAATTTCTATGAACAATAATATCATCATAGCTTTTACTTTAACTAACTTTAAGGGCCAGAGAGGTTAAGAGATTTGCCCAAGATTACATGGTTAACAAGTTAAATAGCTAGGATTTTAACCCAGGTTCCCCGGCTCCAAATTCAACATGTTTTCCCACTAGATCACATCATCCCCCTCCTCCCTCCTCCCTTGAAGGCTGTTGTCAGACAGCCCCTAAGTCTCCTCTACTCCAAGTTAAAGGTTTCTGGTTCTTTCACCTGATCCTCCTCTGTCATAAAGGACACTAACCATTCTTGTTTTCCTTCCCTGAATATTCTCCTTCACATTTACATCCTTTCCGAAATGTAGTGCCCAGAACCGAATATGATACTCCAGATATGGTCTGACCAGAGCACAGGATTATCACCACCCTGGGCACTATCCCTCTATTAATTCTGTCTCAAATCACATTATCTTTTCTGGCTCCAGGAATACATGCACAGGGCCTGTTATGAGGAAAGGACTTTTTTGTAAACAGTAATGCTTTTGGGCCAAGGAGAAAGAAGCAGGCTTGGCTGCTGGGCCAGAACATGATTCTCTCACTTCCCAGGGGTCTTATTCAGGGAATACTTCCAGTTCTATTCCTCTCTTCTAAAGCAGTGCTGACTCCAGGCCCACAGAATTCTTTCTTCAATGACTGACTAGGATTTTTATTAGCCACAACATATAAGAGGGAGCATCTAGGGAAGGATCATGGAACTTGACTATGTAGGGCAAAGGTAAATTTTTCTGACTTAAACAACAAAAAAGGACTCTTAGGAGGTCAGTGAGGAGAAGAGGAAGACAAAGATCTGGTGAAACTGTGGCCAATAGTCACCTTACTTATCAAGGCCCCAAAACTGACTGGCTTGATTGAACGGAAAAAAGAAAGTTAGGCCCACAATTACCTGGCATTGTGACCCTTAGTTGATTGCCTGAGTATTTCATAAGCAACTGGTGACACAGCGGAATGAATGCTAGACCTGGAGTCAGGAAGACCTGAGTTCAAATCCATCCTCAGACACCATGTGACCTTAGACAAGCCACTTGCCTGAGGCAGTTTCCTTATATGTAAAAATGGGGAAAATCTTTGCACCTACCTCTGAGGGTTGTTGTGAGCATAAAAATATTTGTAAAGTGCTTTGCAAAATTTAAAGTGCTATATAATTGCACTCTATAACCATAATCATCATCATGAAATCATAAAGGTAGGTCTGGAAAGGATCTTAAAACAGATACTGCCAGAGCTGTATCAAGCACAGGGCTTATAATCAAGAAGATCTGTGTTCTGGGGCGGCTAGGTGGTGCAGTGAATAGAGCACCGGCCCTGGAGTCAGGAGGACATGAGTTCAAATCCGGCCTCAGACACTTAACACTTACTAGCTGTGTGACCTTGGGCAAATCACTTAAGCCCAATTGCCCTGACCTCCCCCCTCCAAAAAGCAAAAAAAAGAGAAGATCTGTGTTCATACCCCTCTCAGTCATTTCATAATTGTGTGACCCTGGGCAAGTCATTTGATGTCTCCGGGCCTCAGTTTCCTAATATGTAAAAGGAGGGGTTGGACTAAAGTCCATCTCTCTACCATATCTAAATCTATGATTCTATGAGATCATAGAAAACTAGCACATGAAGGGACCTTAAAGATAGTCTCATCTAATCCAATCATACTACAGAGAGACAAAACGGAGCCCCAAAGAAGAAGTCACATTCACCAATCAGAGGGCCGCTGTAAGATCTGGGTCCTCCAGACATGCTTCTTCAGCTTACCCAACCATGTGAAATACTAGGGGTGAGGAGTAGAGGGGAAAACCAGCCCCCTATCACTGTGGGGTTAACCCTGGGCTTGCCTCATCAGTCCCCTCCTTGTTATTGTCATTGCCCTAGTCCAGGCACTCATTATTTCTCCACTGGACTACCGAAAGAGCCTCCTACTTGGTCCCTCTTAACTATTTCACATCTGGTGTAAAATAAAGACAGCTCAAACATTTCTCTTCCCATAGTCATCTCCTGCTCACACACAGAATATTCTGATTCAAAGGGCTATTGGAGGTCATTTAGCTCAATTCCTTCATTTTGCAGAGGAGGAACCTGAGAATAAGAAAGAGGTTGGGACATAAGCAAGGTCATATAGTGGCTAGTAAGTGGTAAAACCAAGCCTCAGACCTAGATCTTTTGACACCAAATTCATAGCACACTGTTGAATAAAGTCCAAATTCCTAAAGCTGACATTCAAAGATCTCTATGATCTGGTTCCTAATTATATTTCAGCCTTATTGCTCAGTTTTCCATTCTATGTGCCATATATCAACCAAACCAGACTCCCTTCCATTTTCTGAATGTACCCCAAGCTGTTCTAATCTCTAGGATCTGATTCTATCACTTACTAGATATGAGACCTTAAACTTATTTCTTCCTCTGTAAAATGGATATAATATTTTAACAGGATTACTGTGAGGATCAAATGAAATAACTTGTATAATACTTAAAGGATCTGGGATTTGGTCAGTCTGGATATTTCCATAACCAGTGCAAATGACAACTCCTGCATGATGAGGTATGTAGTTTTCAAGAATTGCTCTGGTTCAATAACCAGTCTGGTAGATGAAACTCTTAGTATATAGTTAGACTGGCTGTTGGAAAACAGACATCATTATGTCCATATCTAGAGCTTTTCCTGCTAGTCAGACCTACCAAACTTTGGACTCCATTGGCACGGCCCTCAGCAGCTCAAAGTCTCTCCGTGCCATGAAGGCATCAGCATAGGACATTTGTAGAGGGATATATACAGAGTACTATGCAAATATTAACATTTAGGTAGCATGGCTTTCAGTAGAATGCTGAACTTGGAATCAATAAGGTCTGAGTTAGAATCACATCTCAGACTTTCACTAGCTGTTTGCTTCTGGACAAATCTTATAACCTAAGTCTCAGTTTCATCATCTGCGATATGGGGATAATAATAGCACCTGTCTCGCATAAAAGTTGAAAAGGCTGCACTATAATTTTTACTTCAATATTAAAAGTTCTTTTATTTCATCAATATGGGCATTCCTTCCCCAATTCAACTCTTCTAATTTTAACAGACAATCTTTACGAATTGCTATGGCTGAAAGTCACTACCTGCTGGGCAGTCTCTGGAGAGTTAGCTAGGCTCATTCTTGGATGGCAGACATGGAGTTCATTGTCAACCCATATCTGTAGCCCTTCTCCCTGAGGGCCTGTACTACACTGCCATCCTTCAAGGTCTCGAAGTTACCTCTATACCATGATTGGAATCATTAGAAAAAGTTAGCATTTAATTATCATTACTAACAATTAACTGATTAATTGGTTATCATTATTATTATGACCTCTGCATATACTATGGCATCTAGGACAAAGCATTAAATATTACAGGCATTAGGGAAATGAATATTACTTAAAAGTTGGAATTATTTCAATCTTCCTATTTTTATGCTCAGCATCTTTTAGCATAGTGCCTGGCATATAGGAGCCACTTAAATGCTTGTTGATGGATTGGTTGGTTGATTAATGAATGGATGAATCATCCACCAAATAAAGTCCCAGCTATCCCTAGTGTTTAGAACTAAGACTCTTCTTTGACTGAGTATATGTGGACAAGATGAGACCTTGGGTGTCTGGAATGCTAGACTTCCACCTAGGTTCTGTGGGGACCCAGAAATGAATAAGACTTATACCTTGATGGAGCTTATAATCTGTCCCTCATGCCTAGAATTCCCTCCCTCCTCACCTCTGATTCACAATCTTTTGTTTCCTTCAAGGCTTAACTCAAGTGCAACCTTCTATATGAAGCATCGCTTAATTCCCCTAGTTACTTGGTGCATTCCTTCCAGAAATTATATTTATTTTGTATGCATTATGTTTATATATGCATGTGGCTATGGCTATGGCTATGGCTATGGATATGGATATGGATATGGATATGTTCAGGAATGAAAGTTCTTTGAGGGTAGAATGTCTCTTTCACCATTGCATCTTCACTGGATAGAGTGTGAAGCCTGGAGTCGTTAATACTCATCTTCCTGAATTCAAACCTGGCCTCAGATACTTGCTAGCTGTGTGACCCTAGACAAGTCACTTAAACCTATTTGCCTTAGTTACCTCATCTATAAAATGAGCTGGAGAAAGAAATGACAAATCATTCCATTATCTTTGCCAAGAAAACCTCAAATGGAGTCATGAAGAGATGAAAACGACTGAAAAAGACTGAACAAGTCCCCAGTGCTAGGCATAGTGCCTGTCACATATTAAACACTTAGTAAATGGTTCTTGGTTGATTGAAGAGTTAAGTACCTAGGGCAAGTAGCCCCAAGCTCTAGGTTTATTGTCTCTAAATCAAAAAGGGAAAGAATTCACTTTCCCAAAACACTCAAGGCTCTAGGGAACAGGATGGAGAATTGGAGACAATGCTCCCCAGATAAGTGCCATCCCTAGCCTCTCAGACACAGCTTGTACAACAGTGCAGATGAGAACCTGTCTTCTGCCTGACAGATGGAAGAGAGCAGAGACAGACTCGATGAAGATTCCAAGATTTCTGAGAAAGAGGCAGAAACCAAACATGCATCAAAGTTTAACAATGGCTTGTGTGAGCTAGAGGAGATGCTAATAACTACATGTAGTTACAAAGAGAAGTAAACTCCTCAACATTTAAGTGTCTGAGCTATTTTTCCCCAATTTTTAAAACATTATAATTTAAAATTTTGTGTTCCAAATTTTATCTCTTCCTCCCTCCTTCCTCTACCCCTTCCCTAAGATGGCAAGCAATCAAATATAGGTTATACATGTGCAATTATGTAAAACATTTCCACATTAGTCATTTTGTAGAAGAAGACTCAAATAAAAAGTGAAGGAAAGAAAGTGAAAAATAGCATGCTTCAGGCTCTATTCAATCAATATCATTTCCTTCTCTGGAGGCGGATAGTATGCCTATCATTAGTCTTTTGGGATTCTCTTAGATTATGAATTATGTATCGCTGAGATGAGCTAAGTCATTCAGTTCATCATCAAATAATATTACTGTTACTGTGTATAATATTCTTCTGGTTCTGTTCCATTCACTATGCATCAGTTCATGAAAGTCTTTCCAAGTTTTTTCTGAAATCATCCTGCCTGGCATTTCTTATAATACAATAATATTCCATTTAAAATCATATACTACAATTTGTTTAGCCATTCCCCCAATTGATGGGCATCCCTTGGATTTCTAATTCTTAGCTACCAAAAGAAAGAGCTGCTATAAGAATTTTGTATTTTCCCTTTTTTATGTCTTTAGGATATAGACCCAATAATGGTATTGCTGGATCAAGGGTATGCACAGTTTTGTAACTCTTTGAGCAGAGTTCCAAATTGCTCTCCAAAATGGTTGGATCAGTTCACAATTCCACCAACAGTTCATTAGTGTCTCAGTTTTCCCACATCCTCTTCAACATCCAACATTTTCCTTTTTTACCAGATTACTGATAGGTGTGAGGTGGTACTTCAGAGTTGTTTTAATTTGCATTTCTCTGATCAATAGTGATTTGGAGCATTTTTCATATGACTATAGATAGCTTTGATTTCTTTGTCTGAAAAATGTCTGTTCATATCATTTGACCATTTATCAACTGACTGGTATTTTTATAAATGTGACTTAGTTCTCTATATATTTGAGAAATGAGGCCTTTATCAGAGATATTTGTTGCAAAAAATTTTCCCCAGTTTTCTACTTTGCTTTTAATCTTGTTTGCGTAAAAACTTTTTAATTATACATAATCAAATCATCTTTTTTTATATTTTGTAATGCTCTCTATATTTCTTTAGTCCTAAACTCTTACCTTATTTATAAATCTGACAGATAAACTATTCCACGCTCTCTTAATTTTCTTATGGTGTCATCTTTTATGTTAAAATCATGTATCCATTTTTTTTCACATACCCATTTTGACCTTATTTTGGTATATGGTGTGAGATGTTGTTCTATATCTAGTTTCGATCATCCTGTTTTCAAGTTTTCACAGTAGTTTTTGCCAAATAATGAGTTTTTGTTCCAAAAGCTTGGATCTTTGGGTTTATCATAGGTTACTATGGTCATTTGCTATAATGTAATTTATACCTAATTTATTCCACTAATGCACCACTCTATTTCTTAGTCAGTACCAAATGGTTTTTTTAATAGTTACCACTTTACAATATAGTTTGAGATCTGGTACAGCTAGACCACCTTCTTTCTCATTTTTTTTTATTGATTCCCTTTCTGTTCTTGACCTTTTATTCTTCCAGATAGATTTTGGTATTATTTTTTTCGAACTCTATAAAATAATATTTTGACAGTTTGATTGGTATGGCACTGAATAAATCAATCAATTTTGGTAGAATTGTCATTTTTATTATATTGGTTCTGTCTACCCATGAGCAATTAATATTTTTCCAGTTGTTTACATTTAACTTTATTTGGGTGAAAAGTGTTTTATAGTCATGTTCATATAGTTCCTGGGTTTGTCTTGGCAAGTAGACTCCCAAGTATTTTATATTGTCTACAGTTATTTTAAATGAAATTTCTCTTTCTGTCTCTTGCTGCTGGACTTTGTTGATAACATAGAAATACCGATGATTTATATTATTTTGTATATTGCAACTTTTCTGAAGTTGTTAATAATTTCAAGTTGTAGTTCAGTTATTCTCTAGAATTTTCTAATATATCATTCACAAAGAGTGATAGTTTTGGTTCCTCATTGCCCATTCTAATTCCTTTAATTTCTTTTTCTTCTCTTATTGCTATAGCTAACATTCCTACTACAATATTAATTAATAGAGGTGATAATAGGCATCCTTGCTTCACCCTTGATTGCACTGGGAAAACTTCTAGTTTACCCCCATTACATATAATGTTTGCTGATGGTTTTAGAGAAATATTAGTTATCATTTTAAGGTAAACTCTATTTATTCATATGCTCTCTAGTGTTTTTAATAATAATGGGCTCTGTATTTTGTCCAAGGTTTTTTCTGCATCTATTGAGATAATCGTATGATTTCCGTTGGTTTGTTATTGATATGGTCAATTATGCTGATAGTTTTCCTAATACTGAGCCAGCTCTGTATTCCTGGTATAAACCCCTTTTGTTATTGATATAGCCAATTAAGCTGATAGTTTTTCTAATATTGAGCCAGCCCTGTATTCCTGGTATAAATCCCACCTGGTCATAGTATCTGATTCTTGTGATATATTGCTATAATTTCTTTGCTAATATTTTGTTTAAAATTTTTGCATCAATATTCATTAGGAAAATTAGTCTATAATTTTCTTTCTCTCTTTTGGATCTCCCTAGTTTGTGTATCAGTACCATTTTTTATCATAAAAGGCATCCAGTAGAACTTCCTCTTGGCCTATTTTTCCAAATAGCTTATGTAGTGTTGAGATTGATTGTTCTTCAATTATTTTCTAGAATTCACTTGTGAATCCATCTGGCTTGGGTTTTTTTTTTTTCTTAGAAAGTTCATTGATGGCTTATTCAAGTTATTTTCCTAGGACTGAGCTATTTAAAAATTGTATTTCTTCTTCTGTTAATGTGGATAATTAATATTTTGTAGATATTCATCCATTTCATTAAAATTGTTCAATTTATTGGCATATATAATTTGGCAAAATAGTTCCTAACAATTGTCTTAATTTCCTCTTCATTGGTGGCTAATTCACCTTTTCCACTTTTGATACTAGTAATTTGGTTTTCTTATTTCATTTTTAAAATCAAATTAACCAATGGTTTATCTATTTTACTGTTTACTTAATAAAACCAGCTTCTAGTTTTATCAGTTCAATGTTTTCTTACCACTAATTTTATTAGTCTCTCCTTTGATTTTCAGGATTTGTAACTTGGTGTTTAATTGGGTATTTTTAATTTGTCCTTTTTCTAGTTTTTTTTTTAGCGGCATGCCCAATTCATTGATCTGCTTTTTTCTCTATTTTATTGATGTAAGCAATTGGAGATTTAAAATTTCCCCTAAATATAACTTTGAGTGTATCCCAGAAATTTTGGTATGTTGTCTCATTATTATCATTTTCTTTAATGAATTATTGTTTTTGTGATTTGTTCTTTGACCCATTTGTTTTTTTAGGATTAAATTACTTAATTCCCAATTAATTTTTAATAATTATTTCCATTGTCCATTATTGAATGTAATTTTTATTGCATTATGATCTGAAAGGGATTCATTTACTATTTCTGCTTTTCTGCATTTGGTTTTGAGATTTTTATGTTCTATTACATGATCAACTTATGTGTTGGTGCAATATACTGCTGAGAAAAAGGTATATTTCTTTCTCTTCCTATTCAGTTTTCTCCAGAGATCTATCATATCTAACTTTTCTGGAATTTTATTCACTTCTTTAACTTTTTTCCTATTTATTTTTTGTTAGATTTGTCTAGTTCTGAGGGTGGAAAGTTGAGGTCCCCAGTAGTATAATTTTATTATCTATTTCTTCCTATAACTTATTCAACTTCTCCATCAAAAATCAAATGTGCTTTGGTGAATATGTTAAATATTGATATGACTTCATTGTCTATGGTACCTTTCAGCAAGATATCGTTTCCTTCTTTATCTCTTTTAATTAGATGTATTTTCACTTTTGTTTTGTCTGAGATCATAATTGTTACCCCTACTTTCTTTGTTTCATTTGAAGTATAATAGATTCTGCTCCAGCCTCTTACCTTTACCCTGTGTGTATCTCTCTGCTTCAAATGTGTTTCTTGTAAACAACATACTGTATGATTCTGGTTTTTAATCCATTATTTCTGCTTTCTGCTTCTATTTTATGGGTAAATTCATCCCATTCAAATAACTAATTGTGTATTTCTGCTTCTATTTTATGGGTAAATTCATCCCACTCAAATAACTAATTGTGTATTTCTCTTCCTGCTATTTTTGCTTGTTTCTCTCTCTCTCTCTCTCTCTCTCTCTCTCTCTCTCTCTCTCTCTCTCTCTCTCTCTCTCTCTCTCTCTCTCTCTCTCCCCTCTATACCCCCTACTCTTCCCCTACTCACAAATGTTTTACTTCTGCTCACCATCTTCCCGAATACACCCTCTCTTTTATCTATCCTGTCTCCCCCTTCTATTATCCCCATCACTTTTTACTTCCTTATAGGATAAAATAGATTTATATATCCAAATAAGTGTGAATGTGATTCCCTCTTTGAGCCAGTTTTGACAACAGTAAGGTTTAAGCTCTGCCCACCACCCACTTCCATCTTCCCCTCCATTATAATAGCTTTTTCATGCTTCTTAGATAATTTTTAAAGAATACCCAACAGACAGAAGGCACCGATTTTATGAAATCCGGAGGTTTGTAAATGGAGAACTCATTGAAAATCTGTGAAAAGAAGATAAATCATCTGAGGCAAATTCTTTCAGAACAAAGAATGCTGGTGCTGGAAGGGCTCAAAGAATGCAGAATGCCAAAGCTTTGAAGCATCTCAGTATCCTAAGAACATGGAATGTTGCATGGCAAGCATATGCTAAGAAGGTGCTAATGAGCTACACTTCCTCTTGCATGTGGGAGACTCCTAGGGCAAATATGCGATAGAAAAGCCATTTCTAGAATAGGCATAGACAAAGAAATGACAAGTACATCACATATACCTGGAGGCAGTGGCAGATTTGGCAAGATAGAGGTGCTGAGCTAAATGTGAACCTAGAAAGAAAGTCTGAGATGAAAGCTGCTACATCTACCTGGCCACAGAAAGAAGGAGCTAATAAGAACCTGTGTTAGATGGAAACCCCAAGACATCCACGGTTCAGAATAGAGAAGCCTGTGCTAAAGTTGGCCATATCCATACAGTTCTGGATGGAAAGCATCAGGAAGCTTCAGGTAGATAAGTAACAGAGCACTACATCAGGGAGAAAGCTGGGAGCAATAGAGAACCATGGAACTGAAGACCAGAGAAGGAACTGAAAACCAAAAGCAATGAGACCCAGAGTCACAATAGGTGGAGGAGTGAATTCTGACTTTCCTTCTTAACTGGTACTGTGAGACATGCAGACTGTGCAGATACAATTCGGAGGAGGAGGTGAAATGATTAACCATAGCAAGCCCAAGGCACACAGGGTGTAACTATAAGTTAAAAGGACTCCATTTATCGCTGTAAGAAATGGAAGAGCTGTCATGACTTTGTATGGGCTTGGGTATGAATTCTTTCTATTTTTATTATTAGGTAAATAAAAACTGATACAGCTAGATGGGGCAGTGGATGGAATGCCAAGCCTAGAATCAGGAAAGCTCATCTTCCTGAGTTCAAAGCTGATCTCAACTTACTTTAGCTGTGTGACCTTGAGAAAGTCATTTAACCCTTTTTGCCTCAGTTACCTTTTCTGTAGAATGAGCTAGAGAAGGAAATGGCAAACCACTCTTGTATCTTTGCCAAGAAAACCCTAAATGGGGGGTCACAAAGAGTCAGACAAGACTGAAAATGACTGAACAAATAAAAATTATGTGTAACAACAAGTATTCTGGTCCCCACTACTTGCAGACCAGGTATATACACTTCATCTCTCTCCCAGGGTTCTCCAGTACCACCTAAGGGAGTCTGGAGGTAAGGAGGTGGCAGTATCTAGTCTCTCTTTCATTGGCTCTAGACCCAACCAACTGATTGTGTTCTCCTCAATTACAGAGGTCCCTTGCTCTCCAGTTCCACTTAATCACTTAACAATTAGATTTGATTTTACAAAAAAAGATTTACTTCAAAGGTATATCGAGAACAAATATAAAAATCCTCCCTCAACACAAAGGATAAATAAATTATCCCAGCCCATCCCCACCTCAGTATCTGGAGACAAGTGGGGAGTGGCTGGGGAGAGACATCAGGTTCATAGCTTAGGTCATTTCCCATATAGCACAGTTCCACCAAGTTCCAATCCAAAGCAACCCTTGGCTTAAGTGCCAGAACCCTGTCTTCTCTGGGCTTCCCTGCCAGGCTGAATACAAAATCTGGCTTGAAATCTTGCCTCAAAGATCACCACATCCTGAGTCTAGATTCAATGGAAATTCCCCTGTCTATACCTAGAACCAAAAAGGACAAAGGAAATAGTCCAAAAGAAAACCCCAAGCATGTTTCATAAGGTCGTGGAGCCTAAAAAGGAGAAAGGAAAAGGTGGTTCTTCTCCTGACCCAGGTCAGTTCATGGTCGACAAGGTCTTCACTGAGGATACCCAGGAAAAAGAAATTATCCCAGTCTGGTAGTTTTAAAGATATCTCCTGTTTCAGCTGTGCAGACAGTGGAAAGAGGCTATTCCCACCTGGATGGTGAGGGAACACAGAGTGTCTTCTCCCACAAGCTGTTCTCTGCTCTCTCCTGTGTAAGTTCCTTCATGTTAGGTAATCTAGACATGGTCAAACTAAAACTGTGATATATGTTTCATGGGCTTGTTAGCCTGACTGTTTAGAGAAGGAAAGAAGCCCCTAAAAGGAAAACTTTAGCAGAGGTTAGAACATTGGTATGAAATTGAGAAGTTCAGTCAATCACCTGGTTGCTTCCTCCATATGCCATCATATTCTTGGATACATTCAATGGTCCTGGATACCATGTTCTTAGAAACACAGTGTGCTTTTCTAATACAAAAAGGGTTATGTTTTTTATCTATGAAGCTGCTGACCTAAAATCAGGGGGTTGGTTTAATTGCCTTCAAGAAGTTCCTTCCACTTTCAGAATCATAGGATATTATTCTCATTAGCTAGCAATTACAGAGCCCTAAATGGTGACAAAGGACAACCTTGTGAGGTAGGCAATGTAAAAAGTTTTACTCTATTTCACAGGTAACAAAACTAAGGATCAGAGAAATTAATTAACTTGTTCAAAGACAGATAATTAGAAAGTGGCAGAATCCGGACTAACACCCATGTCTTCTGACCCAGAAGTCCAGAACCCAGGAGTGTATTCTGCATATCACATTCCCTCCTAGAAAACCTTGGGAAAGTGCAGCAACACCACTCCCTAATGGAGCCAGCTAGAAAATAGGAGAAATCTAATAAAGATATACAACTTGCTGACGATACATTCTTTAAGTATGTGACCTTGGGTAATCATTTTCTTTCAGAATTTCTAATTTATGGAACATCTGTGGAGGTTATTTAAAATATTTCTTTCTGGCCTTCAAGGTAAACTAAGTTTGAGGCTACCCAAGTGTTAGACTTGTACCCTGCATATCACCCCACCACCTATACATAAACACAATATGCATCCCCTCCAACTGTCTCTTTCCCTTTGCCCCCCTGGAAACAGGAGAAAGACAAGCCTTGAAAAATAAGCTTATCAGCAGGAGGGGAAACAGGACAGTGTTGGGAAATGCAAATCCAGCAGAGATCTAGAAACCAATTTTTCTCTCCCCAAAATATAATTAATCAATTATGTCCAAGGAAGTGGAATCAATATTTTTATAAATGAGATGTTCATGCACCGAGGAGGGATTGCTGTGGTGGTCACCTGATCCTTCACCTTCTAATCTAATAGAAAGTGTGGGTGTTTGAGCTGAGGCCTTTGGCAACGGATGGTCAGACTTTCCTGACTTAGCCATTCTGGTCACGACTTGCCCATTGGCCCAGCTCACTCTGGGCAGTGGCAATACACCAACATCTGTTAATCTGCTATTCATCACTAATGATGAAACTTTGTAGTCACTGTGAGCTGCTTTTCTAAATGTTCATGGTAATTAGCACATCCCTCTCCTTTTTCTGGCCCTCTCATGCAGAAGAGGAAAAGGGAATAAGCCATTAGTGCTGCATCTCTGGTCATCCTCGTCCATAAGCCTTCCCAAGTTGGGTGTGACCAAAAAGGTTGCCATGGGTTAAGATCTAAAGATTGAAGGCAGCTATCATCTGTGAGCTAGAAGTGATTTAGGATATAGTAAGCACAAAATTTTGAGAAGAGGAAGTACAGGTAAATGAGAGAGGAAGTGTGTCCATAGTAGGAGGGTGTCTTTTTATACCTTGCTCTGCCCTTGATGACCTTCCTTCAGTTCACTAGCTATGAACAAGCCATGAGGGAAGATATGGGTTCTATCTCCCCAAGTGCCAAGAAGCAGTTGGCAAGAATGATCAGAGACCCCAGATAGTGACAGAATGGTGAGAGAAGAAAATCAGCCAGGGAACAAATTCCCTCAGTTGACTGTTCATTGACCATCACTTCCTAACAGGTTTTGAGTAGAACAATATTGGAGTTATTTACTAATTCCTAGTAGGAGTGTCAGACGGCAAGATCTGAGTCCAAGTACCTCAACTGCCTTCTGGAACTCAAAGGTTTAGGGCATATTTGTAAGCAGGTTAAATGGCTCCCTAAGATAAGGGAGAACTACAGGCATACATCCCACAGGGTAGTTGTTTCAACAGATTTCATTCTATTCTTTTTTCTCCCATGGGTAATGAATAAAGAACACTATGTTTGTGCGGTTGACTCCATTATACTACAAGAATGTGATTGAATGGAAACAGAAAGAAAGGAAGAACTGAATTTTCATAGCATCAGTGCTAAACCAAGAGACTAACTCCATAACTCCAAACAGGCCACACTTCTAAGCAAAGGCAATGATCACTGATGCCCACACAATGAGTAAGGCTAAAAGATCAAAATGCCAGCTCTCAAGAACCAAAGGGAGTTTGTCAGGTTCCTGGTCCTTATTATTAAGTAGAATAAAGCCACTGGACAGCAGCACCCCCCTAGTGACTGAAATAGTATCCCAATGATCTCACAACCTTATTGAGGAGATAACTAAATGAAAGTATTGAGATTTGACAAATATTTAGAAAAATTACATGACAGGGTCATACATTAAACAACATGGTGCAGTGAATGAAAGTAAAGGCTGCCTTAGAATCAGGAAAACCCCAGTTTGAACTATACATCTGACATATACTGCTGTGCGTTGTTGTTACTCTGCAGTTATTTCAATCATGTCCAACTCTTCATGACCCCATTTGGGCTTTTTGTTTTGTTTTGTTTTTTGGCAAATATACTGGAATGACTTGTCATTTCCTTCTCCAGCTCATTTTACAGATGGGAAGCTGAGGCAAACAGTGTAAGTGACTTGCCCAGGATCACACAGCTAATAAGTGTCTGAGACCAGATTTGAACTCAGGTCTTCCTGATTCTAGGTCTGCTACTCTATCTACTACACTACCTAGCTGCCCCACTGGCTGCGTAACAACTCATTTAGCTTCTCAGTTGCCCTAAGAAACTCTCTAAGACTCTAAGATGCAGTAAAAGTGCATTGGTAGGAATTTCATCATTAGGCATTCCCTATATCCACTAAAACATTGGTCTAAACTTCAAGATAATGCTTATGGAGTCATAAGCATTATGGTTTTAGTGCTAGAAAGAATTTTAGCAATTATCTAGTCTAACTGCCTAATTTTATGGATGAGGAAACAGACGCCAAGAGAGAAGGGACATCCCCGAAGTCACATAGCTGGCTGATAGCAGATCTGGGACTAGAACCAGTTCCTCTTGGTGGTAAGAATCAGGTCCAGGATAGCATTGCCCTTTATTGCTGTCTCTATCTTTTAATGCTAAAATTATCATTATGGAAAGCCTTTATTCTGCTTTTGATAGAGAAACATAGCTCCCAAAGATGCCCAAAAGTTGAAATCCCTATCACTACATATGCCCATGCCAGACTTGTGCCCTGTTTCTGGAACTCATCATCCATTCTCTTTTCCTGTCCAGGTGGTCTGTAGTATACTCTACCAACAATATCACTTCTATTTCTGCTTCTACTAAATGCTCTCCATCATACTAGTCCCCCTCATTCATGAATTAACTCATAAGTGTAACTTCTCTGTATAGAATGCTATTCTACCCCTTGCCCATTTTATCTATCCTATTCTTTGAATAGAGTATATGCATTTAGTGCTATATTCCATTCACGGGCTCCATTCCATGAAGAGCCAATGATACCTGAGGTCAAATTTGCCTGCTGATATTAGGATCTTTTGTTTGCCTTGCTTGTTACCTACATTATATGCTTTTTATATAATCAGTTAAAGACAAAGCCCTTAATGATGTTTCCTTTCTTTGACTTTTTTTCTCTTGTTTATTTCTGGGCATCTCTATTATTCTTATTCCTACACTGTACCTATTCTCTATGGTATTTAGCTTGACATATATATATATCTATGAAGTTTTCTCCCACCCAGCTCTTTTTTAGTTTAAAGGCTTTTTGGTTCTATTTGTAAGGCTTCAGACAAATGCATTCTTAAAAACACTTATTCAGTGAACTTCCTCCTGACCAAGTGCCCATCATTAGTACATTTTAAGTCACAGTCCAGAAATCTAAAACCCATTCTCAGACACTATCTTCTTAAGTAGGTTTTCACTTCCTATTAATCTCTGTCTCTCCTTATGTGTCTATGTCTCTGTTTCTGTCTGTCTCTGTCTCTCTCTGTCTTTCTCTCTGTCTGTCTCTGTCTCTATCTGTCTTTATCTCTCTGTCTGTCTCTGTCTCTGTCTGTCTTTGTCTCTCTGTCTCTGTGTGTGTCTCTCTATCTCTCTCTTTCTGTCTCTCTCTGTCTCTCTGTCTCTGTCTCTGTCTCTCTGTCTCTCTCTCTCTCTCTCATCTTTTATCTTTTATCATACCACCTGTGCCCTTAAGGTCTTCAGTTTTCTTGCCCAAGCTATTCCATAGCAATACTTTCAAGAGTCTTTGTGGAAGTAGTATCATTTCTGTCTACATGAATTATCAAAATCCAGTAGTTGTCATGGGATTTCATAAGCCTTGGGAGGCTCTCCATAACATCCTGGCTGCAAGCTTTAGAAGCTAGCAGCTTTCTTTATTGCTAAGACCAGGTCAATAAATAATTGACTCAATACCCTTCAGCTGGGAGCCTTCAGACATTATTACTCTTCTCTTCTTCTCAGGCTTCCTCAGACCTACAATGGACAAGTTCTCATTTGATGGCATTTGTGGATCCACATTATCTTTCCTTAGAGGACAACTAATGGTTTGTCTTCATTGGGTCCCACTCCCTCTTCTCAGGGAAGAACTTTATATCTACTACTTAGCACCAAATTTTCAGTGATTCCCCTCTTTCCCCTCTGAGTCACCCTCCTCTTCTCCTTACATAAATTCCCCTCTGCCTTTTCATATCCTTTCTGTCTTTGTTTTGGCATCATAACCTTTCTTTCTTCTTTTTAAGGAGCTCTGCATTCTCTCTCAAAACCTAATAATACTTTCGTCTAGCCCACATTCTCCATCTTTTCCGCAAGAACAAGAATGACTGTCAAATGCTTTGCCAAATTTAGGTAAGTCATATCCTCATAATTCCCCTGATTTACAACTGTAGTAGTAACCCAGTTAAAAAGGACATGTAGTTAATTTGGCATAATCTGACTAGAAGATTGTGAAAACCTGCCTGTTCTAGTCCTATATTTTCATTAAGAATAACTTCAATATGCAAATAGCTAATTCTCAGAAAGATTTATAAAGATGAGAAAATAGATATTTGGGATGGCAGGGTTTTTTTAATGTCCTCTCAATCATCTTTTAGGAAATTAATACCACTCATTTTTCCCATCTTTTGGTACCCCTCCTGACTCTTACCAATGTATATTTTGAAACAATTCCTCAATTATTTCCAGACAGTATTGCCTACAATGCAGATTCTCCAGTGTATGTTTATTCTGGTCCAGTTATTCTTCCCAAATTCATCTTTTAGATGCCATTTCTTTTATTTTTAAATAAATATAACAGTGATTCTCATACCTTGCCTGCCTGAAGGCCAAGTGTATTGGGAGGGAGAATCCCACTCCTGGGTCCCCTGGCATTTTTAGGAGGCTAGAGGTTTTTTTGCTTCTGTCATTGGTTTAAGCCCATTCTTCCATTTAACCACTTAACAGTCAGTTTTGCTTTTAAAAGGATATAGCCAGAACAAATATACACACATTTTCCCCAATGCATAAGGGACATAAACCCCACAACCACCATCACCACTAACTTTTGGAGAGAGGAAAAGGGATTAGATTTATCACTTGGCTCACTTCCTATATAGTATCAGTCCCACCAGGTTCCAAGGCAAAAACTCCTATTTTCTTTGGACTTCCTTGCTGGATTGGTTGCCCATGCAGCCTGGAATCCAAATTCTATGGTCCTACAACTTTCAAAGCAGACTCAACACTTGCAGTGGGTCAGCCAGGGCACCTTTTTCCTTGCATAGTACTGGAGACACATTCACAAATACGTTCTCCAAATTTCCTTTCTCTACCTGTTTCATCTGTCTTCTAAGAAGTAACATAATGTAGTAGACTGAGAGCTGACCTTGGTGCAAGGAAAGGCTGGGTCCAAGTCTTTGTTCACTTGAATTTTCAGAAATTCCAAGGATCACAGAGGCAGAGTGGGGAAAAGAGAGAGGAGAAGGAGGAGAATGTGAGGAGAAGGGGAAGGAAGAGGAGGAGGAGGAGGAAGAGGAGGAGGAGGAGGAGGAGGAGGAGAAA
The DNA here is from genome assembly GCA_028627135.1 of Pseudochirops cupreus. Classification (NCBI taxonomy): domain Eukaryota; kingdom Metazoa; phylum Chordata; class Mammalia; order Diprotodontia; family Pseudocheiridae; genus Pseudochirops; species Pseudochirops cupreus. The sequence goes on along the minus strand of CM053583.1, from coordinate 322,001,910 downwards.
GAGAAAGAAGAAAGAAGGAAGAGGAGGGGAAAGAGAGAGAGAGAGAGACTTACTGTATGGCCCTGGCCAAATCAATTAACTTCTTAGTTAAGTGATTTGGCCAGGGCTCTACTCCAGTACTTCTTAAACTGTGGTCATGACCCCCAAATTCAGCAACAGTAAAAGGTTTCTGAACATGCAAAGACCAAAAATTAATTCAAAATCAAACACCCTAATGAATCTGAGGTGTTTGTGGCAGTGCTTTCCCAGTCTGCATTGCCTAACTTTACTGCAGCCTTGGTTCTGAACACAAAGCATGTGCACTCTTCACTGTGCATGCCATCACACCACGTAATGCCAATGAATGCTGTCGAAACACGAAAAGGGATCTTGAGTGGAAAAAGTTTAAGGAGCCCTGCTCTAGACCCACTCTCTAAGACTATGAGTCACAAAGAGGAGGTCAATTTGGATTGGTAGAGGGATTCTCTTGACCCAGGAATTGCCCAAATCATTTAAGTCATAGGCCCAGTCATTGCCCTATCTTCTGTCAATAATCTTAGCTCATATTCCAGTGGCAAGAATACTCAAATCAAAGCTCGAGGACATGGCCTCAAATCTCGGCTCTGCTACCTAGGAGACTTGACGTGACAAATCCCTTCACCTAGGTTTCCTCCTCCACAAAATGGCAGGACTGACGTCAGGATTACTTCCAATTCCAGAACTTGTGAAGGTAAGCAGTGCTTTATAATTTACAAAATGCTTTCCTCACAGCAACCCTGAGAAAAGAGTGGCGTAAATATCATTACCTCCATTGCTCAGACGAGGAAGCCGACGCCCGTGAGTCAAAGCGACCTGCCCTTCATCACAAGACGAGCCAACAGCAGCGTCAGGACTTAGAGCCGGGACTCCTGACCTACACTCTTCGAACTGTGCATAACGAACCATGAACCTCAGGATTACAAATTATCTTAGGATCTTAGGATCATTTGAAACCTAGAAGTTATCCTAGAGATCATCTGCTTTCGCAGAGGAGGGAACGGATGTCCAGGGAAATACGATAGGAGCAGGGCTTTGCCCTAGGGGCTGACAAGCCAGAAGGTGCCCTCCTTTCCTCTGCTCACTTCCATGTCTCCTCCCAAAGGCTCCATCGTCTTGTGACCTACTGCAAGTGTAGAGAATGTGTCCACAGGAGACAGGAAACTTCTCTGTATATCCTTTGACCATAATTTTGTCTAGTTATTGCCCTGGGGAAATGAGATCACTATTAAGTGGTAAAAATAGTATTCAAACTCGGGTTCCCTGGCTCAGAATTCATACCTTAACTAAAAATTGGCTACTTTTCCAGAACCCTGAAAGAGTTCCCTTCACCCTTTATTAAATTAATTTCTACCCATAATGCTGAGTGATATGACTTCATCTTCTGTTGATTAAATTTTTAACTCCATCTTTTCTGAACAGAGTGTTTTGTCCTCTTCCTAAACTTTGCCCAAAGTGTTGGGCTGTGCATCTCAATCTAGGCGCTTGGAGTCCTTCTTCCACAAAGTGCAGACTGTAACCTCCATTTGGATCCCCAGAGATGATGGGACAATCCCTTGAGAATGGGAGGGCCAGAGCTTCTCCTTAGATCACATCAAAGGGAGAAGAAAGGAGGGTGGTGAAGAGAGGGTGAAATCCAACTTGGGCTACTACAGGTTGGGGGACAGGATACCATTAGTGCCTCAGTTATTCCCAGTTAAGTGCATGGGAATGGGAATTTCATGGAATTTCCATTAAATTAAAGTTATTGTGTTAAGGGGCAGAACTTTAGGAGGTGGAAATGGGAGTGGGGGTGGGGAAGAGATTGCAAACTAAAGAAACACCTTCTAACAACCCAAATGTCATTTTTCTTGAGACAAGAAAAAGGGCTACTCAGGCTGTCAGCCAGTGAACTGCAACCTTTATGTTTACAAAGCAAAAAGGGCAATTAACTGGGACAAAATAAATCTTCCCTGGACCCTGTCAGCAGTTCTGCAAGGTCTGTGCTCTGAGGGCTGAGTGACTGACGGGGGATGCATTACAGCGGGCAGTAGTGACTCAATTCAGAGCTGCCTCTGACATTTCTTTGATGCTGAGCTGTGTGTGCTGTAGCCTGGAAAAAAAGTTTCTTAAAGCGGAATTGCACCTTTTTTAGCAATAGGTCCTCTAGGTGTTGGGCAGGGGTGGGGTTGGGGGAGGTGTAAAGTGTTTTAGGATGTGTAAGACTCTCTGCATACATCGTTTCATTTGATCTTGGCCAGTAGAGGCAGGTGGGGAGAAGGCATGGTTCCAAGGTCAGAACTAGCTGGAAATCAGGGGGTGTCTAAGTAAAAAGCATTTCTCACCCACATACTTCCAACATACCTACCCTCATGAAGTAGGGAGTACAGGTAGCATTCTCCCCAGTTTATAAAGGAGGCAGCTGAGGCTCAGTGAACCAAAGGGATATACCTAAGATCACACAACCAACAAACAGTAGAACCAAAACATCAACCCAGGTCTCCTACCTACACATCCAGGACTCTTTGTATACCTGGCAACCCATAATATGGCATCAATTGACTCTGTTCTCTGAGACTGACTTAGTACCAGGCATATTTATGATGCATGCACATATTAGGGAGATAAGGGGTCTGGAGACCATGGGAGATCCCATTCTCTAAGAAAAGGGACAGGACTCTGTGGAATGGGAGTGAAGGGATTAAAGCACTTTCTTATTGGACATATCTTTTGGTTACTGGTTTAAGTGTGAGATTCCACCACCACCCCAATTAATATAATCAGAGAAGTCCTAGACACCTAGATTGAGTCAATCAGTATTGAAAACTGGATATGAATATGACTTTACTGAATTGAGAGGGCATGGTGCTTGGAAACATATATTGTGATTGAAAGAAGCAGACACAATTCTGGGCCTGTATATAAAAATAGACATCAGTCAAGTAATGAGCTCGCTCGCGCTCTCTCTCTCTCTCTCTCTCTCTCTCTCTCTCTCTTTCTTTTTTTCTCTCTCTCCTTCCTTCCCTCCCTCTCTCTCTCTTTCTCTCTCTCTCTCCCTCTCCTTCTCCCTCACCCTCTCAGTTTTTTCACCCTCTCCCTCTCCCTCATCTTCTCCCTTACTTCTCCCTCTCCCTCTCCCTCACTCCCTCTCTCTCTTTCCCTCTCCTCCCTACCTCTTGTGTAGTTTCTTGCATAGAATCATGGGGCTTTTCCCAATATTCAATCCACCATAGCCACAAGTTGATTAAGGACTTACTCATGCCTAGTTTATATTTTGAATTAATTAATGTATTCATTCAATCTAAGTATCAGGGCCTTCTATGATTACATTAATTGAGTTATGGGTAAAACTCTGTCCTTACACTGGTCTCAAAAATGCTTTTGCCCCAAAAGTGAATGATTATGATATGACAGTATCATAGTTTACCATCTCTTCTTCCAAGACTAGACCTCATTCAGAATTCTTTTAAAGAATTGTCCCTGGGAAGTCAAGGGAAATGTCTGCATCTCAATCCAAAAGCTTCTTGCTTAAGTAAGTTACTCCTTCTCTCTCCACTGCCACCAGCCTCACTTTGAGTCCTAAAAAAATTTTCAGTCTTACACTGGTTCCATGCTCTAGTTGCTGGAAAAATTTCCTGAGAATCTGAGGTTCTCCTAACACAGGAGACATAAGGTTAGAGTTTTAAATTTTTTTACTGTGGAGGAGAGAAAAAATAAATCTAAAATTAAAAAAGACTGTTTGGGATGGGACATGAGATTTTAGCAAAGAAAGGGACTTTAAAGGTCATTAGTTCAATCCTTCATTTTCTAGAGATGCTGAAGTGAATTGCCCAAAATCACACAGCTGGTAATTAGCCAGGCCAGCACCCAAACCTGGGATTTGGAAGAAGCTTTGAGAGCCCTAGATTAAGTAGCGAAGGGAGGAATTCCCTCCTGCTGCTCTCTGGCCAACCATTCAATTAAACCTAAATACCTGCTGTGCACAAGACCCTGTTCTGGACAGGACACACATAAATCAAAGAAGATCAGAGTAGGCAGATTATCTGCGCTGACTTCTGCATTATATGGAGGAAGGGGAAAGTAACTTGCCCCAAGGTTAGAGCAGTGACAGAGCAGGAACTGAATCCAGGGCTATCATGAACCTAAGGCCTTTTTCCACTACACCAAGGCCAAGGCCATGGAAGGCACACTGAATCTGCAATCAGATCTGGGTTCAAATCTGGATTCTGCCACTTGCCACCTCTCTAGACCTTACATTCCAAATCTGTGAAATGAGGGATTTGGAATAAATGATGTCTAATATTCCTTCGGGCTCTAAATCTATGTTCCTAGGAGCCTTAGCAATGAAAATATGACCCTCACCAGCACGAAGTTTATAATTTTACGTGGCATACAAGATACACATAGAGGAAGTATCGAAGATATGTAATGAAACACTCTAGCCAGTGATACTTGACAGGGGCTCAGTCTATTTCCTGGGTCCTTAAATACAAGCTTGGGGCCTATCATCTTTAAAATACAACAAGTTATTTTTCCCTGGATGCAAATACCTTCCATTTGCCCATAGAGATGGGAGTTAATTAACAACCTGGTCCCCTGCATAAGCAAACACTAGCAGGTTGGTCCAGGCTGCTCTCCTTTGGGTTTCTGCTAAAATTCACTGTTGACTTTAATTAATCCTGCCCATTACCCCTACTGAATTTCTTGCTCAGTAGCAGAAACAAGATTCCTCTACACTAGAGAGGAGAGATAGAATACATCCCTGAGATTCTAGACTTGTCCCAATCGCTGGCTGAATTAGGATAAGAGGTTCATAGATCTCAGGCTGGAAAGGACCTCAAAGGTTATCTCATACAATCCTCTTATTTTAAAATTTAAGAAACTGAGATCAAGAGAAAAGTTATTAGTTGTTTAAAGTGACACAGATAATAAGTGACCAAGATGGAATTCAAACACAGATCCCCTCTTCCCAAATCCAGCACTCTTCTCACTCCTTCCCAAGGATTGGTCTTGGACAGATGGATTTCAGTAAAGGAGGACAATGTGGTCTCTTTTCTGCTATGATAGTTGAGTATTCTAGGGTTCTTCCTGTTCAGTTTCATATATTATTCCATGCTATAGGCACCTTCTCTAACCCTGACCTTGAACTTCTTAGAATTGTAATCAGGATGGCCTCAAACTTACCATCCTGCCCTCAACAAAAAGTACTACCTGTCCCTAGGAGGGAGGAAAACACACAGCAGCAGCTGGTTATATGCATTTCTCATAAATGAATAATACCACAAAGCAAACACTGCCTTTTCATAGCTTGAAGGATTCCTAGATCCTGGGAAATAGCTCTTTATTAGGAGGCATAGGAAAAGAATAAACACAGAACATCTGGAAAATAAAGAAGTTAAACAGGATGACGTCTACATTCCCTCCCAGCCCTAATTCTGTGGTCCCATGACCTTCTGTACAGAGTTCCAACAATCAACCAATCAAAAAGGATTTATTAAAGGTCTACTATGTTTTAGACTTTGTGCTAAGTTAGACAAAGACAAAAAGTGCAACAGTCCTTGACCTCAAGGGGTTTATGTTCTATTGGAGTACCTAGTACATTTATATGTGTGTAGACACACCTACCCACACATACGTTAAATATATATACATAATGTATGTGTGGGTACGGGTGTGCATATGCAAAATTAATAAAGGTGATTTTTAAGGGGCAAATAGAGGTATCACAGAATCAAAAGTTGAAAGGGACCTTAGAAATCATGTAATCTGAGTGCCCTCATTTTTACAAAGGAGGAAACTGAAGTCCAGAGGGGAAGCAACTTGCCCAAGCAACATGCAGATAGTATGTAGCAGAGCCAGGATTAGAACTCAGGTCCTCTGATTGCAGATCCAGTAATCTTTTCACTATGCCATATTTCCTTCCTTCCTTCCTTTCTTCCTTCCTTCCTCCCTCACTCCCTCTCTCCCTTCCTTCCTTCCTTCCTTCCTTCATTTCTTCCTTTCTTCCTTCTCTCCTTCCTTCCTTCCTTCCTCTTTCCTTCCTTCCTCCCTTTTCTTCTTTTTTCTTTCTTTTTTTCCTTTTTTCTTCTTTCTTCTTTTCTTTATTTGATTCTTTTTTCCTTCCTTCTTTCTTTCTTTTTCTTCCTTTCCTTCTTTCTTTCTCTTCCTTCTTTCTTTCATTAATTCTTCTTTTTCTTTCTTCTCTTCCTCCTTTCTTTCTTTCTTTCTTTCTTTCTTTCTTCTTTCCTTCCTTTCCTCCTTCCCACCACACCTGCAATTTCATTGGTAGAGTGAACTCCTAAATGAAGAAATTCCCTTTACCAATGAAGACTGGCAGCTGCTCTGCAGTGTATATAGAGTCTTAGAGAGTTGCTTGGGGACACTGAGAAGTTGTGACTTGTCCAGGATCACAAAGCCAATGTGACTTGAACCCAGCTCTCCCTAATCTGAAGGTTGGTTCTTTTATCCATAACAGACAGTCTACTTGAAGGAAAAGATCTGTCTCTACTGATTTTCTTGCTTGCATAAATGTCCAAAGCCATAGGACAGGAGTGGTTCAAGAAAGTGAGTGATCCAGAGAGCAGTTTGCCATGTTTCTGTCTATCTTGACAACTGGTGAAAGGTGGGTAGAAGGAAGGGAAGGGAAGGGGGAGGAAGGTGGTTCATTTTCCTGCAATAGGCACAGTGAGCCTTCATTATCAGATTGGAATGGAATTCCCTTCACAAGAATACTCAATATATTGCCTCTGAGAAAATCAAACCCACAGTCGTACTTCCCCAACTCCCAAGATGTAGCCCTTTTGTGAAGTGCTATAACTAGGCTGTGAAGACCAGGGCTTTGCTCTGGAGTGCTACATGGTGAGGGGCACACTTCCTTCCTGTGTAAAGGATCATCGTCACTCCTCTCCTTAAGGTCCTCCACCAACCAGAACTGTTAGGCAGCATGAATACTCTCAGGGAGCTAGAACCATGGCATCTACTTCTTCCTAAAGTTTTGCCAGGGAATGGCTCAGATTCCCTGGAAAATGATATTCCCTTTTCCTAGCACAACTTTATCCAAGGTCTTGAGAGATTGTCCTCTAGACCACAAATGTCAGAATCATGGCTTGAGTCAATAAGAAGCCATCAAAACTCTTCAGTGCAGAGAACTAGATTAAAATGTAATTGAGAAAAGTTTGACAAGATGAAAAATACTATATAATGTAGATAATGCTAATTTGTGGTTGTCTAAGTCAGCACACACTAACAGGGCCCTATTTGAGGTTGGTATCACGGCTCTATTTTTCCAATTAAACCCTCTCCTTCTAAGTAGATATGTCTCAGGTATAGGATTTCCAAGGTATATCTGCTACCAACAGTGAATGTAAAATGAATCAGGAATCGCCAGTCTTCCCATTCCGTTCTACGGTAGAGAAGAGTATCTTGCTGTTATTATTGTTTATATTTTACCTTCAAGGACAGATGACATCATGGGGTGATGTCTTAACTTGTATGTGTATTGAATTTAGGTGAGACAAAGTTACACAAAGTCATCAATCTCATTCCCTGCTCCAGAGTCATCAAAGACCAGTGGAAAGACAAAAGTTAGGATGACTGACGATGGCTCTGGAGGCAGCGGATGACTTAGCATCTTCGATGTCTGGCCAAGCTCTCTGCACTCCACAGCCACCATCATGACTGCCATTCTCATCCACCCATTCTGCTGAGGGAAGTCTTCACATGCTTGGGGTAGACATCCCCCTAGCTCACCAATGGGTTTGAGGCCTGTCAGTTAGCCTCAAGCTGGTTTAGCCTGTCTGCAGAGATGATTTTACCAGGTTGTAGCCACTGTGCATGCTACAGCTTCTTGGAGCCACAGGTGAGCATTGGTGAAAGGACACCAAAGGGAGATGAGCAGCCCTGAAAAACTCCCTAAACTCCCCATACACCCCACAAGAGCATCTGTGATAAAAAGAAGCCATATCCTTTACTCTGTCCCTCGAGACTGTATGTCCCTCTGTCTTTGTGCATGGAGATTGAATGATTTTTACATTTATCTACTTCATTTAAACAAGTCTGAAAGCAATCCAAATGATTCACAGGTTGTTTTTTTTTTTTACCCGTTATCCAGCTCCTCTGTCCATAATGGCCAAATTAACTAGAAAATCTCTATATTGTTGGCTCTTGCACAGACACAGTTTATCTGATCTAGGAAGCTTGGTGGAACAGTGGGTAGAGCACTGGTCCTGGAATCAGGAAGATATGAGTTCAAATCTGGCCTCAGACACTTACTAGCTGTGTGACCTTGGGCAAGTCACTTAATCTCGTGTGCCCCAGTTTCCTCAACTGTAAAATGGGGATCATAATAGCACCTACTTCCCAAGGTTGTTGCAAGAATCAAATGAGATAATATATTTGCAGGTGCTTAATAACCATCAGTTACAGTACATGGAGAAATATTGGATGCTGTGGATAAGTTCACTTTTCTCAGCAATATACTTTTCACAGATGTACACATAGATGATAAGGGTGATGCATGCATTGTCAGAGCTAGCTGTGTGTTTGTGAGGCTCTGTAAGAACATATGAGAGAGAAGAGGTATTAGATTGATTACCAAACTGAAGGTCTACAAAGCCATTGTGCTAACCTCATTGTTGTATGCCTATGAAACCTGGACAGTGTACCAGTGCCTTGCTAGGAAACTAAATCGCTTCCATTTGAATTATCCTAGGAAGATCTGAAGATTACCTGGCAAGATAAGGTACAAGACACTGAGGTTATTTCTTAAGCTGAACTGTGAAGCATTCAACCTCTACTGCAGAGAGCAGTACTCCAATGGGCTGGCCATGTTGTCAAATGCCAAATGTGTGTTTGCCTAGAAAACTATTTTATGAAGAACTCACACAAGGCAGAAGCTCCCATGGAAGTCAAAAGAAGTGATACAAGGACACTCTCAAGGTCTCTCTGAAGAACTTTTGAACTGTGAGACATGAGAGACACTGGCACAGGACCAGCCAGCATGGCATGTCCACACCAAAGAAGGTGTTTCGCTCTATGCACAAAACAGAATTTCAACAGATCAAAAAAAAATGAGATGTTCAAATTTAGAGACGTATCTCTCCCTAATGTTCATACAGACTATTAGTGCCTGACATGTGGTAGTCTTTTGAGCTCATATTGGCATTATCAGCCATGGCCAAACATAATGTACATTGACCCCAACATTGTGGTATCATTTTGGTCTTCTTCAAGCGCAAAGAACAAACAACAACAATATTTGTAAAACACTAGAACACAAGGGTTTAATAAATGCTTGTTTCCTTCCTTACATAATTGTGACACTGTATTGAATAAAAACTAGTCATGGAATCACAGGATACAGAATGTCAGAGTTAGAAGGGACTTAAAGAGAGAAAGCTTGATGTAATGGGTAGAGTGTTGGACTTACAGCTAGGAAGACCTGAATTCCAATCCCTTCTCAGACACTTCCTAGTTGTGTGATCCTGGGCAAGTTAATTACCTTCTGCAGGCCTCAGTTTCTTCCTCTGTAAAATAGGCATAATAATAGTACCCAAATCCCAGGATTATTGTGAGGATCTAATGAGACAATATTTGTAAAGCCCTTTGCAAACCTTCAAGAAGTACCATAGAAATGTAGTCTATTGCCATGAATGTTAGCTATTACTTCAGAACACAGAGCATTGGTACTGAAAGAGGTCTTAGAAGGTAGAATGTCAGAGATGGAAAGAAGTCCAGATCATAAAATATGGGTTGTCAGAGATGGAAGGAACATAAAATCTAGATTATTGGAGCTAGAGGGAGCTTGAGGACATAGAATCTATATTATTAGAGTGGAGGGAACTTTAAGACATTGAATCTAGATCACTGGAGCTGTAGGAAACTTCAGGACATAGAATCTAGATTGTTGGATCTGGAGGGCACTTGGGATGTTGAATCTAGATTGTTGGAGGTGGAGGAAACTTCAGAATGTAGAATCCAGATTGTTGGAGGTGGAAGGAACTTCAGGATATAGAATCTAGATTGTTGGAGGTGTAGAGAACTTTAGGACATAGAATCTAGATTGTTCTAACTAGAAAGGAACTTTAAAATATAGAATGTTGAAACAGGAAGAAACCTTAGAACACAGTGTCAGAATAGATTGGGCCCTAGACTATCATGGGATGTTAGTGCTAGATAGGACCTTAGAACGTTACAAATGGAAAGATGTTTAAATCAAAGAATCTAGAATATTCATGCTAGAAGGCTCTTTAGAGTTTATATATCCAAGCCCTTTATTTTATAGGTTAGCAAATCATTAGAAAAATGATTTGTGATTGGATTTAGGACTGAAAGGGCTCTTTGAGGTAAAAGCATTCTCAAGATCACACAGCCAATTTAGGGCAGAATCAGAAAGTAGAATTAAAAGAGGCCAGGTTTCCTGTCACCATGTCCCTGGACTTCTAGACCAGGGAACTCCAGACTGTATCAGATTTTCCATATTTGTGACCAGGTGTCTAACAACGAGTGATAAATGTACCCCTAAGGGAGGATTCAAAGCCACGCTGTCTGGGAAACCATGTACCTTCTGCTGCTGATAGAGAGAGTTATAAACAGTGGAGAACCATATGTTTGGGAGACAGGATTCAAATTGAATTAACTTGTTGAACAAGTAGAGGAAAAGTAGACTTTCCATATTTACATCAATAAACACAGAGATTGGAAAAGAGAGCAGGAACGTTAGTGAGCACACACACACACACACACACACACACACACACGCACCCACACACGCTCCATGCATATTTATGGCCCTCCTCTCCAGGGTACATCAGAGCTCCTGTAATTTCCTGGAGAAAATATCTCAGGATTGGGGTTGAACTCCTCCACTAAAAGAAGTGGTGGGAGAAGGGGCAGATTGGGAAAGAAGGTACGGGGGTTGAAAGCTGCTCTTGTGATACTTTCCTGGGAAAAGAAGCATAGGATTCCTAGGGCTTGTAGGATCAAGTCTGGAAGGGACCTGAAGTACCATCTAGTGGTATAGTGTATAAAGTGCTGGACCTGAAATCAAGATAAACCTGAGTTTGAATCTTATCTCAGACATTTGAGATCTTAAATCTGGCACTGGAGCTCTCTAGTCCGAACTCCTCATCTCATACTTGGAGAAACTGAGATCCTGGGAGAATAAGTGACTCACCTTGAACAAATCATGTAGCCTCTTTGTGTCTCAGTTTTCCCATCTATAGAATGGGAATGATAGCACCTATCTGACAGGGCAGCATGATACAGTGGATGGAGCAGTGGATTTGGAGTCACAAGGTTCTGAGTTCAAATCTCATTTCAGATACTTACTGGCTATGTGACTTCACAACCTCTCTATGCTCCATTTTCCTCATCTGTAAAAAGAGTGGGTAGGGCTCAATGGTCTCTGAATTTCCTTCTAGCTCTAAACTATGATCCCACGACTACAGGCTGTTGAAGTCAAATAAGGTGACGTACGTAAAGTATTTTGCAAGGCTTAAAACACTATATAAATTTACTATTATAATATGAACTCAGTTTTACAGATAGAGAAACTGATACTCAGAGAAGAAAAGGGACTTGTGCAAGATCACACAGTTTATAAAAGGCAGAATTGAATTTGGACCTAAATTCTCTAACTCCTATCCCAAATCACTTTCTACTATGCCTACTATATAGTTAATGACTTAAGTCCTTGGATTTTCGCTCTGTCGTCTGGCCTCAAAGAGGCAGGCTGGCTTGCTCAAGGGGCTGACCTATCTACCCAAATTCAGAAATTAAGAAAACAGCACGGAAAACAGTAATAGAAGAACCTCCTGTGTCAGTCCAGAGTCACAAAACACCAAGTTAGAGCATCCAACAACAAAGGACTGCTTGGAGTGGGTTTCCACTCTAGCTCTGACCCCAGCCTGGTTCAGGTATTTGGTTTCTCTCCATGGAAAGATGCCAAAAATTGAAATGAACAAGTTGAATCACAGCCTTCAAGGAGGAACTAATCTCCCCAAATCTTCTGATTAATGGAATGGCCAAGTCATCCATTTCCCTGAAAGATTGACAGGGAACCCAGAGTGCTGGCTGCCAAGAAGGAAATAATTGATCTTTCTCTTTTGTGCGGTTTAAAAAAAAGAGAGAGAGCTGCATCCTGGAGCTACAGAGCCCACATCATGGTGCTCAATGTCTCTGCTAAGGAGCTTCTTAAGGCTAAGAGCTAGGAGGAGCTTTGGGGGTCACAAGCTCAGAGAATCAGAACTGGAAAGGACTGCCCATGCAACAATTTTCAAACATTTTGATCTCAGGACCCCTTTACACTCTTAAAAATTGTGTTGATGTGAATTTTGTCTATCAATATTTATTGTATTAGAAATCAAATCATCCTAGCATTATAATAAAAATGGTTTTGACCTCATAGACCCATGAAACAGACTTGGGAACCCCAAAGGGTCCCCAAGTTACACCTTGAGAATCACTGTTATATTCATACACATAGTAAGTGCTATGCCAGCTATTCTTCTTCTCCAAACCCCTTACATTGCTGATAAGCAAGCAGCCTGGGGCCCAGAAATGTTAACTAGCTTGCATAAGGTCACACAGTTAGTGGGAAGGTCAAGAATCAATTCTTTGTCCTCTGATTAAAAATCCAGTACTCTTTCTGCTACAACACTATATTTCAATGATGGCTAAGGTGGCGTCTCAAAGTAAATAAATCAAGAGGGTCCAGTTGGTACTATCTATGACCAGATCCAAACATGACTCAAAAAAGAGATTCAACTTAATGTATAATAAATACAAGTATGTCATCTATCCTTGTAACTAGGATGAGGTGGTTGGAATTTTACTAGGATGCTTTCCTCTCAGTCCCCAGTTAGTTTGCCTCATAATGGACCATTAAACCCCAGAAAAGCACCCACTCCAATGTGCTTTTAATAACCTGCCACTTCCTCTCCAAGAGAGAGAGACAGAAACAGAGAGACAGAGAAAGAAGTGGCTTGCCCAAGGTCACACAAGAAGTAAGTAGTAGCTGATGTTCAAAGTCAAGTCCAATAACTACATATCAAGTGTTTGCTCTATTATATCCAAAGAATGTCATCAATAAACGTTTGGTTTCTATTCCTATTATGTGCCCAACAATGAGCTAGGTACTACTGGGGGGAAGGGTACAAAAATAAGTCAGACACAATTTCTTCCTTCTATATTCATTCATTCAACATTTACTAAGTACCTCTCTTGTAGAAGTCATTGTACTGGTTTCTAGTCCTATCCTCAAGGACCTTGCAATTTAGTAGGGGGTGACAAGACATATACTCCTGTAAATATGACACAAAATAGAAGGTGATAAGTGCTTAAAAGGAGGGCTGCAAGATCAAACGAGGGAGAGGTCACTTCTAGCCCAGTGGTTCTCAACCTTCCTAATGCCGCTACCCTTTAATACTTGTATGTGTGCAGATCTGCATGTGGGCGGACCCACCTGGAGACAGATAGAGGAACAGCATCTCGTTTCCTAAGGCCATCAGAAATATGAGTTTTCCGAAAAGGGTCATGATCCACAGGTTGAGAACTGCTGTATCTAGCCAAAGGGATTAGGGAAATCTTCCTGGAGAAGGCAGCTTTTCATCTGGCCCTTGCAAGATGAGTGGTCTATCAATCAACAGACATGGGAAAAAGGAGGCACTCCTGGTGGAAGAAATATATGCCAAATAAGGAGAAGAATAGTTATTATGTATATAGTATCTACTATGCCAGACACAACGCTAAGTGCTTTACAAATAGTATTTTATTTTATCTTCACATTGGCCTTGGGAGGTAACTATTATCCCCATTTTATCGTTGAAGAAGCAAAGGCAGCTAGAGATTAAGTGACTCACCCCAGAATAACATAGTAAGTAAGTGTCAAAGCTGGATTTGAACTCAGATCTTCCTGTTTCTAGGTCCAGCACTTTATCCACTGCCAAAGGCAGAGAGGCAGGAGAAAAAGAGACACGTCTGGGACACAAGTAGAAGAGTTTGGCTAGAAGGCAAAGTATGAGAGGAGAGGTAATACTGGAAGGGTAGTTTAGACCTAAAATGTGCGGAGCTTTGAATGTCAGGCTAAGTAATTTGGACACAGGTGGCAATGGGTATTCATTAAAGAGTTTTGAGCAGTGGGCATTTGGAGAGACATAGTCACGCAAAAAGACAGAGACTGAGCTACACGTATGTATACATGCATACATATGTGTATGCACCCACATTGGTGTGTACCTGGAAAACCATACACATATGCCTAAAAGGACTAAAAAAATTTATACTCTTATAGGAAGATAAGACTGAATACAAGAATTTCTATATGCATCTCATTCTTCTTAAGTCTCCCTCTTAATCTTAGAAAGTCTCCATACATGGAAGAGCATCATATTGCATAATCACCTGGTTCTGGAAAAGGGTACAATAATAATGCATTTTTACTAGATCTTTTAAAGTTTACCACAAATACTTTCTCCACAAAGCCCTGTGAGTTAGGCGATGCAAATATTATTCATTCCTACTTTACAGATGGAGAAACTGAGGCTCAAACTCATTAAATGGTGCGCCTATGATAGAGAGTATCATAGTACAGACTGCTTATAAGCAGTAACACTTATACCCAGGTTTCCTCAGTCCAGATTCAACACTACTTCTATTATTTCAGGTACCTTAGAAGATCCTAACTCTGCCTTACCTCCTTGGGAATACTGGAAGGTTATGGAGATGCATAAAACCTTTTCCAAGTTCTGAGGAGAAAACTGAGAAGTGTTTGATTTATGAAGCTTGTGTCCTTTGGAAGCAAGGATGGAGATCAAGACAGAGTTCTAATTAGAAATCCTTGTACTTAGGGCAAATTCGATGGAGAGAGAGGAAATCATGCCCCCAGAGATTCTATCTTGTGCCCGTGACAGTAAACCCGAAGGTGTGGATTAGTACTAAAACAAGGAAATTTCATGGGTATTGTAATGTGTTTTTGTCCATATTTGTGCTTTAATTGGTGTGTGGATGCTCCCAGTGTGGAAACACTCTCTACCAATAAAGATAGTGATTCCTCTGTAATGTGATTTTGGTGTGACTTGCCTTTTACTTGAGAAACTTTGATAGACTTGAGTAGCTGGCGGGAAATGGGACTCATTCCTCCAATTCTGCTCACCAAACCCCTACTGGAGGCTTTGTGGGAAAGAGGACTTTCTTTTTATTTTCCACTTAATAGTATTTGGTTTCCAATTACATGTAAAGATAGCTTTCAACATTCACTTTTATAAGATTTTGAGTTTCAAACATTTTTCTCCCTTTCTCTGCCCCTTCTCCTTCACCTCCCTCCTCCCCCAAGATGGCATGCAATCTGATATAGGTTATATATACATATACAATCATATTAGACATATTTCCACATTAGTCATGTTGTGAAAGAAGAATCAGAAGAAAAGAGGAAAACCTTAGGAAAAAAAGCAAGCAAAAAAAGAGAGAGAGAAAATAGTACACTTTAATTTGCATTCAGACTCTATGGTTCTTTTTTTTTTTGGCTATGGATAGCATAGTATAATACATATTCTATACATGGAAGAGTATTATATTGCTTAATCATCTAGTTCTGGAAAAGGCTACAATAACAATACTATAGATAGTCTTTTGGAGTTGCCTTAGATCATTGTATTACTGAGAAGAACTAACCAAAGTTGGTCATTGCACACTGTGGCTATAGCTGTGTACAATGTTTTCCTGGATCTGCTCATTTCACTTGGCATCCGTTCATGTAGGTCTTTTCAGTCTTTCTGAAGTCTGCCTGCTCATCATTTCTTATAGCAGAATAGTATTCCATTACATTCATATACCACAACTTGTTCAGTCATTCCCCCATTGAGGGGCATCCCCTCAATTTCCAGTTCTTTGCCACCACAAAAAGAGTTGCTTTTTTTTTGTACGTATGGGTCCTTTTTCCTTTTTTATGATCTCTTTGGGGAAAGAGGACTTTCTAAGCATCCAGCAGCACTGTTCAAGAGTGACTTCTATTAAGAAAACAGATTTTTCCTATGTCTGTCTCTGAAGCTCCTATGGTTAGCCTAATGTGAAGACTCAAAGAACACCAGAAAGAGTCTTAGAACATATAACACAGGGGAGGCTAGGAGGCACAGTGAATAGAGCACCAGCCCTGTAGTCAGAAGGACCTGAGTTCAAATCTGGTCTCAGACACTTAACACTTACTAGCAGTGTGATCTTGGAGTCAGGAGGACCTTGGTTTAAATTCTACTTTGGAGATGTACTAGTTCCATGAACCTAGGCAAGTCATTTAAACTTTCAACCTCAGTTTTCTCAAATGAGAATGTTAATAACACCCATCTCATAGAATTGTAGAAAGGTTCAAAGCTAATGCATTTTGCAGATCTTAAAGTGCTATGTGAATGCCAGGTATCATTGTATTTATAATAACGATAATAATAACATAAAATGTTGGAATTGGAAGGAACTCTAAAATAGAGAAATAGAGAGATGAAAGGAACTTTAGAACATAGAAGATCACAAATGGAAAGGACCATAGAGCAGAGAATATTAAATGCTTTTCAACCTGGAGGAGACTTCATAATATAGAATATTAGACAATGTTAGTACCAGAGAAATAATCTAGTCCAACCTTCTAATTTTGACAGATGAGGAAAGTGAGGCCCATGGAGGGGAAATCAATTACCCAAGGCCTCACATCAAGTTAGTGGCCAATTCAGGAATAGGACCCAAGTCTCCTGGGTTCAGTGCTCTCTCCACTGTTGAGACTGAATTTGCTACCCCCTAGATTCAGCAATGACAGGAGACTGCTTTCCCCTTCCCCACCACCACCTCTCTTCCACCACAACCAAATTGCTGTCTTGTGTTCAGGCATGCCAAATCTGTCATCACATCACCAGTCAATTTCAGAGTGAAATCATTAGGATCTATTCTACATTCATGTGGTCTGTACTCAGCCTCTCCAATTTTCTTTTCATTGTAGGATAGCATTTAATTCCTCTCCGTGTCTGCAGCTTCCTCTTGCCACTTAGAGCACTTTAGCAAATAGGAATTGTTTTGCTTTTGCTTCCAGTATGTCAGTCTTGGTTGATACACCCAATTGGTTAAGAGTAAATCTATTGGCAGGGCAATGGGTTCCAGTAAATTTAGAATCCAAGAATCTCAGAGCAAAGCAGGATCTCAGAGATTATGGAAGCACTCACCTGTAATTCCTGCCACCAGGAAAATCAACTATTGAACTCAGGAGTTCTGATTTGCACTAGTCTATGCCAATCATTATTAATATGACAAGCTCTACAGGAGCAGAGGGTTATCAAATCTAAGGAAAGGCAAACCAGTCCAGTTTGGAAATTTAGCAGGTCAAAGCTCCTGTGCCAATTAAAAAAAGGTTAGGCCTTTAAGTAGTCTCTGTGCTTCCAGCTTGGGGGAGAAAGGGAGACCCAGAATTTAAAAAAAAAATCTTAATCATCTAGGCATTGGTATATACTGATAAGAGCTAAGAGCACAGGGCTTGGATTGAGGCAACCTAGATGCAGATCCTGACACACATACAAGACATGTGTGGGAAGGTTGTCTATACAGACATGGCTTGTGGGTGGTATGGGGAGATATGATCTGAAGTCTGGCTGAACTTTGCAAAGAGTAGAAGGATTATGCTTGCACCACCAGTAACAATAGGTGAAGGGAGGGATGCATAGGTAGACAAAGTCTAAGAAAGTCAAGGCTGGGCAATCTCTTCTCCAGGCTCCAAGACAGGAATGGGGTAAGAATTATATCCATCTGCCACCCCTCAAATACCTCTGGTTTAGAAGTATGAGTGGGCTCTGAAGGAAAGCCACTTTCCTGAACACTCTGAAAGGAGAGGAGGGCCTTTAGCTTTTACTTGCCAGTTTAATCTCTCTCTACCAAATACTAAGCACACAAAAGACCAGCACAAATAGCAAATAGTTAATAAACCCATTTATTCAAGCAAAACAAAAAATGGAGAAGTTCTAGAAATTAGAACGTACCAAGAAATACATGTGAGCAAATGAGCTCTTCAACTGGAGAAAAACAAAATCTCATTTCAAACCAGGAGAAAGAGAAACAATTTCACCCAGGAGAGGATCTCTCTCAGTAGTCTCTAGAATTGTAGGTTCTAGAGGTCAAGAATGTGATATGGCTGCCTCCCATACATGTCCATGGCTCAGAAGGCTCCAGACTGTCACTCAAGAGTTTTTCTCCCTCTTCCACCTCCAAGGAAGTCCTTTCTCCATGTGTTTCTTCCAATGGTATTTATAACCAACCAAAACAAATTCCTTGTGGAAGACATTTACCTTCTGCTCCACATTCTTTCAGCCAATCAGGAGTCACATCTCCCCCTGCATATTTAGCATACAGTTCCCTTCAGGGAGCTGTCAGCAACAGCCTGAAGTCAACCTGGGTAAGAATGGAGCTACACATAGATCAACTGTAACATCCTTCCCTGTTCAGAATCTCCGTTTTCTCATCTATAAAATTGTGAATAATAATATCTGTACTATACATCTTGCACTGCTGTTGTGAAGAAAGTGCTTTGTAAACTTTAAAGTGCTATAGAAACGTGAGCTATTATCACCTCCCTCCTCCACATTTAGAGAGGTGGATATTCATGCTCATTCTTTTTTTTTTCTTGTTGTAATTGTATTTATTTTTTTTAATAATAAATTTATTTTATTAAATTTTTTTTGAGTTACATATTTTCTCCTCCTCTTTCCCCCACGCACCGCCCAAAAACAGCCATCCCAGTGTGTCCCCCCTCCCCCAGTCTCTTCTCTCCAATGACACTTTTCGGTAGGGCAGGATGGATCTCCCAACTGCAGTGCCTGTGTATCTCAAGTTCCAGTTGGATGTAGTCAATAATAATAATAATAATTGCATAGATAGATAGATAGATAGATAGATACACATTTATAACATTTGATTATGGAACTCCAGATTCCTGATACTTTCTCCTCCTCCCTCACCACCCATCCCCACTGGAAGGACAGGCAATCAAATACAGGCTGAACATGTGAAATTACGCAGAACCTCTTCATAGTGAGCACACTGTGAGAGTCTGATTAAATGTCCCTTCTTCCTATCCTGCCCCCCCCATCCACTCTCCACCCTGTCCCTCTCCCTCTA
>CM053583.1:321963691-321982273 GCA_028627135.1 Pseudochirops cupreus | reverse complement strand
CACACCTCAGCCAATCCCCTTCTTCCACATCAACAGGGGAGTTCATGCCTTCTCAACAATGGGACAGGGTTTGCCCCTTCCACACTTAGCACTTAGTACTAAGTGCTAAGTATCCTGCTAAACAGATTACTATTACACCTCTCCAGAGAGTGTCTCCACCTATTAAAATGTAAGCCCCTTAAAGGAAAGATTTGCATTTGTATGCCCAGCGCTTAACAGCTGTACTTGCCAATTAGTCAAGTATTTAATAAAAATTCTTTTTTTTAAATTCATACTTTATTATTATTATTTTATTCTAGCATGAACATTCTAGATTCTAAGCCTTCTTCCAGCATTAACATTCTATGTTCCAAGATCTCTTCTAGCTCTAACCATTTGAGCCTATGAGAAATCTGTATCACAACTAACATTCTTTCACAATTTTCTCTTGGGTGAGAGAGAAAGAAAGAGAGAGGGAGAGATTGACTAAACCCAAGTACTGACTTAACATGATGCTTTCCAAAGTCATGCCAATTCAACATCAGTAAAGAGACTTATTGAGTGCCTATCATTGTGCAGAGATAAAAAGATAGGCTGTCTAGCATCATGAAACTGACATTCTAATGGGTGGTGTGGCATGTATGCAAAGAACTTTATTAGATGAGCAAACTTGATAAGAACCTGGGAGATTCTAAGTTCCTTAGGAGTGGGATGTATGTTTTATTTGTCTGCATAGCCCTGGTACCCACTATAGAGCCCTGAATATAGAAAGTGCTTCATGTTTATTTCATTAAATTGAATTTGGATAGAAATTCAAGTGCAAAATGGAGGGGGGAGGAGGGGAAGAGTTGAACAAGATGACTTCTATGGTTTCAGTTATAAATGTGACCCTTTCTATGAACCAAATCCTACATGAGATACACAACAAAGGAGAGATTGGTTCCAGATAGGACATAATAAGGTAAGATTTAATGGAGGAAGTGGAATTTGATCTAGGTTTTGATGTGTGGGTAGGTTTTCAGTTACCCTTGAGTTAAGTTGTGGGGAGGGAAGCTAGGATGGGGAGGGGGTATTATTTTGGCCTTGCCTATCTTCCCAGTGTCAGTGGGAATTAAAGGACCCATATTTCTCCTGTAACATTTAAGGACTAGCAACATCATCATCTTCAGATGAGGTTTTTTAAATTCTGCATTTCACATCTAGAGAACTGGAAAGTCTCTATAAAGCAACAAATACATCCTCCCTGCATTTCCTACCCCCCTTCCTATGACTTCACAATTCCTCAAACAATCCCAGCATCAAAAGGAGCCATTTCCCACACTGCCTCTGGGCTTCTAACCCCAAGCATCCCTGCATCCCTCTGCCAATTACGGCAGCTGAGTTACA
The DNA here is from genome assembly GCA_028627135.1 of Pseudochirops cupreus. NCBI lineage: Eukaryota > Metazoa > Chordata > Mammalia > Diprotodontia > Pseudocheiridae > Pseudochirops > Pseudochirops cupreus. The sequence goes on along the minus strand of CM053583.1, from coordinate 321,980,908 downwards.
AATTCATCAGCCTATGGACTTAAAAAAGAAGGGGGGACCAAGCCCTTGAGGAGGAGTGATGCTGACAGGCATTATTACTGGAAACTTTCAAAGGGTTGTCTATGCAGTTTAGGCCCTGCTTAAAATCTTGAAGATTTTTTTTTCTCCTGAATTGAGCCAAGCTGTTAATAATGTAGCAGTGTGCCTGGTTTTTTGGTTTTGTTTTGTTTTTTCATTTGAACAAACACATGTGCAAAAAGATTCTATTTAAACACACACAGAGACGCACACACAGAAATCCTGCCACTCAAACCATCTTTGAACATGTTGTTATATAGCTCCACTCACTCAGGACCACCTCCCTCTGCTGTTTACGCCAGTAGAACACTGTCAACAGCTCCTGCCAATGCCCTGGTCCTGCCTGGCTGACTGACCTCCAGTATTTATGACGGCGTGTGAAATTGATTGTGGTGGAAAGATCCGTACTGGAATAAAGTGAGCTTCTCAATTATTCCTGGGAAAATAAATCTCTTTTTCCCAGGGATCCCCTGGAGGGAAGGCAGCATAACCCCAGGTTCAAGGGAATAGATATTTCGAGCTGGCAAAGTACAGGTGACTGTATTGTAATGATTGTCAAGTTATAAGATTCCTGGGGTCAAGCGATTTTCTCCCCTGTACTCTTTCTCCCTCCCTCCTTCTCCACTCCTCCCTCACTGAACAATCAGGAGGTGGTGTTGCAACAACCTCTTCCATTGTGAACACAATGCTGGCTCGCCTTTCTGACCCAGCTGATAAATGACAAATAGTTCCCTCTCAAACAGACTATGGGTATTCCCAATACTTTGTCACAGGAAATATGCAGGAGGTGTTAATGGGGTTACAGAAAGATTAATAGACCTCTCAGGGCGCCTGCGCCCAACTGGCATTTCTTTCACAGAAAGCCATCAGCTAAGTAGAATTTAATGATGGGACATAACCCATTAGAACAATGCTGAGACAACCTCTTTCTACTGGGCTTTAATTCTATTTCTCTTCCCGAGATGGCAGAGTTTTCCCCAGCAGGGAAAGGAAGGTAAGGGAGCTGTGAGCGGAGGGGAAAGAATCTTGGATTTAGAGTCCCGGGGGCATAAGACCATAGAATTGAGAACCAGAAAGTATATTAAAGTTCTTAGAGTCTAACCTTTTCATTGCAGAATCTTTTTTTAAATGAGGCCCAGAGAAAAGTGGCTTATGATGTCATGAGATTGACTGCCAAAAGAGACCTTACAGAACATCCAATCTAACACCCTCATTATATGTAAAGGAAAATGGCAGCTCCAATGAAAGAAGGAAATTTGTCTCAGGACACATACAGATTAAACATAGTAGAGACAAAATTCATATCCAAATCCTCTGGCTCCAAAGTAGTACTCTTTGCACAATTCTAGAAAGACCTGAGCTTTGATTCCATCACTGATGCTTACTCTCTATGTGATCTTGGACAGTTATTTCACTTCTCTGGGCCTTAACTTCCTCATCTACAAAATGGGCACTAGTACTTCATAAGGTTGCAATGAAAACACTTTATGAACTTTAAAGGCACATTGAAATGTAAACTTTTATAATTATTCTGAAGCCCACCAAGGTTTGTTAAGAGCCATATACAACATTCTCCTGGGGAGGTGGTTGCAAAGGAGGGGGCACAAGGTTCATTGTTCTTCACTGTTCATCCTCAGATCTGTCCAGAGGCAAGGCAAGGCTCTGGGGCTTCCATGGAGTGAGTCTAGGAAGACTCCATAAGGCATGAGGTGATGAGGGTTGATGGTTGATAGAACAAAGAAGGGGACATATGAGAAATAAGATAATGAGTTTGGCTTTGAACATGTCGAATTTAAGATATCTATAGGATATCATAATTTGAGATGTTCAGTATATAGTTGTAGATGTATAAAGCTGGATGTCAGGCTAAAGGATAGGGCTATATAAATAGATCTGAGAATCCCTTGTGCAGAGATGACAACTTCATCCATGGGAGCCAATGAGATCACCAAGTGAGACAAGATAGAAAGAGAAGACAAGAGAGCACAGGACAGAGCCTTGGGAGAAACCCACAGTTAGTAGGTAGGACCTGGATGAAGATCCAGCAAATGAGACTGAAGAAGTAGTTAGACAAGAGTAGAACAAGCAAAAATTAAAAAAAAAACTAGAGAGTAGATAGTATCAAAAAGAGGGAAAGAAGAGGAAGAAGGAGGAGGGGAGAAGGAGGAAGAGGAGGAAGAGGAGGAGGAGGAGAAGGAGGAGAAGGAGAAGAAGGAGAAGGAGGAGGAAGAGAAGGTGATCAATCATGTTAGAGGCTGCAGAAAAGTCCAGGAGGATAAAGACTGAGAAAAGACCATTAGATCTGCAATTAAGAGATCATTGGTAACTTTTGAGGGAGTAACTTCAGTTGAACCACAAGATTGGAAACCTGTCTTCAGAGTTTAGAATGAAGAGAAAAAAATTATAGGAACACATAATAAAGAGCTTTATCAAGGAGTTTAGCCATGAAAGGAATGATATAGAGCAATATTTAGTAGGGGTAACAAGATCAAATGAGCCTTTTTTTAAGGATAAGGAAAATATAATCATGTTTGTAGTCAGAAGGAAAGCAGCCAATAGGCAGGGAGAGATTGGAGATTAGTGAGAGTAGGGATGATGGGGGGGAGGGGATGAAGGTGGAGAAAACACTGTAGGATAAGATGGAACAGGATGAGATGGGATGGAATCAAGGGAGCACGTAGACAGGTAAAATGGTTTGTCTTGACAAGAAGGGCTACCTCCTCATGACATAGGAACAAAGGAGAAGCTAGCAAGGGAAATCAAGTAGAAAAAATCTAATGTTGGGGCGGCTAGGTGGTGCAATGAATAGAGCACCTGCCCTGGAGTCAGGAAGACCTGAGTTTAAATCCAGCCTCAGACACTTAACACTTACTAGCCATGTGACCTTGGGCAAGTCACTTAACCCCAATTGCTCTTTCTTCCCCCCTCCAAAAAGAAAAAAAAATCTAATCTCTCTTCTCCAAGAAAGAGAATTCAGTTATCCTATCTTCCCTGGCCACTGGTCCCCACAGTCTCTTTTACAGGATAAATATCTCTAATTTCTCCAGCCAATCTTCATGTGGTACATTCTCCAATCCCTTTAGAATCCCAGGCCCCCACTCTGGACATTATGCAATTTTTCAATGTTCTTCTTAAAATGCTAATGCTCACTGCATATAATGTCAGATTGTTTTATGTGCTGAACACTTTTCTTAAACAGTTCTTTTTTCCTCTTCCTTTTAATTCTCTGTTATCAAGGATGGTTTTTTAGTTCAAAGAAAGAGGGGAATATATTCCGAAATATAAGTGACATGAAAACAAAAGTTACCAATAAATTGTATTTAATTTTTTATTTCTTTTTAATGTGTATCCTAGAACTTAATGAAAAAGATAAAAATCCATTTTTAGAGTTAGGAGCACATCAGTCAACATATCTAAACAGAATACATTTGAGGAGGAGGAGGAAAAATACGGAGAATACTGAAAAAAGGCCTGGACGAAGAGCCAAGATACCTGGGTGGTACTCTGAGTTTTGCCACTAACTCACTTTCGTACCTTGGGTAAATAACTTTCTCTTTCTGTTGCTCAGCTCCTCCTCTTTAAAAGAAGGAGATGGATTAGATGGTCCCTAAAATTCTTCCCAACACTAAGATTCTGTGTTTAATATAGTATTGTCCTTTCTTAGTCCTACCTTTCTACTTTCTATGCTATAACACTTTAATATTCTAGAACACAAGGACTGACGATGATGGAAGATAGACATATCCAACCAGAACAATTGTTGGTAACTAACTTTAACAAACACTTATGTTGGATTTATTCATCTTGAGGGAATGAGACTAGAGCCCACATGTGCTTTCTTCTTGGCTGTAGTAATCTGGTAAGGCATTGTAGTTTATTAGAGTGTAAACTCCTTGAAGACAGGAAATATCTTTGTGACATACAGTAAGTATTTAATAAATGCTTGTTGACTGGAATAAATATCTTGCTGTAAGACTGAACTGCAAATGTAAAGACATGTTATTATGCCCTCTAAGAGAATAAAAAAGTTCTGAGGAGCCTTCTGTGCGCATTCACATGGTCACAAGAGTAAAGGCTAGAATCAATCCCAGATATATAAATCTAAAGGTCTAAAATCAGCTGGATCATTGGGGCAATTTTAATACAGGGGAATGCTGACAACAGACTCAAATGGTCATTGCGCATCTGAGGTTCTTTCTGCTCCTTTAGGAAGCCACAGAAGGAAGAGGGAACTCTGGCTCTGTCACTTGGGTTTTCATACATTCTCAGAATCATAGAGGCAGCACAGCATAATGAGTGCTAGCCTCAACACCAGACAGTTCTGGGTTCAAGTCTTACCTTTAACACATACCAGCCGTGGGCCCCAGGGCAAGTAATTTATCTTCTCAATGGCCCTGGCAGCTCTCTAAAGACAAAAAGTGGCAGAGAAGATGCCATTCTGCCTTAGTGGAGGGACTTTCCTCCTGTGCAAAGCCCCTGTATCCCATGTCCAGTCCCTATCCAATCTCCTCAGAATCATAGACTTTCACAAGCCATCCAAGTCAATTTGCCTATAACTAAAACTCTTCTCTATGAGATCCCCAAGAAACACTTATCCAGCCTTCTCCCCCACACCTCAAACAAGGGAGAATCCACTCCCTCCTGAGTCAGTCTGTTCCACTTTGGGGAAGCTCCAATGATTAGGCAGCTTTACTTTGCCACCAACCTAAAGCTGCCTCTCTGCAACTTCCAACCTCTACTCCTAATTCTGCCTTCCAGGCCCCAGCAGAACAAGCCTAATCCCTCCTTCACATGACAGCTTTTCAATTTAGCCAAGTATTTGTTGAGAGGAAGAATGAAAAAGACTGGAATGTGAAGGCAGAGGATCTGGGTCTGCCCATCCTGGCTATGCTACTGGCTACCAATGGGATGCTGGAGAAGTCATCTCACATCTCTTAGCATGAGTTTCTTCATCTTTTACATGAAGGTACTAGGCAACATAACAATAGCATTCATATGGTGCTTTAAATATGGCAGCTAGGTGGCTCAGTGTATACAGTGCCAGGCCTAGAGTCAAGAAGTCTCATCTTCCTGAGTTCAAATCTGGCCTCAGACACTTACTGTGTGACTCTGGGCAAGTCACTTCACCCTGTCTACCTCAGTTTCCTCATCTATAAAATGAGCTTGAAAAGGAAATGGCAAATCGCTCCAATATCTTTGACAAGAAAACCGGAAATGGGGTCACAATGAGCCAGCCATGGCTGAAGAAATAAAACCTACTGAACCACAAAAACACTTTAAGATTTGTAAAGTGCTTTATGTGTTAACTTATTTGATCAAAATTTATTTATATTTGTAAAAATGACCTGTAAGATCTCTTTCAATTGTACGTCTATGGCCTTAGATGCACAGCACTGTATGCCGCTCCAAGGAAGAAATGAAACATAGTGGCTGCCCTCAAGGAGCTCACAGTCTTTTGAAGGAAACAAGTAGAGCTGCTATGACAAATGTTTAACAACTGACTCTCTAAGAGGAAAAAAATGCATGTCCTACACACCTTTAAATTTAACCTGCATCATTAGCATTTTTCCATCACTTTAAGTCTTGATACTCAACAAGATAATAAATTAGTAGGATTTGTAGTATTTACCTGTTTCCAAGGTTTAAGTTTTTGCATTGACAATTTAACAATTGGCTCTCATGAGCCTATTTGAGCTGGCTCCAGCACACCCTTGGAACAACAATCAAATATAAAATAATTGGACATGGGATCATGAATTTGAAAGTCAGCATAGCATGGTGCTTTTCATGTAACATGGATCCCTCTGACAGTCTGATGAAGTCAATAAACCCTTGCTCAGAAATAATATCTTAAATGAATAAAATAAAATACATGGGATTACAAAGGAAGCCAATTATATTAAAATACAGTCATCATAATATTTTTTAAAGAAAAAGAACATGGACCCAATGCAGTAGATGGAGTGCTTGCCTCTGAGTCAGGAAGACCTGGGTTGATGTCCTGTCTCTGACACATACTGGATTGGTGGCCCTGGGCATTTAAATCACTTAACTTCTCTGTGCCCTAGGCAGCTCTCTAAGACTATAAAGGGCTGATCTATATTAGTAGAGGGAATTTCCTCAACTGAGATTTCCGTATATCAATTAAATCACAAGTCTAGTCCTTACACCCTATCACAGATCTAGCACTTGACAGAACCCTGGAGGCCACCTAGACCAAACCCTTCATGTTATAGATTAGAAACTGAGGCCAGAGAAATGATAAATCAAGATCACACATGCAGTGAGTAGCAGAACCAGTATTTAAAACCATGTCCTCTGAACCAGATCCAGCACACTTTCCATTATAAAAAAAAATAGAGTACATATAATCTCTAATGGCATTCTCCTCCAGTGCTTCATCATTGACATTTCCTCCAATGTAATGGTGACCCAAAGCTATTCCCAGGGAGCACTAGCTCCATCCAGCACCACCAAACTGGAAGGCTTCAAGATTTGGCCCAGCAATGAGTTCTGGGTTTTCAGCAGAGGATCATCATCTTAGGTTAGAGTCCCATCACCAAAGCACTGATCATCAGTATTTAATTAGTAGATTTGGCCATAGAAACTCAAGAAAACTCTATAGGCTTTCTCATGGGATGATAGATCCAGAATCGAAAGGGGCCATCTCTTGTTTTACAACATCCTTGCATTACAGATGAGGAAATTAAGGACTAGGGTGAATGTTTTTTATCCAAGTTCATAGAGGGAGTAAATGTCTGAGTTAGGATTTGAATCCAGGTTCTCAGAATCTAAAGTCAATGCACAGCACTAAGAGGCTATAACATACAGAGGTGGAGGAAGTACTATTTTTTTTGTATCCATGCAATTACATTATAAAAAACCGTGAAGTGAATCCCTAAAGCCTTGAAGTGGAAAATAAGCAAGTGTTCACTCCTTTGGTATGGAAAATATGTACATACCTTGCACACAGTTCATTCTAGCTCAAGAAAGTAGATCCTTAAATTTTCAATGTGAGCATTTATACCTCCAGAATTGGCAATCACTACAAATCAGGCCTTGATTTATGGTTTTATTGATTGTCTAGACTTAAGAAAATGATGGAGACAATGCTAACAATACAGATTAAACTTTAAAATGTGTTTTGTTATGCATTTTTCTCAGAGAGTTGGTTGTTAAACATTTATTACCTCACACTTGCTCTAGACAGAAAAGGAAGGCATCTGGGCCCCCTGGCAATGCCAGTGCTTCAGAAGAAGGAGAGGGTGCAGCTAACATGCTGCCCTCATAAAAGAATACATTCTTAGGAACATTCTCATGTTCCATGAGAATGAAAAAGTGAATGGATGGATGGATGGATGGATGGATGGATAAATGGATGGATAAAAAAATTTTATTACATGCTTACTATGTGCCAGACAGACAGCTAGATGGTACAGTGGAGAGAGTGCCAGGCCTGAAGTGAGGAAGATTTCTCTTCATGAGTTCAAATCCAGCCTCAGACACTTAAAAGATGTGTGATCCTGATCAAGCTATTTAATCCTGTTTGCCTCAGTTTCCTCATCTGTAAAATGAGCTAGAGAAGGAAATAGCAAACCACTCCAGTATCTTTGCCAAAACAAACAAACAAACAAACAGATGGGGTCACAAAGACTCAGACACAACTGAAAAACAATTCAACAACAATAAAATGTGCCAGACAGTATGCTAAGCACTATGGATACAAACACAAACAAGACAGTTCTTGACCTCGAGGAGCTTACATTTTAGTATGGAAAGACAACACATCTAAGGGAGTGTTGACCAGGAAGGAATAAGGAAGATAAGGATAAGGCTAGGGAAAGTCAGAGGGAATAGTGCTTAGAGTGGTTGGTGTTTGTCCGTCATTCCCAAAGAGGACCATGGCACCCAGGAGGTGATGCCATGCCTGGCAAGTGAATTGGATTTAAGTGAGGGAGAGCTACGCAAAGTCACCTGCCTCACTTTATCTTCCAGAGCCCATCTGGGTCCAGTGACCAGATATCAGTTAGGACAACTAGAGACAGCCCCCCACCTAGAAGAGAAAGGCAAATGATCTAGACATACTTTCCAGGAATGAGAGCACTGATTTGGTTACTATTCTTAGAGAGATGAAGCAAACCATTATCCCACCATGCTCCTCTTCCTAATGTATTCTTCTCTTCCCTCTCCCCTGCCCCCACACCCCTGTTCATAGACTTAGAGCTGTAAGGAAATTTAGAAGTCACTGAGCTCATCCATCATTTTATAAATGAGCCACAGAGGCCCAGAAAGCAAATGACTTTCCCAAAGTCAAATAGGTAATGATAACATCAAATGTATATGAGTCCTCAAAGTTTGCAGAGGACATCCCCTCGTTTGAGCCTTATGACAACACTGGGAGGTGAGTGTTATTGTTATCCCCAAGAATCATACAGCCAATAAGTGCCAGAGGCAAGATTCAAATCCAGGTCCTCCTCGAACCAAGGGCAGCACTCTTCCCATTCCCTCACGTTGTTTTTATTTTCTATTAGTGTCATTAAAAAAATAAATTTTCAATGATTTCTCAGGATATGTAGAATTTGAACCAAGATCCTCTGACTTCATACATATGTGAACTTTTCTAATTTAGTACAATTACTATAATCCCATCTCCTGCCTAACTTCTTGGATTTACTTATCCTGTAATTTCTATTTTTGTCAAAGCACAGAATTCCCTTTTCTCCCCCAGGCCATCACTCTAACAACTAGCATACTAGTTAGTGTTTCCTAATTAAGGAATTTTTTCCCTCTTCATATTAATTCAATCCAATTTTAAGTCAACGAAAATTTATGAAATGCCTACTCTGTGCTAGCCTATTAATAAATGATGATTAATTGATTAATTAGGGGACAAAAATGAAAAACGTCTCTTCCTGCTTTCAAGAGGTTTATGCTAATTGTGATGTGCCATTCCCTCAAATAATAATGAGGAAACATTGAAAGCGATGAGGACAACAGAGAGAATGAGGCAAACTGGAGAGGGAAGGATGGGAAAACAGCACGGAGAAGACAGCCCCTAAGCAGGGCCTTGAAGGAAGAGCCAGATTTTAGCAAGCAGGGATAGGAAGAGAATGCATTCTAAACATGGGGGAGCACCTGTGGAAATTCATAGGCAGGAGAGTGCAGTGAGGCTGCTGGAAAGGTCAAACTTGACCCATCCCACCCCCACAATGGGGAAAAGGGCAAGCCAGGAACGTGCTTAAATGTCAGGCTGAAGAATGGATATTTTACCGTATTGGCAATAGGATAAAAAAAAATCAGTGGTACTTATCAATGCCATCTCCTCCACGCTGTGCTGGTGGAGGGGTGGCAGAAGGGCAGGAGTCCCACGGGAGTTCACATTAGACTAGAAGGATCTAAGCAGCCTTCAGAGAAGTGAGGCTTAAGCCAGGCCTTTAAGGATAAAGATTGGAGTAGATGGAGAAGAGGACATTCCAGACTAGAAAGACCTTAAAAATTACAGAAAAATGTAAAAGACCCAGGCATATTGCATAAATTCAGGGAGAAGGGCATCAATCCTCCACTCTCTAAATCCTCCCCCTCCCCACCCTCACTTCACTGCAACTAGAGCAAAATCTCAAACTCCAGACCCTAGGGCAGTGAGAAGACCTGCCCATACCCCAGATCATGCCCAGGGCACCGTCAGTCCCAGAAACAGGACACCGTGCCTAGGTAGAGAGAGGAACTGGGTCTGTTATCAGCCCCTGGGGCTCTGGGAATGTGACCTGAATAAACCTATGAGCTAATAAGTGTCTGCCCTCTGTATATTAAACATTTATATAGGGCTTTATGGCTTCCATTCAGCAGGGTAATTGGATGCCAATTCTTAATGTCCCTTTTATCTCCTTTCTACTTGAGAAGCAGTAGAATGTGTCCCCTTCTCTTTCCTTCACTATGAATCCTCTGCTGGTGGACCAGCCACCCTTGTCCTTTGGAGGAGACCTCAAAGAAATATGAGATGTGACTACAAAGTTGTGAAATGGTTCAGCAAATGTACAAGAATTTATTTCATCTATAAATGGCTAGAACTAGGGTAGGGACAGCTCCAGATCATGGAAGTGTAGACTGTTCATGCTGAAAGGGGTCTTAAAATGCGGAACCTAGAATGCTAGAATTCCATCACTTCAAACAGGTTTGGGATAGAAGCTGGGTCCTAGTGGATTCTAGTCACCAGGGACTGACAATTCTAGAGCGACCAGTGATTTTTCCAGCTGGATTGTACTGGTATTTTGTTTTGCTTTATTTTCAAAGCATGTGCAATGCCCTCATGCTTTTCCAAAGAGAAGTATGTATTAGCAAACATTTGTGTGCACACGCATATGCAAAACAGGACTCTGGGCCTAGCACTTACTGGAGAGGAAACATGGAGAGAAACCATCAAACAAAGAGTTAAGTCTAGGGGCACCCTCTTCTGATTGTAATTAAATGAAGGGGAAAAGAGGCAGACAGGAAGAAGGATAGGGGTTTTCACAAACACTGCTGGCTCTTAATAATGTGTTGTGTTTATGATCTAAAGTAAACTCCAGAGAAATATCCCCAGGCAAGAGTAGAGACCTGACTGTAAGGTTTGGTTTGGTTTTGCTTTTCCTTCCTTTCAAATTGGTTTGTGCCCTGGAGTTGTTAAAGTTCCTTCCTCTTCCTTCTTCTTTGTCTATGCCAAAGGTGGGGAACCTGTGGCCTCCTCAGCAGCATTTGAGGACCCAGAGGGTCATATGTGGCTTCAAGGCTGCAGATCCCCTGCCCCTGACTCTCTCCTCTCATCAATCTATGCCTGGCCCTTCAAGCTCAGATCTGGATACCAGTTCCTACAATGCCACTAAGTCACATTATGTGACTTTGAATAAGTCACTCTTCTCTAGACTTCTGCTGCCTCCTCTGCAAAATGGTGGGTTACATCCAGATTTGGGGTCAGAAACAGGCAACAGAAGGTCTATACTTGACTCTGATCTGTACTCAGAGAATGAGTCTATCCCTGTGTCTCAGACCATCTCCTTACTATGTTTGCTAACCACAACACACAGTGAATCTCTAGACCAGAAGACAAAGGAGCTCAGGCCTACAGCTCTCATAGTCTCACCATCCCACTGTCCTACTCCTCACTGTCCAAAGCGAAGCCTCAAGAGCAGGACACCCATGGAGCCTCTTTTCCTTCAGTCAGTATTGCCCCCAAAGGCTTATTTTGAGTATTTCTTCCCCTACTTCTACCTCTATGATCTCTTATCTCATACCTCATCTTCCTGCCTTCATCTCATACTTCATCATCCTGCCTTCTAAAGTGACAATGAATTAATCTGATTAACTCGTTGCATTGGTGTAACCATGAGAGCAGCATCTAGCAATTCCTTAAATCCTTTTCTTCAGATCCTAAAGCCATGTATAGACTCTCTAGCAAGGGGCTTCTGGAGACATTAAATGTTGGTTATATTAACTTGTATATATTGAATAAAATAGCTTTAAAAGTATATAAAACTACCAATAAAATCAGTGTGAATTCTCTGGAGCATCAAGTGAAAACACACACAGTTATGTGACTAGTAAATAGCAGAATTGGGAGATGAAACTAAGTTTTGTGAAGACAAAGCTGGTGGTTTTGCTACTATATGACGTGGTCTCGTTTTACAGATGTGAAAACAGAGGTGATATAACTCATCCAAAATGATTCACCTAATAAGTGGCAGTCAAGTTAAGGCTATCTCTGAATATCAGAAGGTCTGTCAAATGAAAGAGGAAGAATGCTTGTTATTCTTGGCAGAAATAGAAGCAATGGGTGGAAGCTACAGAGGCAGACTTATGCTTGAGGTAAGGAAAAATGCCCAAATCACTAAGTTATCAAGCATTTATTAAGTGTTTGGTGTCTACCAGGCACTATGTTGAGTGCTGTGAATACTGATACAAGCAAAAAGAAAAACAGACCCTGCCCTCAAGGAGCTCATATTCTAACAGGGAAGACACAACATAAAAGAGATCTAAAAGAGAGGGGGGAAATGGGGGAGGGGCGGTGTAGAAACCACATAAGAATTATAGAGAAGACTGGAGAGTCGGGAATGGAGCCAGGGAGAGGAGTGAAGGAGTGAGCATGGAGTTTGTCTATGCACTTCCTTAGAAGGAAGAATTTGATAGGAATTTGCCAAACAAAGGAAGGGGCTAAAGGAGAGGTGAGAAGGCTATAGATAATTAGCACTATCCCAAAGTCAAATGGAATTTCTTGGAGATAGTGCCTTTGGTTACTGAAGTTCTCCAAGCAAAGGCTGAGTGACCACTGATTGGGTATATTGCTGAAGGTTCTTTTTCTGGAATTATTGTTATTGTTCAGTCATTTCAGTGACGCCCAACTCTCTGTGATCCTGTTGGGTATTTTCTTGACAAAGACACTGAGGTGGTTTGCCATTTCCTTCTCCAACTAATTTTACAGATAAGGAAACTGAGGCAAACAGGGTCAAGTGACTTACCCAGGGTCACATAGCTAGTAAGTGTCTGAGACCAGCTCTCTATCCACTGAACAACCTAGCTCCCCTAAGGACTAGCTTGCCCCTAAGGTCCCTTGCAGCTCTAAGATTCTATGGTGAGTTCCTAAATTTATAAGGCATAAGAGGAAGACTTTAGCTGAAGCACAGGGCAGACTTTTCAAGAGGAATAGGAAAATGTATCAAGGTCCTAGGGTTTACTATTATCCTTTGATGTGAGGCAGAAAGGATTTACACTTCAACTGGATGCTTACTGCCTGGTCACCTGGTGGCCTCCAAGCTTCTGTGTGCCTTGAGGGGAAAAGCAGGAGATACACACTCACCTTAGCAGTTGTCTCCTTGCTGTATCTAGCTCCTGATTTGAAGGATCCAGTTACCTTGGGGAAAGGCAAAGGGAGAATTGGTTTGACCCTGAATCAAATCAACAAACATATATTATAAGTGTCCTGTACATACAGCCCTGGGCTAAACCCAAGGGAGATACAAAGTGTAGATTAGAAATGGTCTTATACCTGTGTGGAGATTACAGTTAGGTCTTGATGGTTACAATACATGATATCACATGGTAAGTACTTGAGAGAGGTACAGAGCAAAACAAAACACAACCAAAAAAGAGGTTTAAGAAAAGAAAGATCATGACAACCTGGGCCATCAGGGAAGGCTTCATGGGTGATGAGATATCTGAGTTAGGCTTTAAAGGAAAGATGGTAGTTCAGGAAATGAGACCTTCAAAAATGTCCCCTTAACCAAAGAGAAACTTTAGATAGACTATAGATTAGCCCCTATAGTCCCACTGTCTTGGACCTGAGGAAGATGTGGACTCCTTTGCTCCTAAATGCCCTGTGAAGGATAATTTATAGTGAAGTTTCCCCATTTTGAAAAATCAAATCTAGAATGGCTTCAGTATTCACTAGGCCTAGGATTAGGTCACCTGACCTTCAAGCAATCTGGGGCTTAGAGCAATGGAGACCCTCCCCAGAGCCAGCTCAGAAGAAGATATGCCAAATAAGGTTAAGACTGCTTTCATTGGACACCCACATGTTTCCGGGTCCTTTGTCTCAGAGAAATTCCCACACTTAGGTTGTGGGACAGCCCCCCTACCAATAAGAGGGAAAGCCAGTTGTGGGAAGATTGGGTTTCTGCATTGGAAGATTATATAACCATGGACTGTCTTCTACCTGTCACTCTCTCCCTGCAGATGCCATGTTGAGTGGCAGGAGCAGAGTCCTTTCTCATGAGAAAGAGTAAAGACCTTTTCTGACCTTAGATTCAGACTCTGAACTCTTTCATCTCACACTGCCCCATCAAAGCTACAAATGACTAGGTCTACACACATATGTAGACATATATATATATATAAATGTGCAGGTCCAAGATCTAAGATACACAGGCACCTTATCTATGTATTTACATACATACCATGTGTATGCATGGACACTCATACTATACATATAGATAGATATATAACATATATAATAAAATAAACATGTAATATAGCCAGATAGATAATGTTTATGTGTGCACACATACACATAGAGAGATGAAGATGCATGACAAAGAGGATTTGAGCAGGAAACTAAGTCCCTGTAATATTCATGATACTAGTAGAGGCCTTGCTCATGACCAGTGATGAGGCGATAGGTCATTGCTAGGAGGTGACACACTCTGGAAAGAGACAGACACTTGGTACCTGAGTCACATACTGGGAAAATCCTACCAAAGTTCAGGTAAGAACAGAAGATCAAAAATACCAACACATTAAGAGATTTGAAATCAAAATCAAGGGACTAGATTGGGAACAAAACAGAGCTGTAATTACCCCAGGGCAATGAGGACATTTCACCAGGATTTCAATTTGGTGCAGAGAGGGTCTTTGGCCCCATGGTGTCCATCTTCTCTACACCTTCTCTCTTTGACATCTATCTGTTCGTGACTTATCGCACCACCACACACACACTCATCTCAGTATTTTCCAGTATGTTACCCTTCTCTCAGAGGCAAGTTGCTCCAGGAAGTCAGGGGTCATCAGTAGAACACATAGGCTCACCCAAGAAAATGCCAAAAAACTCCTCTTTCACTCACTTCTTATAATCCTGTTTGATTATTCTCTTCCCTCACTCAGTATCACAGAATTTCAGAGTTCTAAGGGATCTCAGTGGCCATCCGGTCCAATGCATGTCCCAAGAAGGTGTTCCCAACTATAACACAGTTGACAAATGGTCATCCAATTCTTGAAGGAAGACCTCTAGTGAGAGTCAAGCATATATTAAGTCCCTATGATATATTAGTCACTGTGCTAAGTGCTGAGGATACAAAGAAAGATGAAAACATCTCAAAATAAAAATAAAAAATCATTCCTTGCTTTCAAGGAGCTCACATTGGGGAGACAGCATGTAAGCAACTACGAACAAACAAAATTCATGCAGGATAAAGTGAAGATAATCAATAGAAGGAAGGCTCTAGGATTAAAAGGGCTCAGGAAAAGCTTTTTGTTGAAGGTGGGGTTTTAGCTGAGATTTGAAGAAACCCAGGGAGGCCAGGAGATGGAGATGAGTAGAGAGAATTCTAGGCATGTGAGACAGTTAAAATCTTCAGAGTTGGGAGATGGAACAGCAAAGGAGTCCAATGTCACTGGATCAGAGTCCGTGGAGGAGAATAAGTTATTAAGAAAAAAAAAAGCCCATTCCACTTTTGGGTAGTTCTATAAAGAAGTTTTGTTTTCCTTTTGTCAAGCCTAAACTTCTTTCTTCAACTCCCATCCCTTGCTCCTAAGTCAGCCCTTTGCAGGCCAAGATATAGGGGTGGGGAACCTGTGGCCTCATGGCCGTAGGTCCTCAGTTATGACCCTTCAACTGAATCCAAACTTACTTACTTGAGGACCTAGTGTGGATTCAGGCAAAGGGCTGCACTTGAGGACTTAGAGGGCCACACATGGTCTCAAGGCCACAGGTTACCCACCCCTGGGAACAAGCCACAGCATTTCAAATACCTGAAGGTAATCATTAGGCCCCACCAATCCTTCACCTCAAATAGCCTCTTTTCTAGGTTAACCACTCCCATTTCCTTCAAGCAGTTCTCATATAGCATGGATTCAATGCCCTTTGCCATTCAGTGGATGCTGTCCTCTAGAGGTTTTCCATTTTATCAATATGTCCCCTTGAATGTGATGTTCAAAATGAAATGCCTTATTCTAGCTGTGCTCTGACCAGGACAGAGTATAAAGCAGGACTACTTTCTCATTGTTCCTTGAGTCCATCCCTCTCTTCATGCAACCTAAGAAGACATTCACTTCTTGACTGCCATATTACAGCTGACTCACGCTGAACCGAGGACTCTTTTTGCTTAATGATTTTCTACAACCCCAGAATAATTGTGACATGCTGGACGTATTGACAAACATTTGTATTATTGCCTCCTCTGAAAAATTCTTAGAACAGCTCAGGGCAAAAATCCTGATGGAATCACCTCCTCCCTGTGGTACTATGCTAATAGCTATTCAGTAGGTCAGAGGCTAATTGTAGATGGATTGGGATCCACAGGAATTAATCCTTTTTGAAAGCACGGATTCAAGACATGGTCATCATTAAAGGGTCATATGCTGATGGGTTCTGGGACCTGATACAACTGCAGACTAACTCATGCAAGCCCACAGGTATGCATACACACACACACACACACACACACACACACACACACACACACACACACACACATACACACACACACACACACACCAATGCCCAGTGGTCTAGGTCCACTGCTTTCACATATCTGCAAGACAAGACGCTGGTCTCCTGCCCACTGTGTGCCAATGGCTGTCACTCTCAAGATAGGATTGTTAACAAACTAAGAATAAGATGAGAATTGATCCTCATGACATCATTGGGGAAGATCTATGTATAGAGGAAGGACGCATGCCTTGAGCTTTGTCTGATATCTGGGAAAGGGACAGAAGAAGTCTCCATTTTGCAGAGTAAATTCTTCTCTACATCTAATTTACCAAGTATTTCCATTGAAGAAATGTGAGGCCCATTTAGAAAACTCATTATTCTGTAACACAACAACGATGCAGGGCCTTATCCATCCTTCCGTCAGGAATAGCCCTGTGGGTGACTGTGTAAACTCAGAGGGAAATGGGATATCGATTCATACTCTTAGACACAGAAATACTCACACAGTCAGAGTTTAGATACCTTTAGAAGAATGGCATGAACAGAAAGGAGTTCAGCTTTTCTCTGTGATGATAATGGCAACAAACCCTCATTTCTTCCTCTCAAATGAGATCCAGGCCTCCTTGAGTCAGGCTTGCCCCCAACTCTCCTGTCTTTGTTTCTCACTGGCACCAATCAGTGACCCACTGGCCTAGAACTGAAACCTCAGAAACCCCAACAATTTGGAGTTTTTTTGTCTGCTTTGAAACTACATTCATGAGATCACAGAAGTGGGAAAAGGACCCATATGTACAAAAATATTTTTTGCAGCTCTCTTTGTGGTTGCAAAAAACTGGAAATATAGGGGAGGCCCATCAATTGGGGAATGAACAAGCTATGGTATATGAATGTAATGGAATACTATTGTGCTGTAAGAAATGGGAAGGAGATGGACTTCATAATTACCTGGAAAGGCTTATACAAATTGATGCTAAGTGAGAAGAGCA